>FPAK01000015.1:3348757-3948757 GCA_900116095.1 Euclidium syriacum | reverse complement strand
TCATCAGGGTTTTGAAAGCCACTCTACCCCAAGGGTAGTCAACAGCTGAGGTGTGTGACTTGGCATCAATGCACGCAGCAAGTATTGAAAGATAGCCCAAACTCAACCGATCCTCTCGATCCCATGCACCGCACAAGTCACATGCCTGAAGGTCTCTACGCTCACCCCCATATGTTCCCAAAACTCTTTCATCTCCTCTATTACCTCAACCTCCCGTTTCATCAGATTTTCTACATAATCACAGTGAGCCCGATGATATGTGCAAACTCGTGAATAGAGAACCTGATTGGATCTGTTCGAACAATACTTCATATCTCATGCTTCTTATTGCAGACGAGTTGGAAACTTAGAATGAAATGGACAAGCCTAGATGCCCATGAGATCTCCTGCTCGTAGAAGTCAATGAAGATACCCAGTTCGGAGGCCTGAATCTCCTCCAACTCATCTTCTTGAAGTACATTCTAGCGTCAAACAATGGTTTGGGTTTGCTGAAGTAGTTTATGCTTCGATCATGTTTAGGCTCATCGTCTTTGGTGAAATGGCTTAAAGGGACTCAAGAAGCTTTTTTTTGTCTTATCCTTATCTTTGGCCATTACAAAAGCTTCAAACAATAGCAAAAACATACATAAACACATCATTAGTTAAATGAAAGCAGTTTTTTTTTTAAATATGAGACTTCACAGTGAAGTCTCCTACGCATTCCCATGGACTTCCGTTTGACGTCTCCTTCTGAGACTTCATTTTGTAGTCTCCGCTTGGGACTTCAAATGAACTCCCAATAGGAGACTTCAAACTGAAGTCTATGAAGTTTATATGTATCCGTAGACCCCATTCACTAAACGTTATCCGACAACTCCATAAACCCTATGAACTGTGTTTCCTAAATCGAAAATCACAGTGGAGGAAATCGGAGAATGAGGGAAGAACCATAAAGAAAGCATCGACGAAGACGAAGAGGACAAAGCACTAACAAGTAATTACAGAGCAGTGGTGGATAGAGTAGCGGAGGACGAAGAGGAGCGGTTGCGAAACCCAGATTTGCAAAACCAAGAAAAAAGAGAAATGACAATCAAGTAAAAGAGAGACAATTATAGGGTTTCCGTCATAGTCGCAAGGAAGGAGTGGCGACTACCTTGAACGGCGACAATGGTGTCGATGGTTTCCGGCGAATATGGCAGACGGTGGGTAGATCGCCTCGAAAGTATCGAGACAACTTTACAGCAAACAAACATTATTATCATTTTTATCTCGAAGTAACTTTTGTAACCGCTAAAAACAGTTAAAAATATTTTTAATAATTTTTGAATATGAGAAGTGTCAGTGAGAAAATGTCCGTGCTCATATTCAATTTTAATTGAAAAATATCGGCGGTTTTATCTCGAAGTAAATTTTGTAACCGCTAAAAACAATTTAAAATATTTAAAATATTTTGAATAATTTTTGAAACTGAGACTTCAATATGAAGTCTCTGTGAAAAAATGTACGTGAGACTTCATAATGAAGTCTTAGATTCAATTTTAATTGAAAAATATCGGTGGGCATTATAGTCATTTTTGCAGACAAATAATCGATAGGGTCATCGGTTCTATCAGTTTTAGGCGCCGACCCATTTATTTATGTTTACTTTTTGGCGCCGTTTTATATTTTGAACTAAGACTTCATGCTGTAGTCTCTAAACATAAAAAATTGGGAGACTTCAAAATGAAATCTCAATAAAGGAGAACTCTAAGACTTCATTGTGAAGTCTCCTTGTTAAAATTTTATTCATTCAAGAACCTTCCATAATCACGACGATATTAACTGAGATACATGGATGTAATACAACCAGCTTTGTTTCAAATAAATTACAAATTACATTCATTAGAGCCAAAAGCGCAGCCAAAAGGTACATTCATTGCAATCGATTAATTAGAAACAACAACAATGTTAAAATCATAGGAGGACACTTCATCAGGATGTCTAGCAAAAAAATTCGCAAAAAAAGCACCCAAAAATGAACATCACCTTGAAGCTACAAATCTGAACTTTTGGTCCGACAAACGTTAAAAAGAAAAAACCACAGATCTGCGATCTTTCCCGGTTTAATTAGGTGGTGGTGGGCGTGGCCGCTGAGATGAAGACGGTTGCGACATAAACTTCAACACGATTCATCGAGTTGTCAGTCAAATTTGAGACCGAAGCGAATGACACTTATGAGGAGAAATTGACAGCAAGGAAAACGGGGAAGGAAGGAATAAGGTTCATGTCTTGCCTTGTCGGTTCGGTGGGGCGGCGTTGAACGGGGGAATTCAGTAAATTGTTTATAGAGGTCTTGGAGAGAGAGATTGGTATTGCAGTTTAGAGAGAGAGAGATTTGACAAAAATAAAGAAAATATGGTATATATTGGTACTAAAACTCTGGTTAGGTTAAAAGTTCCCGCTCAATGAGGCTTCATTTCGAAGTCTTACTATACCCTAAATTCCACTTTAACCTTATCTATAACTATGAGACTTGAAGGTGAAAAAACATAAGAAAATACTCTAAACTCACACAAGACATAAGAAAATACATCAACATTTGGCATTTGAGAAAAAAACAAATCTAACCCCTAAGTCCAACCCTAGAAACATATACATGTATTCTAACTATTTCTGAAACTCTAAACCTCTTACTCTAATTCAACTAAGTTTGAGATCCCTTGGTTTAGTTTTATGCAATTTGATGCAATTATATTTTTAAATCATTAACTTTGTTACGTAAAGAATTCTCTATCAAAACATTTAATCTATTAATTTTTTAATTATATTTAAATTTAAATTTTAAAATAAATTACACTTTGAGACTTCACGGTGAAGTCTTTACGAGTTTTGCGGGTTTAAAATATAACTAAGCTAAAATTATTTAATTTTATGCATGTATATGAACTGTAATTTTTATACCTTATATTCCATCAAACGGAATTTTTGTCATTTGAAATTTTACAAAATTATTTTTTATTATTTTAATCAACTAAATATTTGATTCAATTAATATTGAGACTCAAATTCTGTATACCCTAAAATAGATTTGAGGGTAGAGAATAATCAACCCTCAAATATTATGAAATTGATTGAAATTATATTTTTAAAACTTCATATTTGATTAGACATAATTTATGTATATCAAATTACAAACTAATTATTTTTATTTTTGAAGAAATTTAAATTTAAAAATTTAAATACTATTGAGACTTCACATGGATTGCTGTAGACTTCATATTGAAGTCTCACTATGAGACTTCACATCTGAAGTCTCCGAACGCGAGGGCTAAAATCGTAATTGCGGGTTCTACTTTTTTGTTTACGACGCCAAATGTAATTTTCCTACCCCGGGGGTTTAGTTCTGCTTAATTTTGAATTTGGAATCTATTTTTGTGCTTAAAATCAATTTGGGTCTACTTTTAACAATTCCCTCAATTTATTTCTAAACTTAATTTACCAACAAGAATGTTATATTTTAATTAATATTTCGGTGGAAAAAAAAACTTCAACTTCAATTTATTATATATATATATATATATATTTAACAAATACTCTCTATATACTAATAATAAAAGTTCTTATGAAATTTAAAAAGTAGATACCAATATAAATGCTATTAAAATATATTTAACAACTTATATTTCTATATATATTTACATAGATGTTGTCCTTACTATGATAAAAATGATAATTGTTATATAATAATTTTTAATTTTATTAATTTACATGTATTGTTATTACTAACAAGTAAGTGAAATATAATAAGCTTTTTACGTTTAATTTTAGGAAAAGCTATATATTCTTTGCACTTATTTATCCTAAAAAAAAATTTAGTAAATGTTGTGGTAATAAAAACAACTAAAATGAATGAGCCAAAAAAAAGAAGTCTCTAAAACTGTTAAGTACATAAATTTAAATTTGTACTAATTTACGTGCGTTATCACTGAAAAATATTAAAGAAAATTTTATTAGGGATCGTTTATATGGTGATAATAAGAATTGTTGTATTAGTAAAAATTCTAAATGTATTAGCAGCTGATAACAACTTTTTTTTAGCGATACAATGTGCAATATTAGCCAAACAAATTGATATAAATGTATTATGTTTTTTTTTTTTTTGAAGAATCTAATTATTCATAAATACTTAAAGGAAATATAAATGGTAGTTTGAGGTATATGAACTAATTTTAGTTTATTGTTAAAAAAATATATGAATGTCATTTTAACATTTATAACAAAATTTAAATAACATAATCATTTTAAAGCCTTATTTCCTAACATCTCATTTTAAAGCCTATTTCAATACTAACTTCAAAATCAAATCTTTTCAAAAAAATCTAAATATATAAACTTTTTTTTTCCTACATCGCGTAAAGATGGAATGATGACATGAGTAACTTTTAATCGTATATATTTATGAAGCAAATGTGATGTGTATCATTTGTATATTGTTTAGCGTATTCCGATTGTATATGATTTTTCACAATTTTAGAAAAGATTTTTCCTAAAATTTTTTTATATAAAGATGAATATTAATAATTTTTTTCCCATAAAATTTGATAACATAATTTTGCTTTTTTATTTTCCTTTTTTTTTATTATTATTTTGATAATAACTCTAACTTTCATTTCTTAAGTATAACTTTATCTTATTGATTATACACTTACACGTAGTAAGATCTAACTGGAATATTTTTTATTCTACATGTATCTAAATCTGATTTACGGGTTTCCATTTTGAAAAATGGGAGGAGAAATAACGAGCACAGATAATTAGAGTATTAATAACATTTCTCGAAGTATTCCCGATAAGGAGACGGAATGGGAAAACAGAACGCGACAAAAAAAATTCTAGAAATGAAAAGGGTTCAAAAAATTTGGACATGTAAAACTATGACTCAAACTGTAACGCCCCTGAACCGCTTCCGACTGAGATCCGCCGCCGGCCAACAATCAAACAAGAACATGACCGACGGTTTCTCCTAGCCGGTGATCCAGAGACGTCACTTAACCCTCCACGCCTCACTTCAAGCTTCGCAGCTAGCACCTTGAACGTGGAGTTGTGTGTGAATCGTAAGATCCAATATCATTAACAACACGCTTTATTTATAAAACATTCGAATTAATACATATAGTACCGAGTTCCACAAAAACAGAAAATAATTATACATGCTGGTCAGTGGTCCATAGACCGGAAAGCATACATACATATATCTTGAAATCAAAGGCTTGTAAACAGACGAGAAAACTACTCCGACTTGACATAACATCCCGCACCGGCTCTAGCTACTCGACTACTGGTTACCTGAAAAATAACAACGTGAGTTTAATGAGTAACCTAATCACTCAATGAGCTAGATCCCTTTACTAACATGCACAACTCTCCGAAAGCTCCAGGTTAACAAACAACAAACATGTTCGGAGAGTTCAACTAACAAACATACATCGTAGTCGAAGCAGCGGAAATTAAGCAAGGTGAGGCATGAGAACATGTCTCATAACTACATTACGCTAGCTAGCTATTCTCCTTATTCTCCTTACATCATAGGGCCCAAGTGTATTCGTTTTCCCCCACCCGTCAACCATAACAATCAACCTCCTTCATTCACCGTTTCCTGGCAGAACGCGGTGAATAACACGTGAACCTCAACAAGTCACACCCACGACGCGATGAACAGTCGGTATTTTTCTCCAGGGTCTTTCCGTTTCCGAAATATCTGGCATCCCAGCGTATTTCAAGAGAACGAAGCTCAACTCATACAGGGGAAAAACGAAACACCAATCTAATTAATGATTCAGATACAAAGATGCAGAATCACTAATCTTTACTCCGTATGTATTAATTTCTCGGATTCCCATTGGAACCGATTATTAATACCACGTTTCGGTCAGTTCTCTGAACTAGAACTAGACCGTCGGTACAACGTTCTAAAAGACCTCATGTCCCATATGGACCTGGTCTATTAGACCCGCTTACCTCACGTATTAGGGTTCTGAACTAACCACTAACACGGCATGCATCATTACTCCGTAATTCTACTCAAACAACCAAACAACAAGAAAGGTAGAGAGCAGACAGACAACAAACAGATGAATAATCACCAGTGTGATTATTCATTAACAAACCGATACCTGATAGGATCCGGCCCTTCCTGGCTCGAGATCCGTACCCCGATATCGGGACCCTGTAGCTAGATCATGTCAACAAAAAAGTTGATCTAACTCACAGTTCACTGATGTCGCGGTTTAACCCAGGTAGACTCCGTTGACCAAACCCGACCCTTCACTTCAGACTTCTCCTTTATACACCTCTGCTGGTACCACTAAACTGGACCACCAACATACAACGAACCACCTCCTGGACTGTTCTTGGATCTTGACCACTACTTGACTTGACCTCCAAGGAACTTTGGCAGAGTTCCGACTGTTCTCGGGATTTCTCTATGAGATTCTGGCAGAATTCCGACAGGACTTGTATTTGAGAAATTCCTATCAAAAATCTCCGACTTGGCTCTACTGGTCTTCCAGATCGGTAGAGTTTCGACTGATTTCGGAGTTCTGCTCCCGAAATTCGGACAGAGTTCCGACATATTTCGTATGGAGAGAAACATTTCGAAAAGCACCTGCCCTTTCTCTAACACTCAAGAGAATGACCAAGAAACGTTGTGAATATCACGAACGTATTGGTGCAGCTCCGACACAGACTCTACGAGAATTACTGGGAATTTCGGCAGAGGCTCAGCTATACCGAACGCTCGTTCGTGCCCGAGACGGAACACGAACAGCTCCCTCTCACTAAACCGGACCGGTTAACCGGAATCCAGAATAGTTATTGGGGCGGTTAAAATCGTCTCGAGGCGTCGGGTTTTATCCCCGAGCACCTCCTCTCTCTCTCCTCCTCCTCCCCGGCGATGGTCGCCGCCGGCGGTTCTTCTTCTCCTCCACCTCTCTCTTCCTCTCTCCTTTCTCTCCTCCTTCTCTCTACTTCTTCTCTCTACCACCTCTTATAATTCGATGGTTTAGTGTGAAGAGAAGAAGCAGCCCAAGGCCTCCTTATATAGGATATTGGGCCGTTGGATGGCAGCCACGTGGCACCATCTGGACGGTCTAATATATATATATATATATATATATATATATATATATATATATTTTTTTTTTTTTCTTTATTGTTTTTCAACCAATTAGAATTCTCCGTTTGTTCTCGAGCGTTTCGCGTTCTGATTCGCGATTCTGCTGTCTCCTTTTTCGGGAATATTCTTCTGTACACTTCCCGGCTTCGTCTTCTCTCGGAATTATTTATTTTAATAAATAATTTACATGTTTTTGAACGAGTTGTTACACAAACTCTCATTAATTGGGTAAGGGTCGATTTTGGAACACGTATTTTTTACGTGTTAATATTGAAAATTAGATGCAAATGGATAATTTGGGTAATCTGTTCCTAGACATTTTCTTCCTTTTATCCGTTTACATAAGATAAATGTTTCTAAAAATAAATTTAATGGGATTAAGAGGTGAATATTTGGGATGAGTATGAGATGAGATGGGATTCTCGTTCCAACATTGACAAGGCTAATCTGATTAACTAACTGTGACGATCATATTAATTAGAAAGTTAGGTAGATGATTCTTAATATATATAATTAAAAGGCCGGAGTAATCTTGATTTGTGATCAACTTTGACAATATGAGGATTGTAATATTGTAATAAAATGTTTTGAACTTTTATCTATATCTCTAAAAAAGCTATGAAGCAATTTAATATATCGTAAAATAATAATAAGAATATACTTGGAAGAGATGTATATATACTCATTTTGCTAACACTATCCAGGTTTTAAGTATCCATTTTGTTAATCAAATGTCTTTTTAAAAAAAAAAAAATTTTGGGTATTTTAAGACCAATTCGATTAAAAATCCGAAAAACTCAAAACCAAACCCGAATTTAACCGAAAATCTCTACACACGAAATCCCAATCCGAACCGTTCCTAACCTGAGGAACTGAACCCAACCCCAACCGGATATAGAAAAATACCCGAATGAATTTTGTTTCATTAAATTCAAACCGAATGCAAATAGGTACCCAAATGTCCATGCCTATTACTAACTTACTAACAGAGAAATGTAAGAAGTTTTTTTGGTATATAAAAATGTTCACTATATTCATATCTATACAGTATACTAAACTAATATAAGCACGTGTTATATACATTGTGCTACTCATAGAGTCATACTCTAATACATACAGTGATAGAAAAACCCTAAACTCTAATTTACATCGCTAACATTACACTTTAATATTTACTATATTGGTTCTCGTAATATCTTTCACATCAAGACGAAGGTTCCGCTATAGCCATCATCAAAGATAAATTAAACAAAGCTCCAAACTGGAAGGATTTTGAAAACAAGTGACTTCCTCTAGTTTTCTCATTAGATCAATCGACTCAGATTTGTAGTCACAGATCCAAACTGATTCATCTCTTCCTCTGCTCTCCCTCTGCTCTCCCTCTGCTCTCCATCTCTCTTTTGTCGTGATATTCTCTTATCCAGAAAAATTATTTATTCTCTATATTATTATTTTTATATATTTTATATAATTTAACTTTATTTAGTTGGGGGAGAGCTTGCCTGGTGTCGCCTTCTTCTCTCTCTAAGAGTTGTGCATAATTTACGGACATGTGAGGATACTTGCTTTTGCCTCATCAAGGGCATGTTAGCTATTACTTATCTCTTGTCTTCTTTGCTTTGTGAGCTCTGATTCTTGAGAGAGATACAAGAGAAAAAGAAAGAACAAGTCTTTGGTATTTGAGATAGAGAGATCGGGAAATGTGGTTGCCTTGTGCCCTGATGATGCAAGGTTCGAAGTAATCTGGTGTTTGTGTAAATACTAGCCATGGATTCTTTGACTGGATTCAGATTGGAACCAAAATGGGAAATTGATCCTCAGCTTCTCTTTGTTGGGCCCAAGATTGGAGAAGGAGCTCATGCCAAAGTCTATGAGGGAAAGTAAGATGCTCGTTCTTCTCCTTTTTTTCCACTTATTATATAGCTGATGAGGTTATTTGGAAAGTTTGGATTTTTGATTTTGTGGGAAAGTGAGTGTCCTCTATGGGTATGAAGAGAATGCTTCTTTGGTAGAAATTGCCTTTGTAAAATAACGAAATAGGGTGTTGATCGATAAAGTTTGTTAATGGATCTGAGGTAGATACAAGAATCAGACAGTAGCTATAAAGATAGTTCACAGAGGAGAAACGCCAGAAGAAATTGCAAAGAGGGATTCAAGATTCCTCAGAGAAGTAGAAATGCTATCACGTGTTCAACACAAGAATTTGGTCAAGGTTGAGATCTGTGGAGCTGTGTTTTATTTTTTTGTTTAATTTAGGGGCTTAATTCCTCATTCTCTTGTGTCTGTGAAACAGTTCATTGGTGCTTGCAAGGAGCCTGTCATGGTGATAGTCACGGAGCTTCTTCAAGGTGGTACACTGCGTAAATATCTGTTAAACTTGAGACCCGCATGTTTGGAGACCCGTGTGGCCATCGGATTTGCGCTTGATATTGCTCGTGGAATGGAATGCTTGCATTCCCATGGGATCATTCACCGTGATCTCAAACCAGGTAAAATAAAAATATATGTATCAATTAATGATATGCTTAAAATATTGGGCTTGCTTGATGGAAACCACATGCTCAGATCTCAATCACAAAGCATCTTTTCTGACACCACACACGCTTTAAGTGCTTTTAATATTTGATTATTAGATTTATTAATCCTAGTTAAATGATCTTTTCTTCTCTCCCCTGCAGAGAATTTGCTTTTAACTGCAGACCACAAAACTGTAAAACTAGCAGACTTTGGATTAGCTAGAGAAGAGTCACTGACTGAGATGATGACAGCTGAAACGGGAACATACCGATGGATGGCACCCGAGTTGTACAGCACGGTGACTCTTCGTTTGGGAGAGAAGAAGCACTACAACCACAAAGTCGACGCCTATAGCTTTGCAATCGTTCTCTGGGAGCTTTTACACAATAAATTGCCTTTTGAGGGGATGTCCAATCTCCAGGCAGCATATGCAGCAGCCTTCAAAGTGTGTATTTGCTCTTTTCTTTTCTTTTCTTTTTAATTTGATTCTTTGTTGACACACACATATATGTCTCTTTTTTTTTGTTTTTTATAGAATGTGAGGCCAAGTGCAGAGAGCTTACCGGAGGATTTGGGCGACATTGTAACATCATGCTGGAATGAGGATCCTAATGCTCGGCCAAACTTCACTCAGATCATTCAGTTACTACTTAACTATCTCTCCAAGGTTGCATCTCCAATACCCGCAATTCCGCATCGGATTCTTGCTTCTAAGAACACTCTCTTGCCACCGGATTCCCCTGGAACTAGCTCTTTGATGCCTAAGCTTGATGAATGTGGGGAAACTCCAAAGGCCAAAACTGATGACAAACGAAAAGGTTTGTTTTTCTGTTTCAATCAATGTTATTAAAACAGCCTTTTGTTTTACGACCAGAGATTTTCTCAAATTAATCATGTCCCAGATAAACTCCATATGAAGAAAAGAGTTCATCTATATAAATAAATAGTTATGTAATTCTGATGAATCAAATATATAAGTAAAGAAAAGTGTGTCTCACATTCCCTATATTGTTTAAGAAGGAAGTTTTAGTATATCCCTCTTGTACTTTTCTATCTCTTCTATTATCCAGGAAAATATGAGTCAACTCTTTTTTCGATTTTATTTTCTAACTATGTTATTATACTTCAAATCGCCACGATACAATTTATATATCCAATGACACATCACCTACAATATACTCTTCATACGAAACTTATTCGGCTAATAAAATATGAAAGTTCGGTTAATGCAAGCTTTGTTGTGAATTCTTGTTAAAAGTTGAGTTATATCGGCAACGGAATACCTACACTAATATCATTGTTTAATTCATATCAATTTCAACGTGGAAATCAATTTCAAGATGAAAATCGAACTGTCCAATCAAGATTCGTTACTTTAGCTGGAACCGGGTTAAGTAAAAAAATCGGATTTCTGTTGAACTAGTAAAGCTGGTCGAAAACCAAACGAGTGCCAAATGTAAATGAAAATGCAAGTGCAATTCGAGAAGCTTAAAATGAAAATGCAAAGGGAGGGAATGAGTTTAGCAAATTAATATAGCAATGACATTAAATGAGATTGAGTTTGGGACTAATATGATTATGATGGTTATGGATTTGGCAATCAAGGATAATCATTACATTCAAACTATATATATATATATATATAAAAGATTTAATTATAAATTAGGCCCAATCTTTTGGTAACTAATCCCTTTGGTAAGGTTCATTAAAGATCACACTTGAGTCTAAGCCAAACACTCTTGTGTTAATCCTAACAAACATTCAATGTTCTTCCATAACATATCTATTGCATTAAATCTCTACAATATCTTGTGATATTTGAAAACAACCGTTGCAAACAAAATGAGCATTTCATCAAACACCTTTCATGCGATAAAATGTCTAAGTACTTAAAATAGGTTGATCAATCCTAGCCTAATCATGAAAATCCATAGAAAATGTAGTTCTTTAGTTCCCTTGATCATTTACCCAATCCTATATCATCATAATCAATGCCCTAACTAAACCTAAAAACTACTCACACATGATCATTGAGTTGATTATCATGAGTTTCAAAGTAATGAGCTGAAAGTATACAAGTAAAGGAATGCTAAAAGATTGATTCAAGGCATAAATATAAAGTGAATCTCATAAGGGATCCTCAAAGATCCCATAAAGATTCAAGGCATAAATATAGAATGAAAGTACAATGTACAATTGTCCTATATAGGTTATCGATCCCACAAAGAACTTGGACTAATCTCGAATTACTACGGTTGAAAATTTTTTAAAGAAAATTATGTCTGTGTAAAATAAGTAAACTAATAAAATGAACGAAAGTATTTAATCGTAGTAGGTTGTATGCATGGCTTAAAACATTAGACCTAGGAGAATTCAGCAGGTAACAATGGATAATGGTTCATGTAATTGATTCTCAAACTCTAAACACGTTATTATTTCAATGGCCTAAGGATGTATTAAGAGATTGACTTTGTTTATAAACCTAAATTCAAAATTTAGTTTGAATTTTGGCTGCATATAAAAAAACATTACAGCGTTCAAGTTAGATATATTCACAAAGTATACAAATCAAAGAAACTTTCAAAAATAAAACATCTTGCTCACTATAGATATTTCAAGTATCTGCCAATAAACTTTTGTAATCAGAATCAACCTTAGATATTAAAATAGGGTTCATGACGCCACTTGTAAGTATTGAGCACTTATGTAGCAAAGAATCTCGTGGCTTAATCCACATATGAGAAACCGTTCATTGATCCATTGAAAAAAACCCCTTTGAAAAACCCTATATCAACCCCATTAAAAAACCTACCAAGAGAACTAATGAGACACGGTAACAGTAACACAAATCATTTTAGATTACTGAATTTCATTTGAATAAAAAATAGACAGTAGAAGATCAAAGATTCAAAATTCTTAAATGATAAATGAACATTCTCTTTTACTTCTTCAGAGTCTTAAAAGAACAAAGTGTAGAAAGAAAAACTAGTAAGCAAAGCAACAAATTGGGAACAAGTAAAATTTAGAATGATGATGATGGACGTGCCTTCTCCTGCTTATAAAAGCTTCTTTTATAGTTTTAGAGGTCGTGCCTAGGGTAGAACATCCTTAAAACTTGAGTCCGGACTTAGTTGACTGAAACGGTTCAGATTTGGAAATCCCGTCAAAATGACATGTATTCAATAAATGGCTCTATCTTGGAGTTCAAATTTTCAATTTGCTTGATTCAACTTGGGAATAAAAGCTAACTTTCAGACCTACAAATTGATATGTAAATCATCTCCTATATCATGCGTTAAGTGGTCCAACGGTTATCCAACTTCTGTAACTCAAATTCTGCCTCTACATTTCTTTTGTTGTTTTACTTCAATTTTCTTCACTCTGAAACCTCTTTTTCTTGTAAAACCTGTATAAATACCTAAAAATACTATAAAGTTTCTATAAAGCACTTGTATCATGATAAAAAATCGGTAAAATCCACGACACATCAAACTCCCCCTGACTTAGCTTTTGCTCGCCCTCGAGCAAACAAAGAGCTAGACTAGTAGTAGTTAGAAACCCGAAAAAAACTACGATTAGACCATAATCTCATAGTTACCATTTCTTTCATTGTGATTTCACAGTATCTCTAATGTACTTCCGAAGAGAAGTCTTTCAAGAACATCCATAATTAAGAACCACACCTACTACTGATGTGATCCTAGGTGATAGGATCCTGTCCCTTTGATGCCCTTTGTGATAGGTTGATGATTTCAGAGGTGATTCAGTGATGAACACGCAAGAAATGATGATGAACAGATGTGATAATGATGGTGGATGATTCTGTGAATGGTTGGGATTGAATGAATGATGAGAAACGACTATGGAATGATTAAAAATTCATGGAGTTGCGGAATTCTCCAAGGAATTTCAGGCTTATATCTCCTTAGGATATTACACACCAAAGAAGAAACCAAGAGAGATGGATATTACACACCATCCAGAGTAGATATTACACACTACCCAGATCAAACAAGTTTGTAAAAATTTTGATAAAAAGATGTTTGATAATTCTGAATAGAGAAGAGAGTGCATACATATAGGGTTTATGCAACTCTTAGGGAAAAACAACACACTTAATGAAATAAAGAAGCAAAGACTGAGTTTAATGAAAACAAAGACTAAAATTCGAAATTTGAAATGCAGCTCCTCTTGCACGCCATTTAGAGAGATAGGAACTGTTGATACTGGGTTCAACTTCTAATTATTTGTAATTAGAGGGGTTTGTTTTTAGGAAAGTACTTGATAAGAAAATAAAGAAGAAACCTCGGAAAGAGGGTGTATTATTAATAAAGGTGTTTACAATGCTTGTTAACTCGGAATGCCGAGTTCACTTTATCAAAGAGAAGTAAAACCTAGGTAATCTAGTTCTTCTCCTCCCGATTCTGAATGAATATTATTAGTGAGGGGGGGGGAATGTATTTATATATCCTTAATAGTCGGTCTAATAAGCCCATGGGCTAACCTCGGAAAAATGGAAATATTCCATTTTTCCAAGACTAGGGAATCTGTGATAAGATTCTATCTTATACTGTTCGAGCTTAGACTTCGGCTTAGGACGATGTTCGTTTATACCCCCGCTTCGGACACTAAATCTGATCAATCTTCTCCGAGGTATCCCTCGGTCATTTGGGCCGAGGGTCGAAATTCCTATTGTCGGGACTTATAACCTAATAGATTATTAGGGAAGAGCTAGGCAGGGACCAAACTCCAATTATTTCCAAAACTATTGATTAGGGATAGAACCCCACCATTAACAGGAATGGGCTGGGTTTCATCAAGAGGTCTTTTGTAGTGTTGTGAACAAGCCTCATTAAAACCTCTCTTGGTAAACCCATTGGGACAAAACCAAGAAGAGGGAAAAAGAGTGCAAGTCACAACACCTCCCTTGATGAACTCCTAAGTGGCTTGGATAACAACCAGTATGGTTGAATCAACACACTTAAGATTGCCCTGGGTTTGGTTTAGGAGAGTGTAGAATAACTTCAGGAACTTCTTAGCTGTAGGTATGGTTACTGATCTGAATGGTAGATACAAAGCTTCTGATCCTTGTTCTTGATTTTCCTCAGCTACAAGCTGCTCCTCAGCTCTTTTCCACACAGGTTCTAACTGCTCCTCTTGTTCCTTAGTTTCCTTGGTTTCTCTGCTGACCATGATCACATCAACTACCATCTTCGAGATACCATCCTAGCAAAACACTTATCACCATAGCTTCACGTCAAAGTTTACCAAACATAAGATAGTCTTAACACACAGTTTTTTTTCCTCTCCCCCAAACTTATTCATTTCATTATTTTTCCTATCTAATTTCTCAAAGTTCAAACGAATAATTGCATCAGGGGAAGTTTTCCTAGCCTCGCCAAAAACTGAGTTTCTCAAGGATCAAGCACGTAGCGACATTATAGGAAATTTCCTAGTCGCACTAATCCCAGCTTCTAGTGATGAAAAGTAGCTTCCTCAGAAATTTTGCTTAGCCTCATTAAGCACAATCAATTATTATTTTTAAAAGTTATCTAAAAGGAGAGCTGGAAAACTTAATCACACAGACATATCTTATATCTAGCAGAACATCGAGCCTAACTAAAAAGAGAAAGTAATACATACTTAACTGAATAATGGTTCGACATTGCTGAATCTCAACATAAGCATGGGGTAACTCCTGGACAAGTAAATCAAACTCTCTGGTTTTCCATTCAGTCACTTTCAGTGTGTCATGTTGAATCACAGTTAAAGGCGATGAAGTCATAAACAAATAGCTTAATTTATCTCAGGTGCCAAAGTTTTAGCAATGGTGCACAAGTTTTAGCTTTAGTGCAGAAGTCTTAGATATGGTTCACAAGTTTTAGCGCTGGTGCAAAGTTCTAGCTATGGTGCACATATTTCAACTAAGTTTGACAAGTTTTAGATATGGTGCAGAAGTTTAAGCTAAATCTGATAATTTTTAGCACAGGTGCCAAAGTTTTACCAATGTTGCACTATTTATAGCTAATTTTGACAAGTTTTAACTCTAGTGTCGAAGTTTTAGCTATGCTGTACAAATTTAAGTTAAGTTTTATAACTTTTATCTCTGATGCCAAAGTTTTAGCTATGGTGAACAAGTTTTAGCGAAATCAGACAAGTTTTCACTATGGTGCACATGTTTGACAAGTTTAAGTTTTTGGTGCCAAATTTTTAGCTATAGTGCACAATTTTTAGCTAACTTTGACAAGTTTTATCTCTAATGTTGAAGGTTTAGTTATGGTGCCCAAGTTTTAGCAATAGTGCTCACGTTCTTACAAGTTTTTTCCAAGGGGCCGAAGTTATAGCAATGGTGCACAAGTTTTAGCTAAGTTTGACAACTTTTTGATTTATTGCCAAAGTTTTAGCCACGATGCACAAGTTAAAACTAAGTTTGTAAAACTTTAGCTTTGGTGCCAAGGGTGCACAAGTTTTAGCTCATTTTGAAAAGTTTTAGCTCTAGTGTCAAAGTTTTAGCTTACTGCACAAGTGTTAGCTAAGTTTGACAGGTTTTAGCTAAGTTAGAAAAGTTTTAGCTCTAGTACCGATGTTTATGCTCTGGTACCAAATTTTTAGTTATGGTGCATAATTTTAGGTTAATTTGGTAAGTTTTAGCTCAACTGTCGAAGTTACAGCAATTGTGCACAAGTTTTAGCTGATTTTGATAACTTTCTGTTATATTTCCAAAATTTTAGGTATGGTGCACAAGTTAAAACTAAGTTGGATAAACTTTAGCTCTAGTGCCAAGTGTTTGCTATGGTGCATAAGTTTGACAAGTTTTAGCTCCAATGCCAAAGTTTTAGCTATAGTGCACAAGTCTTAGCTAAGTTTGACAAGTTTTATCTTTGGTGCCAAACATTTAGCTATGGTGCACAAGTTTAAGGTAAGTTTGATAAGTTTTACTTCTAGTGCCAAAGTTTTAGCTATTGTGAACAAATTTTAGCTAAGTTTGATAATTTTTAGCTATGCTGCACAAGTGTTAGTTAAGTTTGATAAGTTTTTGCTCTAGTGCCGACATTTTAGCTATGGTGCACAAGTTTTAGCTAAGTTTGACAAGTTTTAGCTATGGTGCCAAACATTTGGCTACGGTGGACAAGTGTTAGCTAAGTTTGAGAAGTTTTTGCTATAGTGCCATCATTTTAGCTATTGTACACAAGTTTAAGTAAGTTTGAAATTTTTTGCTCTACTGCCAAAGTTTTGTCTATGGTGCCCAAGTTTTAGCTAAGTTTGAAAAGTTTTACCTCTGGTGTCAAACATTTGGCTATAGTGCACAAGTTTAAGGTAAGTTTGATAATTTTTTCCTCTAGTGCCAAAGTTTTAGCTATTGTGAACAAATTTTTGTTAAGTTTGAGAAGTTTTAGCTATGGTGCACAAGTGTTAGCTAATGATATGATCCTGCCTAGCAATATGGTCGGAGCAGCTAAGGAAGGAGAGGAGCAGCTTGAGCTAGAGGCCAATGAAGAGGATGATGGACTCATAGAGCAGCTTGAACCAGAGGAAGCTAAGGATGATAAGGAAGCCGACCTAGACGACCTACATATTCCCCTTGGACCAGTCACTAGAGCCAAGTCCAAGAGATTCCAAGAAACGATAAAATCTCTCTTACACTCAACAAAACACCCACTTTAGTATACTTCTCCAACTACTCTAGTTGTGATCCAGGCTACTTGAGTTTCATCAAGAGAGATGATTGGTTTATACTCTTTTTCCCTTGCTCTTAGTTTTGTCCCAAACTTGGGTTTTCTAAGAGAAGGTTTTTAATGAGGTAAAACCAATCACTCATAACCAAAGCATCTTGATGAATTGGTGTCTCTCAATTTCATGAATAAGAAAGAGTCAAAAGGGAGCCTTTGTTTCTGTATTCAAACCTATGTTTAATTCAATCTTATGTCTTTAAGTCTTTGTATTTCCAAAGAGTCATTCTAACTCTATTTGTACGCACCAACTCTTTTTTTTTTCAATTCATCAAACATCTTTTTCTAAAACTTTTACAGTCTTGTTTGATCTGAGTAGTGAGTCATATATGCTCTTCTTGCCTTAGAAACTAGGAGGATTCCACTTCTAAACAAGCCCAGAAAGTCTAAGGGTTCATCCATCACCCTTGGAAGTTTCATTCACTTCCCCATCGCTTCTGTTTTTCATCAACACTAGCTTTACTCTCACGAAATCTCTTCTGATTAGTCAACCAGCAAAAAGGAGCATCAAAGGGACATGATCCTACCTATTAGGATCTATCAAGTGGTATCAGAGCCTCCCTTTTGCCAGGTTGAATCATTCCTTACCCGATTTCTAAAACCTACAATTTTCAGAATTTGTGACTTTTGGTCTACTTGTTGAAATCGTGTGTTCATGAATAAAACTTGTAAGATTCTTGCTTAATAGGGTTGTTAGTATCTGAATAGAGTGTTAGAATCAATTAGAAATAATCAGAACCTGGGAAAATTTCGAATCTAAGTGATTAGGGTATTCGATCAAATTTAGGGTTCTTAGCAAAATCGTGAATCTGCAACAAAATTGTCTAGGGCTATGACTTCCAATTGTTGAATTCATGTTCTGTGATCAGAGTTTTGTGTTCCTGTGAACTTTTTACTGGTTTACTATTGAAATTTGGGCAGGAACATGGCTGGATCACACGATGATGATGGAGACGACTCTGCAAACAATAACAACAAACTTCTAATAGAAGCAATGATGTCCCAAATGATGGTTACCATGAGAAAGGAGTTTGAAACAATGAGAATGGATGTAGATAGGCTTGTAGCAGAGAGACCTAGGGCAAGTCCAAAAGTTTCTGAAGCTGATCAGTACTACAACAGCAGTTCCTCAAGGTCTAATGTTTCTAGAAGAAGAAGGCAATACCGAGAGGAAAGACAACCACGAGTTACTGATCCTATTAGCAACCTCAAACTAAAGATTCCTGAGTTCAAGAGCACCAGTGATCCAGAGGAGTATCTAGATTAGGAGAAGAAGATTGACATGGTCTTTGATTGCAAAGAATATACTTCTGCCCAAAAACTCAAGCTTGCGTCAACAAAATTCAAGGAGTATGCTTTAAGATGGTGGGATAACTTGGTTGCAACTAGGAGAAGGATTGATGAGGAACCTATAGAGTCTTGGAACCAGATGAAGATACTCATGAGAAAGAGATTCATTCCAAGCCACTACCACAGAGAGCTACACTTCAAGTTGAGAACTTTGGCTCAAGGAAACTGGTATGTGGAAGAATACTACAAAGAGATGGAGACACTTCTGTTCAGGGCTGACATTGAAGAAGAAAAAGAAGATACAATCGCCAAATTCATGGGAGGATTGAACAGAGACATCATAGACAGGCTTGTGGTCACACATTACATTGATCTAGAGGAGTTGCTACACAAAGCCATTTTGTTTGAGAAGCAGCTTAAGAGGAAAGGCTGCAACAAACCAAGTTATGAAACCAATAAGCCACCTTACCAAGAGAAACCAAGTTACAACAAAGACTCTAAGCCGTTCACTAAACCAAAGGAGGAAGACCAGAAAGCTAAGACCTCTACTTCCAAGACCAGAGACATCAGATGCTTCAAGTTCAAGGGTAATGGTCACTATGCTAGCAAGTGTTTTAACAAGAGAGTGATGGTCTTGAGAGATAATGGGGAGCTTGAATCCGAGGATGGGAAACCAGAATCAGAAGATGAGCAAGTGGTCATGGCACCTAAAGGAGAGCTATTGGTCACAAGGAGAACACTTAATCTTAAGACTAAGGTGGAAGGCAATGAACAACGAGAGAACTTGTTTCATACACGATGTGTTGTTAAGGATAAGATTTGCAGCATGGTTATAGATGGATGAAGCTGTACAAATGTGGCAAGTGCGACCATGGTAGAGAAGCTGGGTCTAACCGTGCAAAAGAGGCAGAAACCATACAAGTTACAATGGCTTAATGATGAGGAAGAGTTAGAAGTTGAGAATGAAGTCTTGGTGCCTATAGCTATTGGGAAGTATGAAGATGAGATACTCTGTGATGTTTTACCTATGGACGCCGGCCACATACTACTTGGGAGGCCATGGAAATCAGATAGAAGAGTGACTCGTGATGGCTACACCAACCGATATTCATTTGACTTCAAGGGCAAGAAAACAGTGTTGGTTCCTTTGACTCCACAAGAGGTCTATCAAGATCAGCTAAGTCTTAAGAAGAGTAAAGCTCAATCTACTTCAAAGGACAGAGCACATACCAACCACTTTATCCGAAACCCAAAGGGAAGTCCTTCTACACACTTACTCTTTGTTTTCAAAGGTTGCTTGAAATTGAATAAACCGATGCCGGCTATGCCTAGCAAGATCAAATTAATTTTGCATGAGTTTAAGGATGTCTTTCCAGAGGAGAGTCCCCAAGGATTGTCACCCATCCGAGGCATTGAACATCAAATAGACTTCATACCAGAAGCTACTTTGCCAAACAAACCAGCCTATAGGACCAATCCGGTGGAGACCAAGGAACTACAAAAGAAAGTTAGTGAGTTGATGGACAAGGGCCACATCCGAGAGAGCATGAGTTCATGTGTTGTGCTTGTTCTTCTTGTTCCTAAGAAAGATGGCAGCTAGAGAATGTGTGTAGACTGTCGTGCCATTAACAACATCAATGCAAAGTATCGCCCTCCTATACCTAGATTAGATGATATGCTTGATGAATTACATGGTTCTTGCATCTTTTCAAAGGTAGATTTGAGAAGTGGTTATCACCAAATTAGGATGAAAGAAGGTGATGAGTGGAAAACTGCTTTTAAGACCAAACAAGGGTTATATGAATGGCTTGTGATGCCATTTGGGCTTACTAATACACCTTGCACGTTTATGAGACTAATGAATCATGTTCTTAGGGCTTTTATAGGGCATTTTGTGGTTGTGTAGTTTGATGACATTCTGATCTATAGTAAGAGCTTAGATGAACATGTAGAGCATCTTAGGAAGGTGTTAGAAGTACTTAGGGCAGAGACCTTATATGCCAACCCCAAGAAATGTACCTTTGGAACAGATAACTTGGTCTTTCTAGGTTTTGTTGTGGGTGCAGATGGAGTTAAAGTCGATGAGGAGAAAGTGAGAGCAATCAAGGAGTGGCCGAGTCCCAAAATAGTTGGTGAGGTGAGGAGTTTCCACGGCCTTTCTGGTTTCTACAGGAGGTTTGTAAAGGACTTTAGCACCCTAGCCGCCCCTCTCACTGAAGTCATCAATAAAACTGTGGGTTTCAAGTGGGAACATACGACAAAGACCTATATGTACTTGTGAGAGCTTTGCAAACTTGGCAGCACTATGTATGGTCTAAGGAGTTTGTTATACACACATAACATGAATCACTGAAGCCCTTCAAAGGCCAACACAAGCTCAACAAAAGACACGCAAGATGGGTTGAGTTCATCGAAACATTTCCTTATGTAATTAAGTACAAAAAAGGTAAGGACAATGTGGTTGCAGATGCATTGTCCAGCAGGTATGTTCTCTTAAACTCTTTAGAAATTAAGCTGCTAGGATTTGAGCAAATTAAGACTTATTATGATTCTGATCCTGAGTTCAAAGACATCTATGTTACATGTGAAAAATCTAGTAATGGTAAGTACTATAGGGTCGATGATTTCTTGTTCTTTGAGCATAGACTGTGTGTTCCTAACTGTTCTTTGAGAACTTTTTTTGTTAAGGAAGCTCATGCAGGAGGACTAATGGGCCATTTTGGCGTGGCCAGAACCCTGAGTGTGTTGCAAAATCATTTCTTCTGGCCACACATGAAAAGAGATGTTGAACGGATCTGTGAGAGATGTGCAACTTGTAAACAAGCTAAGTCTAAGGTCCAAAGCCACGGTCTGTACACTCCTTTACCCATTCATTTGCATCCATGGCATGATATATCAATGGACTTTGTAGTTGGTTTGCCTAGAACTAAGAATGGTAGAGATTCAATCTTTGTTGTGGTAGATAGATTCTCTAAGATGGCACATTTTAATCCTTGTCATAAAATAGATGATGCTATTAATGTTGCTGGATTGTTCTTTAAAGAGATTGTTAGGTTGCATGGGATGCCTAGGACAATAGTTTCAGATAGGGATACAAAGTTCCTTAGTTTCTTTTGGAAAACTTTATGGTCTAAGCTAGGAACTAAGTTGTGTTTCTCAACTACTTGTCATCCACAATCTGATGGACAAACTGAAGTTGTCAATAGAACATTGTCTACTCTTTGTGCATTGATTAAGAAGAACTTGAAAACTTGGGAAGAATGTTTACCTCATGTAGAGTTTGCTTACAATCATGTTAAACATTCTGCATCTAAGTATTCTCCTTTTGAGATTGTTTATGGGTTCAATCCCATCTCACCTTTGGATCTAATGCCTTTACCTATGAGTGAAAGGGCCAGCTTATATGGGCAAAAGAAAGCTGAACTTGTTAAACAGATTCATGAAAAGGCCAGAAGCAACTTAGAGCACAAAATTAAACTCTACGCCAAGCAAAGCAAACAAGGGCCGAAAGGAGATGGAATTCAAAGAAGGAGATATGGTCTGGGTTCACTTGAGGAAAGAAAGGTTCCCAACAGAGAGGAATTCAAAGCTGAAGCCACGGATTGATGGGCCTTTCCAAATCACCAAAAAGATCAACAACAATGCCTATCAACTTGATCTCTAAGGTAAGTATAATGTGAGTTCGAGCTTCAATATTTCTGATCTACTTCCTTTTCTTGCAGATGAAACAGATTTGAGGTCAAATCCTTCTCAAGTGGGAGAGGATGATATGATCCTGCCTAGCAATATGGCCGGAGCAGCTAAGGAAGGAGAGGAGCAGCTTGAGCTAGAGGCCAATGAAGAGGATGATGGAATCATGGAGCAGCTTGAACCTGAGGAAGCTAAGGATGATAAGGAAGCCGGCCTAGACGACCTACATATTCCCCTTGGACCAGTCACTAGAACCAAGTCCAAGAGATTCCAAGAAGCGATCCAATCTCTCTTACACTCAAAAAAACACCCACTTGAGTATACTTGTCTAACTACTTCTGTTGTGATCCAAGCTACTTGAGTTTCATCAAGAGAGGTGATTGGGTTTATACTCTTTTTCAGTTGCTCTTAGTTTTGTCCCAAAGGTGGGTTTTCTAAGAGAAGGTTTTTAATGAGGTAAAACCAATCACTCATAACCAAAGCCTCTTGATGAATTGGTGTCTCTCAATTTCGTGAATAAGAAAGAGTCAAAGTGGAGCGTTTGTTTCTGTATTCAAACCTATGTTTAATTCAATCTTATGTCTTTCAGTCTTTGTATTTCCAAAGAGTCATTCTAACTCTATTTGTATGCACCTTCTCTTTCTTTTCAATTTATCAAACATCTTTTTCTAAAACTTTTACAATCTTGTTTGATCTAAGTAGTGAGTCATACCTGCTCTTCTTGCCTTAGAAACTAGGAGGATTCCACTTCTATGCAAGCCCAGAAAGTCTAAGGGTTCATCCATCACCCTTGGAAGTTTCATTCACTTCCCCATCGGTTCTGTTCTTCATTAACACTAGCTTTACTCTAACGAAATCTCTTCTGATCAGTCAACTAGCAAAAAGAGCATCAAAGGGACATGATCCTACCTATTAGGATCATATCAGCTAAGTTTGAGATATTTTTCTCTAGTGCTAAAGTGTTAGCTATGGTGCACAAGTTTTTCCTAATTTTTACAAGTTGTAGCTCTAATGACGACGTTTAAGCTATTGTGCAAAAGTTTATGTAAGTTTGACAAGGTTTTGATCTAGTGCCAAAGTTTTAGTTATGGTGCACAAGTTTTAGCTAAGTTTGACAAGTTTTAGCTCTCGTGCCAAACATTTAGCTATGGTGCACAAGTTTAAGGTAATTTTGATAAGTTTTACCTTTAGTACCAAAGTTTTAGCTATTGTGAACAATTTGTAGCTAAGTTTGAGAAGTTTTAGCTATGGTGCAGAAGTGTTAGCTAAGTTTGAGAAGTTTTTGCTCTAGTGCCGACATTTTAGCTATTGTACACAAGTTTTTGCTCTAGTGCTAAAGTTTTAGCTATGATTCACAAGTTTTAGCTAATTTTGACAAGGTTTAGCTCTGGTGCCAAAGTTTAGCTAAGTTTAACTTTGGTGCCAAAGTTTAGCTAAGTTTAACTTGTCATAAGTTTAGCTAAGTTTGACAAGATTTAGCTCTGGTGCCAAAGTTTAGCACAAGTTTTAGCTAAGTTTGACAAGGTTTAACTTAGTTTAGCTAAGTTTGACAAGTTTTTGCTCTAGTGCCGAAGTTTTAGCTATGGTGCACTAGTTTTAGCTCTGGTGCTGTCCTTCCCGCTGACCGACCTACCCGACCGCCTCGCCAATCAAACAAGAACACTTAGCGCTCGAACATCTCGGTCAAGGACCTGCTCGGAGTCGCTACGTCATATGACGATATCTGGTTCCACGTCAGCTAGGGCAATTATCATAAACACTATCACCCTCCCAAGGTTTTCCCAGACTACTGTTCCCTCATGTTTCTTTGTAGAGACCAAGGTTGTGCCGGTTTGACAGAACCTTGTACCAGTGGAGATCCGCCAACCGATTATAAAGCAGCGCAGAGTACATGAAACAAAGAAAACATTGAAAACGGTTAGTGGAGCTCGTAAGAGAAATCGATGAAAAAAATCGAGTCAAAACATATCGTGCAAACCATTTCTCCATAAACAAATGCAAGCAATCATAAAACCAAGGTATCTGGGTAGAAAAGTCTCCTAGACTGCTATGTTCTCCTTGAACCTAAAGGGAGGAAAAGGAAGGGTGAGTAACACCGACACGTTACTCAGCGAGCGGGATCCACCTATGGATCAAATTCTAAGACAGAAAATAAACAGACAATAGGCAAAGCAACAAACAATAAAAACAAGCAAGATCAGATACCCGTTACTTCCCCTGAAGTAATGAATACTGATCCAACAGACATCACACCAACCCAGTGGATTAACATCATCCCAGATGTCAATCCCAACTACACTACCGCAGATTAGGAGTATTGTCCTCCATACTATGGGACGTACTTCAGATAGTCTCCTACTCAATCCTAAAAGTAAAATATCACTCTCATTCTACTCGGGTCCTGGTGATACCGTAATCCCTGGGATAGTCCATCGATAATCCCCCTATAACCATGTTCTCAGCAGAGCGATGGTACACACGCTCCTCAACAGGACGCCATACCCGAGGCCTGATGATCAGTCGGTACTATTCTCCAGGGTCATTCCGCTTCCGTAAATATGGGGGTTTACGGTCATGAAGATCAACTTACAGATGGGGATTACAGATACACCTCCTATTAGTGATAGTGCCTCTGACCAGTGGGCCCGGAAACACTACACTAGAAGACATCCAACCTTGCGGAAACTCTAGAGGATCACTCATCTCATTCTAACGCGGTATAAATTACAAACCTAGTCTAATCCTGACCAATCTTCCATTATTCCCCCAACTACCCAGAATCATCAACATTAATCCGCAAGGTGGTCAAGAGCTTACGCAGTGACGAAGCATCACCATGCGCAACTCCGCAACATCATTCTCAGCAGACACGATGCCACTTGGAGCCTATCATTCTCGCTGCGAGACCTGAGAGCTCCCATACGCGAGTTGAGCCACTAAGGGTCTACTGTTCTCTTCCTTAGGGACAGCAGACACACTCTGGAGCCCATCATTCGCCCAGCGCGACGCGATGGTTAATGCCCCACCCATAACCCCCTTAACTCGAGGTTCCAGTAGTGCTTTACTCTCACACATCTCCGTCCGGGATTGTTTCTCGCAAGAAAAAAACTCCCTAGCCTAACTCTGAATCTATTCAGAAATAGATTCGTTGGCTACTACTCCATTGGCTCTGTAACCAATCGTTATATAGGTATAAGGATTGATGGCCTCACACCTCATACCAGTGGTATAATCTGTACAATCATAATCAGAGTCAAGTAGTCAACTCATATATCCGAACACTGACCCACTCGTGGTCTAAGTCCGTTAGCCCGACCGTGTACCAGCACTCTATCGACTAATGATCCAGGCTCGTTGATCAGTCCATACCTAGTCTCTCTTAGACAAGGGTCCACCGGACAATTGGGCTGATCAAGGAACCTCTCATTTTCCGCTCTTGGCGTAGATTCGACCCTCTCCGTACCATACACAAACTATCCATTCCCCAAAGGGAGATCGACTGCCCACTGGCACCTTGCCAAGTGATCCACAAACAAGTCTACACTACCAACAAGCAAGTGAGGATAAACAATAAGGGTGGGTTACTGCACCGCTGACTCCTCAACACAATCAAGCAATCAACATTCAATCATTAACTACATGCAATGCATCTTTACTCCTAATCCGGTTATTAAGAGTTCCACTAGGCATGCAATTAATTATACGCATCGGCCCGCACCGAGTACATATTCCAGATTCATGGGTACAATCTACAAAGATCCTAAGGGTTACTCGGGATTTACATGCATTCTACCTAATGCATCAACCAATCAAACATGCACCCACTCACTGGGCTATATGATGCGGCTGATGTGACTGAGTGATGACCATGGAACCCTTCCTGAACCCACTGCTTGACTCCAAAGGCTCCAAAGGACTGACTTGAACCCCAAGCTTCACAAGAAATCGATAACTTGCTCATCAAGTTATCGTTTCTTTGACTCTTCTCTTTTCTTCCTTTTATTCTTTACCAAGCAATCTCTGAATCCTTAAACCAACTTTTAATTGGGTCTAGACCAACCCAATTCCCTCCTTAAACCTCCAATTTGGTCTAACCGGAGATAACCGGTTAAACCAGCTGGTTTAACTAAACCGTTAAATCCAGAATTAACCAATCGGTTTAGCTGAACCAGACCAAACCAGGGTAAACCAAACTAAACCGGTTCAATTGAATTAAATCGGGTTAGACCAGTGAACCAAACAAACCAAATCAATTATTAATTAATAAACCAATTGTTGGTTTACCAAACCAAACCGACCGGTTAACGACGGCGGTGGTTTACGGTTGTTAACGGCGGCGACGGCGGCGATGGCGGTAGCTAAGTCGGCGGCGGCAGCAGCTACGACAGCGCTGGCTAACTGGAAAATGAAACTTGGGTATCAACAGAGAGGTGACGACGACGGCAACGCATGCACGGCGATGACGGCGGCGATGGTGGTTTCGGCGAAATACGGTTTTCGATAAAACGGTGAAATGACGGCATTTTAAAGGAAAAGGACCATCGGGAACAATGTGGGAGAGGAGGGAGATGAATCACCGGTGGAACGGGACGCCGGAAAGCTCACCGGAAAATGGCGTCCGAGGCGGTTGATATAGTGTGGTTTTTATTGTTTGATAACCCATGTATTTGTTAGTTTTAGAGTATTTTGCAGGTCTATATACTATATATTAGGTGTTTTAACCATTTGGAATGACTTGGAGAAAGTTGAGCAAAAAGGAGCAAAATCAGTAAATGGGAGATGTAGTCTCAGATTTGACTTTCAGAAGTATTACATTGGTTGAAGGTCTTCCCGATACTGAAATTTGACTAAACCGGTAGCCAAAGAAATATATTTCAGTAAGCTTTCATCTCCAAGTGGGTTGAAGTGATTCTCATGTCTGTAGCTCAAGAGATGGCCATTTTAGTGAAGACATGTCTGATCACTCGCGAGCTGAAAAAACTTCCCAACTTTCTGAGAGTACATCGACCGATGCACTCTACTTGATCGACCGATGCACTCTACTGCATCGACCGATGCAGTGCTGGACGCGATTTTAAGTGTAAAAATTGCCTTTTTTGCCCCAGATTAAACCCTAGTTGCGAAAATAAATATCTAGGTCGTCCCTAATGTTTATAAATGGGATTTTTTAGCCATTGTTAAGGATATGCTTTATTTTTTTCTAGGTTTCTGAGAGACATTATTGGAGAGACAATCCCATACTCTGTCTGCTTTAAGAGAAGATTTCAAACTCCTCTTTCTCAATTTTATTCTCTTTTGTGATATCTATTTTATTCATGATATTTGTTTCAATCACCATGTGTGAGTAGATTCATAGTTAGGTTTAGGGATTCAAGGGATTCATGAATCATAACTAGGGATTCAAGGGATTCATGAATCATAACTAGGGTTTCATAAGAGTTCTTCATCTGACTTGTTCTTAATCACTTAGATCTGGAAGGTACACCCAGTAATAAGTATGAGGTTTATTGACTGCAATGGAAGTTGAGTTGATTTACTGGAAATAGTTTAGATGAGCTAGTTATTCTAATTGGAAAGGAATTTGGATTAGATAACTAGTGAACTTAACAACCTAATTGAATGCATGCTTTACCTGTTAGATTACTTAAAGGAATTTGGTAGTTTAGCTAACTAGGCATAGTAAGAGTTTCGCAGCGGAAGCTGGTTCTCTTTAGAATTGTGTTTGTGTTCTAAAACAATTCTTAGTTAGATTCCCTAGTAGATTCCCGCCTTGATTCAGATATCCCGCAGAAATCCCAAGACTTAGCATTTTCCCCATCTAGTTTATAACCTAAATTCAATCTGCAATTTACTTTTCATTGTCTTTCAATTAATAATCTTTTGCCTAGCTAAGTTTGAAACTAGAATTTATTGTGTTCTATAGAGTCTCTGTGGGATTCGACCTCTATATACTACATCTGCATTCACTGTGCACTTGCAGTTTTGTAGGGTAAATCTTTATCTACATCAAGTTTTGGCGCCGTTGCCGGGGACTCTGATTAGAGCCAATAGGTTTTCTAGGATTAGAGTTTAGTCTAAGTTTTTCTCTTTAGTTACTTAGGTTTTCTTTTTATTTTTCTTTTATTTTTGGTTTTCAGGAAAAATACGACAATGCCTCCTCAGAGAGTGATTATCATGCCCAATGCACAAGGGATTCTAGTTGATGGAGATGGGAATAAGTACAATGATGCTGGGGAAAGAATAGATGTTGCTGGGCGTGTTATACCAGAACCGGAGGAGCAACCAGTCGAACAACAAATTAATAATGGTGGTGCAGTCGTAGATGCGAACCGAATTCAGACGTTGGCAAACTATAACAGACCAGATCTTTTCTACGCCAACATGTCTGCTATCTGCCCACCAACCTTTGAAAGAGAGGACTTCGTGATTAAGCTGCAATACTACACCCATCAAGAGCAGAGTCCGTTTCGAGGTTTACCTTCTGAGTACCCAATGGACCACTTGGAGAAGTTTGAACGGATAGCAGGTGGCATGAAGGCAAATGGAGTGAACCGGGATTATATTTTCTTGCAGCTTTTCTCTCACTCACTCGCTGGAGATGCTTGGAGTTGGTTGAATAGCTTGCCAGCAGGGTCGTTGACAACTTGGGATGCTACCCTGATGGCCTTCTTGTTATACTTTTGTGATGATGCTAAGTCCGAGGAGCTGCGCAGTATGATCTCTTCATTCAAGCAGGGACTGAGAGAAGCTTTAAAGGCTGCCTGGAACCAGTTTAAGAAGTATCAGCGGGATTGTCCACATCACGGATTTACTGAGTTGCAGCTGCTGAGCACTTTCTTCAGGGATGCTGATTGGAGATATCAGGTATCAATGGATTCAGCTTCTAATGGGAACTTTATGACCAGGAGTGTAGATTCAGCGAAGGAGCTTATCCATAACTTAACCCAGAGCAGCAGCACAAAGAGTATAGATCAGGAACGGATTAGATCAGGAGGAGCTGGAGATGATGATATTAGTGAGCTAAAGGAGTCAGTGGCTACTATTATGAGTTTGCTGAAGAATCAGAGTGCGAAGCAAGGTCACAGCAGCGAGTGCAACCAGGTTCATCAGGTAGATTCGACTCAGCAAGCCAATGAACTCAGGGACATGATGAAGCAGCTTTTGGATGGACAAACTAACTTGAAAGCTGAGATTGATGGACTGAAGTTCTCAAACGACAAGCTGAGGGTCCATGTGAAGAATTTGGATATCAAGGTAGCTCAAGTGACTGAAGTTGTGGGTCGATGTGGTGTTAATACGAGGAGTTGCAGTGCTATAAGTTCATTGAATGGGGAAGAAGTTGAAGAAAAAGTCGGTGTTGATGATTTTGGTCGTCTGTCGGTCGACATAGAGGTTAGTGTTAACCGAAATGACACCAGACAACCTAAATTCGACGTTTTGAAGCATGTAGACCCAGCCAATCCTCAACCCAAGGTACGCAAGAAACCTTTACCCTATCCTAAGCAGACTAAGAAGGAGGGTGAAGAGGCTAGATGCCAAGAGATCATGAAGGAACTTTCGGTAAGAATTCCATTCTTCGAGGCTTGTAGCAGGACTAATCAATTGAAGAAGTATGTGAAGAAGATGGTCAACAATAGTATGAGCTTAGAGGAAGGAGTCATGATAATCTCAGAGGCTTGTTCCCAAGTGATTCAAGCTAAGATGCAAAAGAAGTTGAAAGATCCGGGAAGCATTGTTCTGAACTGCAAGATCGGAAGCTTCACATTTGAGAGATCACTCTGCGACTTGGATTCTAGTGTCAATCTCATGCCCTTATCAGTAGCCAAGAGGTTAGGATTTATAGAATTCTTCTACACATCTCTCAAATTGATTCTTGCAGACAGGTCAATCCGAACCCCTGAGGGTATTCTAGAAGATGTACCGGTTAAGATTGGGAATTGCTGGATTTCCGCGGACTTCATTGTGCTGGATTATGAGACTCATGAGCCAAGAGACCCCATCATCCCTGGTAGACCTTTCTTAGCCACTGCTGGAGCTCTGATCGACTGCAGAGAGGGCATTAATAAGTTGCGAGTGGATGACATCACCATAGATTTTGTCATTGATAAGACACTGAAGCACCCTACCATTGATGACCAGACATTCTCGGTTGCTGTTGAATTGCTGGGAGAAGTTGTTGAGTTAGAGAATTGTGCTGAAGGAGATATTGGGTATATAGTTAAGAGGATATGTGATAAGAGAGTTGATGAGCAGATGAAGGTTGAAGCTGAGTTGAAAAAGCCATCTGCAGGACCAGTAACTGCTGTTAAGCAGAAAGCCCCGGACATCACTTACCATCCACCAAAACAAAGGTATAAGCACTCTAAACCATCTCTTGAATTTGCAGGTCGGCGTCCAAAACCACCCAGACGTGCCCACCCAGTTCCTGATGTCATTCCTGCCTACCTTGGAAAACCCCATGCGCGAAATGCTTACACTCCACCACGGATGAGGCATTTATCCAACAGACCCCGACCACCATGACTTATGTCCTGAAACCGCTATAGTCAAGCTAATGACTGAAAACAAGCGCTTGGTGGGAGGCAACCCACTTGGTATTTTCTTTTCTTTTCTTTTTGTGATTTTTATTTTTGGTTTTTCTCCTCTTCCTGATTTATTTTTCCACTGGGGACAGTGTGAAGTAAGTCTAGGGGAGGATGTTACTAATATTATCTATTTTGGTGATTTTATTTTATTTTTATTCGATTTTTCGTTTTAATTGGGTCAAAATTTAGTTATGGGAAAAAATGATTAATTGGAGGAATTGTGTTATGTTATATGGATCTTGATGTACCATTTTGCAGAAGTTTAGATCTTGTCTGAAACTAATGGAAAACTCAAAACTGTTCAACTGAACATCAAATGCTCATTTCTCCAGTTATGAAGTCAAGTAAACCTAAGCTACTAATAATCTCTCTCTATGAAAGTCAGTCCTCGTCTTATGCTTGGTTTAGTTAGTCCGAGACTTTAGTTTCTAGCTCTCCCCCAGATAGAAAATGTTGAAAAGAATGAATAATTGTGCTTATTAGGTACCTAGTGACAAAGCTAGAAGAATTCTGTGATGCCATTATTTGTCACTAGAAGCTCGGGATTGGGGCGGCTAGGAAAATTTCCTGTGATGCCAATGTGCCTTGAACCTTTGAGAAATTAGAAAAAAAAATGAAGAATGAAAATGATAAGTCTGGGGGAGAGGGAAGAAACTTTTGTGTTAGGAATTTCTTAGCCTTCTGTTGGAAAGGAAAAGAACAATGTTCTTTGGGCAGTACTTTTGTAGTGTAGAGATTTGCAATGATGGTAACTTGGTGGATTGGCTGTTTGACTGTGGAGCAAGTATGTTAGGTTGCTAAGTAATGAGGATTTACATGGTGTTCTAGATTGGTTGAGACATCTGTCTTATGTAGTTGCAATGGTGAAAGATGACATTAGAATTCCTATGATAAGATGAGTTTCCCTTTGTTTTCAAACCTCTTCCACAGGTTAAGTTTTTTGTTTTGCTTGAGTGCAAGCAAATGCTAAGTCTAGGGGAGTTGATATAGTGTGGTTTTTATGGTTTTATAACCCATGTATTTGTTAGTTTTCGAGTCTTTTGCAGGTCTATATACTATATATTAGGTGTTTTAAGCATTTGGGATAACTTGGAGAAAGTGGAGCAAAAAGGAGCAAAATCAGTAAACGAGAGATGCAGTCTCAGATTCGACTTTCAGAAATATTACATTGGTTGAAGGTCTTCCCGATACTGAAATTTGACGAAACCGGTAGCCAAAGAAAGATATTTGAGTTAGCTTTCATCTCCAAGTGGTTTTAAGTGATTCTCATGTCTATAACTCAAGATATGGCCATTTTAGTAAAGACATATCTAATCACTCGCGAGCTGAAAAAACTGTCCAATTTTATGAGAGGGCATCGACCGATGTAGTGCTGGATGCGATTTTAAGTGTAAAAATTGCCTTTTTTGCTCTAGATTAAACCCTAGTTGCAAAAGGAAACATCTAGGTCGTCCCTAATGTTTATAAAAGGGTTTTTTCAGCCATTGTGAAGGCTATGCTTTATTTTATTCTAGGTTTTTGAGAGAGATTATTGGAGAGACAAATCCCATACTATGTCTGGTTTCAGAGAAGATTTCAAACTCCTATTTCTCAATTTCATTCTCTTTTATGATATCTATTTTATTCATGATGTTTGTTTCAATCTCCATGTGTAAGTAGATTCATAGTTTGGTTTAGGGATTCAAGGGATTCATGAATCATAACTACGGTTTCATCAAACTAGGGTTTCATAAGAGTTCTTCATCTTACTTGTTCTTAATCACTTAGATCTGGAAGGTACACCCAGTAATAAGTCTTAGGTTTATTGACTCTAATGGAAGTTGAGTTGATTGACTGTAAATAGTCTAGATGAGCTAGTGATTCTAATTGCAAAGGAATTTGGATTAGATAACTAGTAAACTTAACAAACCTAATTGAATGCATGCTTTACCTGTTAGATTACTCAAAGGAATTTGGTAGTTTAGCTAACTAGGCATAGTTAGAGTTTCGCACCGGAAGCTGGTTCTCTTTAGATTTGTGTTTGTGTTCTAGAACAATTCTTAGTTAGATTCCCTAGTAGATTCCCGCCTTGATTCAGATATCCCGCAGAAATCCCAAGACCTAGCATTTTCCCCATATAGTTTATAACCTAAATTCAATCTCCAATTTATTTTTCATTGTCTTTCAATTAATAATCTTTTGCCTAGCTAAGTTTGAAACTAGAATTTATTGTGTTCTATAGAGTCTCTATGGGATTCGACCCCTATATATTACATCTGTATTCACTGTGCACTTGCAGTTTTGTAGGGTAAATCTTTATCTACATCAGCGGTCAACGCTGGTCAACGCCGGTCAACGGCTGGTCAACGCCGGCTGATGTGATCCTAGGTGATATGATCCTGTCCCTTTGATGCACTTCGTGGCCTGTGGTTGATTTCACTGAGAGATCCTTGAGTTTGACGGTAAGAGATGATGAAACTTAATTTGTTCTTCAATTGGTGGATATGTTAAGATGTTTCTGAGTGGTTTCAAGGATCAGAGCTGGATGAATTGATGAATGGATTGCGGAATAGAAGTGAATGGTCTGATAAGATGATGATGATGGATTGATGGATACTTCTAAGAGAGATGGAAGTCTTGGGAAGAATGTTTGCCTCATCTAGAGTCCTGGGAATAAAAACTTACAAATTTTAGCTAAGTTTTTATAATTTTTAGCTATGCTGCACAAGTTTTAGCTAAGTTTGAAAGTTTTTACTCTAGTACCGAAAATTAACTATTGTATACAAGTTCAAGTAAGTTTGACAAGTTTTTGCTCTAGTGCTAAAGTTTTCGCTATGGTGCACAAGGTTTAGTTAATTTTTACAAGGTTTAGCTCTAATGACAACGTTTAAGCTATGGTGCATAAGTTTGAGCTAGGTTTGATAAGTTTTACCTCTCGGGCCAAAGTTTTAGCTATGGTGAAGAAGTTTTAGATAAATTTGACAATGTTTAGCTCTAGTGGTGACATTAAGCTATTGTGCACTAGTTTTGGTAAGTTTAACAAGTTTTTGCTCTAGTGCCAAAGTTAAAGGTATGGTGCACAAGTTTCGCTAAGTTTTACAAGTTTTAGCTCTGGTGCCAATCATTTAGCTATGGTGCATAACTTTAAGCTAAGTTTCATAAGTTTTACCTCTAGGGCCTAAGTTTTAGCTATGGTGCACAAGTTTTAGCTAAGTCTGACAATGTTTAGCTCTAGTGGCGACATTAAACTATTGTGCACAAGTTTTAGTAAGTTTGACAAATTTTTGCTCTAGTGCCAAAGTTATAGCTATGGTGCACATGTTTTAGCTATGTTTGACAAGTTTTAGCTGTGGTGCAAAACATTTAGCTATGGTGCATAAGTTTAAGATACGTTTGATAAGTTTGACCTCTAGGGCCAAAGTTTTAGCTATGTGCACAAGTTTTAGCTAAGTTTGACAATGTTTAGCTCTAGTGGCGACATTAAGCTATTGTGCACAAGTTTTGGTAAGTTTCACAAGTTTTTGCTCTAGTGGCAAAGTTATAGCTATGGTGCAAAACTTTTAGCTCTGGTGCCAATCATTTAGCTATGGTGAACAAGTTTAAGGTAAGTTTGATAAGTTTTACCTCTAATGCCAAAGTTTTAGCAATGGTGCACAAGTTTTAGCTAAGTTTGACAAGTTTTAGATCTGGTAGCAAACATTTAGCTATGGTGAACAAGTTTAAGGTAAGTTTGATAAGTTTTACCTCTAGGGCCAAAGTTTTAGCTCTGGTGCCAAACATTTAGCATAGTGAACAAGTGTAAGATAAGTTTGATACGTTTTACCTCTAGTGCCAAAGTTTTAGCTATTGTTAACAAATTTTAGCTAAGTTTTCATAATTTTTACCTATGCTGCACAAGTGTTAGCTAAGTTTCAGAAGTTATTACTCTAGTACCGAAAATTTAACTATTGTACACAAGTTCAAGTAAGTTTGACAAGTTTTTGCTCTAGTGCTAAAGTTGTCGCTATGGTGCACAAGGTTTAGCTCTAATGACGACGTTTAAGCTATTGTGCAAAAATTTAGTTAAGTTTGACAAGTTTTTGCTATAGTGCCAAAGTTTTAGCTATGGTGCACAAGTTTTAGCTAAGTTAGACAATGTTTAGCTCTAGTGGCGACATTAAGCTATTGTGCACAAGTTTTGGTAAGTTTGACAAGTTTTTGCTCTAGTGCCAAAGTTATAGCTATGGTGCACAAGTTTTAGCTAAGTTTGACAAGTTTTAGCTGTGGTGCAAAACATTTAGCTACTATGCATAACTTTAAGCTAACTTTGATAAGTTTTACCTCTAGTGCCAACGTTTTAACTATGGTGCACAAGTTTTAGCTAAGTTAGACAAGTTTTAGCTGTGGTGCAAAACATTTAGCTATTGTGCATAAGTTTGAGCTAAGTTTGATAAGTTTTACCTCTAGGGCCAAAGCTTTAGCTATGGTTCACAAGTTTTAGCTAAGTCTGACAATGTTTAGCTCTAGTGGCGACATTAAACTATGTGCACAAGTTTTAGTAAGTTTGACAAGTTTTTGCTTTAGTGTCAAAGTTATAGCTATGGTGCACATGTTTTAGCTATGTTTGACAAGTTTTAGCTGTGGTGCAAAACATTTAGCTATGGTGCATAAGTTTAACCTACGTTTGATAAGTTTGACCTCTAGGGCCAAAGTTTTAGCTATGTGCACAAGTTTTAGCTAAGTTTGACAATGTTTAGCTCTAGTGGCGACATTAAGCTATTGTGCACAAGTTTCGGTAAGTTTGACAAGTTTTTGCTCTAGTGCCAAAGTTATAGCTATGGTGCGAAACTTTTAGCTCTGGTGTAAATCATTTAGCTATGGTGAACAAGTTTAAAGTAAGTTTGATAAGTTTTACCTCTAATGCCAAAGTTTTAGCAATGGTGCACAAGTTTTAGCTAAGTTTGACAGGTTTTAGATCTGGTGGCAAAAATTTAGCTATAGTGAACAAGTTTAAGGTAAGTTTGATAAGTTTTTGCTCTAGTGCTAAATTTTTAGCTATGGTGCACAAGGTTTATTTAATTTTTACAAGGTTTATCTCTAATGGCGACGTTTAAGCTATTGTGCAAAAATTTAGGTAAGTTTGACAAGTTTTTGCCCTAGTGCCAAGGTTATAGCTATGTTGCACAAGTTTTAGCTCTGGTGCCAAACATTTAGATATGGTGAACAAGTTTTAGCTAAGTTTGACAAGTTTTAGCTGTGGTGTAAAACATTTAGCTATAGTGCATAAGTTTAAGCTAAGTTTGATAAGTTTTACCTCTAGGGCCAAAGTTTTAGCTATGGTGAACAAGTTTTAGCTATATTTAACAATGTGTAGCTCTACTGACGACATTAAGCTATTGTGCACAAGTTTTGGTAAGTTTGACAAGTTTTTGCTCTAGTGCCAAAGTTATAGGTATGGTGCACAAATTATAGCTAAGTATGACAAGATTTAGCTTTGGTGCAAAACATTTAGCTATGGTGCATAACTTTAAGTTAAGTTTGATAAGTTTTACCTCTAGGGCAAAAGTTTTAGCTATGGTGCACAAGTTTTAGCTAAGTCTGACCATGTTTAGCTCTAGTGGCGACATTAAACTATGTGCACAAGTTTTAGTAAGTTTGATAAGTTTTTGCTTTAGTGCAAAAGTTATAGCTATGGTGCACATGTTTTAGCTATGTTTGACAAGTTTTAGCTGTGGTGCAAAACATTTAGCTATGGTGCATAAGTTTAAGCTACGTTTGATAAGTTTGACCTCTAGGGCCAAAGTTTTAGCTATGTGCACAAGTTTTAGCTAAGTTTGACAATGTTTAGCTCTAGTGGCGACATTAAGCTATTGTGCACAAGTTTCGGTAAGTTTGACAAGTTTTTGCTCTAGTGCCAAAGTTATAGCTATGGTGCGAAACTTTTAGCTCTGTTGTAAATCATTTAGCTATGGTGAACAAGTTTAAGCTAAGTTTGATAAGTTTTACCTCTAATGCCAAAGTTTTAGCAATGGTGCACAAGTTTTAGCTAAGTTTGACAGGTTTTAGATCTGGTGGCAAAAATTTAGCTATGGTGAACAAGTTTAAGGTAAGTTTGATAAGTTTTTGCTGTAGTGCTAAATTTTGAGCTATGGTGCACAAGGTTTAGTTAATTTTTACAAGGTTTATCTCTAATGGCGACGTATAAGCTATTGTGCAAAAATTTAGGTAAGTTTGACAAGTTTTTGCCCTAGTGCCAAGGTTATAGCTATGTTGCACAAGTTTTAGCTCTGGTGCCAAACATTTAGATATGGTGAACAAGTTTTAGCTAAGTTTGACAAGTTTTAGCTGTGGTGTAAAACATTTAGCTATAGCGCATAAGTTTAAGCTAAGTTTGATAAGTTTTACCTCTAGGGCCAAAGTTTTAGCTATGGTGAACAAGTTTTAGCTATATTTAACAATGTGTAGCTCTACTGACGACATTAAGCTATTGTGCACAAGTTTTGGTAAGTTTCACAAGTTTTTGCTCTAGTGCCAAAATTATAGGTATGGTGCACAAATTATAGCTAAGTATGACAAGATTTAGCTTTGGTGCAAAACATTTAGCTATGGTGCATAACTTTAAGTTAAGTTTGATAAGTTTTACCTCTAGGGCAAAAGTTTTAGCTATGGTGCACAAGTTTTAGCTAAGTCTGACCATGTTTAGCTCTAGTGGCGACATTAAACTATGTGCACAAGTTTTAGTAAGTTTGACAAGTTTTTGCTTTAGTGCAAAAGTTATAGCTATGGTGCACATGTTTTAGCTATGTTTGACAAGTTTTAGCTGTGGTGCAAATCATTTAGCTATGGTGCATCAGTTTAAGCTACGTTTGATAAGTTTTACCTCTAGGGCCAAAGTTTTAGCTATGGTGCACAAGTTTTAGCTAAATGTGACAATGTTTAGCTCTACAGGCGACATTAAGCTATTGTGCACTAGTTTTGGTTAGTTTGACAAATTTTTGCTATAGTGCCAAAGTTATACCTATGGTGCACAAGTTTTAACTCTGGTGCCAAACATTTAGGTATGGTGAACAAGTTTAAGGTAAGTTTGATAAGTTTTAGCTGTGGTGCAAAACATTTAGCTATGGTGCATAAGTTTGAGCTAAGTTTGATAAGTTTTACCTCTCGGGCCAAAGTTTTAGCTATGGTGAAGAAGTTTTAGCTAAATTTGACAATGTTTAGCTCTAGTGGTGACATTAAGCTATTGTGCACTAGTTTTGGTAAGTTTGACAAGTTTTTGCTCTAGTGCCAAAGTTAAAGGTATGGTGCACAAGTTTCGCTAAGTTTTACAAGTTTTAGCTCTGGTGCCAATCATTTTGCTATGGTGCATAACTTTAAGCTAAGTTTCATAAGTTTTACCTCTAGGGCCTAAGTTTTAGCTATGGTGCACAAGTTTTAGCAAATTTTGACAATGTTTAGCTCTAGATGCGACATTAAGCTATTGTGCACAAATTTTGGTTAGTTTGACAAGTTTTTCCTCTAGTGCCAAAGTTATAGCTATGATGCACAAATTTTAGCGAAGTTTGACAAGTTTTAGCTGTGGTGCAAAACATTTAGCTATGGTGCATAACTTTAAGCTAAGTTTGATTTGTTTTACCTCTACGGCCAAAGTTCTAGCTGTGGTGCACAAGTTTTAGCTAAATTTGACAATGTTTAGCTCTAGTGGCGACATTAAGCTATTCTGCACTAGTTTTGGTTAGTTTGACAAGTTTTTACTCTAATGCCAAAGTTAGAGCTATGGTGCACAAGTTTTAGCTCTGGTGCCAAACATTTAGCTATGGTGAACAAGTTTAAGGTAAGTTTGATAAGTTTTACCTCTTGGGCCAAAGTTTTAGCTATTGTTAAAAATTTTTATCTAAGTTTTTATAATTTTTAGCTATGCTGCACAAGTGTTAGCTAAGTTTGAGAAGTTCTTACTCTAGTACCGAAAATTTCACTATTGTACACAAGTTCAAGTAAGTTTGACAAGTTTTTGCTCTAGTGCCAAAGATATAGGTATGGTGCACAAGGTTTAGTTAATTTTTACAAGGTGTAGCTCTAATGGCGACGTTTAAGCTATTGTGGAAAAATTTAGGTAAGTTTGACAAGTTTTTGCTCTAGTGCCAAAGTTTTAACTATGCCGCACAAGTTTTAGCTCAGTTTGACAATGTTTAGCTCTAGTGGCGACATTAAGCTATTGTGCACAAGTTTTGGTAAGTTTGACAAGCGTTTGCTCTAGTGCCAAAGTTATAGGTATGGTGCACAAGTTTTAGCTAAATTTGACAAGTTTTAGCTGTGGTGCAAAACATTTAGCTATGGTGTATCAGTTTAAGCTAAGTTTGATAAGTTTTACCTCTAGGGTTAAAGTTTTAGCTATGGTGCTCAAGTTTTACCTAAATTGACAATGGTTAGCTCTACTGGCGACATTAAGCTATTTGTGCACTAGTTTTGGTAAGTTTGACAAGTTTTTACCCTACTGCCAAAGTTATAGCTATGGTGCATAAGTTTTAGCTAAGCTTGAACAGGTTTTAGCTGTGGTGCAAAACATTTAGCTATGGTACATAAGTTTATGCTAAGTTTGATAAGTTTTACCTCTAAGGCCAAAGTTTTAGCTATGGTGCACAAGTATTAGCTAAGTTTGACAATGTTTAGCTCTAGTGGCGAGATTAAGCTATTGTGCACTAGTTTTAGTACGTTTGACAAGTTATTGCTCTAGTGCCAAAGTTATAGCTATGGTGCACAAGTTTTAGCTAAGTTTGACAAGTTTTAGCTCTAGGGCCAAAGTTTTAGCTATGATGCACAAGTATTAGCTAAGTTTGACAATGTTTAGCTCTAGTTGCGACATTAAGCTATTGTGCACAAGTTTTGGTAAGTTTGACAAGCGTTTGCTCTAGTGCCAAAGTTATAGGTATGGTGCACAAGTTTTAGCTAAGTTTGACAAGTTTTAGCTGTGGTGCAAAACATTTAGCTATGGTGCATCAGTTTAAGCTAAGTTTGATGAGTTTTACCTCTAGGGTTAAAGTTTTAGCTATGGTGCTCAAGTTTTACCTAAATTGACAATGGTTAGCCCTACTGGCGACATTAAGCTATTTGTGCACTAGTTTTGGTAAGTTTGACAAGTTTTTACTCTACTGCCAAAGTTATAGCTATGGTGCATAAGTTTTAGGTAAGCTTGAACAGGTTTTAGCTATGGTGCATAAGTTTATGCTAAGTTTGATAAGTTTTACCTCTAAGGCCAAAGTTTTAGCTATGATGCACAAGTATTAGCTAAGTTTGACAATATTTAGCTCTAGTGGCGAGAGTAAGCTATTGTGCACTAGTTTTGGTAAGTTTGACAAGTTTTTGCTCTAGTGCCAAAGTTATAGCTATGGTGCACAAGTTTTAGCTAAGTTTGACAAGTTTTAGCTCTAGGGCCAAAGTTTTATCTATGATGCACAAGTATTAGCTAAGTTTGACAATGTTTAGCTCTAGTGGCGACATTAAGCTATTGTGCACAAGTTTTGGTTTGTTTGACAAGTTTTTGATCTAGTATCAAAGTTATAGCTATGGTGCACAAGTTTTAGCTCTGGTGCCAAACATTTAGCTATGGTGAACAAGTTTAAGGTAAGTTTGATAAGTTTAGCTCTAGGGGCGACATTAAGCTATTGTGCACAAGTTTTGGTAAGTTTGACAAGTTTTTGCGCTAGTGCCAAAGTTATAGCTATGGTGCACAAGTTTTAGCTAAGTTTTACAAGTTTTAGCTCTGGTGCCAATCATTTAGCTATTGTGCATAACTTTAAGCTAAGTTTGATAAGTTTTACCTCTAGGGCCTAAGTTTTAGCTATGGTGGACAAGTTTTAGCTAAGTTTGACAATGTTTAACTCTAGTGGCGACATTAAGCTATTGTGCACAAGTTTTGGTTAGTTTGACAAGTTTTTACTCTAATGCCAAAGTTATAGCTATGGTGGACAAGTTTTAGCTCTGGTGCAAAAAATTTAGCTATGGTGAACAAGTTTAAGGTAAGTTTAATAAGTTTTACCTCATGGGCCAAAGTTTTAGCTATTGTTAACAAATTTTAACAAAGTTTTTATAATTTTTAGCTATGATGCACAAGTGTTTGGTAAGTTTGAGAAGTTTTTACTATAGTACCCAAAATTTAACTATTGTACACAAGTTCAAGTAAGTTTTAAAAGTTTTAGCTGTGGTGCAAAACATTTAGCTATGGTGCATAAGTTTAAGCTAAGTTTGATAAGCTTGATCTCTAGGGCCAAAGTTTTAGCTATAGTGAACAAGTTTTGGCTAAATTTGACAATGCCTAGCTCTAGTGGCGACATTAACCTTTTGTGCAAAAGTTTTAGCTATGGAGAACAAGTTTAAAGTAAGTTTGATAAGTTTAGCTATAGTGGCGACATTAAGCTAATGTGCACAAGTTTTGGTTAATTTGACAAGTTTTTGCGCTAGTGCCAAAGTTATAGCTATGGTGCACAAGTTTTAGTTAAGTTTGACAAGTTTTAGCTCTGGTGCCAATCATTTCGCTATGGTGCATAACTTTAAGCTAAGTTTGATAAGTTTTACCTCTAGGACCAAAGTTTTAGCTATGATGCACAAGTTTTAGCTAAATTGACAATGTTTAGCTCTAGTGGCGACATTAACCTATTGTGCACTAGTTTTGGTAATTTTGACAAGTTTTTACTCTAGTGCCAAATTTATAGCTGTGGTGCACAAATTTTAGGTATGGTGCCAAACATTTAGCTATGGTGAACAAGTTTAAGGTAAGTTTGATAAGTTTTACCTCTTGCGCCAAAGTTTTAGCTATTGTTAAGCAAATTTTTAGCTAAGTTTTTGTAATCTTTAGCTATGCTGCACAAGTGTTAGGTAAGTTAGAGAAGTTTTTACTCTAGTACCGAAAATTTAACTATTGTACACAAGTTCAAGTAAGTTTGACAAGTTTTTGCTCTAGTGCTAAATTTTTAGCTATGGTGCACAAGGTTTAGTTAATTTTTACAAGGCTTATCTCTCATGGCGACGTTTAAGCTATTTTGCAAAAATTTAGGTAAGTTTGACAAGTTTTTGCTCTAGTGCCAAAGTTTTAACTATGGTGCACAAGTTTTAGCTAAGTTTGACAATGTTTAGCTCTAGTGGTGACATTAAGCTATTGTGCACAAGTTTTGGTAAGTTTGACAAGTTTTTGCTCTAGTGCCAAAGTTATAGCTATGGTGCACAAGTTTTTGCCAAGTTTGACTAGTTTTAGTTGTGTTGCAAAACATTTAGCTATGGTGCATAAGTTTAAGTTAAGTTTGATAATTTTTTCTTCTAGGGACAAAGTTTTAGCTATGGTGCACAAGTTTTAGCTAAATTTGATAATGTTTAGCTCTAGTGGCGACATTAAGCTATTGTGCACTAATTTTGGTAAGTTTTACAAGTTTTAGCTCTAGTGCCAAAGTTATAGCTATGGTGCACAAGTTTTAACACTGGTGCCAAACATTTAGCTATGGTGAACTAATTTAAGGTAAGTTTGATAAGTTTTACCTCTTGGGCCAATGTTTTAGCTATTGTTTACAAATTTTAGCTAAGTTTTTATAATTTTAGCTATGCTGCACAAGTGTTAGGTACGTTTGAGAAGTTTTTACTCTAGTACCGAAAATTTATCTATTGTACACAAGTTCAAGTAAATTTGACAAGTTTTTGCTCTAGTGCTAAATTTTTAGCTATGGTGCACAAGGTTTAGCTAATTTTTACAAGGTTTAGCTCTAATAGGGACGTTTAAGCTATTGTGCAAAAGTTTAGGTAAGTTTGACAAGTTTTTGCTCTAGTGCCAAAGTTTTAGCTATGGTGAACAAGTTTAAGGTAAGTTTGATAAGCTTTACCTCTTGGACCAAAGTTTTAGCTATTGTTAACAAATTTTAGCTAAGTTTTTATTAGTTTTGGCTATGATGCACAAGTGTGAGATAAGTTTGAGAAGTTTTTATTCTAGTACCTAAAATTTAATGATTGTACACAAGTTCAAGTACGTTTTACAAGTTTTTGCTCTAGTGATAAATTTTTAGCTATGGTGCACAAGGTTTTGTTAATTTTTACAAGGATTAGCTCTAATGGCGACGTTTAAGCTGATGTGCAAAAATTTAGGTAAGTTTGACAAATTTTTGCTCTAGTGCCAAAGTTTTAACTATGGTACACAAGTTTAAACTAAGTTTGACAATGCTTAGCTTTAGTGGGGACATTAATCTATTGTGCACAAGTTTTGGCAAGTTTGACAAGTTTTTGCTCTAGTGCCAATGTTATAGGTATGATGAACAAGTTTTAGCTAAGTTTGACAAGTTTTAGCTGTGGTGCAAAACATTTAGCTATGGTGCATAAGTTTTACCTCTAGGGCTAAAGTTTTAGATATGGTGCACAAGTTTTAGCTAAACTGACAATGTTTAGCTCTAGTGGCGAATTAAGCTATTGTGCAATAGTTTTGGTAAGTTTTACAAGTTTTGCTCTAGTGCCAAAGTTATAGCTATGGTGCACAAGTTTAAGCTCTAGTGCCCAACATTTAGCTATGGTGAACAAGTTTACGGTAAGTTTGATAAGTTTTACCTCTTGGGCCAAAGTTTTAGTTATTGTTAACAAATTTTAGCTAAGTTTTTATAATTTTTAGCTATTCTACAGAAGTGTTAGGTAAGTTTGAGAAGTTTTTACTCTAGTACCGAAAATTAACTATCGTACACAAATTCAAGTAAATTTGACAAATTTTTGCTCTAGTACTAAAGTTTTAGCTATGGTGCAAAAGGTTGAGCTAATTTTTATAAGATTTAGCTCTAATGGCGACGTTTAGGCAAATGTGCAAAAGTTTAGGTACGTTTGACAAGTTTTTAATCCAGTGCCAGAGTTTTAGCTATGGTGAACAAGTTTAAGGTAAGTTTGATAAGTTTAGCTATAGTGGCGACATTAAGCTATTGTGCACAAGTTTTGGTAAGTTTGACAAGTTTTTGCGCTGGTGCCAAAGTTATAGCTATGGTGCACAAGTTTTACCTAAGTTTGACAAATTTATGCTCTGGTGCCAATCATTTCGCTATGGTGCATAACTTTAAGCTAAGTTTGATAAGTTTTACCTCTAGGACCAAAGTTTTAGCTATGGTGCACAAGTTTTAGCTAAATTGACAATGTTTAGCTCTAGTGGCGACATTAACCTATTGTGCACTAGTTTTGGTAGGTTTTACAATATTTCGCTCTAGTGCCAAATTTATAGCTGTGGTGCACAAATTTTAGCTATGGTGCCAAACATTTAGCTATGGTGAACAAGTTTAAGGTAAGTTTGATAAGTTTTACCTCTTGCGCCAAAGTTTTAGCTATTGTTAAGCAAATTTTTAGCTAAGTTTTTATAATCTTTAGCTATGCTGCACAACTGTTAGGTAAGTTTGAGAATTTTTTACTCTAGTACCGAAAATTTAACTATTGTACACAAGTTCAAGTAAGTTTGACAAGTTTTTGCTCTAGTGCTAAATTTTTAGCTATGCTGCACAAGGTTTAGTTAATTTTTACAAGGCTTATCTCTCATGGCGAAGTTTAAGCTATTTTGCAAAAATTTAGGTAAGTTTGACAAGTTTTTGCTCTAGTGCCAAAGTTTTAACTATGGTGCACAAGTTTAGGCTAAGTTTGACAATGTTTAGCTCTAGTGGTGACATTAAGCTATTGTGCACAAGTATTGGTAAGTTTGACAAGTTTTTGCTCTAGTGCCAAAGTTATAGCTATGGTGCACAAGTTTTTGCCAAGTTTGACTAGTTTTAGTTGTGTTGCAAAACATTTAGCTATGGTGCATAAGTTTAAACTAAGTTTGATAATTTTTTCCTCTAGGGCCAAAGTTTTAGCTATGGTGCACAAGTTTTAGCTAAATTTGATAATGTTTAGCTCTAGTGGCGACATTAAGCTATTGTGCACTAGTTTTGGTAAGTTTTACAAGTTTTTGCTCTAATGCCAAAGTTATAGTTATGGTGCACAAGTTTTAACTCTTTTGCCAAACATTTAGCTATGGTGAATAAGTTTAAGGTAAGTTTGATAAGTTTTACCTCTTGGGCCAAAGTTTTAGCTATTGTTTACAAGTTTTAGCTAAGTTTTTATAATTTTAAGTTTAGCTACGTTTGACAAGTTTTAGCTCTGGTGCCAAACTTTTAGCTATTGTGCACAAGTTTAAGGTAAGTTTGATAAGTTTTACCTCTAGCGCCAAAGTTCTACCTATTGTAAAAAAATTTTAGCTAAGGTTGAGAAGTTTTAGCTATGGTGCACAATTGTTAGCTAAGTTTGAGAAGTTTTAGCTATGGTGCACAATTATTAGCTAAGTTTGAGAAGTTTTTGCTCTAGTACCGACATTTTAGCCATTGTACTCAAGTTTAAGTAAGTTTGAATAGTTTTTGCTTTAGTGCTAATGTTTTAGCTATGGTGCAAAAGTTTTAGCTACTATGCACAAGTTTAGCTAAGTTTGACAAGTTTTTGGTCTAGTGCCGACATTTTAGCAATTGTACACAAGTTTATGTAACTTTGACAATGTTTTGCTCAAGTGCTAAAATTTTATATATGGTGCACAAGTTTTAGCTATGGTGCACAAGTGTTAGCTAAGTTTGAGAAGTTTTTCCTCAAGTGCGGATATTTTAGCTATTGTACACAATTTTAAGTAAGTTTGACAAGTTCTTGCTCTAGTGCTAAATTTTTACCTATGGTGCACAAGTTTTAGCTAAGTTTGACAAGGTTTAGCTCTAGTGGTGACATTTAAGCTACTGTGCACAAGTTTAAGTAAGTTTAACAAGTTTTTGCTCTAGTGCACAAGTTTTAGCTACGGTCCACGAGTTTTAGCTAAGTTTGACAAAGTTTAGCTCTAGTGGCTACATTTAAGCTAATGTGCACATGTTTAGCTAAGTTTGACTAGTTTTTGCTCTAGTGCCAAAGTTTTAGCTATGGTGCACACGTTTTAGGTATGGTGCACAACCTTTAGCTATGTTTGACAAATTTTAGCTCTGGTTCCAAACCTTTGGTTATTGTGCACAAGTCTATGGTAAGTTTCATATGTTTGAGAACTTTTAGCTATGGTGCACAATTTTTAGCTAATTTGGAGAAATTTTTGCTCTAGTACCGATATTTTAGCTATTGTACACAAGTTCAGGTAAGTTTGACAAGTTTTTACTCTAGAGCTAAAGTTTTAGCTATGGTGCAAAATTTTTAGCTACTATGCACAAGTTTAGCTAAGTTTGACAAGTTTTTGGTCTAGTGCCGACATTTTATCAATTGTACACAAGTTTATGTAACTTTGACAAGTTTTTGCACTAGTGCTAAAATTTTAGATATGGTGCACAAGTTTTAGCTAAGGTTCAAAAGTGTTAGCTAATTTTGAGAAGTTTTTGCTCTAGTGCGGATATTTTAGGCATTGTACACAAGTTTAAGTAAGTTTAACAAGTTTTTGCTCTAGTGCTAAAGTTTTAGCTATGGTGCAAAAGTGTTAGCTAATTTTGAGAAGTTTTTGCTCTTGTGCGGATATTTGAGCCATTGTACATAAGTTTAAGTAAGTTTAACAAGTTTTTGCTCTAGTGCTAAAGTTTTAGCTATGGTGCACAAGTTTTAGCTATGGTGCAAAAGTGTTAGCTAAGTTTGAGAAGTTTTTGCTCTAGTGCGGATATTTTAGCCATTGTACACAAGTTTAAGTAAGTTTAACAAGTTTTTGCTCTAGTGCTAAAGTTCTAGCTATGGTGCACAAGTTTTAGCTAAGTTTGACAAGGTTTAGCTCTAGTTGCGACATTTAAGCTACTGTGGACAAGTTTAAGTAAGTTTGACAAGTGTTTGCTCTAGTGCACAAATTTTCGCTATGGTCCATGAGTTTTAGCTAAGTTTGAGAAGTTTTTAGTCTAGTGCGGATATTTTAGCCATTGTACACAAGTTTAAGTAAGTTTAACCAGTTTTTGCGCTAGTGCTAAAGTTTTAGCTATGGTGCAAAAGATTTAGCTACTATGCACAAGTTTAGCTAAGTTTGACAAGTTTTTGGTCTAGTGCCGACATTTTATCAATTGTACACAAGTTTATGTAAGTTTGACAAGTTTTGACTCTAGTGCTAAAGTTTTAGATATGGTGCACAAGTTTTAGGTATGGTGCACAAGTGTTAGCTATGTTTGAAAAGTTTTTGCTCTAGTGCGGATATTTTAGGCATTGTACACAAGTTTAAGTAAGTTTAACAAGTTTTTGCTCTAGTGCTAAAGTTTTAGCTATGGTGCAAAAGTTTTAGCTACTATGCACAAGTTTAGCTAAGTTTGACAAGTTTTTGGTCTAGTGCCGACATTTGATCAATTGTACAAAAGTTTATGTAAGTTTGCCAAGTTTTGGCTCTAGTGCTAAAGTTTTAGATATGGTGCACAAGTTTTAGCTAAGGTGTACAAGTGTTAGCTAAGTTTGAGAAGTTTTTGCTCTAGTGCGGACATTTTAGCTATTGTACTCAAGTATAAGTAAGTTTGACTAGTTTTTGCTCTAGTGCCAATGTTTTAGCTATGGTGCACACGTTTTATCTATGGTGCACAAGCTTTAGCTACGTTTGACAAGTTTTAGCTCTGGTGCAAAACTTTTAGTTATTGGGTACAAGTTTAAGGTAAGTTTGATAAGGTTTACCTCATGTGCCAAAGTTCTACCTATTGTAAATACTTTTTAGCTAAGTTTGAGAAGTTTTAACTATGGTGCACAATTATTAGCTAATTTGGAGAAATTTTTGCTCCAGTACCGACATTTTAGCTATTGTACACAAGTTTAAGTTAGTTTGACATGTTTTTGCTCTAGTGCTAAAGTTTTACCTATGGTGCACAAGATTTATGTACTATGCAGAAGTTTAGCTAAGTTTGACAAGTTTTTGGTCTAGTGCCGACATTTTATCAATTGTACACAAGTTTATGTAACTCTGACAAGTTTTTGTTCTAGTGCTAAAATTTTAGATATGGTGCACAATTTTTAGCTATGGTGCAAAAGTGTTAGCTAAATTTGAGAAGTTTTTGCTCTAGTGCGGATATTTTAGCCATTGTACACAAGTTTAAGTAAGTTTAACAAGTTTTTGCTCTAGTGCGGATATTTTTAGCTATGGTCCACGAGTTTTAGCTAAGTTTGACAAAGTTTAGCTCTAGTGGCTACATTAAAGCTAATGTCCACAAGTTTAGCTAAGTTTGACTAGTTTTTGCTCTAGTGTCAAAGTTTTAGCTATGGTGCACAAGTGTTAGCTAAGTTTGAGAAGTTTTTGCTCTAGTGCCGATATTTTAGCTATTGTATACAAGTTTAAGTAAGTTTAACAAGTTTTTGCTCTAGTGCTAAATTTTTAGCTATGGTGCACAAGTTTTAGCTAAGTTTGACAAGGTTTAGCACTAGTGGCGACATTTAAGCTATTGTGCACAAGTTTAAGTAAGTTTGACAAGTTTTTGCTCTAGTGCACAAGTTTTAGCTATGGTCGACGAGTTTTAGCTAAGTTTGACAAAGTTTAGCTCTAGTGGCTACATTAAAGCTAATGTCCACAAGTTTAGCTAAGTTTGACTAGTTTTTGCTCTAGTGTCAAAGTTTTAGCTATGGTGCACAAGTGTTAGCTAAGTTTGAGAAGTTTTTGCTCTAGTGCGGATATTTTAGCTATTGTATACAAGTTTAAGTAAGTTTAACAAGTTTTTGCTCTAGTGCTAAAGTCTTAGCTATGGTGCACAAGTTTTAGCTAAGTTTGACAAGGTTTAGCTCTAGTGGCGACATTTAAGCTACTGTGCACAAGTTTAAGTAAGTTTCACAAGTTTTTGGTCTAGTGCACATGTTTTAGCTATGGTGCACAAGTTTTAGCTAAGTTTGACAAAGTTTAGCTCTAGTGGCGACATTTAAGCTATTGTGCACAAGTTTAGCTATGGTGCACACGTTTTAGGTATGGTGCACAACCTTTAGCTATGTTTGACAAATTTTAGCTCTCGTTCCAAACCTTTGGTTATTTTGCACAAGTTTATGGTAAGTTTCATAAGTTATAGTGCAAAAGTTCTACGTATTATAAATATATTTAGCTAAGTTTGAGAACTTTTAGCTATAGTGCACAATTTTTAGCAAATTTGGAGAAATTTTTGCTCTAGTACCGATATTTTAGCTATTGTACACAAGTTCACGTAAGTTTGACAAGTTTTTGCTCTAGAGCTAAAGTTTTAGCAATGGTGCAAAAGATTTAGCTACTATGCACAAGTTTAGCTAAGTTTGACAAGTTTTTGGTCTAGTGCCGACAATTTATCAATTGTACACAAGTTTATGTAACTTTGACAAGTTTTGGTTTAGTGCTAAAGTTTTAGATATGGTGCACAAGTTTTAGCTATGGTGCAAAAGTGTTAGCTAAGTTTGAGATGTTTTTGCTCTTGTGCGGACATTTTAGCTATTGTACACAAGTATAAGTAATTTTGACTAGTTTTTGCTCTAGTGCTAAAGTTTTAGCTATGGTGCACAAGTTTTAGCTAAGTTTGACAAGGTTTAGCTCTAGTTGCGACATTTAAGCTACTGTGCACAAGTTTAAGTAAGTTTGACAAGTGTTTGCTCTAGTGCACAAATTTTCGCTATGGTCCATGAGTTTTAGCTAAGTTTGAGAAGTTTTTACTCTAGTGCGGATATTTTAGCCATTGTACACAAGTTTAAGTAAGTTTAACAAGTTTTTGCGCTAGTGCTAAAGTTTTAGCTATGGTGCAAAAGTTTTAGCTACTATGCACAAGTTTAGCTAAGTTTGACAAGTTTTTTTGTCTAGTGCCGACATTTTATCAATTGTACACAAGTTTATGTAACTTTGACAAGTTTTTGCACTAGTGCTAAAATTTTAGATATGGTGCACAAGTTTTAGCTATGGTGCAAAAGTGTTAGCTAATTTTGAGAAGTTTTTGCTCTAGTGCGGATATTTTCGCCATTGTACACAAGTTTAAGTAAGTTTAACAAGTTTTGGCTCTTGTGCTAAAGTTTTAGATATGGTGCAAAAGTGTTAGCTATGTTTGACTAGTTTTTGCTCTAGTGCCAAAGTTTTAGCTATGGTTCACACGTTTTAGCTATGGTGTACAAGCTTTAGCTATGTTTGACAAGTTTTAGCTCTGGTGCCAAACTTTAAGCTATTGTGCACAAGTTTAAGGTAAGTTTGATAAGTTTTACCTCTAGAGCTTAAGTTCTACCTATTGTGAAAAAATTTTAGCTAAGTTTGAGAAGTTTTAGCTATGGTGCACAATTGTTAGCTAAGTTTGAGAAGTTTTAGCTATGGTGCACAATTGTTAGCTAAGTTTGAGAAGTTTTTGCTCTCGTACCGACATTTTAGCTATTGTACACAAGTTTAAGTAAGTTTGAATAGTTTTTGCTTTAGTGCTAAAGTTTTAGCTATTGTGCAAAAGTTTTAGCTACTATGCACAAGTTTAGCTAAGTTTGACAAGTTTTTTGTCTAGTGTCGACATTTGATCAATTGTACACAAGTTTATCTAAGTTTGCCAAGTTTTAGATATGGTGCACAAGTTTTACCTATGGTGCACAAGTGTTAGCTAAGTTTGAGAAGTTTTTGCTCTAGTGCAGACATTTTAGCTATTGTACACAAGTATAAGTAATTTTGACTAGTTTTTGCTCTAGTGCCAAAGTTTTAGCTACGGTGCATACGTTTTAGCTATGGTGCACAAGTGTTAGCTACGTTTGACAAGTTTTTGCTCTAGTTCGGATATTTTAGCCATTGTACACAAGTTTAAGTAAGTTTAACAATTTTTTGCTCTAGTGCTAAAGTTTTAGTTATGGTGCACAAGTGTTAGCTAAGTTTGAGAACTTTGTGCTATAGTGCGGACATTTTAGCTATTGTACTCAAGTTTAAGTAAGTTTAACAAGTTTTTGCTCTAATGCTAAAGTTTTAGCTATGGTGCACAAGTTTTAGCTAAGTTTGACAAGGTTTAGCTCTTGTGGCGACATTTAAGCTATTATGGACAAGTTTTGGTATGTTTAACGCCAAAGTTTTAGCTATGGTGCACAAGTGTTAGCTAAGTTTGAGAAGTTTTTGCTGTAGTGCTGACATTTTAGCTATTGTACACAAGTTTAATTAAGTTTAACAAGTTTTTGCCCTAGTGCTAAAGTTTTAGCTAGGGTGCTTAAGTTTTAGCTAAGTTTGACAAGGTTTAGCTACTATGCACACGTTTAGCTAAGTTTGACAAGTTTTTGGTCTAGTGTCGACATTTTATCAATTGTACACAAGTTTACGTAAGTCTAACATGTTTTTGCACTAGTTCTAAAGTTTTAGATATGGTGCACAATTTTTAGCTATGGTGCACAAGTGTTAGCTAATTTTGAGAAGTTTTTGCTCAAGTGCGGAAATTTTAGCTATTGTACACAAGTTTAAGTAAGTTTAACAAGTTTTTGCTCTAGTGCTAAAGTTTTAGCTATGGTGCTTAAGTTTTAGCTAAGTTTGACAAGGTTTAGCCCTAGTGGCGACATTTAAGTTATTTGGCACAAGTTTTGGTATGTTTGACAAGTTTTTGCTTTAGTGTCAAAGTTTTAGCTATGGTCCAAAAATTTAGCTACTATGCACAAGTTTAGCTAAGTTTGACAATTTTTTGGTCTAGTGCCCACATTTTATCAATTGTACACAAGTTTATGTAAGTTTGCAAGTTTTTACTCTAGTGCTAAAGTTTTAGATATGGTGCACAAGTTGTAACTATGGTGCACAAGTGTTTGCTAATTTTGAGAAGTTTTTGCTCTAGTGCGGACATTTTATCTATTGTACAAAAGTTTAAGTTAGTTTAAAAAGTTTTTGCTCTAGTGCTAAAGTTTTAGCTATGGTGCTTAAGTTTTAGCTAAGTTTGACAAGGTTTAGCTCTAGTGGCGACATTTAAGTTATTCTGCACAAATTTTGGTATGTTTGACAAGTTGTTGCTCTAGTGCCAAAGTTTTAGCTATGGTGCACAAGTGTTAGCTAAGTTTGAGAAGTTTTTGCTCTAGTGCGGACATTTTAGCTATTGTACACAAGTTTAAGTAAGTTTAACAAGTTTTTGCTCTAGTGCTAAAGTTTTAGCTATGGTGCTGATGTGACCATGGCCAGCCAAGATACTGAAGAAGCTAAAGACATAGAGGAGCAACTTGATCCATAGCTAAAGGAACTCAAAGATGGAGCTATGGAGCAGCTAGAACCCGAGGAAGCAGAAGACTATGAGTTATATGTACCTCTTGGACCAATGACAAGGTCTAAGCAAGCAAGATTCCACCAAGCTCTTCAACAACTCCTACACACTATTCAGGGCAGTCTAGAGTGTGTTTATCCAACTACATTGGTTGTGATTCAAGCCACTTAGATCATCATCATGAGAGGTGTTATCACTTACACTCTTTTCCTTGGTTTGGTTTTGTCCCAATGGGTTTTCCAAACAAGGATTTTAATGAGGTTTGTTGATAACACTTAAACCAAAGCCTCATGATGATAAACCAGGCCCAATTCTATCTTAACTCATCCAGACCAAAGAAGAAGAAGAAGGAGCCTTTTATTTAGTTTTCAAACTTGTTTAATTTTCAGTCTTTGTTTCATTAATTGTGTGTTAGCTGTCATTAGTCTTTCCCTATGTGTTTAAGGGCTATATGAACGACCCTTTCTCCTTTTTTTCAGTTCATCAAACACTTTTCTTTAATCAAAAACTTCTCTTAATCTTGTTTGATCACAGCTTGTTTAGTGTATTTGGTTTTGTCCTTACATTACAAGCAAATCTTTGATAGTCTAGGAGACAAATCACAACTCTTAGAAGTTTCATTCTCTTCCATCACTTGTTTCAGTATTCTAATCACATGTTCTTGCATCCTACGACCTTTGGAGAGTAATTCAGGGACTGATCCTCACCAGGATCACATCAAGTGGTATCAGAGCCACTCTACAAATCAGGTTGTATTCGATCCACTCCATTCCCAGTTTCTGCATCGTTTTTGTCTTTTGGTATTCTGCATAATTCATGTTGTTTTTGATTAAAAACAAGTGAGAGATTTGTTATTTAGAGTCTAATCTATTGAGTTTAGGCTTTTGAATCACCAGAAGCTAATAGGAATCACGAATTCTAGGCAATTCAAAAACCTGCTATTTTCTGCAATTTTCAGAAACTTTTGTGTCTCTTGATCTCTTGTGATCAGATTGTTTCTAGGGCTAAATTATGCCATAACCTTGTTATTTAGGACCTAATCTATCTAGTTTAAGTCTTGGAATCATCAGAAACTGAAAGAAAAATCACGAATCCTAGAGAGAGAAAATTAGGGTTTCTGCAACAAATTAGGGTTCTTGTGTTTCAGTTAGGATTTTGATTCTAGATTCGATTCTATCAAGTTGAATTGATCACTACTGTGTTTCTGTGGACTATTTTACTTTTTTATTTCTTTGGATTTGATCAGGAACCATGGTTGGCTCAAACATGGAAGAAGAAGAAGCTGTGAACGATCCTAACCACTTGAGCAAGCTTCAAATGGAAGCTATGATGTCTACAATGATGACTGCTATACAAGGACAGTTTGAGGCTATGAGAGCAGACATAGATAAGCTCTCCTCAGAGAAATCAAGAAGAAATTATAACCATTCAGCTTCTGAAGAGTACTACAGCAATTCCTCTAGAAATCATTCAACTCGGAGAAGGAGGAATGAAAGAGAAGAGAGACAGCCACGACCTACTCATACTCTTAGTGGTCTCAAACTCAAACTTCCTAAGTTTAAAGGAACAAGTGACCCAAAAGAATATCTTGAATGGGAAAAGAAGATAGAGATATTGTTTGAGTACAAAGAATATACACAAGAACAAAAGCTGAAGTTAGCACCTACTGAATTTAAAGATTATGCATTGAGTTGGTGGGATAACTTGGTTACAGCAAGGAGGCGTGCAGGAGATTTCCCTATTGATACATGGAATCAGTTGAAGATCATCATGAGAAAGAGATTCATTCCCAGCCACTATTATAGAGAGATGCACTACAAACTCAGAACCTTATCACAAGGAAGTCGGTCAGTTGAGGAGTATTACAAAGAGTTGGAGACTCTCATGCTCAGAGCTTATGTACAAGAGGATAGTGAGGCTACTATGGCCAGGTTTTTGGGTGGTCTTAACAGAGAGATTCAAGATAGATTAGAAGTGCAACACTATGTGGAAATAGAGGATCTGCTACACAAGGCTATCATGTTTGAGAAGCAACTCAAGAGAAGAAGCTACAAGTCTAATTCTGGATTCAGTAAACCTAGTTATTAAAAGGATGAGAAGCCAAGTTTTCAAAAAGATTCTAAGCCATTGTCTAAGCTTAAGAGTGAAGAACAAAGTGCTAAGGGGAAAGAGATAGTCACCACATCCAAAACAAGAGATATTCAATGTTTCAAGTGCAAAGGCTATGGACATTATGCTAGTAGCTGTTCCAACAAGAAGATCATGATCATTAGAGATAATGGAGAAATAGAATCAGAGGATGAAAGGTCAAAAGGTGAGTCTTTTTGCAAGAGGTAATCCCGGCTAAGGGAGAACTATTAGTTACAAGAAGGACCTTGAATCTTCAAACCAAGACTGTTGGGAACGAGCAAAGAGAGAACTTATTTCACACCAAATGTGTTGTTCAAGGAAAAGTGTGCAGCATGGTCATTGATGGAGGAATTTGTACTAATGTAGCAAGTGAAACAATGGTAGAGAAACTTGGTCTCACAGTCCATAAACGACCAAAGACTTACAAGCTACAATGGCTCAATGATGAAGGTGAATTGGAGGTGAAAAATCAAGTTCTGGTTCCTTTTGCCATTGGTAAATATGAAGATGAGATTCTGTGTGATGTGCTACCAATGGATGCTGGACATATATTGCTTGGAAGACCTTGGCAATCAGATAGGAGAGTGTTACATGATGGATTCACCAATAGATACTCCTTTGAGTTTAAGGGCAAGAAGAATGTGCTCATTCCATTAACTCCTCAAGAAGTCCATCAAGATCAGATTGCTTTGAAAAGAAATAAGGCTACAACAACACCCAGTTCTAGTCAAACATCCAACCTCTTGCTCACACATCCAAAGGGAAGTTCACTGCCACACTTATTGTTTGTTCTTAAAGAGTTTTTTCATCTTGACCAAACATTGCAGGATATTCCTAGCATTATAAAACTTCTTTTGCAGGAATTCAAGGATGTATTTCCAGAAGTAGCTCCCATAGGTTTACCACCAATCAGAGGGATAGAGCACCAAATAGACTTTGTGCCCGGAGCTTCTCTACCCAACAAACCAGCTTATAGGACAAATCCATTGGAAACTAAGGAGCTACAGCAGCAGGTTACTGAACTGATGAACAAAGGACACATTAGAGAAAGCATGAGTCTTTGTGCCGTACCTGTTCTACTTGTGCCTAAGAAAGATGGAAGTTGGAGAATGTGTGTTGACTGCAGAGCCATCAACAATATTACTGTAAAGTATCGCCATCCCATTCCTAGATTAGATGACATGCTAGATGAGTTACATGGTTCTAGTATTTTCTCTAAGGTTGATTTAAAAAGTGGGTATCATCAGATTAGGATGAAAGAAGGGGATGAATGGAAAACAGCCTTTAAAACTAAGCAAGGGTTATATGAATGGTTAGTGATGCCTTTTGGGTTAACCAATGCACCAAGCACGTTTATGACACTAATGAATCATGTTCTAAGAGCTTACATAGGTCACTTTGTGGTAGTTTACTTTGATGATATTCTGATCTATAGTAAGAATCTTGATGAACATGTTAAGCATCTTAGGATGGTGCTAGAAATACTTAGGAAGGAAACATTGTTTGCCAATCTAAAGAAGTGTACTTTTGGGACAGATAACCTTGTGTTTCTAGGTTTTGTTGTTAGTGCAGATGGCATTAAGGTAGATGAAGAAAAGGTGGAAGCAATCAGAGAATGGCCGAGCCCTAAATCTGTTGGAGAAGTAAGGAGTTTCCATGGGCTTGTTGGCTTCTACAGGAGATTTTTGAAGGACTTTAGCACTATAGCAGCTCCACTCACTGAGGTGATCAAGAAAAACGTGGGCTTTAAGTGAGAACAAACACAGGAAGAGGCATTCCAAAGTTTAAAGAAGAAGCTCACCAATGCACCGGTTCTATCTCTTCCTAACTTTGATAAGACTTTTGAGATTGAGTGTGATGCTTCTGGTATTGGTATAGGTGTTGTTCTTATGCAGGAGAAGCAGCCAATAGTTTACTTTAGTGAACAACTTGGAGGATCCACACTTAACTATCCAACTTATGATAAGGAGCTCTATGCACTTGTGAGAGCATTGCAAACATGGCAGCATTACCTCTGGCCCAAAGAGTTTGTTATACACACTGACCATGAGTCACTTAAGTACCTTAAGGGCCAGCACAAGCTTAACAAGAGGCATGCCAGATGGGTTGAATTCATTGAGACCTTTCCATATGTCATCAAGTATAAGAAAGGTAAAGAAAATGTGGTTGCTGATGCATTATCGCGCAGGTATGTTCTCTTAAACACTTTGGAGACTAAACTACTTGGTTTTGAGCACATTAAGAGTTTATACTCTACTGATCTTGACTTTAAAGAAGTCTATGCTGCATGTGAAAAGTCTGGTCATGGAAAATAATATAGGACAGATGGATTCTTGTTCTTTGAAAACCGTTTGTGTGTACCTAACTCTTCTCTTAGAGAACTTTTTGTCAAAGAAGCTCATGCAGGTGGTTTAATGGGACATTTTGGAGTGGCTAAGACACTGAGCACGGTTCAGGAACACTTCTATTGGCCACATATGAAGAAAGACATTGAGAAAGCTTGTGAAAGATGTATTACTTGCAAACAGGCTAAAGCTACAAAACAACCCCACGGTTTGTATACTCCTTTGCCTATTCTTTGGCATCCTTGGCATGACATTTCTATGGATTTTGTGGTTGCATTGCCTAGAACCAAGACTGGTTAAGATTCTATCTTTGTGGTTGTAGACAGATTCTCTAAGATGCCTCATTTCATTCCATGCTATAAAACTGATGATGCCATGAATGTAGCTAAGTTATTCTTTAGAGAGGTTGTAAGGTTGCATGGCATGCCTAGAACTATTGTTTCTGATAGGGACACTAAGTTTCTTAGTTATTTTTGGAAGACTTTATGGTCTAATCTAGGAACTAAGCTTTATTTCTCTACTACTTGCCATCCACAATCTGGTGGGCAAACTGAAGTGGTTAATAGAACATTGTCTACACTCTTGCGTGCACTAATTAAAAAGAACCTTAGGACTTGGGAAGAGTGTCTGCCACATGTTGAATTTGCTTATAATCATGCTAGACATTCTGCATCCAAGTTTTCACCATTTGAAATTATTTATGGTTTCAACCCTTTGTCTCCTTTGGATCTAATGCCTTTCCCTTTGAGTGAAAGAGTTAGTTTGGATGGAAAGAAAAAGGCATAACTTGTGAAACAGATCCATGAGAAAGCTAGAATCAATATTGAGCACAAGACCAAGCACTATGCCAAACATGCTAACAAGGGCAAGAAGACAATAGTCTTTGAGGAGGGAGACATGGTGTTAGTTTATCTAAGGAAAAACAGATTTCCTAATGAAAGGAAGTCCAAGCTTATGCCCCGGACAGATGGACCTTTTAAGATTATTAAGAAGATCAATAATAATGCCTACCAGCTGGATCTTCAAGGTAAGCACTCAGTAAGCTCTAGTTTCAATGTTACTAACTTGCTTCCTTATTATGCAGATGAAGCGGATTTGAGGTCAAATCCTTCTCAAGTGGGAGAGGATGATGTGACCATGGCCAGCCAAGATACTGAAGAAGCTAAAGACATAGAGGAGCAACTTGATCCAGAGCTAAAGGAACTCAAAGATGGAGCTAAGGAGCAGCTAGAACCTGAGGAAGCAGAAGACAAGGAGTTACATGTACCTCTTGGACCAATGACAAGGTCTAAGCAAGCAAGATTCCACCAAGCTCTTCAACAACTCCTACACACTATTCAGGGCAGTCTAGAGTGTGCTTATCCAACTACATTGGTTGTGATTCAAGCCACTTAGACCATAATCATGAGAGGTGTTATCACTTACACTCTTTTCCTTGGTTTGGTTTTGTCCCAATGGGTTTTCCAAACAAGGTTTCTAATGAGGTTTGTTGATAACACTTAAACCAAAGCCTCATGATTATAAACCAGGCCCAATTCTATCTTAACTCATCCAGACCAAAGAAGAAGAAGAAGGAGCCTTTTATTTAGTTTTCAAACTTGTTTAATTTTCAGTCTTTGTTTCATTAATTGTGTGTTAGCTGTCATTAGCCTTTCCCTATGTGTTTAAGGGCTATATGAACGACCCTTTCTCCTTCTTTTTAGTTCATCAAACACTTTTCTTTAATCAAAAACTTCTCTGAATCTTGTTTGATCACAGCTTGTTTAGTATATTTGGTTCTGTCCTAACATTACAAGCAAATCTTTGATTGTCTAGGAGACAAATCACAACTCTTAGAAGTTTCATTCACTTCCATCACTTGTTTCAGTATTCTAATCACATGTTCTTGCATCCTACGACCTTTGGAGAGTAATTCAGGGACTGATCCTGACCAGGATCACATCAGGTGCTTAAGTTTTAGCTAAGTTTGACAAGGTTTAGCTCTACCGGCGACATTTAAGTTATTCTGCACAAGTTTTGGTATGTTTGACAAGTTTTTCCTCTTCTGCAAAAGTTTTAGCTATGGTGCAAAAGTTTTAGCTACTATGCACAAGTTTAGCTAAGTTTGACAAGTTTTTGGTCTAATGCCGACATTTTATCAATTGTACACAAGTTTATGTAAGTCTGACAAGTTTTTGCACTAGTGCTAAAGTTTTAGACATGGTGCACAATTTTTAGCTAAGTTTGAGAATTTTTTGCTCTAGTGCGGACATTTGAGCTATTGTACACACGTTTAAGTAAGTTTAACAAGTTTTTGCTCTAGTGCTAAAGATTTAGCTATGGTGCTTAAGTTTTAGCTAAGTTTGACAAGGTTTAGCTCTACTGGCGACATTTAAGTTATTTTGCACAAGTTTTGGTAGGTTTCACAAGTTTTTGCTCTAGTGCCAAAGTTTTAGCTATGGTGCAAAAGTTTTAGCTACTATGCACAAGTTTAGCTAAGTTTGACAAGTTTTTGGTCTAGTACCGACATTTTATCAATTGTACATTAGTTTATGTAAGTTTGACAAGTTTTTGCTCTAGTGCTAAAGTTTTAGATATGGTGCACAAGTTTTAGCTATGGTGCACAAGTGTTAGCTAAGTTTGAGAAGTTTTTGCTCTAGTGCGGACATTTTATCTTTTGTACAAAAGTTTAAATTAGTTTAACAAGTTTTTGCTCGAGTGCTATAGTTTTAGCTATGGTGCTTAAGTTTTAGCTAAGTTTGACAAAGTTTAGCTCTAGTGGCGACATTTAAGTTATTATGCACAAGTTTTGGTATATTTGACAAGTTTTTGCTCTAGTGCCAAAGTTTTAGCTATGGTGCACAAGTTTTAGCTACGTTTGACAAGTTTTAGCTCTGGTGCCAAACTTTTAGTTATGGTGCACAAGTTTAAGGTAAGTTTTATATGTTTTACCTCTAGCATCAAAGTTTTAGCAATTGTGAAAAAAATTTAGCTAAGTTTGAGATGTTTTAGTTATGGTGCACAAGTGTTAGCAAAGTTTGAGAAGTTTTTGCTCTAGTGCGGACATTTTAGCTATTGTACACAAGTATAAGTAAGTTTGACTAGTTTTTGCTCTGGTGCCAAAGTTTTAGCTATGGTGCACACGTTTTAGTGGCGGTGCACAAGCTTTAGCTACGTTTGACAAGTTTTAGCTCTAGTGCTAAACTTTTAGCTATTGTGCACAAGTTTAAGGTAAGTTTGATAAGTTTTACCTCTAGTGCCAAAGTTCTACCTATTGTGAAAACATATTAGCTAAGTTTGAGAAGTTTTAGCTATGGTGCACAATTGTTAGCTAAGTTTGAGAAGTTTTTGCTCTAGTACTGATATTTTAGCTATTATACACAAGTTTAAGTTAGTTTGACTAGTTTTTGCTCTAGTGCTAAAGTTTTAGCTATTGTGCAAAAGTTTTAGCTACTATGCATAAGTTTAGCTAAGTTTGACAAGTTTGACAAGTTTTTTATTTTCTGTTACAAAGCATCTCCGAGCCTTCTTTTGGTCGCCTCGAACCGTAAAATATTCTTTTGGAGTTGACAACTTCAGGCACTGGTGGTAGGTAGATGGGACAGCTTCCATAGAGTATAACCATGGTGTTCCGACGATTGCGTTATAGATGGTGGCCTTTTCTACTACTTTAAACTTCACGATTTTAGTCACTCCTTCGGCTGATAATGGAAGTTGAATAGTTCCGATGGTTGACACCGTATCTCCTCCAAAGGCGGTTAGGGCGGTTAGGTGTTTAACCCGAGCTTTTATCTTCTGATCTTTTACCTCCATTTTCTGCAATGCGTCTAGATATATGACGTCTACCGAGCTTCCAGTGTCGACGAGAATCCTTTGAACATCGCAATCGCCTATCTGAAGTTCGATTACAAGTGGGTCGTTGTGGGGAGCGTCGATTCCCTTCAGATCTTCGGTGGTAAACGTCAACTCTTTTTGCAAAGTAGAGCTTCGTGGAACCTGATCCACGGACAACCTAAAGATGCTTCACTAAATTGATCGAACAGAGTCCTCACAGTTTGCAAGCCCTCCCATTATCATGTTAATTTTTTTCCTTTGGTTTGGGGGGGGTGAAGGTAGGACTTCTCCTTCTTCCGTATCTTCGAGAGCTCGTGTTCTCGTGTCTTACGTTTCTCCTTTTCTCGATCTTGTTCAAATCGGATAGCCATCAGGCGGTTCTTTAGATTTCGACAGTCTTCGGTTTTGTGTCCCGGTCTTTTGTGGTACTCGCACCAAGGAGCGGTTGGATCTTCAGGATCTCGGATGTAGGTGTATTTCGACTTATCTTTCCGAGATATGTTTTTTTGCGAGTCCATTACGGAAAAGGTTGTTTCCGACCTTCATTTATCTCTTCGAGGGTTATCCCTTTCTACTCGCCGCCCTTCTCCTTTTTCCTCTGGTTTCACCTCTTTGTTCACCTTTGTGGATCCGTGTACTTTGGCAAGTTCGGCGCGATTTTTTTCGATCCTTATGTGAGTATTTGCTCGATGAAAAGCGTCGTTCATAGACTGAGGACGATGAGCTGATAGTTCGTCCCAAAACCTTGATTGATAAATCGTCGTCAGTCCTTAGCCGCGAATAAATTGCCTTAAATCTTTTAATGAAATCTCGGAGTGGCTCTTACGGTCCTTGTTTTACTGCGTATAGGTCCGATGCGGTGGCCTGTTGCTCTAAGTGGACCATGTACTGTTTGAAGAAGGCTTCTCGGAGTTCTGCAAAACAACTGATTGAATCAGGGGGTAGGCTGGTGATCCAAGCTTGGGCATCACCTCTTAAGCTCTCTAAGAAGAGTTGGCATCTTCCCTCGTCCTCTTCGTTTCTTTGAAACTCGTCTCGGCCAACTTTTACTAGAAAGGCTCTCATGTAGACTGCGGGATCTGTGGTTCCATCATAGGTTGGGAGTCTGAGCTTGTCGTTGAGTGGGACTCGTGCCCGCGTGATATTTTGAGTGAATGGGCTCCTCTCTGTTTCCGCCAGTAATTGATCGACTTCGGGGGCGATGCTAGTTGCCTTATGGACTAGCGATCGCATCTCTTCCAATTCTCTTTTTAAGATTGCGATTGATTGGTCGGTGCTCGGGTTCTGAGTCGTGTCATCTCCACTTCTCTGACCTCGGCGGATAATGGGCGTCCTGGGATCTCTTGAACTGGTTTGATCGTCTTCAAATGTTACTCGCTAGGGAGTGGCTCGTGAATTTCTGATCGAAGTCGTTCTAAGAGTTTGGTTATGGTTTTGGGCTCTTAAAACTTCGAGTTCTTCTGATATAATCGTCAGTTGATCGATCAGACTTCGGTTTATCTGTTGTTGGTGGTCGATTTGCTCTGTCATCCAACTTTCGCGCTACTGTTGTGCTCTTACTACTACTCCATCGGGGGTTCTTATCTCTTCTATGTTGGGAGTTAAATTTATTATCCGGTTTCCTCCGTTATTCGATGATAACCTTCCTGCGGGTTGCTCGGTCGCTTGGGAGTTAGGACGAAGAGTTTCGTCTAATTCCCCCAAAGAATTCTGGGCTTCGGATGCCGAGGTTCGAACTATCGGATTAGTAGGTGTCACGAATCCTTGTTCTCCGAGTTGATTGGGTGTAGCATGAGGATAACTTAGTTCACGGGTTATTGGATTACGGCTCTGGTCGATATTCTGGACCGCTTCTTCTTCGTCGCTTACTTCTGCTTCTTCACCGTCTCGACGCTCGTTAGTAGGTGGCTCTTCTGTGCTCATCCTCCTGTCCGAGATCTCTCTAATTCCTTCCCAAAAGTTAGTCACCCCTCTACCTGGCGTGCCAAATGTTGATATTGGGTTCAACTTCTAATTATTTGTAATTAGAGGGGTTCGTTTTTAGGTAAGTACTTGATAAGAAAGTAAAGAAGAAACCTCAGAAAGAGAATGTATTATTATTAAAGATGTTTACAATGCTTGTTAACTCGGAATGTCGAGATTAACTTTATCACAGAGAAGTAAAACCTAGGTTATCTAGTTCTTCTCCTCCCAATTCTGAATGAATCCTCTTAGTGAGGGGGGTATGTATTTATATATCCTTAATAGTCGGTCTAATAAGCCCATGGGCTAACCTCGGAAAAATGGAATATTTCCATTTTTCCAAGACTAGGGAATCTGTGATAAGATTCGATCTTATACTGTCCGAGCTTAGACTTCGGCTTAGGACGATGTTCGTTTATACCCCCGCTTCGGACACTATATCTGATCAATCTTCTCCGAGGTATCCCTCGGTCATCTGGGCCGAGGGTCGGAATTCCTGTTGTCGGGACTTATAAGCTAATATATTATTAGGGAAGAGCTAGGCAGGGACCAAACTCAATTATTACCAAACTATTGACTAGGGGTAGAACCCCACCATCAACATACCCCTATCTCGGGTTTATGACCCAAGATCGGATCATAGCTAAACTGGAAGAACTATATCATAATTAATTCTGAACTGTTTGTAAGGGGTGCGAACCCCACCGTCAACACATCTCAAGTTATAAAACGTGATTCTATAACATAAGACAGTCTAAGTATAACTCGTTTACCTCCGAGTCGCGGCCTAAGAATTTTCAACCCATAGTTCGATTCAGAGTTGTGTTAAGTCAGACAAACTTAATATAAGAACAACAATGCAATTATGTTTAAAAATTCCTTTATTTACTTAGGTATATATACATATGGGTTCAAAATCATCACATACAATAAGAAAATACAATAGAGCCCACAGACGAAGCCAAAAGCGAAGAAAGTTACATACTTATACTTGAAAACAAGTCACTTTGTAAAAGACGTCCAAACTACACCAGCTTCTACCGCACCGTTTTTCTAAGGCCATATTTTTTAATGGTTATTGTTGAGACTGGGTTCAACTTCTAATTGTTTATAATTAGACGGGTTCGTTTTTGGAGAAATTTTAAGTAAAAGACAAAAAGGAATCCTCGGAAAAAATAGTTTTTTTTATTATTGCGGTTTACAAGATTGTTAACTCGGAATACCGAGTTAACTTGTATCAAAGAGAAGTATTAAACCTAGGTTGTCTCGTAATTCTTCTCCCCGATTCTAAATGACCTAATTTAGTCAAGGGGGGTGTGTATTTATATATCCTAGTAGTTGGTTATCTAAGCCCATGGGCAAACCTTGGAAAATTGGAAATATTCCATTTTTCCAAGATCATTGAATATGTGATAAGATTCGATCTTATTATGCCCGAGCTTAGACTTCGACTCAGGACGAAGTAGTTTACACCCCCGCTTCGGACACTAAAATCCAATCATTCTTCACCGAGGTATCTCCGAAGAAAGGTCGGCAGGGGCCGAACCTCAATTATCGCCAAACTATTGATAAGGGGTGATAACCTCACCATCAACAATAAGTCCCCCCCCAAGTTCGTCCGAGGATGTCTTACGGCAGAGTTGACGAATTTCTAAAATTAATTAGGTTGTCGATAAATGAGGCTCGGTTGCCGTCGATCTTTGTCTTATGAAGTCTTGAATCTTCTTTTTCCTTGATTTCACTAATTATCATAGGGTGGAAGACGAAAAGGTCTCTTTTTGGTGGTATGTGTGTCAAAATATTGGTTTTATCAAAACCTCTTTGTCTTCGCATGACGTGTCGTTCTCTGAAGAGGCACAATGAATGAGGAATTGGAATAGGCATATCCCGCCTTATAAATATTCACTTCCCAAACCATAATCCTCTCCTTATTACTTCATATCTTCTTACAAAATTTTCCTTTATCTCTCTAGAATGAAGTCGAACCCTTTCATGAAGAACCTCAAAATCTACAAACCTCGGCTATTCCTTTCCCAATCCGAGGTGTCGAAAGTCGAAGAGGAAAATGCGCTAACCAAACAGATGGCTTCCTCGGAAGCAGACACCTCGAAGATAGCAACTAATAAACGAGTTTCTCCAGGAACTCCCGGAGAAAAAAAAAAGCAGAAGAAAAGAAAAACCGAAACCTCCTCCAAAAAATCCCCAATCCATATAGACACCTCCGCGTTCAATCCTATAACTCCTCTACCTTCTACTACTCTCCCAAACACAACCACTATCATTTCATCCAACGACGAGAAAAACCCTGATCCGATACCTTCAGAGAAAAATTCAATAACTCTCGTCCCAGATTCCAAAAATCCAGGAGGAAGCTCAAATATTTCTACCTCCGAAACTCGAGACGGAGGTAAAAATTCCAAAATTATGCCTCTTCCAAAACAAAAAATTCCGACTTCTGCCACTTTGGTCCCTGAAACGGACAAACCTACTCCTTCAGCAGGTTCCTTGAAGCTGCTTCCCGAAGCTCCCAATAAAAAGAATTTGGTTAAGGTTTCACAACAGGGTCCGTTTATCTCGACCTCATCACACTCCTTCCGATATTCCTTTGGGACGAATGTCCCTTTGTTTGAAGACCGGAAAGAATGTGCTAAACTCTTCGGCAAACTCGAAGGTCGATCCGATTCTCTTCCCCCTCTTTCCAAAGCCGAGAAGAATTCGTTAATCGAAAGCGCGGCTTCGTCTTTTTTCAAGGTTTCGTAAACATTTGTATTTCCTCATCATTCTATTTAACCTTTATTTATCTAGCCTTCGTTTCTACTTACAGACGGCAGCCATTTTCAACCGTTTTCTGTCGGATGCCAAGATGAAGCAATCAGCCATGGGGAGGGAAACCAGGGATTTAAGATCCATAGTAAGGAAAACTTCTCATGATTCTGAAATTGCTCTAAAGATGGCCGAGCAGGAATCCCAAAAGTCTGCCAAACTTGCTGGCGAAGTCAGACGTCTGGAACGCGAATTGGAGACAGCTCGTTGATGATCGGTTTTCGGGTCACCAATTACCCTTCTACGTTGTATTACAAAAGGTTATCAATCCAAACTCACTATTGTTTGACACCTAGAGTCTGAAGATTAACTTAATCTAAGCCTAATGAAGTTGTTTTGTTGTTTTTAGTAATTAATTAAGCTAAATGCAATTGATTAAATGACTAAAGGTTATGGAATGATTAAAACAATGGTCCTGAGATGGGTTATTTAAGATTTGGGATCACTAAGCATGGTTCAGAATGTCTAATTTACACTAATTAGCTATTCCCTAGGTTATTGACCCATTTAATTGACTAATTCATTTCCATGCAATTAATCATGTCATTAATTATAGCATCATTAGCAAATTCTCATTTGTAATGATGATAATCAATGAATTTAAATTCAAATTACTAGATCAACCTAATTAAAACCTTTAGCACCAATCCCTTGGGCATAAAAATCATAATTCCATCTCTAAGCTCTTTTGGGCATTTCATCAAACAGTTGATGTTCATGAAATGTCTCATATCATCTTCCTCATTCCCATGCAAGAAGAAGCATTAGGGACTCTTAGAGATGGATGGAATGTTTGATTTAAATCCTAAACTACCCTAATCCATGCTTAGATCACCCTCATCTAACCCATCCTTAAACCCAAATGGAACTACTCAAAACCCATGATGATTCTCCCAAAATCAAGCTTGATTAGAGAAGAAATCATGATGGATAATAAGATAGATTGATGATGGAATTTAAAAAGCTTAGATTTGTTAAAGGAAATGCAAATTGTGTTGAAAGATAGAACTAGGATTTGGGAACAATCAAGAACAAACTAAAGAAACCTTAGGAAATTCAAGCATAAACCAAATAAGTGTGAAAATGGGGTTTTAAAAGAATATGGGTCAGATCGGGTCGACCCGGGACAAACCGGGTTTCGACCCGATTATTTTTGTCCGTCAGGTTTCGCAGCGGTCTGTGGGTGACCGCTGCAAGACCGCTGCGAGTGCTCCAGAAGATTGCAGCGGTCACTCCTTGACCGCTGCGTTTGGTGACCGCTATGGTTGGCTTTGCAGCGGTCACTCCTTGACCGCTGCGGGACCGCTGCAGCTTCTTTGATCTTTGGCTCCAGAAGATTGCAGCGGTCACTCCTTGACCGCTGCGCTTGGTGACCGCTATGGTTTTCTGCAGCGGTCACTCCGTTCCTCTTCTCTTCCTTAGCTCCAATTGTGCTCCATTCAATCCAATGCTCATTCTTTAACTCCTCTCCATGCTTTTATACCTAAGGATAAACCAAAATGCACCAAAAGACTCTCCTAGACCTAATGGAACACCTAGACCCTAAGTGCAATGAAATCAATGATAAATGTAGCAAAACATGTCAAATGTAAAATGAAATCCTACTCTAATGTAAGCCTAAATGATGCATGTTATGATAATATCACTCGTCAGCTAAATTATCGGGGTCTGTTCCTGGATCAAGCGGAAATAAAGCGAAAGGAAAAGACATCGACCGAAAGACAATTGGTCGACTCGATGCCCTTCGAAAATGTAAGGGTAAGTTCGAATAGATTCGGAAATACATCGACGCAAGCCGGCTTCATAATTCTCTGACCGATTTATTTCATCAGGTGAAAGGAAAGAGCGATCTGATTGAAGTGCTCGAGAAGGAGAAAATTTTGATTCCTTCTATAGTGAAAGAGGAATTCTCTTCTCAACTAAAGAATCTTGAGCATCGACTGAAAGAATTTCCCGTTTTTCCCCATAGCCCCTCAGACATAACAACCCCGCCTTTATTCCAAGGAGATCTCGGACGCCATCTTCCGTTGGATGACGCGAAGATGAAGTTACGTCCAGGAGTATGTAATCCTTACATATCATTTCCTACGTTGTAATTTTTTCTTTCGTTTTTTGTTTTTTTCCTTTTCTTATCTTCTCTCTATATGAACTTATTTGGAAGTTTCTAATGATTTTAATGAAGTTTGATTACCTTTTGGCTCAAATGCTACTTTATTACATCTAAGCTTTTGTCATTTACGTAAAAATTGATTTAACGAGAAATGCTAGACCTTTATCTGTTATGCCAAATTCAACTTTATCGAATTCCGGCACGTGAAGTGGTTTTGCGGGAATGACCCGACTTTGCCTTGTGCTTTCTCGGCTCTACTTTATCAAGCTCCGAAATCTCCAGCTGCATTTGGTAAAGAATGTGTAAAAGGATAAACCCTGTTATCGAGTACGTGATCAAGACACCGATTTTCTTTTTCTTTTTTTTTTGCGCTGCTCCTATGTCCCGTCCGTGCAATGATACCTTTTTAGATGGTATGAATTCCAGGCTCGAGGTATATCCTCGTCTTCCATAGTTTTCAAACGATAAACTTCGAATTTGACTTTCATTACGATTAAGTAGGGTTCTTCCCACTTAGCCCTGAGCTTTCCAGCTCCAGGCTCTTTTGTATTTTCAAACACCATTCGTAAAACTAAATCTCCTTCATCTAAAGGGCGATCTCGGAATTTCTTGTTATAATATCGAGAAGCAATTTGTTGATAATTTTGAATACGAAGTAAAGCGTGATCCCGAAATTCTTGAGTTTCATCATTCCGTTCCTTCAACTTTGCATCGTTGATCTCGGTATCATGTATCATCAGGGTCCTCCGCAAGCTCGTAACCCTTTCTTCCGCGGGAGACATCGCCTCCATCCCATGAGAAAGGAGTTTGTCCGGACGCACTTCGAGGAGTCGTTCTGTGTGACCATAACACTCCATCTAATTCATCTGACCATCTCCCCTTCTTCCCGAGAAGTCTTTTCTTTATTCCAGCTACAATCGTTTTATTCGTAGCTTTTGCATGTCCGTTTCCTTGTGGATACCTTTGAGTCGACTTATTTAAACGAATTTTCCATTTTTTGCAAAAGGCTTCAAAATTGTTTGAAATGAATTATGAGCCGTGATCTGTTACTGTCTCGTAAAGAGTTCCGTGCCGACAAACTATATTTTTTCAAACAAAACTTTCAACTTCACTACTTTGGATTTTCGGATAAGCTGCTGCCTCAACCCACTTAGTAAAATAATCAGTCATGATTAATAGAAACCGCTTCCCACTAGTTGATCTCGAAAAAGGTCCTACGACGTCCATCGCCCAACGCATGAACGGGTAAGGTGGCACCGCGGCCATAAGTAATTCCGTTGGTGCGTGAATTTCCGGAGCATGTCTTTGGTATTTTTGACAACATGACGTGAACTTATCACAATCCGTCGCTACACCAATAATAACCCAATCTACGAAGTTTTACTACTAACATCCTTCCTCCTGAATGATTTTCCCCTTCTCCAGAGTGAGTAGAAGTCATTACCTCATTTGTTTCTTCCCTTCCGATGCAGTGAAGCATCAGTCCTCCAGCCTAGCGTTTACATAAAACGTCGTCCATTATGAAATATTGAGAAGCTAGAGTTTTAAGCTGACGTGCCGCCCACTTATCCAATGGAACCTCACTGTTTTTAATGTAGCGAACAATGGGACTTCTCCAATCCTCTTCATCTTCTCCGAGAGGTTTCGGTTGAGCCACTTCTTCATCTGTATTTTCAATTGTAAGAGAATGTTGTTCATGACCGCCAATACTCGGATAGTTGATTGTTTCAACTGGAATCGTCCTTTGCAGATGAGGATCCGATGTTATGGCCAAAGCAGCCAAGGAATCTGCAATCGTATTTTCCCTTCGCGGAATCCGTACTAAATCAAATTCTTTGAAATGCTCTGTCAAATGTCGTACTAGCTTCACATAAGCTCTCACCCGACCATTCTTTGCGTTGAATTCGCCACTAAACTCATTTGCCACTAGTTGAGAATCACAGCAAGCTCAGAGGTATAGAGCTCCCAACTGCTTTGCAAGACGTAGACCTGCGATTAAGGCTTCATATTCTTCTTTATTATTAGATGCTTCAAACGTCAACCGGAAGCTTTGCTCCAAAACTTTCCTAGTTGGGGATTTTAGTCAAATTCCGATTTCGGCACCAAATTTCGACGAGGAACCATCCACAAAGAGAGTCCATCGTTCGTTCTGTGGAGCTATCGTTAAGACTTCTAGGGGTAGCTCGGATAGAAAATCAGCTAACACCTGAGATTTTATGGTTGACTTGCTTCGGTATTCGATATCATACTCACTGAGTTTGATAGCCCAATTCGCCAATCGTCCCGACTGGCCTGGACTATGTAATATTGTTCGGAGGGGCTGGTTCATCATTACAGCTATTGGATGCGATTGAAAATAAGGTCGGAGTTTCCGAGCCGCAATCACTACGGCGTTTGCTAGCTTTTTTAACGCTGGATATCTATTTTCTGCATCGAACAATGACTTACTTATATAAAAAACAGGTTTATGTTCTCCCCTGTCTTCTCGGACCAACACCCCACTTACAGCTGATTCCGATAGGGAGACATACAGGAAAAGGGTTTCTCCATCTTCTGGCTTTTTCAAGATCGGAGGGGTTGACATGTATCTTTTCAGCTCCTGAAACACTTCCTCGCATTCATTACTCCATTCAAACAGTTTACTTCCTTTTAGCAGACTGTAGAAAGGTAAATATCTATCGGTTGACCGTGAAATAAATTGGTTCAGGGCCGCAATTCGTCCAGTGAGTCTTTGTACTTCCTTTGAATTCTTCGGAGAAGGGAGATTCTTTATTGCATTGATTTGTCTTGGATTGGCCTCTATTCTTCGTTTTGTTACTATATATCCGAGAAACTCTCTAGAAGTAAATGCGAAAGTGCATTTTTCCGGATTGAATTTCATACCGAAAGGGTTTAAGATGTCGAAACAGTCTTGAATATGAGTGACATGGTCGGAAGCTACTTGAGATTTTACTAACATATCGTCGATTTAAACTTCCATCATGTTTCCGAGCTTCTTTTCGAACATCCAGTTAATTAATCTTTGATACGTCGCCCCAGCATTCTTTAAACTGAAGGGCATTACACGGTAACAATAGGTCCCCCTATATGTTATAAAAGCGGTTTTTTCTCTATCGTCTGGGTGCATCATAATCTGATTGTATCCTGAAAACGCATCCATAAGGGAAAGAAGTTCGTTCACGGCAGTCGCTTTCACCAGTCTTTGTATGCTCCGGAGAGGAAAGCAATCCTTCGGGCACACTTTATTTAAATCCGTGAAGTCCACGTAAATTCTCCATTTTCCATTTTTCTTCTTTACCACTACGGGATTGACTAACCACTTCAGATATTGAACATCAGTTATTCATCCTCTTGTTAATAGTCGATTAATTTCTTCGTTAACAGTCGTTGCTCTCTCGGGTCCTAATTTCCTCTTATTCTGCTTGATTGGTTTGTGGGTCGGATCTACGTTCAAACGATGTGATATTACTGTAGGATCGATTCCTACCATGTCCTCTGATGACCAGGCGAAAGCTCGCTTGTTCGTTTTTAATAGGTAGACCAGCTTATTTCGCATTTCTTCTTTTAAACCTTCTCCTATAGTTACGCATCGTTCCGGACGTCCCACGTCAACACAGACTTTCTCATATAGATCATTTTCGAAGATGTTTGGATCCAGCTCTCCAACTACTGAAAACCTCAGATTTTCGGTATCTGGAACTTCTGATTCTGTGATTAACGAGATGACAAACAGTTTCATTTCTGTAGGCATGGAACAAATTCTAGGCATTCTCTGATTCCCTTTAACCGAACAGAAACCATGCGGAGTCGGAAACTTGAGACATTGATGATAGGTTGACGGAATCGCCTCCATCATTGTAAATCAGGGTACTCCCATAATTGCATCAAATACAAAGGGTCCCGATATTACTTGAATAACGGTATCCATAGTAACTACTCCAACAGATACCGGGTAGACTGCGGTTCCTACCGCTATTTCTCTTTTCCCCGGAAGTGAGGTTATTGATTTTTTTTATTGGGTTTCCTGCTAGATAAACGCGGATTACTAAGGGGTCGTTGTGGGGGATCGTAACCCCGTCAAGGTCTGCGTCTGTGAAAGCCGCTGAAGAATGATAAGTCAGAGCCGGACTTATTTGTCGAGTCATCAGTATCTTCCGAATATGCATCTTTATGGTTCCGTTTGAATCCGAACAGTCTAGGATCGTGCCGACGTACATCTCCATCTTAGTTGATTTCTCGAGGTTTCTTTTTACTTCTTCCTAAAGGAGACCCTTCAATAGGATTATAAGACCCCACCATCAATAAACTTCTTCCATTTTTCTTAGGTTAACCCATTGTTATTGGTTGGGTCTTATAATCCTATTGAAGGGTCTCCGAGTTTGGCGATAATTGAGGTTTGGTCCCTGCCGACCTTTCCCTGATAATTTATCAGGTTATAAGTCCCTTGAACAGGATTAGAATCCTCGGCCCAGATGACCGAGGGATACCTCGGTGAAGAATGATCGGATTATTAGTGTCCTAAGCGGGGGTATAAATAACTTCGTCCCAAGCCGAAGTCTAGAGCTCGGACATAATAAGATCAAAATCTTATCACATATTCCCTGATCTTGGAAAAATGGAAATATTCCATTTTTCCGAGGTTAGCCCATGGGCTTGCATGACCGACTACTAAGGATATATAAATACATACCCCCCTTCACTAATTCAATTCATTCAAAATCGGGGAGAAGAATTACCAGATAGACTAGGTTTAATACTTCTCTTTGATAAAGTTAACTCGGCATTCCGAGTTAACACCTTTGTAACCAATACGATTAATAAAATTCTCTTTTCCGAGGTTTCTCTTTTGTCTTTTATCTAAACTCATTCCCAAAAATGAACAACTCTAATTACAAATAATTAGAAGTTGAACCCAGTATCAAAACCCATGGGCTTAGATAACCGACTAATAGGATATATAAATACACACCCCCCCCCCTTCACTAGTTTAATCCATTTAGAATCGGGGAGAAGAATTACTAGATAACCTAGGTTTAATACTTCTCTTTGATAAAGTTAACTCGGTATTCCGAGTTAACACCCTTGTAACCGATATAATCAATAAAGTTCTCTTTTCCGAGGTTTCTTTTTTTGTCTTCTATTTAATTCATTCCCAAAAACGAACCCCTCTAATTACAAATAATCAGAAGTTGAACCTAGTATCAACATTTGGAGCGCCAGGTAGGGGGGATTTCTTTTAACGAAAAGAAGACAGAGATCTCGGAAATCGAGAGGATGAACACACATGAACCATCCACGGAGGAGCGTCGAGACGGTGAGGTCGCCGAAGTAAGCGATGGAGATGAAGTAATGGTTCAGAACAACACTCATCAGGCTAGGGAATCGGTGAGAGCCTTGTTCGAGAATCGCGACTCCATAATTCGCGAATTAAGCTATTCTCAAACTATGCCCAGTCAACCTGGTGAACAAGGATTCGTAACCCCTATTAATCAAACATTCAGAACTTCGATGGCGGAAACTCGGAATTCCCATGAACAACCAAGCATGTCAACGATACATCGGCCCGACTCTCGATCAGGCGAGCAACCTTTGACGACGCCATCTTCGAATAACAGAGAGGAACACCTGATAGCGAATCAAATTTCCAGTGTAGTAGAAGTAACAACCCCCGAAATAGGCAACGAAAGAGCAATAGTAATAACGCAACAACAACGTGAAGATTGGATGGCGGAACAAATTAGCTACCAACAACGAGTAAACCGGAGCTTGATTGATCAACTCACAATCCTATTAGAAGAACTCCAAGCTTTGAGAGCTCAGAATCACAGTTAATCTCTCAGAATGATCCTGGTCAAGCCTTCACGAGCCACCTCTCAACGGGTAACGTTCGAAGATGACCATAGTGGATCAAGAGAACCCAGGACACCAACCATACACAGAAGTTCGAGAAATGGAGATAATGGAGTTCAGACCCCGAGTATCGATCAATCGATCGCGATTCTAAAAAAGGAGCTATAGGAAATGTGATCTTTGGTTCATAAAGCAACGAGCATTGCTCCGGAAGTTGATCAACTACTAGCAGAAAAAGAGAGAAGTCCGTTCACCCACAACATCACGCGAGCGCGGGTACCACTCAATGACAAACTGAGACTCCCAACCTATGACGGAACCGGAGATCCATCGGTCTACATGAGAGCATTTTTAGTTAAAGTCAGACGAGCCGAGTTCCAAAGAGGAGAGGAGGATGAAGGAAGATGTCAACTCTTCCTGTAGAGCTTAAGAGGGGATGCCCAAGCTTGGTTTACTAGTCTACCTCCCGATTCAATCAGTTTTTTCGCCGAGCTTCGAGAAGCTTTCTTCAAACAATACATGCTGCACCTAGAACAACAAGCTACCGCATCAGATCTCTACGCAGTAAAACAAGGACTAAAGGAGCCACTCCAAGTTTTTATTAAAAGATTCAAGGCGATTTACTCGCGACTAAGGATAAACGATGATCTAGCAATCAAAGCATTTAGTGCGGCAACGTGGTATCAATCGAGGTTTTGGGACGAGTTGTCTGCTCATCATCCCCAGTCCATGAACGACGAGTTTCACCGACCAAATACTCATATAAGGATCGAACATAATCGTGCCAAACTTGCGAAAGTATACCGATCCGCTAAAATAAACAAGGATATGAAACTAGAGGAGAAAGGAGAACGACGACGAGTAGAAAAAGACCAACCTCGGAAAGATAAGTCGAAACCAGAGATATCTTTTTCCATGACGAAGCCATAAAAAGATACGTCTTGGAAGGATAAATCGAAGTATACTTACACCCGAGATCGTTATGATCCGACCCTCCTCTGGTGTGAGTATCATAAGAGGCCGAGTCATAAAACTGAGGATTGCCGAAACCTGAAGAGTCATTAAATGGCCATCCCATTTGAGCAAGACCGAGAAAAGGAGAAGCGTAAAACACGGGAAAACGAGGAAAAGCAACTTTCTTAGGAAGACACAGAAGAAAGGGAAGCCTTGTCCTCACCACCTCCAACTCAGAGAAAAAGGATTAACATGATAATAGGGGGACTCGCAAACTGCGAAGACTCTGTTCGATCAATTCAACGAAGCATCTTTAGATTATATGCGGATCAGATTCCACGAAGTACTATTTTGCAAGAGGAATTGACATTTACTAGATTTGAAAGGGACCGATGCTCCTCATAACGATCCACTTGTAATCGAACTTCAGATTGGTGATTGCGACGTCCAAACGATCCTCGTCGACACTGGAAGCTCGGTAGATGGCATATCTATAGACACACTTCAGAAGATGGAGGTCAATGATCAAAAGATTAAAGCTCGGGTAAAACATTTAACTGCTTTCGAAGGAGATACAGTTTTAACAGTCGGAACTATCAAACTCCCAGTATCAGCTGGAGGAGTAATGAAAATCGTAATGTTAGACGTAGTAGAAAGAGACACCATTTACAATGCAATCGTCGGAACCCCGTGGTTATACTCTATGGAAGCCGTTCCGTCTACTTACCACCAGGGCCTGAAATTCCCTACTCCAAAAGGATATTTTACAGTCCGAGATGATCAGAATATGGCTTGGAGATGCTTCGTAACATAAAATAAACTCCGACGAGAAACCTGGAATCAAGAGAAAACCCCGGATCAATCCCTCATATTAGCTTCGGCCAACAAGAAGAAACCGACGTCTGCTGAAATTTTGGCAAAACTTTTCGAAAGAGAGGAATACTTAGGAAGAACCACCAAGAAATGTCGAAAGGGAAGAGCTTAGTTTTCCGCGAATGCAAAAAAAAAAAAAAAAAAAAAAAAAAAAAAAAAAAAATCGTTGAAATCTCAGATTTTCCGAGATAGTCAACAGAAATCAAACGTCGGAACTACGTGTGGCTTGATCTCGTCAGAGGGTACGTAGGCAGCTTTTCAAAAAGGTTCAGCTACACCATCATTATGAATCTCGATTTTAGTCAAGAGGTTTATATAACTCTACTATACCGAGATTCATATAAATCAAACGTCGGAACCTGATCACGTTCTCGACCAAAATTAGGAAAGTTGTCTTAATAGAAAAACTTGTCTAAAAGAATCTCGGAGTCCGATAAGAAAGGTCGAGAGATTAAAGGGTACGAAATTACAAAAAAAAAATTACACATTCTTTACAGAATGCAAAACTACCACCGTTAGAGTATAGTTCCTAGATATATCATCAGCTATTTGCTTAGGCTGTAGCTTAGGATCAAGTCTTAATCTCTCCTCATACAACTCAGCAATCGCTTTTGGCTTCAGCAGCTTCGAGTAACCGGATCTAATACAATAATGCTTATCAAAGAAAACTTTTATTTGCAACTTGTGTTTCTCTTTCTCGTATGCACAAGAACATCTCCAATTACAAACATAATCTGGAACCGTGCTTGCGCATATAGCACCTAATTTCTTCTAAGTCGACAAGTACATCTTGATGTTGAATTTCGATTTCATAGTATACCTGAGCAAAGCTTTTTTGAACTCGGCAGCTGAACTAAAACATTTTCCCAAAACCAAAACTTCGTCTTCTGGTTCTTCATTCTGACGAATCTGCCTTTCCAATTCTTCTTCTTCGTCACTATCATCATCAGAAATTGGATCGAGAATCTTCTCATCATCCATATATCATCTCCACTGTCATCATCAGTTTCATTATCATCACACGCTATTTCTCCAAATTTTTCACTCAATACCAAGCTTGCATCTGCTTCGATGGAAACCAACTCCTCTTCTTCTGCTTCTAAATCGTTACACTCAAAACCTTCACCATTATCGATTTCATCATCTTCGTCAACCACAACCTTACAGTCGTCTCCTTCAATTGGTTCCGCTTCAGCAGGTTCTTCGTCAATCGTCTCGTCTTCAACAGGATCGTCATATGTCGGCCATCAGGGTGTTAACTTTTTCCTCTTCACCATGTTGTCTGATTTACCGGAGAACCAATACAAAGAACGAGTTAAGAGAAAAGAGAAGATCGATGAAGCTATGAGGAATCAGAAAAGAAGAAGATTTACCGGAGAACCAAAACAGACGATCAGAGGACTAAAACCTGTATCGAGAGAGACCAAACAGCGATGGAGATATTTGCTTGTTCGAATTAGGGATTCCAAACTCTGATTTGGGGACTTTTTAAAAACGTTGTCGTTTTACCAAATTTTTTTGTTTTATCTTTTGAAAAACAAAACGAGGTCGTATTCTTTTTAACGTATTGTTAACGGCTATTTAAGTTAACTAAACGCTACTAACATTTGACTAATGTTATACTTTAATTGGATCAGTCAATGAAAGTTGGGTATTATTTCGGCTTAAATGAAAGTTCGTAATTTCTTAGCTAAATCTGTAAAGTTCGTAATTTGTTTGGCCATTTTCTCTTTGATAAAGTAGGATTTATTGTAAAATGTTAAGCAAACGAATAGGGAAGGCACGCCTTATTTAGTTTTGCTATTTCCGGATTTCAAAATATTAAATTTTGAGGTTTAGAGTAAAAAATCCAATTATACGAGAAACAAGAATTCTATTAACATTCAAGACATACAAATACAAGAAAGACTGGAATCAAGTTGGAGGTCTTAATACAAAGATTACTAATCTAAATATTAAAATCTTCGTCTTGAAAATCTAGAATCGAAATAGCATTTGCAAGCTCGGCCAGTCGGTCACGTTCTTTCTCGGCTTCAACAACATCCTCCTCCGAGATAGAGAGTCCCTTGTCAAGAAGAAAACGAAGATTTAGAGCAACAGCCACAACTTGTCCATATTCGTTAGCTTTGTTGAAAGCTTTGGAATATTTGCTAAAAAGATTCGCGAATGTTATCCAACTTCTTCTGGCAGGCGTCGAAAACTGCGCGTTGTCCATCCAGTTGTCCCTTTTGGTAGCACTCGGTACACTTGGAGTCCAAAATAGCTTTACTGACGTCCCGTTCTTCCGAGATATCAAGTATTTGACGCTTAGCCTCCGCCAGTTCGGTGATTAGCCGAGAGTTTTCCTTGAAAAGATTGGAAATTTTCGACTCTTCCTCCACAAAGTTCGCCTTCAGATTACTCAAGCGTTTATTTTGATTTTCAACTTCGCCTCGCACCTCAGATAGAGCTTTCTCAGCATCGAGGGATCTCCTCTCTAAACCTTCATTCTCGGATAGAAGGGAACCAATCCTCAAATCATAATTCGCGAGCCTCTTCTCATTCTGAAGAAACAATTGACCGATGAAGCCCACCGACTGAAGTATGAAAAATTAAAGAAATTAAATATAAAAGATGTCTAAGAGAGTAAAATACTTTGGTCGTTTGCTTACCCTAAAGAGTGAACAGGAAAGGGCTTCTAGAGTATCTGATTCGCAGCAAATCTCGGGTAGACGACTGTCGTAACCACTCGCCTTTCGTAGAAGCTCGGTGCATTTTTTCTTATCTTTAAAAAGCATGTCTAGACCGTCAAATTCAAATTAGAACGCGTGTTGTTCCTTTACAGGCAAGATAAGCTTCATGTTATCAGCACTCTTCTTCTTAGCAGCTTCAGCATTTTGCTTTCTGGCGGCCTCGGAGTTTTGTCGCTTTCTCGGAAGAAGATCTTGATTGCTGCCAGAAGCTCCTTCGGGGTTTGATCTTTTTATTTTAGGAATAGAATCAATCTTTTTCCAATCTTCTCGTCCTAGAAGATTGTTTGCAAAGTAAGCAATAGTTTGTAGAATAATTTGAGAAGTTCGGAGAAACCATACCGGTCCACGAACGGGCTTTGTAGAAATGAACAAGGAGAATGTCATCCCACCGAAGTTCTCCTTCCTTTTTGAGTTTTTTGAATTCTTCTGAGAAGTTTAGCGGGAGAGCTCGGAAGCAGTTTGGTTTAACTGAAAAAGAAAGAAAATACCTAGTTTCTACCACTTATGGTATTCCAATTTTAGAAGATTGTGGCGTCAGGTTTATAAACTGAAGCTTGGTTGATTCGAACGTAAAAGTAGCTTCGTAACCACGATTTCGTGCCTGAGGGAAGCCAGTAAGTATCTTCATTTTTTCGTTTGATATTAATTTTGAAGGTTCCCTCTGGGCTTCCAGAAGCCGGGAAGTTCGTCAATTCCTCTAGTTTCCAAGAATTTAGTCGAACACTACACCGAGCAGCAAGCGCTAGGAGTCTGGTGATGATTTTGACCGAGTTGGGTGTTAGTTGAGACATTGACATTCCCTGACGAGCGCCATAGCTTACCATTAGCTGCGGGATTGGGAACCAGAGATTAGCTTCGGAGAAGAAGCTTTCATAAAGACAGACATAACTCGGTGGCGAGGTCCAAGGTCTATGGTCGTATCTCGGAACTAAGATGTCAATCTCGTCGGGATTCTAAGCTTTCCTTTTGATTTGTCCGATCTCGGATCTAGAAAATAGAGAGAATCCGACGTCTGGAATATCCGGTCGTGAGATCGTGTTTCCAGAAACCGAGACCTCGGGATTGTTTCTTTCAGTCATCGTTAAAGAAAGAATGTTAGTGATTCAAAGAGTGGGATCGAAGATTACCTCGGAGAGTGAAAAACTAATTATGGGAGAATTAACCGTGAATTGAGAGTTATATAGGAAGTAAGAATAATGATTGACGCTTCGTTTTCAGCGTCGAGGGGGTTTGATTAGCTAACGTTTGGGGCGAAAGGAGGCGCTTTTCTTTTTCATTTATTTTCGTCTATTTTCAAAACGACACGTTATAGGGGAGTTGAAAGGTTTTGTGATAATCGATGAATTTTCGCGTGAAACGAATGAGGTTTTTCACTCTCTGCTCCTTTTCCCGCCATATTGAAGGACAAGATCGAGGAAAAGGACGAAGATTCAAGACTTTTGAGGATAAGGATCAACTAACACCGAGCTTCATTTATCGACAAGCTGTTTAATTTGGAAATTCGCCAACTCTCCCCGAAGACATCCTAGGACGAACTGGGGGGGACTTACTGTTGATGGTGGGGTTACCATCCCTTATCAATCTTTTGGCGATAATTGAGGTTTGATCCTTGCCGACCTTTCCCTGATAATTTATCAGGTCATAAGCCCCTTCAACAGGATTAAAACCCTCGGCCCAGATGACCGAGGGATACCTCGGTGAAGAATGATCGGATTTTAGTGTCCAAAGCGGGGGTGTAAACAACTTCGTCCAAAGCCAAAGTCCAAGCTCGGACAGAATAAGATCAAATCTTATCACAAATTCTTTGATCTTAGAAAAATGGAATATTTTCATTTTTCCAAAGTTAGCCCATGGGTTTAGATAACCGACTACTAAGATATATAGATACAGATCCCCCTTCACTAATTTAATCCATTTAGAATCGGGGAGAATAATTGCTAGATAACCTAGGTTTAATACTTCTCTTTGATAAAGTTAACTCGGCATTCCGAGTTAACACCCTTGTAACCGATATAATCAATAAAGTTCTCTTTTCCGAGGTTTCTCTTTTTGTCTTCTATTTAATTCATTCCCAAAAACGAACCCCTCTAATTACAAATAATTAGAATTTGAACCCAATATCAACAGTAGACACAAAGTCTATGACGAAAACATCCACACCGGTCTTGATACCTCAATTACCGGCGATTGAGGTCGACCCATTGCGGTGCACTATGTTCGAACCACCCGGATTTCATATGCACGGTCCTCGAGGTAGCTAACTTGTTCTTCTTTATATATATTTGGCGCCTTGTACTTCAGCCACCATATCGACTCATCGTGTTGGTACTCCCAACTCCGACAGAGGGAAAGGTGTGACCTGCTCCAACTAAATGAACCGACAAGGTTCTTACTTACAAACCGATGAACCACCACAAGTATCACTCAACATTACAAAGTCAGCTCATGGTACTCAAACTTGCACCGCTACTAAAAAAATCGCTCCAAACGAAATCATGCAAAAGTCACACAAGTGCCTAACTCTAAAAACACAAACACCAAAGACGGTATAGCCCTCACTGGCCATCAATCCGTCAGAAATGTCGGGAACCAGCATTTAAGATAAGTTAGCACACAATTATCCCTGACTCACAATTTACATGTTGACACTGAATGACCTTGCTAACTCCGGATGTGACCAAATCCTTTCCGGTAGATCCGATTGCCGATCTTGATCACACGAGCTATATCCTATCTCCACACCTTAGAAATCCTTTTGAACCACTTATGAAACTCCTCTAGAGCTTCAACGAATTTGTAGTTTCCCAAATGCGGCCAATGGCTTGATCGTTAAGGAATATCAAGCAGAGTTTTGCCTTATCCAAAGACTCTTAGATTGTCTTAGGAACAAATTATGGATCTGATCTTACTTTTTTTAACCGTGACAAAGCACCACGGTTAACAACTCTCTTGTGTGGTATGTGAAAGCACGTACGTGGTTCACTCGATTACCATCCGCGGTTAGGGTTTCGCATACCATAAACTTTCTTTCTTTCCGTTCTCTCTTATTTCTCTCCATTTTCTCTCTAGACGTGGTGATGATGTTGTGAATGAAGAAATCCCGATCATTGCAGCGGCTTACCGATCCCGAGACGTGCACATACCGCTGAACCATCGACATGAACCGCTATCCGTATGCATGCGAACCGATCCTCAGGACTACCATTCCCATTCATCATTCCTTTCCGAACCTTAGACCGGTCCCAAGCCCGCGGCCCGTGATCAAGCTTACCGGTACCACCCGACACGTCTCGCGAACTGATCCTCGACACACCGAGTGGTCACGCGGATCATGGCCGCGATCTCACTGGTAGCTTATCGATCCGAATACCGCGAACGGCCTGATGACCCATCGACATTAATCACGGCTGTCAAGCGGATAATCTCGGCCCTCGGAACCTTATCTGTCCCACCTAATGTAGCCGCGCGCCTCCCTTCCTTTCCGGTCCAACGTCGGCCGGTCATTGGTCACCCCTATCGGCCAACTTCTACGCCTCAGCCCGTCTGTTTCCGGTCCCTCCGCATTTCCGCATGATGCACCCATTTCTACTGGTGGCTTTCGTGCCACCCTTGGCCCGCTCACCCTTCCCTTTTGGGCCGTTCCTTATGCAGCTCGTTCACTCCGGAACTTTTCGTTTGAATAACTCGTTTTATTTCCTACTACCTCTAGCTTCATGTTACTATTGCCGATTAGAAAATCATACTTTTCAATAATAACGGGAGCGGGATATTACAGGAAGGGTCGTTTCTCAGCCGGTAAAGAAACCGGAATTTGAGATAATGGCGGCGAAAGAGTAGATTTATGGTTTGTTTCAAAGGACATTTCGAAAATTGCACTCTAGGAGAGAGAAGAGAGAAGGTAACTTTTTTTTTTCTTATGCAAATTTGTTTTTTAAAAAAGGAAAAGAAATGTGAGTGTGAAATATTCTCCAAAAATGCAAAATATCTGTTATTTGTGGAAAAAAGAGAAAAATTGGTATAATTAGGTAATGGTTCATTACAGTTAACAAATATAATTATGTGATAATCTATCTCTTTCGGAACCATAGAGCGTGGCCTGAAAACTGACCATGTGCTTATTGTTATCGTCTGCTTCCCACTAGCCTCCTCTCTTGGTCTTCTTCCTGCGTCTCCTGGTCCTGGTTCTTCGCTTGGTGAGATACTGCGTCTCCTGGTCCTTGTTCTTGTCAATTATGCGTTGTAGAATAAGTTTCTTCTAAATTGCTGCCATCGGTTTTCCCTGACTAGTCTCAAGGCTAAATTTCTCCACTTTGCTTTTTTGTAACCCTCTTCTTTTATGGCTTCAAAGTTCAGATTCATTGACGGAGTTGTTAATTAAGGTGAAAAATGGTTGTGTTTGGGAATGTTTCTGCGGCGAATTTGCCTTATCAAAACGGCTTTGTGGACGCGCTTACATCTGGAGGTTGTGAATTAATGGGACACAGCCTCAGAATTCCGACTTCTCAAGCACTTAAGGCAAGAACAAGGAGGAGGAGTGCTGGTCCTTTGCAGGTCTCTCTGAAATTCTCGATTTTTTATTTTATTTACTGCTAAGTGTTATCACGATTAAAGACGACATCTTCTTTGTGCACAGGTAGTTTGTGTGGATATTCCAAGGCCAGAGCTAGAAAGTACAGTCAATTTCTTGGAAGCTGCAAGTTTATCTGCATCTTTCCGTAGTTCACCTCGTCCTGCTAAACCTTTGAATGTTGTAATTGCTGGTGCTGGTATGTCAAAACTTAATTCTGCTTCCTGCTCTCTTGAGGATCATGTGGTGAAGCTATTTGCCTCTCACGTAATTGCAGGATTGGCTGGATTGTCAACCGCAAAGTACCTTGCTGACGCAGGCCACAAACCTCTGTTGCTTGAAGCAAGAGATGTTCTTGGTGGGAAGGTACTTGGCATTTTACCTACTTTTGTTATGCTCTCTGGCTCTTTGGCTAGGCTCTTGTTTTAATACCTTTCTCATTGCTTCAGATAGCTGCATGGAAAGATGAAGATGGTGATTGGTATGAAACTGGTTTACATATATTCTGTAAGTTTGAAATTCATATCCTGTGTATTACTTTTTTAAGTTGTCTACTGTTTTGTCCTGATTCTCTTCATATTGTTTCTGGAGTCGGTGCATATCCGAATGTGCAGAACTTATTTGGAGAACTTGGGATCAACGACCGGTTGCAGTGGAAGGAACACTCCATGATTTTCGCAATGCCAAGTAAACCTGGAGAATTTAGCAGATTTGATTTCCCAGATGTCCTACCAGCACCCTTAAACGGTGAGAGGATAAACGAACATATGTTGATACCTATCCATTTACGTACAAGGGGAAGTCAAACACTGCAAAGTTGGGAGTGATGGTCAAGAACTCGCTGGTTAAAGTTGTTTCTGTGGATGCAGGTATATGGGCTATTTTGCGGAACAACGAAATGCTGACATGGCCAGAGAAGATAAAGTTTGCTATTGGACTTCTGCCGGCTATGGTGGGCGGCCAGGCTTATGTTGAGGCCCAAGATGGTTTATCAGTTGAAGAATGGATGAGAAAGCAGGTTACTAGTCTGAGATTTTGTAGTGTTTATTTGCATGCTGTTTACTTGGATTGCCGTCTTTTCAAGTTCTTGTGGTCTGGCGCTATCTTTCTTTCCAGGGAGTACCCGACCGCGTGACTGATGAGGTGTTTATCGCCATGTCAAAGGCACTAAACTTTATAAACCCCGATGAACTCTCAATGCAATGCATTTTGATAGCTTTGAACAGATTTCTTCAGGTTTGACATTCCATTCTCTCCACTCTTCTTTACAAACAAATCTTCCTAGAGTTGTCGCTGCTGTTTCTTTTTCCTATACTGAGTGGCTTTGCTAAAAAAACTAACAAAGTCAGTAATGCATTCATCAGCTGTTTTGAAACTTATGGTGTAAAGTTATAATAATTGGTAAAAAGATTGCAAAATCATAAAAAACTGCATTGACAGGAAAAACATGGTTCGAAGATGGCATTCTTGGATGGTAATCCTCCGGAAAGGCTTTGTATGCCAATTGTGGATCATATTCGGTCACTAGGTGGGGAAGTACGACTTAATTCCAGGATAAAGAAAATTGAGCTCAAGGATGATGGTACGGTTAAGAATTTCCTACTCACTGATGGAAGCACTATCGAAGGAGACGCTTATGTGTTTGCCGCTCCAGGTTCATTTCTATGCTGTCTTTGTGGGTTTACATTCCATCTGCTTGCTTCTTCATTTTGCTGTTTACATGTAGTTGATATCCTGAAGCTTCTTTTGCCGGATTCCTGGAAAGAAATTCCATACTTCAAGAAATTGGAGAAATTAGTCGGAGTACCAGTTATTAACGTTCATATATGGTTAGTGTCAGTGAGACCGATACCTCTCATGTTTTTCACTTGTACCATTTTGGTGTGATACTACTAATACCCTCTCATGTTTTTCACTAATATCGCAGGTTTGATCGAAAACTGCAGAACACATACGACCACCTGCTCTTTAGCAGGTGAGTTTCTTATCTGAGCTGTTTTATCTGCATATTACTTAGTGGAGGTCGGCTTTCAATGAAAGATTTTTACCAAATTTTCAAGAATCTGGTTTTCTTTTGCAGAAGTAACCTTCTGAGTGTATATGCCGACATGTCATTAACTTGTAAGGTAAACAATTGTCGAGTTAGTTAGTTGTGTTCCTCTGCTATATATATATATCATTTGAAAATCGTGTTTTTGTAACTGTAGGAATATTACGATCCTAACCGGTCAATGCTGGAGCTAGTATTTGCACCTGCAGAGAAATGGATATCACGGAGCGACTCTGACATCATAGATGCAACAATGAAAGAACTTGAGAAACTCTTCCCAAATGAAATCGCAGCTGACCAAAGCAAAGCTAAAATCATCAAGTACCATGTCGTTAAAACTCCAAGGTTAGAGAAGTAGAAGCATTTATGTAAAGCTTTAGATGATGATCATACAACATTCTCTTTATGTCTCTTGTAATCAGGTCCGTGTATAAGACTATCCCTGATTGCGAACCATGTCGTCCTCTACAAAGATCTCCTATTCAAGGATTCTACTTAGCTGGAGATTACACTAAACAAAAGTACTTAGCTTCCATGGAAGGCGCTGTTCTCTCTGGCAAATTCTGCTCACAGTCTATTGTGCAGGTATGAATGAAAGAAAAGCATACCCAACTCAATTCAACTCACTCTTCTTCTGTATTGGTAAATTAAAAACCGGTCTGTTTACTTTGGTTTTCAATCAGGATTACGAGTTGCTGGCTGCATCTGGACCCAAAAAGCTGTCAGAGGCGACTGTATCATAAGCTTATACATCCATTATTGCTTGTATTGTAAAGCATAATTTGTAACTTTTTACTACTCTCCACTAAATGAATCTCACAGATTTGACATTTTCCCTTTTCTTTGTCGTCTTAAAGGTAAGTAATTACTGTCCACCTTTTGTAATCAAAGCGATTCATCATTATCCCTTCTCTTATTGTAATTTCAAGTAGGAGGCAGATCTTTGATTGATCGGCCAGAATGAAATATTATTCTCTTAAAAAAGTTAATAATCAGACCTGTGCCATATCTTTTTCATTCTTTTTTCTTTAAGGCCTTGACCGGTAGGCCCTCGTGGCAACTCTAAAAAAGTCTCTTGCAAGTCACGTGATCCAAGTAGTGTAGACAGCAGGTGGTACAGTTACAGGGCACCAAAATATCTTTTACATTATTCTATTTTTTTTGGTCTGGACATTATTCATTTTTCTTGACAACTGAATTATATAACTCAGTTAGGAGGTTGCTTAATCCGGAAGTGCTCGTTAAATTGTCCGGTTAGAGTTTGTTATCGATACCCTTAAATGGGCATTCATAGGGTGTATTTTTTCTTCTTTGGGTAGAGTTTTGTGAACATAATTATAAAATCGATATCACTTTAAGCGGTGTCAAAACTCTATGTACCCGAAAATACTTCTTAGAATGCATTCAGATTTCGTAGATGACAAAGAAAAAAAAAACTCAACTTAGAGGATATTAAAAGAATAGGGTTTGGTTAATCTAGGAGGATGTTTATTGAGACTCGGTTCAACTTCTAATTATTTATAATTAGAGGGGTTCGTTTTTGGAATAAGTTAAGTAAAAGACAAAAAGAAAAACCTCGGAAAAAATAACTTTTATTGATAATATCGGTTACAAGAGTGTTAATTCGGAATGCCGAGTTAACTTTATCAAAGAGAAGTATTAAACCTAGGAAATCTAGTAATTCTTCTCCCCGATTTTGAATGAACTAAATTAGTGAAGGGGGTGTGTATTTATATATCCTAATAGTCGGTTATCTAAGCTCATGGGCTAACCTCGGAAAAATTGAAATATTCCATTTTTCCAAGATCAAGGAATTTGTGATAAGATTTGATCTTATTCTGTCCGAGTTTAGACTTCGGCTTGAGACGAAGTTGTTTACACCCCCGCTTCAAACACTAACTCCGATCATTCTTTACCGAGGTGTCCCTCGGTCATCTGGACCGAGGGTTCCAATCCTATTGAAGGGACTTATAACCTGATAAATCACCAGGAAAAGGTCGGTAGGGACCGAATCTCAATTATTGTCATACTATTGATAAGGGGTGGTAACCCCACCATCAACACTAAGTCCCCCCCCCAGTTCGTCCGAGTATGTCTTCGGGCAGAATTGGCGAATTTCCATAATTTAATAGTTTGTCGATAAATGAAGCTTGGTTTCGGTCGATCTTCGTCTTCAATGGTCTTGAATCTTCTCCCTTTACTTCGACTTCGTCCTTTAATATGGCGGGAAAGATCGCATAAAATGAACAGTCTCCTACACACTAATTCCTCGATATCCTCAAAACCTTTCAACTCCCCCACGACGTGTCATTTCGAAAAGAGGCAAAAATAAATGAAAAGGAACGACGCCTCCTTTTGCCTGAAACGGTTGCTAATCAAATCCCTCCGACGCAGAAAACGAAGTGTCAATCGTCATTCATTCTTCCTATATAATCCCCAATCACAGTTAATTTTCCTCACAGTCACTTCTCCACTCTCCGAGGTAATCTCCGATCTCCTTCTCTGAACCGCTAATATTTTTCCTTTCGTAATGACTGAAAGAAACAATCTCGAGGTTTCGGTTTCTGGAAACACAATCTCATGGCCAAACATCCCAGATGTCGAATATTCTCTTTTTTCCAAATCTGAGATCGAAAGAATCAAAAGGAAAGCTCAGAGTCCCAATGAGATCGAGATCCTAGTTCTGAGGTTCGATCAGAGATCTTGGACCTCGCCACCGGGTTACGTCTGTCTTTATGAGAGTTTCTTCTCCGAACCTCATCTATGGTTTCCAATCCCGCAACTAATGGTGAGTTACTGCGCTCGCCGGGGAATGGCAATGTCCCAATTAACACCCAACTCAGTCAAAATTATTATCGGGTTTCTAGTGCTTGTTGCTCGGTGTGGCGTTCGACTAAATTCTTGGAAACTGGAGGAATTAACGAACTTCTCGGCCTGTGAAAAGTCAAAGGGAGCCTTCAAAATTGATATCAAACCTAAAAGGAAGATACTTACCGGACTTCGCTCAAACACTAAATCGTGGTTCCAAAGCTATTTTTTACGTTCGAATCAACCAAGCTTCGGTTTAAAACCCTGATGTCATAGTTTTCCGAAACTGGAAGACCATAATTGGTAGAAAACTAGGTCTTCTCTTCTTTTCCTTATTTGAATTCTGATCACATATCTTGTTTTATTTTCAGTTAAACCAAGCTGCTTCCAAGCTCTCGCGCTAAACTTCTCCCGAGAACTTCGGTGGGGTGACATTCTCTCTATCCATATCCACAGAGCTATTTCTTGGACGGGTATGTTTTCTCCGAACTTCTCAAATCACATTCCAAACTACTACTAATTTTGCAAAAAAATCTTCGAGGAAGGGAAGACTGGGAAAAAATCGACCCCATCCCAAAAATGAAGAGATCTAACCCCGAAGGAGCTTCTGGCAGTAATCAAGGTTTTCTTCCGAGAAAGAGACAAAATACCGAGGCAGAAAAAAAACAGAATGCTGAAGCTGCAAAGAAGAAGAACGCCGAGAACAGGAAGCTTGAAATGCCTGTGAAGGAACAACATGCGTTCCAATTTGAATTTGATGGTTCAGACCTTCTTTTAAAAACAAGGAAAAATGCGTCGGGCTTATACGAAAAGCAAGCGGTTATGATAGTCGTCTCCCCGAGACTTGCTGTGAATCAGATACTTTTGAAGCTCTTTCCTGCTCTATGTTTAGGGTAACATTCATCCCGAAAATCCCCCTTTCTTTTCACCATCTTTTTCTGATATTAATCTTTTTATTCCTACTATATCTCAGTATGTGGGTTTTATCGGTCAAATGTTCATTCGGTATGAAAAGAGGCTCGCCGATTCTAATTTAGACATTGATACTCTATTATCCGAGAATGAAGACTTGGAGCAAAGATCCCTTGATGACAAGAGAGCTCTAGCTGAAGCGTGAAGCATAATCGAAAGTCAAAACAACAACTTCAGCAACCTGAAGACGAATTTTGCGGAAAAAGAGTCGAAAACTTCCGATCTTTTTGAGGAAAACTCTCGGCTAATCACCGAACTGACCGATGCTAAACGTCATATCCTTGAAATTTCGGAGGAGAGAGACGTTGGACGAACTATTATGGACTCCTAATGTGTCGAGCACTTTGATAAATGACATTTGGATGGGCGACGATTAATCTTCAACGCCTGACAAAAGAAGCTGGACAAAATCCGCGGATCTCTTGACAAATATTCCGAAGCTTTTGACAGAGCTAGCAATTATGGGCAAGCTGCGGCTGTGGTTTAGAATCTTTGGTCTCTTCGTGAAAGAGGATTTTCTATCCCGGAGGAGAACATTGCTGAAGCTGAGAAGGAACGTGATCGACTGTCCGACCTTGCGAATGCTATTTCGATTATGGAGTTTCAAGACGAAGATTTTAATATTCAGATTAGCAATCTTGTATTAAGACCTCCGAATTGATCTCTTGTCTTTCTCTCTTATTTTTTTTCTGTAATTGTATTGTAATAATCTTTTTGATCGTTAATGAAAATCTTGTTTCTCGTATATTTGGATTTTTTTTTACACGAAACTCCAAAACTCAATGTTTTGAAATCCGGAAATAGCAAGACAAAATAAGGCGCGCTTTCCTTACTTGTTTGCTTAAAGTTTTACAATAAGTCCTACTTTATCAGACTAACTGTCGAACTTTTGCATTCGGTATAGAATGTGTAAAATATTTATAATTTCGTACCTTCTAATCTCTCGGCCTTACTTTATCGAGCTCCGAGATTCTTTCAGGCAATATTATTTTGGTCGAGAACGTGATCAAGGTTATGGCGTTTGATTTGTATGAATCTTGGTTAAATATAGTTAAGTTGTATAAACTTCTTGACTATAAAACCGAGATTTTTTTTTTTTTTTTACGTTGTAGCTGAACCTCGTAAAAGGCTGCCTAACCCTCGGAGGGGATCAAGCCACACGTAGTTCCGACGTTTGATTATTTGTTGACTATCTCAAATAATCCTTCTAATTATTTATAATTAGAGGGGTTCGTTTTTGGAATAAGTTAAGTAAAAGAAAAAAAAAAGAAACCTCGGAAAATAGAACTTTTATTGATAATATCGGTTACAAGGGTGTTAACTCGGAATGCTGAGTTAACTTTATCAAAGAGAAGTATTAAACCTAGGAAATCTAGTAATTCTTCTCCCGGATTCTGAATGAATTAAATTAGTGAAGGGGGGTGTGTATTTATATATCCTAGTAATCGGTTATCTAAGCCCATGGGCTAACCTCGGAAAAATGGAAATTTTCTATTTTTCCAAGATCAGGGAATCTGTGATATGATTTGATCTTATTCTGTCCGAGCTTAGACTTCGGCTTGGGACGAAGTTGTTTACACCCCTGCTTCGGACACTAAATCTGATCATTCTTCACCCAGGTGTCCCTTGGTCATCTGGGCCGAGGGTTCCAATCTTATTGAAGGGACTTATAACCTGATAAATGACCAGGAAAAGGTCGGTAGGGACTGAACCTCAATTATTGCCAAACTATTGATAAGGTGTGGTAACCCCACCATCAACAATGTTAAAAGAAGGGTTTTTGGTGGAACATGGTGAAAACTTGTTTAAACACGAGGATGTTGACAACACTAAATAGCTCAGGGGAAGATTGGTTCAACAAATTACCATATGGTATGATATGTCAAATCCTTGCATACCTCTCTACAAAAGATTCGGTTCAAACAAACATTTTATCAAAATATTGGAAAGATCTATGGTTAGTTGTCTCTGCTTTAGATTTGGATTCCAATAAATTCCAAGACGATTAGAACCTTTTAAAATTAATGGTCATATCTATAAAGTCTGGAGAAGGGTGGCGCCTAGCCGAAAAGAGATTTAGTAAATCTATGATGGTTGTGAGTACTCCCACAAAGATTTCGTGTTGATGATCGATAAGGTGATTCAGCGTGGATTTAGTGATCTGACTATTATAAATAATGTGGATTTTGAAGGAGAGTTAATTAAAATGCATATGCCACTTTACTCATGTAAAACATTGGTCAATTTAGTCTCTATTGTGTAGTATTTGATGTCTCAGAGTGGTTCATTTACCTTCTTTCGAGACTATGCGTTTAGAATCTATTAAGTATAATAAAGATTGGATTCTTGAAACTTTCATATTCAACAGCTCGGTTCTCAATGAGTTAACATAATTATAAATCTTCATGATTATATATTTGGAAAATATAATTGTGTGTTCTAAGTCACTAAGAAGTTTCACAATAAAATCTTAGGATTTGGAATTCCGAATATCCTAAAGCTGAAATTGATGCTCCAAAACTAGAGCTTGAGTATTGGTGATTACTAATATGATAATTTCATCATACACAATATTGGCCAATTTTCAAAAGTACACATTGATCTTATATTTGATATGGAATATGGATCCAACTGAGAGAACCATCATCCTTAAATTTTTTCATTGGAATTAATATCAATGGTTCGTGAATTAATCATTTCTCCTCAAACTCTAGAGAATCATCAATGATTGTTTTGAGTTGGAAACATTACCTCAGTTTTCTATTGTGTTTCGCATAGATTTTTTATTTGTTAAATCATCTTTGGAATTGTTTCCAACTTTACTTGGTTGTTCCCAAATCTACAATATCTCGTTTTGGAATTTGATTTTCTTCTTGAGGAGACTCAGTTGATCATCTCTTAAGATCGTTCAATTAAATATACTTATCGTAGAGACACCAAGTAAGTTGAACCTAGATGTAAATTTTATGAGAAATTTTACTGTTTTGAAGAAGCTAATGGTAAGTGAGAGTTTAGGTAGCTTCATTAGAAAAAAAATTCTGGAAACATCAAAAAGGGTGTACAATTGTCATGCTATAGTCATCTTACAAGGTTACGTGGAAGACATGTTTTCTTTGACAATATTTAACATGAAATACAAGATCCTTTTGACTCTTTGTGAATTCATGACGACTTGTTTACCATATTTGACTTTAACGGTGTTTATGTTAAGTTTTCTTTTTGGTTAAACACTGATATTTGACTCTAATATCTAAAAAAAAAACTTTTGTGGTTAGGAAAATACGAGTATTACAAATTTTGATGGATACCAAAAGCCTATATTGAATCCGAACAAAAGTATCAAATACCACATAGCACACAATTTTAAGTTTCTAATCTAATATGGGGAGGCAAATATAGGATAACCTTAAAATTCTGGAAGCCAACTTCGACATACCTCTATTTCAGAAACATTTGACGACTATTTTATGAGAATCTAGATGTACCTAATGTGAGTCAAGGATGTGAAGCTCAAGCTCGGAAACAATCCACCTACACCAGCAACATCAATTGAAACGTTCGCATAACCGATAATAGAGCATCATACAATAACTACACCACCAAGAGCACTTCATAGAACCAAAATAGAAGAGCAAACAATGGTAAAAGACAAACCTTTAAATTTACTAGGAAAGAAGTAACTCGGACCAACATTTTAAACATGCAAATACTTTCAAACTCGACTTAGCCACCTACAGTTTATAGTTAGGCCACCTTCTTGCAATAACATAACTGGTGATCAAAATATAATGCATAGATTAGATTTTTCGCTTCAAAATCCCAAAGAGGCCAAATAATAACACTCGAAGATGGATCTACAACAAAAACTCATCCGAAAAACTAAAATCAAAAGCAAAACCTGGTCGAAGCTAACACAAGAAGCTTAAAGAGACCCAAGACTGATAAGCATGATAAATACATAAGCCAAATCAGAGACAACTAAAATGCAAGGATACTAAATCTGGCATGATTCCTGCTAAAATTGGCCTTACCTAAATAAATCAACCTTGAACCAGTCAAAACCAAGGGTTAAATCCTATTTTCATAGTTGACAAAATTAAACATCAAACAAGTAAATTATGTACAAGATTGATTGATCCCTCTTCATTCTGAGATAAAGGACTTGCTTATTCTTGAGGTTTATAAATTGTAGTAAGAGAGAGTGATCTCTCTTCAACAATAAGAGGCTAACTCATAGCGCATAGGGATCGATTGGTCCTATAAGGACATCAACCGATCTCATACTATGACTTCATCCTGCCAGCTTTTGACTCAGTTTCTCTACAAATTTTAGCTCCGAAACTCCAAAAAACACCTCCAAGCATGATAATACTAACTATTATACTAAAATGTGATAAAAAGGACTTTGACTCGATAAAAATTTAAGAATTATGGTTACATACATTTAAAACCACTAAGAATGGCACACACTACCATGTTACTATCTTCTTAAACCTCAATCTCTCATGCGTCTCACATCCTATGCGTTCATGGGTATCACACCTCGACTCTCATGCCCATACCCCATGACTTCATTAGGTTCTTACACCCTAAAATTTTATTCAGCATGTTTCTTCATGGACTCCTATTTTGCAGGTCTTCTGTCCAACTTTAAATTTTTTTTATAAATAATCACTTATGAGAACATGTTTTCAGTTTAAAGTCCATAAAAATAAAGCTTCATGTTTAAATCCCATGTTTGAATTTTTATAACCTGGAACAATAACTACATCAAGCACACTTTCCATTTCACGAGCATTAAAATATTATTTCAACTATGATATATTAAACATCAAACATACTATGGAGACATACGTGTGCAAATAAAAGGGGGAGTTTGCTAGCATTAAAATATTATTTCAAAATTTAGGTGAATTTCGTAGTGTTATGTGTAACTTATTTAGGAAAACCTTTAACTGTCATTGATTAGTCTAACCTTGTTCTCATGGGGTGGCTCTATGATTATTTGGACTTGATCCTACAGGTTCATAAATAACTTGATGGGTAAACCACCATACTAGGATTTGTTGTTAGGAGATTCATGTCTCTGGACATAATTTGAATTCTAGACGTAGTTTGAAATTCATTTTCTCCTTCATAAAGTTTTCACATAGAACACATTCTACTTTTAAGAAGAATTTGTTGGTGCTACCCAAGTAAAATCTTCAAAAATTGTGAAATGATACATATTATTCCATGAAAGTGTTGGAAATAGTTTGAGAATACCTTAAATCATCGGTACAACCAAAAATTTTTAGTTTCGGTTACGGTAATACTAATTAAAAAAAAAATCTCCAAATTACAACTTTTTGCAAGTGGAAACTACTGTGTATTACTAAAAAGTATTGTATGTGAGAAGGGTAAAAAATTGAGATCAATATTTTTAAAAATTTGGTTTTCCCTCCTCCTGGGAATATTTTTCATCATTTCTTTGATAATTTATTTAAAATAAATATAGAGAAACAAGGTTGAATCTTGGCTTTCTGGTTCGAACAAGAAACGCTCATTTCAATTTGGAGTCCAGGTTCAACTTCCTGTTTTGGTTTAGGGTTTCAATTATGGGTTTCAATTTCATATGGGGGTTACTATTCTGGCTATCAATTTTTTTGTTCCAATTTCACGGGAGTATCAAATTGATATCGTGTTTCGAGTTTCCTCCATACACATCGATTTCTATTTCTCAATTTAATTTGATTTTGTGTATGACTAATTGGTTTTCCTTCTCACACCTCAATCTTAGTTATAAATTTTATTTCGGGGTTCAAATACATTTTTCACTGCCTGACTAATTGATTATTTTGAAATGAATTGATGGGTCTGAAAAAATTTGTTTCAAGAGTCACCAAAAACATAAATCATGTAGCAAAGAAAATTTGAGGTCACAAACGTTTATTTTATCTTGTATTAATGCATTTAGATTAGTATAATTATGCATTGAGCAATCATAGTTTTGGCTTTTGAATAAATTTCTTAGCTACCTTGATGGTGGCTTATATTTCTGGTGTATGCAAGTGAGCAAACAATTAGATTCTTTATGTGTATCATTTTGAAAACAAACACTACTGGTAATATCAAATGACGATTATGACTAACAATTTTAGGTGGGCTATCTAAAAAGGAAATCAGGTATCAAACCTTGTTCAACTCTTTGCAAACGAGCAAAATTGATAATAATACGCACAATTATAATTTAAAGATTTTATGCAAAAATTTAGCTATCAAAATAAATTTACATAGCATTCAACCAAAGTAGGTTTACATTTATTTTACATATCAATCAACCAACAATTAATATCATGTCTGAATAACAACAACCATAAGCATCAATCTCTAAAAAACATTAATCCACCACACGTTCTTACTGGCCAATTCGACACTATATCCAGAAACATACAAGCAAATGCAAATGTGTTAGTATTACAAAAAATAGAGTTACAAATGTTACCTTTTTTTCTTCCTTTTGTCCCATGGTTGAGGCTAATTTCTGGTACATGCACTCTTGCACTACAGAAGTTTTGGAACATCGATTTGAGCAACATTTTTCCCCGGAAATTCGAAATTTCGTAGGACCACGCTCGATCATCTGAATCATCCATATTTTCTCTTGTCGCAGACGAACTCCTTGCTTAGATTTATCAAATGGCCATAAAATTTCTCATCCTGACCATAAAATAGATCTCGATTAGGATAACTTGGAAGGATTAGATCACTTGAAAAACCAAAAAATGGGAAAAATATTGTAAGGCTTGACCCGACCCCACTCCTCCGAATTTCGAGTTTAAGTGATTCAAATTGTGGTTGGGTCTGTGAATAACTAAATCTCATAATGTTATTTTAAATTTTTTTACATATTTTCGTTTTTATTTAACTAAAAAAGGAATTAGTTTTTAGGGAAGGAGTATTTGTGGTTCTCTTCTAACCTAGAGGAGTATTCAACAGAAAAAAAATAACAAAGATAAATATTAAAAAGTAATTATAAATTTATTAAAAAATAAATAGTGATTTTTTTATTGGACATCAAATAGATAGTCTCTAACCCAGATATTCGTAAGTTCAACCAAGCTCTCTTGGCCAAGCATTGATGGAGGATTTTAAATGAGCCGGAAGGTCTATTGGCAATATTTTTGAAGAGCAGGTATTTTCCAAATTCTTAGTTCTTGGATTATTCTTTGAGCAAGACCCTCGTATGGATGGAGGAACATTCTGTTTGGTAGAGATCTATTGGGAAAAGGGTTAAGAATCAGAGTGGGGAATGGCCATAATACTTTTGTATGGACTCAAGCCTGGATTGGAGAGGTTATTCCCATAGCTCCGTTGATCAAAAATTGCAACATCAATATTATGCTCAAAGTCTGTGATTTGATGAATTGCAGGGGAGATTGGGATGTAGAGAAGTTGCAAGAGCATTTGTTCCAGGTAGACGTGGAGGAAATTATTAATATCAAGCCCTTGATAGGAAGCTCTGATTATTTCTCGTGGAGACACAACAAAAGTGGAAACTTCAGTGTGAAGTCTGGCTATTGGATGGTTTCTGATGAGGACATCATCGATCCAAACAATTCCTCGGAAGATTCACCGGAAGATTCGCCGGAAAATTTGCCGGAAGATCAAGAGCAAGGCATCACCAACATGAACCACCTTCCAAAGACAAGGTCAGGAGCTAGGAAGCTTAGAGAGAGGTTCATTGGATCAGTTCAGAGCTTATTGGATCAAGAAGACATGGAAGGCAAGGACGCCGTGCCACACGGTAGACTAGCTCAGGGGAAGACACACGCCGTACCACACGCTGGACTAGCTCAGGAGAAGGCACACAAAGACCAAATCATGTTCATGTTGTTTTCGATCCAGCCCAAGTCTGGCCCAACTTAGGACGTCTAAGATGCACCAAAACGAACAAGGTAAGTATTTCAATTTGATATATGCATGTGTTCGTTTTGCAGGATCAATTAGAATAGGAACTTTCGTTTTATGCTTTATTTTGTAGCTGTTTTGATTTGATTTTGTTTCCTTAGTTTATTTCGTTTAGAATCAAGTGTATTAGGGTTCCTATAGCTGCATGAACAATTATATAAGGTTCCTTTAGCAGCCTTGTAACATAACAACTTTTGATGAAATAAAATAACGTAGTCCTTCTAGCAAGAAAAACCCTTGTTCTAAGCTTTCTTTGGAGAGATTCCAAGGCGACCTTTAGAGCTTTGTCTTATCACAAGATCATCCATCTCTTGTGTGGCGACCTTCACCCCATTTCCATCTCTTAACTGAATCGGAGAGTGCCCCTCCGGCCAGCTGATTTAGTTCCATCAATTCCGCAACATTCGCCCACCCACCGTTCTTGTAGAGAGTGCCCCTCCGGCCAGCTACTTGAACCCATCACCACCGTGAGATCCGTTTACCCATAAACGATCTTACATCAGTTTCACAGTTTCATAGGGAAGACAAAGGGGGTGTATTGAACAATGGATTTTAAAAGGTTTTGAGGTTTTCTTAAAATCTCCTTTTATTCAACTAAGGATTTTAAAATATCTTTCCAAATCCGGTGTTATTGAAAATGAGATTTATGTAAAGTTATTTAAAATCATTTACAATCCCCTGTTATTCAAACAAGAGTTTTTCAAAATCATATCAAATCCACTGTTATTGAAAATGTTTTAAGTATTGGGTTTTTAATGGCTGCATGAGATTTTAGAGGATTTTAGGAGACTTTCTTAGTTAAAAATACAAAGATCCAAATTTCATGGTTTTAGGTGGAATTGTAGAAGATTTTAATACCAAATCATAACAACTTCTTTAAAATCACCCAAAACCATCAAAATCATCTAAAATCTTATTAAAACTCAAATCACTCTAAATGCCAAGTTCAATACACCCCCCCAAAATTGTTCAGACTCTTCAACTGCCATCAATTCAACCGATAAAGGATCAGATTTGGAGGTTGAAAGCCTCAACAAAGGTGCATAACTTTCTCTAAAAAGTAGTAAGCGATGCAGTCCATTGATAGATAAGATGCAAGAAAGAGGATTTATAGGTGATGAAGGCTGTGTAACGTGTGGTCAGGATGGATAATCTTCCAATCATCTGCTCTTCACCTGTACGGTAGCAAGAAAATCATGGGCTCTTTTGGGGATCCCTTCTCCAAGTGGTGGTTTTGATCCATGGTCCATTTTCCAGAATATGTTCTATGTCCTCTATGTGGCTCCAGATATCAAAATTAACAGAAATGTGAGGCTCTCCATTCCGTGGATTTTGTGGAGACTCTGAAAAATCCGGAATGGGCTCATTTTTTAGGGAGGCAGGTGGATGGTGGATGAGATATATGAAAAGATTAAAGCTGACACTGTAGAGTGGATGGAGGCTCAAGCTTTGGAAGATCAAGTTGTCGATGCAGATGAAAGAGAGGAAATGGCTCATGTTCAAAGATGGTGCCTTCCGGTTGACCAACCGATTAAGTGCAATATTGGCTCCCATTGGAATAATAGATCAAGAATAGGGGGGGGGGATATCTTGGGTGCTCATAAATAGACATGGCTCAGTGCTTTTGCACAGTAGAAGATCGGTGGCTGCAATTGAAAGTAAAGACAAAGCCTCTTTTGAGGCGTGGATGTGGGCTATAGAGAGTTTGGAAAGTCTGTAGATAAGAAAGGTATGCTTTGCTCCTGAAGATTCTGATTTGATTGGTGCGGTGTCTAGCCCAGAAGCATGGCCTTCATTTAGAGTTTAGACGCGGAGTATTTTGAGGGGGTTATCAAGTTTTTGGGAATGGTCAGTTATGGTAGATGTTAGAAGTAGGAACAAGGGTGCAGCGCTGATTGCGAAAAGTGCCATTGACCCAGTTCTACCACAATCTTATGTGGCCTAAGGCTATCCAATGTGGCTCTAAGAGCTTTTTGTTGAAGAACAAATGAGATGTATATAGTGAAGTTGGATTAGCTGGTGGTTTTGGAGATTGTCTTTAGAACCATAATTATTTTTTGGACTGATGATAGTATTGGTTTCATTAAGACTGTAACTTAATGATGTAACTGTGAATAAATATTAATAATCAAAAATTTTTAATGAAAAAAAAAAATATCCGAATATTCGCCAATATCTATACAGATATACTCAAGTCTTAGATATATTTTTGGTGTAAAAATCTTAGATACTCAATACAGACCAAAGCTTTTTTTGATTTGAAATTATAATATTCTTGGGATTACTATATGTTTAATGATGATGGTAACGATCAGTTGGTAACTAACAAAAGTCACCAAATCATATGATTTGAGGAATTTCAAATTTGTTAGTTGAGAAAATTAGGAAAGAGCCAATAATAATGATGCTTTCACAAACTTTACTTCGTACATTTATACGAGTGTATGATGTTGGGCCCCACCCACCGATCGGCGTTTGGTTTCTGGAGTGGGCTTTTTTTTTTTGCTTTGCTTCGCTTCTTCGTTTTCCAAAGGAAACTCTCACTCACGCACATTGCTTTTAAACAGATTCTCTTTTTGTTCACCCAAACTTCTCTAAAACCTAAAAACCTCTTCGCTAAAGCAGAAAACCCACATGGATTCACAGGACCACAGCAACCCACCACACTCTCCAGGTTCGTAATCATTAACAATGTCACTAGGGTTTATCTTCTTCAACTTCCAAGTTTCGATCCTTCTCCGCTCTGTACGTCGTAGCATTTTGGGGGTTTACTTGATTCTGCACTTGTCTTCTGTGATTTCTGCTTCTCAGATTTTGAATTCGAATTCTCATTTTTTCTTTAAATGTGGGCTAATCTTCGTCTTTATTAAATCAATAATGTTCATGAAAATTTGTTTGTTTCTCCTTTTATTTTTGTAACTATCTAGCGGTTTGGCTTTTGCAATAATGGTTTCTTCTTTTTGTCTGTTAATGTCTATTTGATTAATATTTCTCAAATTATGACTGCTGGCTCTCGCTTTCTGATATATTTATTTTGTTTATAAAAAAAAGTAATTTGGTTGGATTTTCTTGAACAATACTTGTAGAATATATCAATCTAAGAATATGGACACTGAAGATTTTCTTTGTTTACTTGTAACCCTATATAGGAGGAGGCAAGAGCCATGGGGCTCATGTTTGCACTAAATGTGGTTGGAATTATCCAAATCCACATCCTAGTGCTAAAAACCGTCGTGCCCACAAGAAGATATGTGGAACCATTAAAGGATATGAGCTCCTTGATCCCGAAAAGGCCACACATCATCTTGGTTTGCGGCAAGAACATTCCTTGGATGATGAACACAAAACTCCAAGTAAGTACATTCGTGCTTTGAATGAAAAAGTATAAAGACTCGTGGTGAAATGTAAATACGTATGTTAAGCTTGTGTCATTGCTCTTGATGCTAATGTTTAAAGTATGCTTATATGAGGTAAGGTCCAAGAGCTGGTGAGAGAATTGGGGATATATCTGAGGAGGATGTGTTTGCAGATGCTGTCTGTGAGTTCTCGTGCAGTGTTGTATCTGATTCCACCAAGGGAAAGGAAAACACATCAACAAATTCCGCCGCAAAGAGTACTACAGATTCAAGTGAGTTACTCTCTTTGGTATAGATGATGTTACCTTTTAATGCTTATGAAACTTTGTTTTCATCATCAACAAATTCAACATGATGTTTACCATTTATGTGTTTGGTAGTCTCCGGTTGAGTTTCTTGTGGTGTTTGTACAAAATCTCAAACCTGTTGAATATCTTATTGCTAGGCACGTAGTATGATCAAAAGGAAATATCTGAGCCATTATGCTTTCATGTTTTGTGTGATGCGCCTACACCTATATTATTTCGACTTTATAGCTGATGAATATGGAATTGCTCAGGTGAAACTCCGCAGTGCGACAGTTCATTAATAGGCTGTGCGATGAAAACCTCTCAAGTTGTTCAAGAGAGCTGTGAAGTTCCAACCGTGGAAATCATTGTGCCCGATGACGTCCCAAGATCAGTTGAAGCAGCTTCCGATAATCAGCAAGGTGGAGAAAGTTCTGTAGCATCTGAAACTCTGGTTGAGTCATCACAGGAAGCTCAGGTCATTGGAGCTGCTGGTTCCATATCAACTGTTGGATTGGAGACAGAATGCCAAGGAAATTTACATGAATCTGAATCTAAGTTAGCGCCTGCAATAGGAAAGAGGGAGGGTGCTTCTGATTCATCATGGAACGATGAAGTGATTTACTCGGACGTGGAGGGTCCCAATGGATTTGCTTTAGAAGCAACGAGTATGATTTATCCTGACTATATTTCCAGTGAGAATGTTCTGGTAGATACTTCTCCGGTAAAAGCCAATGAAGCTCAAGTTATCAGCACCAGTCAGTCTGTTCCTGATGATTTACCCTCAACGGAGAATGCTGACGTCTCTTTGCACAAAATCAAAGGCCTTGGAGAATTTGAATCGAGTCATTCTGTGAACCCTTTTCTTCCCGAAACACTTAAAGGAGAAGAATGTGAAACTGATAGTCTGACTCAGGAAGAGAATTTAGGCATTCAGCCTGAAGGCTTGAGTATTGGCAAGGTTGTTCTGTTGGAAGACAAAAATGAACCTCAAAGCCCAACTGCTTTGGTTGCAATTAAGGAATTTCTCAGCGCAGAAAACAAAACGGTATCTAAGACTGAAACTGAAGATATCGAAATGAAGGCTGAAGAAGGTGAATCATCAGCACAAGAAACTGTTGAATCAGAAACCTCGAGAGTGTGCTTACCTGTGGTAGATCCTAAAGTTGCTGATATGAGCTGTGCAGCTAACGAAAGTGGTGTAGTTGATCTCGTTGGTCATGAGAGTGAACTCAGTCAAGCAAATGTTGTAGCTGAAGAGAAGAACAACCCAATTAACAAGCTGAGTTCTGAATCCTCTTGTGCTGCTGAAAACTATGTTTCTCCGGTGTCTGTTGTAGCTGAGGGAGATGACACAAGCTACCAGAGGAAGCGTTCAACAGAAACATCTGAAGATGAAGTTTGCAGAGAGAGTAGCAAAGGCGAGGAATGCAGTTATGTAAATGGAACAGATACAAAGGATGATTCTGCACCTGATGATACTACTGTGACAACAGCTAATCAGACAGAAAGCGGAAGGACAGAATTCAATAGAGTTGTTGGTGGCTTGGGGGTCATCCAAGGGAATGAGATTGGCGGTAATAACAAAGCACACAGCTTTTATGCAGAGGTCCCTGTGACAATCGAATCAAATGACCATCGTGATTTTGGGAGACTGCAGAATCTTTCAGAGGCACACATCAGATCCCTGGTTTCGAGTCCCCTAGTCACTAGAAATCATACCTCTCATGTCTTTGAAACAGTTGCAGGTACATATTCCATCTTGTATGAGCAAAAAATCTGAAACCCTCTTCAATATTGTGTATCTTTCTTTCTAATAGGCAAAGTCGATTTTTGATGGAACAGGAGTAAATGGCAAATCGGGAAATGCAACTGAGTCGTCATCATCATCATCATCATCATCACTTGCTGTTGCTCTGTCGAAGAACCAAGAAATCACCATGGAGAAGACAACAAGCTGGAGCACAGCGAAGGAGCAGCACGTCCCGCTGAAGAACCTTTTGAGTGAAGCAAGATCACCGAGGCTAGTACAGGCAAAGGATCAAGAGAGTAAGATGATACCGAGAGTGAGCTCGATTCTAGACCAGGAGACTTCCCCGGAAGACGGTCGCTGGCCGGAGAGAAGAGAAGTGAGCGAGGAGTGGAATTCGCCTGCAAAGTACCCAGTGGACTTAAAGAGAGAGGAGAGGAAAGGGAAAGGAAGACCCTTTTGGGTGCCTTTTGTTTGCTGCTCCTCTGTCAAGTAAAAGTAAAACCCTCTCTCTTTGTATAATGCACTTTGGTAGTATAAAGACATATAACTTAGTTGTTTTGTTTTTTTAGGACCCAATGTTGCCTAGCTTTTTACTTATCGTATGACTTTTTTTCTTTTGCGTTCAGGTGTGATTTTTTTTTCTTCTTATTATTATCGAAGGAGATTGTACCAATCGAATATTGAAAAATACAAAAATAGGATGGTAACCTTTAAATCTTCGAATGATCTCTATCTATGATGATAGTCGATCTGTCGTGCCTTGTTTGTTGTTGCATGATCACAAAATGATAGTAATTAGGGCCGGTATAACCATAAGGCAAACAAAGCATCTTTAGGAGGCCACAATTTAGAAACTTTTAGTGGTGTTAGTCCCAATATCAATATCCAATTCTAGCAAAGTTTGATTCCTATTCTTTCATACTAGTTTTTAAACTCGGGTTACGTCCGGGTATGTTAATATTATTTGTGTCGTTTATTTTGATATTTAATGATATATTTTTATTGAACAATACGGTGACATTTAATATTTTCAATTTTTTATTATTACTACTTTATTTGCCATTATTTTTGTTTTCTAATTTAAAATTACTTTGCTTTGATTTTTTGGAATATATTTAGGAAATAAAATGTATTATTTTTTTTTTAATTTTTTTAGTTTTTTTGTAATATTTTATAATAATTTTGGTTTTTTTTTCATTAATATCATGATATTTGAATTTTCTATGCGGTGGAGTTATTTTTTAAAAAAAATTCGATATGAGTTTGTTGTTGTTAGTTTTTATTTTTTTTTGTTAGGAAGTAAGAGATAGAGTTGAAAATGGTTTGATTATAACATTGCATATCATCACAAATTCTCATATTGTAGATGTGTTTACAGAAGCCTTATTGTCTGGTCAATTTCATGTATTGATAGGTAATATGTTATTATAGTCTCTTTCCATGCCAATTTGAGGGACATAATAGAATAAAGAAACGAACCGCTATTTGTTAAATATAAACCGTTGTAAACCAGTTCTATATAATCTTGATGTAAAGAAATTATTATGATTAATGAGAAACTATAAAATGACACTGATCTAAACTCATGTTAGCCCATGTTTATTACATTGCTTCTCGAGTATGATATTCTTCTGAATCTAATCCTCTGTATATTTATGTATAAACAATATTTTTGAATGTACTCTCTGCAACACCATCGAATTTAGAATGGATAGACCTTTAGGAGATGTTAAACGTGGTAGTGTCACGTACAGTTGGTCATGACTGAAAACGGATTGAGGCAAGTATAGGAGAACCGATTTCAAGTTTTGTCCCTAGCTCTTATTAAATGTCATTGCATAGCATATTTTTGTTGAGAATTGTTTTCCTCGTAATGTGAAAGGATGCTTTGAGTGAATTGAGGATAAAATTATTTTTGGCAGGATTTTGTTCCCATGATTATCTCGCCATCGATCACTCAATCGCCCAAACATGTTACTATCAATCGTGTACCCTTGCATAGTCTTTCCTTTTGATTAATGTTTTGGGACAGCATTATTGGTACTTCCACTTTTAAGGATAGCTTATGTTTTGGTAATCCTGCGAACTCTAGAGAGTTTAGATACTCAACCGTATATAGCGTCTCATAGTTTGTTGATATTGTGTCACATTTTTCTATACGTTATGATATGAGATATTCCTCTTATTTTCCTGGCACTTTTGATAACATGTATGCATTAATCTCATCAATTTTTTCATTTCAGGGTGTTAGGATGTTGTCTCTGTAATGCTTGCATGTGTATTTTTTTTTTTTAGTCCGTTCTCTGCATTTGTGGCTTGAAATATTTTCTCCATATGATCTCCAGTTGATTGCATTAGGAATTTTGAATCAACTACAACCATATGACCATCAGTTCCATTATCGTTTTTATTTTTAATCTTCTGTTCCATATCGACCAAAGCAATGTGATGTCAGAAATAAGAGTACGTGAAGGCCGAGTGAAGCCAATTGATGTACTCTGCAAGCATTTGGGTGATTTAGATCATATAGACATCGAGCTCAGTGGACCTTACATGGTTTTCATGGTTTTTATAAAAATTAATACTAAAATGTTAAGTGTTAACTTATATTGTGCCAAATTATAAAGCCTTTCACTTAGGTCTATACTTAAGTTCCATAACATATTTTGTCTCTCGAATCATTTGGATTGTGATAATAGCTAAAAAGAGAAGAAACTTTAGTTTAGAAAAGTTATTCAGCAATTTAGACGTTGAGATAACAAATGTTTGGTTAATTCTACATAAGTTATAATTAAAAACTTTTACTGAAAATTCATCTTGATGTTAGATATATAAGATAACATGAAATTGTGTCAATGATCTAAATCTTAATTGACAATGATCTAAACCCATGTTCAATACAACTTCTTCAAATTCGGCATAAGAACGGAACCTAAACTTCTGCATTGCAATAGAAGTTCCAGCTTGATCGTCTCGGGCCAAAGTTGTTTCGGGTGTGAATTAAATCAAGAACTTCTGAGAGGACATCTTGTAGCTGATCTTGTTGTTAATAACCAATAATTTTTTAATCCTCTAGGATGTATCGACCTTGAGATTTGCCTCATAAAAACATATTTTGCTAGCTGGTATGCATGCTTGCAATAAAAATTGTGTTAGAGTAAATTTACTGCTGAGTAGGTTACGCGTGAGTAAATTAACAAATACCTTTTCTTCGATGACGAGCAGTTTAAGACCCATAAGTAAATTGTATTTCTTTGAGTTTCGTGATTCCCAACCTTTTTGAAGCTGATCAAAAATCATTGTTAGTTTTTCACATCTGATGTAAACACAATAAGCTATTTGTCTTATTTTTCTTAGAAATGAATGTGTTTGATAGTTTATGATTCAACATTTATGATTATTTATAGAGGAGATGACTATTATGAATTCGAGGAATATTTTCCTAATCCAAAACAACATTGGTATCAATTTTTTTTTTTTTTTTTTTTGCTGACTGTCCATAATTTCCAAATTCGGTAGGTTTTATTAATAGTAGTAGATGTTGATTTTCCTAAAGTCCTTTTGTTTTGATTTGTAGATTTTTTTTTTAAAATCCTTTTGTTTCCTTTTTCTTGTTTTTAAAAAAAAATTGTTTCCAACACTTATAAATTGTTTAATTTTCCTATTTACTAAGGCTACAAGTGGTGATCATAATTTGTGGAAAGAAGAAAGAAGGATTTTTTGGTCCTCGAAATTTACACCATTTAAATTAACTTTTGGTCAATTTTTTTGAGATATGGGTCTCACATCATTTATCATAAGGAACCAATGAACAAATTTATTCCCCAATAAATTTAGCGAGAAACAAAAAGTAGTAACATTTTTTAATCTGTTCAATTTTTTCTCTACATTTTTTCCTATTCATTCATGTGTTTTCAATTTGATCAATTTATTTATTTTCATTTTGGTCATTTTTTTTATTTATTCATTTTGTTCATCAAGTGGTTACCAATTAAAACCTAAAGCTTTTGTGTTTTTTACCAAACAAAAAATGAGAGACAATAGTTTAAGTATCCAACTTATTATTTGCATTCTTGGTTTTTAATTCAGAGTAATCACCAAACTTAGAGTTTAATTAAAAATAATTAAAAGCTTTTTTTAGATGGCTCACACCATAAAAGAAACTAAATAATAGAAAGAAAAAAAACTTTTGAAAAATTAAATGGCTCACTTGAAACTGAGTGAGAAAACAAAGCAAATACCACTTTGAAAAATTACTAAGCAATTATGTTAAAAAAAACTGTTCACACGCCTATATATCACACACATAATTATACCCAAACACTAACATATATGAAAAAAAAAATTGTAACTACATATATTTTCACTATGAACCAAATCTTAGGGAAACCAAGTTTTAATACTTTGATTGAATGCCTCATATGTTTCCCCCTTCACCATCTTGAAACATTTTAAAAAAACATTAAAGGTTTTACTCTTCTCATAAGCAAATTTTAAAACTTTGATTGCGAAAATTCAGTGAGAGAATAAGCGAAAAGTAGAGGATTAAGCTTATTTCTACACTTCTTGTTAGCATCGTTTACATTAATCCCAAAATGGTTGAATGAGTGTTAATTACCTTTAAGCTATCAATCTGCAACAAATGCCTCCCATGTTTCATCCAACGAATTTTTGTGTTGAATAGCTGATTTTGATCCGACGTTGCCTGGAATTTTAGTTTGTCTGAAACACCGATGTTCCAATCCGTCGAGAGAAACCCAAATATGCTGCAATTTCAGGATTTTTTATCGATATTTTATCCGCTGAGAGAACAAAATATGCTGCAATTCCAAGATCTGGTCTGATTTTTTTTTAGTGTAAAACTTGTTTGTTTAGATTGAGTTTTCCGTTATTAAGCCTTACGTAATTTTATTGATATTTTAATTATGTTGTTGGACTTTATTTATAAATTTTTTAATTAGATTGTTGAGCTTTATTTATAGGGGTTATGAATGATGAATGATTTTAATAATTGTGATGATGTGTATTAATGATGATATGTAAATTTTTTATTACTAGACTAAAACTACATGTGGATGACTTGATTTTTTAATTAGGTTAATGGGTTTTATTTGTTGGGTTTATGTATGGTTTTAATAATTGTGATGATGTGTATTAATGATGATGATATGTAATGTTTCTATTGGTGGACTAAAATCCTATGTGAACAACCTTAGAGGCTTATAGCCTTAATTTTATTGATACTTTAATTATGTTGTGGGACTTTATTTATAAATTTTTTAATTAGATTGTTGAGCTTTATTTATAGGGATTATGAATGATGAATGATTTTCATAATTGTGATGATGTGTATTAATAATGATATGTAAATTTTTTATTGCTAGACTAAAACTACATGTGGATGACTAAATTTTTTAATTAGGTTAATGAGTTTTATTTGTTGGGTTTATGTATGGTTTTAATAATTATGATAATGTGTATTAATGATGATGATATGTAATGTTTCTATTGGTGGACTAAAATCCTATGTAAACAGTTAGAGGCTTATAGCCTTAACTTTTATTAGTAATAGATTTGGATTTTTGTCCTTTTTTTTCCAAAATCATTTTCTTTTGATTATTACTTTTTGTTACTCGTTTTTTCTCTTTATAATTTTTTTTATAATGGTATTCTATATTTCTATACTTTACATTTTTAATTGAAACTTAAAGGAAGTAATAAATTCAAGAATCATTTATCAAACAAATAAAATATTTTTATCAATTTTGCATTTGATTTAGTTTTGTTTTTTCGTTTATAATAAAAATAGTATAACATATAGAAACTATTTTTAAAAAGAGGAAATTTGAAAAAATATTATGAAAATATTTTGAAAAATATTCAATATTTTAAAAACTTTAAAAACTATTTTTTAATAAAATTTAAATTACTAAAATAATCTTAAATAATTAAACACAAAAATTTAGAAAAAAAATTAATTAAAATAACATTATTCATAAGTTTACTGCAAATTAAAAAAAAAAAAAAACTAGGCTAAGTAAAAAATGTTGTCGCTGACGTTAACCTGTTATCAACTTCTTCCCAATACTTATTTACATTTTCTTGCACTATTTTCTTCCTGACAGCATCATCATCATTTCTCACCATCAGCATCATCAAACCTTCTTCCGTGCGACCACTCTTCGTTCCTGCTCCTACTTCTACTAGGTCTATGCCTGTTTTTGTTCCTTAATAAATACAACTGCTCTATCAGTCCTCTGTCAAATTAAGTCAATGGATTAAAGGGTCACGTCATTTTAATCCATTAGATCCTCACATACAACATAGAATATAAATTTCAATATAAATAATACATGGAAAAAGGGGAAGCATATTACCTACTGATGCTTTTAAGGTGCATAAAATTGCAGAGTTCCCCTCGGTAGCAAGTTTTCTTCTTGTACATTAAGCAAATATCTTCACGGACGTCTGTGATCGGGGAGAAGTCAACAATGACAGAGCGGCCTGTATTTTTCAAATGTTTATAAAATTAAAACTAACGCCTCATACAACATGCAAACCCAGAATTCAAGAAAACTTAAACACAAGATATACACTAGACCCATAAACAAACCTCCGTAGAAGCTTCCTAATTAAGTGCCTTTCCTGCTTGCTCTTTTTCTTAGAAAAGCACATACAAATTACCAGCCTACACGAGAAGATGAAATATTGTTGCGAGTATATGTTAGGAAAGAGATAATAAAATATTGTTGCGAGTATATGTTAGGAAAGAGATAACGAAATAATGTTTTTGAAATAATAAAATATATTTTGTTTTTGATATTTAAAAACAAAAATAATATATATATATATATATTTAAAATGATATAAATCTCAATTAATGGTAGTTATGTCTTTTGATCTTAAAAAATATAGTTTTTCAACTTTTTAAAAGGTTGAACATTTCTTAAACTTTTTATAATATTAAACCAAATCTCCCTTTTTAAAAACAGTTAAATTTTAAACTAATAAAAGAATATAGCCAAAATTTAAATTTCAAAGGCCACATTTAAAAAATTTGCTTTAGACATCTCAAATGATAAGTAGCAGATGAATAATCTCCTCCGAACACCCCAAAATCATTTTGTTGATCCAACTGCAAACATATAATTTACTTCATAAAACCATAAAGAGAGGCAGAGATATCAAACTGGTAATGAAAAGGAAAATATGACACGAGTCTTGTGAAATATTTCTACCCGATTTTTCTTATTTTTTAACTTAGTCGAATTATGTTGTTTTGTTTTAACTTAATATTTATGAGGTTCATCGATCTTAAACTGAATTAGGCTTAAACAGATAACTTGAATTAACATAACATCGGTTCAGAATACAATGTGAGTTCGCTAATAAGTTATTACATATATCCATACCAACTACTCTTATTAAAATACTAAGACCACCATCCTTCTTTCCACTGCGCTTTTTCCCACGATCCTAGCCACTTTATCATGTTTCTTTCCTGAGTTCAGAATCAAAGATAGCGTAAGCAAACATGTTGCTTAGTGAGTGCGTTTAAGCCGCTTACCAACCCAAATCACATTCGTACAAATAACAGTTCAATCAATCAGTTATAAGACAGAACTCGGCAAGCCTAATCACCCATGTTCCCTGAGTCGACCATTAAGCTATAAAGATAGGCAGAGGTATCAAACCGGTAATGAAAATGAAAATATGATGCGAGTCTTGTGAAACATCCCTACCCAATTTTCCTTAATTTTTAACTTAGCTGAATTAGGTTGCTTTGTTTTAACTTTACATTTATGAAGTTCATCGATCTTAAACTGAGTTATGCTTAAACATAAAATTTGAATTAACATAACATCGGTTCAGAATACAATGTGAGTTCGCTAATAAGTTATAACATCATATCCATACCAACTACCCTTTATAAAATACTAAGACCACCATCCTTCCTTCCACTGCTCATTCTCCCGCGATCCTAGCCACTTTTATCATGTTTCTTTCCTGAGTTAACTAATTAGTTAATCAGTTAATCACCAATTTATGTAATAATGATTTTTTTTTAAAAAAAAATCAGATGTGAGAAATACACAAAAATAAAAACAAAGAAATTTTGCAAACACACCTATTGTGCAATTCTATTGACACTAGTACGACCGTGACTCGTTACCTTGACCGGTTCCGAGTAAGCTAAAACCCGGTAAAACCGGTGATCCGGTTAAGCCAGCAAAACCCGATTTTTTAATAATTACATCATTTTATTTCTTTTTAAGTTATATTTTAATGCAAATTGTTCAAAATTTCATATGAGAACTCATTCTTTCTTTCTTTTTCTTCTATGAAATCATTTCCTTTTTACATTAGTTTCTGATTACTTTTTTTCTTGCTCAAATTAAGGAAAGTAAAAGATCCTTTTTATTCTAAATTTTTAAATAGATCTTAGATTTTCTAAGTTTGTTAATTTATTCCATTCTTTATATGCATTTTTATTTTCTTTATTTTCTTTTTAATTGTTAGTGATCCTAAATCTATCTATATTTTTATAGAGAAAACTCGTGTAATATTGTAAAAAATTTGTATAATTTGAAAATGATCAATTTAAAAAGTTGGAAAACTATTTTTTAGATGAAAAGACATAATTATCATTAATTGAAATTTAAATATTTTTTATTAAAAACATTTTTTTTCTTTTTAAGTATTAACATAAAACATATATTATTCTTCTTTTTAAGTATTAAAATAAGAGAAAGTATATATTATCATGATACTTTTTGGTTTGGTTTGGAAATAAAGTTATCAAGATAAAAAAAAAAAGGATAAATAAGTGTTTAGTATTGAAGACACTTAATGTGTTACAAGATTTCAATTGTTAGAAGTGAAGGTGAAACACTTTAATTTTAGAGGAGTCTTTACTTTACTAATTCTAATTTTGTTCTTATTAAAAAGAAATTTAATCTTGTTAATATATTACGATACTTTTCTTATATTTTATATTTTTTTACCAAATGAAAAAAAAACAAATCTTAATCAACATTGATAATAATTTTAACTAACGCTAATAATATTTTTTCAAATAGTGGATAATGTTTTTTAATTAACGTTAATAATTTTTTTTTTAATCTAAATTCTTATTTTTGATTAGTTAAGGTTATTTTGATAATTTCAATTATAAAAAAAAAATTTCAAAGTTTTGAAAATGTTGAATATTTTTTAAAGTTTATGTTCTCTTTTACTTATATAGTTATATACTAAATATAGTTACATACTAAATATGAACCCGTGCATTGCATAATCAAAACATAAAAATAATCTTTCCTCCTTGTTTGGGTGGTTTTCTAATTATTAATGTTTGGTTGGAAAAAAAAAATATAATCTTTCCAAAATCTTGATTTCTTTATCTCCAACCTTCATAAACATATTCCGTGTTTGTCAATGGTGTACTCGGGAAAGCTAATTCGATTTTCATAAAAGCTTAGACATCAATATTAAACCAATTATCTATTTCTTGAATTAAATATTTGTGCGAAATGTTTTGTTGCTTTGTTGATAAAAGTATTTTCTAAAAACAGTTTTGTTGATAGTATATGTTCCAAGCTCTCGTGGATAAACATCGGTTCTCAATTCTTTATTCAGTCTGCAAACTATACTGCATATTTTTTGTATTCATGTAATAAATAGTTAACCTCACGTATTATTTATAAAGACCAACAATCATATAAGTTATTTACCTATACAAAGTTATTTATATTTTTATCTTTTTTTTTTTGCCATGTTTTTCCATCTGAATCCATAAGAATATTTTGGGAGAATCGACTATATGCAAGTGTTCTCAGATCAACGTCCATATTGTTTGTCCTCGACGTTATGCTTCAATGTACATTAAGTTTGTTTCAAATCATTATTTAAACTTTGTATTTAAATAAAAATAAGACTAAGAACATTAATATGAAACATACAAAATGAAGCATGACAATTTATTCATTTACGTTAGGTTTTCTATTTTTCCTATTATTTAGATTTAAAATATATTTTATTACATATTTTTAAATAATTAGTTTTTCATATTTATTTTTTTAATTAGGTTTAGTTTTTGTTATTTTATTACTCATATATCTACATTTTTTTTCTATTTATTAAATTGATTTTCATATTCTTATTTGATTGTATAAAACTCTTTAGTTTTATTTTTTTTGAAATATAAATTATATGCAAAACAAAGATTTTTTTTTCATATTTGATTATATATTCTAAAATATATTTATCTTCTATTTTATTTTTCTTTAAGACATAAATTATATACAAAACAATTTATTTTCTTAAATTTAGATTTTAATTCGTTTTATAATTTTATTAAGATATCATAGTATTAGTTTTTTTTAATTAGATATAATCTTTTTATGTGGTTTGTATTAAAAAAATATAATATTATTAGGTTTAAATTATTTTGACACGTGAAAAAATATAATTAGACGAATCTTTTTAACACATGTCAAAATTTGAACGACCAACTGATACGTGTTGCGATTATATGAATTACAAAGTTTTCACATCTAATTTTATATATATATATATATATATATATACATTATCTAAAAAAATATAAAACCCAGTTCGACTGGTTGAACCGGCCGGTCTGACCAACTATCTAATAATAATATCGAATTGATGTTCAGTTCGGTTTTCAAAAAATTAACTGTACAGTAAAATCTCAATAAATTAATACTTTATAAATTAATAAATTTTTTTAGTTAGTGTAAAATTTAACAAAATTCGATAAGATAATAAGATAATAATTTATTAAAAACCCTATGTAAATATATGATCCCTATAATATCATAAATTAATAACGATGTATATAAATTTATATATACATAAAATATTATGAAAAGTTCAAGACGCGATAATTGTTTTTTACGTATAACCATCTCGAAAGGTGAAATAATATCTAGAGTCTCGCGCTAGCGATTGGAATACATGATTAAAAAAAAATATAAAAAATTTAAAATACATTTTTTATGAATGTAAATACTAAAAATTTATCTCTCTTACCTCTATAAATCTCCAGTCCAATATTATTAATTTATAGAGGTTTTACTATATGTTACTCTTCTCTTCTACCGTTTCAGGCCGAGCTTGTGAGCGAAGGAAAAGTGTCATGGAGACTCTGACGGCGCAATTTCTCCGTAGCTTGACGCTTCAGAAGCCACCTCCTCCGCTGTGGAACTCCAACACAAGGTTTCTTTCCTTAAAATCAAGACCTAAATCCTCTTCCCTACGCCGCTCTTCTCACTCGTCTCTCTATGGCTCTACCGAAGAGGCGACGCAGCCCACCTCTCTTGTCTCCGATAGCCACCACCACCACCGGTTTCTCAGTTCATTGCTGACGCGGCTCGGCAGACCCGGCTCGTGTCCTCTACGGATGCTACAAGATGATGGAGATTGGAACAAACACCAATTCTGGGCCGTCATTCGATATCTCCGCCACTCCTCAAGACTTGCCGACATTCTTCCTGTAATTTTCTCTCCTATACGTCTCTTCATTGAAACACGTGTGAGCACATGAAGAGGGCCTTTTTTTTCTCTCGATTGCAGGTTTTTGATGCGTGGAAGAATCTAGAGCCTTGGCGAATAAGCGAGGCCAATTACGAGAGGATTATAAGGTATCTATGCGCGGAAAAATTGATGAATGAAGCAATTCGAGCTTTCCAAGGAATGATTGACAATCATGAGCTAAGCCCGTCTTTGGAAATGTACAATTCAATCATCCATGGTTATGCTGGAGATGGGAATTTCGAAAAAGCTATGTTGTACTTGAAAAAGATGAAAGAGAATGATCTGTTACCTGTAACGGAGACATACGATGGCTTGATTGAAGCATACGGTAAATGGCAAATGTATGATGAGATTGTTTTGTGCCTCAAGAGAATGGAATCTGATGGTTGTGTGCGTGACCATGTTACTTATAATCTACTCATACGTGAGTTTGCACGAGGAGGGTTGCTTAAGAGAATGGAGAAAATGTATCAGAGCTTGATGTCCAGGAAGATGACTCTGGAGCCTTGTACATTGTTGTCCATGCTTGGAGCTTATGCGGAGTTTGGGGTATTAGAAAAGATGGAGGAAACGTATGACAAGATTATAAGGTTTGGGATATCTCTTGATGAGGTTTTAGTTAGGAAATTGGCTAATGTTTACATCGATAACCTCATGTTCTCGAGACTCGATGATTTGGGTCGTGACATTTCTGCTAGAACACGTAGGACCGATCTGGCTTGGTGTCTCAGGCTTCTATCCCATGCTCGTCTTGTGAGTCGGAAAGGTTTGGATTATGTAATTCAAGAGATGAAAGAAGCTAGAGTTCCTTGGAACACAACTTTTGCCAATATCGCTCTTTTAGCTTATGCAAAGATGGGGGGTTTCAAGAGCGTTGAGTTGTTACTCTCTGAGCTACGGACAAAACAAGTGAAGCTCGATCTTGTAACTGTAGGAATTGTCTTCGACTTGAGCCAAGCTGGGTTTGATGGCACTGGAGTTTTCATGACTTGGAAAAAGATCGGGTTTCTTGATAAGCCTGTGGAATTCAAGACTGACCCTTTGCTTCATGCTGCTTTTGGGAAAGGGCACTTTCTTAGGAGCTGTGAACTAGTGACGAACCAGTCGTCTATTGAAGAATCAAAGCCCTGGACTTACCAGTATCTAATGGAACATGTTGTTAAGAATCACAAAACTTGAACCTTAATATATATATATGTAAACTTGAACCTATACAAAAAACACTAGAGTGTATGTATGTATACTAACAATAATATCATCATCTTCTCTCACGATTCTCTGTTTGCATTTGACCTTTTTCTCTGTCTTTTGTAGACCTTATCAATAACACCCCCATTCCCTCTTGTTGATAAAAGCTTGGAGAAGTGTTCTATTTCATCAACAACATGCTTCCTTGTCTGGTTGTATGTTTTGTGTCCAAGTGAATTAGATACCATCAAATGAACAAGATAGTTGCAGACTTCACCATGACTATGGATTGGGGAAATTGTCTCTTCTTCAACAGTCTCCTCCCGAGTTCCGTTACTCTGAATTTGGTTTCTGATTGCCTGCAGGATCAAATGAGATCGTTATGAAATTGATTTCACGTATTTAAACCTAACTTGGATTGTTATCAAACCTGGAACGCATGATTCAACTTGGTTGCTTGCTCGGAGTTCAATAGCTCACTCTGCAGAAATTCTTGAAACAAAATTACAATCTCGCTGCTGATATTTGTTGTCCCAGACAGATTCTGAATCATGCTAGAGATGCAAGACTCATCAAAAACACTTCTCAGCCACACCGGCTGGTTCTTGAGTCTTAGCATGGCAACGGTTAGATAGACAGCTGGCTTGTGATGGTTACTTGATGCCGAACAAGGCATGGCCAACGACATGGACATTTCTTCTGCAATAAATCTGTACCATGAGCTGATCTCTCCTCTTCCTTCCATGTCCTCCCATCCTAAAATCATGGACAGACAAAGCGCAGAGTTTGTCGCTACTCTTATCTCATCACAGACTACAAGACCACCTAAAACAGCCTTCATTGATTTCAGGTAGCTCCATGAACACCGTAGTTGCTCCTTTTTAATTTCTATCTCTTCTGATAGTCCAGTGAACAACTCTAGGAGGCAATAAGAGGCCATGAGCTTGATTTGCGGTGTCCCAAAATGCATCAATCTGCACAAATTATGGCAGTGGATGCAGATTACGGGCAGAGTTTCCAGATTTCTTGAGGGGCCAAAGAAAGCTTGCCAGTCCACTGCTCCAGCTAGAACGAACTGCAAGCTAATGCCAAAAAGGGGAGTCAGAACGGTTACAAGTAACAAGTGTCAACTATTTCAGAAGCTACCTTCTTAATGAGAAAAAGTAGAGAGGTAATGTGATTGCTAGAGCCTCCCCAATGTCTGTTTCATCTTGATACTGAGTCAGTGCTGGACCCTTTGAGCAAGCTGCATCAACCACACTGTCGATTGCTGATACCAAATACGGATTCAGCACAATACTTCGTGAAGCTTCCACAAGTGCTCCATCTGATGTGTGGTACAGAACCAAACAAAGAATGCCAATCACCATCATTCCTTCATGGTTCTGTGTTATGGCACTCTGTTGCAAGCTCAAATAATTTAGCAGCTACAAAAAAGCAGAGGAATTCAGTCAGCCTTTTGATCAAATGACAATGTTGGTGGAGAATAGGTATAGACGGTCACACCTTTATAGATATAGCATTCCATGATTCATCAATTATAAGCACTCCAGGTTGCACAGAAGCTAAAATGTTGAATATAAGCACGAGTGTTGTGAAAGATGTTCCCAAGGATGAGTCAGTAAAACCACAAACGATTCTATGAATTTCATTGCCAATGCCATTCATGGATAACTGGTTGGAGGCAGTTGGGAATATAGAAACAACCGTGCTCATCAGATTTAAAATTGAGATAACATCATTCTCTTGCTCTTCTTTCTCTGCGAGCTGTGTCAACAAGTTAACCAAAAGATTGGCAGCGTAGTTGTCTCCTTCTGATATCAACAGTGCGAACCAATATGTCAGTGATCTCTGTCTCCCATCTCCATATACATTGTGAACTTCATTTCCAATCAAGTTGTTCTGGGAAATCTTTTGGATCTGGTAAGTTAAACTTTTGCTGATATTTTCCTGTTGAAAGAGCCATTTCAGAGATTCTAGATGAAGATCACTGGAACACAAGTCCCACTCATAATCGTTTAGTAGATGGAAGAGTATCCTTTCAGCTTCTAGACTGTAGGATATCTGGTATCTCCCATTTTGAAGACCCCTGCAAAGACTATATAGACTCACTAGATGCAGCATAGCTGGAGAATCACATATTAAACTTGTCCTGTTTAGAAGAAGGCATTGCTCCAAAGACGCCAGAACCAGCTTATCATCAGCAAGCCTGCAAAAGATGCGAAAAGAGCATAAGGAAGAGAAATGAATTGCAGCTCCTTAGGGCGTTCATAAAAAACATGATTCAAAACTCAAAGGCCTAAGTCACCTGTCATTGTATATCCAACTGGTATGAAAAATCAGCAGAGCTGCTGACTGGCAAGAAGCCAGTTCTTGATTATTGGAACTATCTTGGCCAAGCAAAAACAGCAAATCTTGTGGATCCAACGGAAGACAAGGAAGAGCATCTCTGATAAGTGAACCCGTTTTCCGTTCCAGAAGAACATCAATAAGGGAACTGAGCATCAAATATACCCTCTGTTTGATCTTATCAGTAGAGAAGTTTCCTAGACATCCGAATGAAAAACTGAACCAATCTGCTGAAACAAGTATCTCTGCAAACTCCATGGCTTGGATATCTGGGTTCTGTAGCAGAATAGAATGAAAAGTTTCCATTATGCCAAGAGTTGCTTCTTCATTGACCTCGTTGACATCAGCGAGAAACCACGGCAATAGATCCAAGGCACACACGTCTATAACATAGTGTCTTAACTCAGTGAAACTGTTCTTGTTTATGGATGTTGGTGAAGTACAATATGCATATACTTCATTGAGTAAATAGACTGCGTGCGAGATCTGGGTTGAATCCTTTTCAGGGAGACTAAGACAGGCCAAAATGGCATGTCTCAGGGATTCTTGCAATGATGTTAACACATCTGGAGTCTCAGCAAAAGATGGAGTTTTCATTAGGGAGACAAAGACTGAGCAGATAATCGCAAATGCTTCTGGAAATAATCCCATCTCCTGAGAATAATAACTTTCAAGCATCCTTTTCAGAACCAGGGCAATTTCCTGAACTTGAGAACTTGAAGCAATCCCAGGGAAATCAGAAACACAGCTTGAAATAAGCTTCAGTGTCTGGATTTGAAAAGGATGGCAAGGAACTCCGCCAACATAGTGAAGCACTTGGATGACGGAAGGGAACCCAATAACAAGTCTCTTCCGAAAAGAATCCTCGGCTAAGGAAAAAATATCAAGAACTCTGAGGCAAGAGTTGATGACTTGATCTTTACATTCTGTTCATTCATGCGGAGTTCTTCAGTCAGATACATAAAAAGAGATATGTATGTTGCTCAATGTTAAAGAAGATTTACATTACCTGATAATCGCAGTATCTCAAATACGTAATCAGCAACATTTTCTTCTACCAGAGTTTGAATCCGTCTGCTTCGAATACTCTCTTGGGACACGTAGTGGAAGATAAGATCAAGTGTTCTTATTTGCACCTCTCTGTCCGTGGAAAGCAATGGACCTTTGATGGCCTCAGCAAATAAGACATTTAAACAAGGCTTTAGGACTACAGTCTCACCCATCTGCATAGGGTCATCATCCACTTCATCCAAGCTCATGCTGCTAACATGATCTGTCTGTGAGTTTGATAGAAGACCTTGCTGTGCCAGGATGGTCAAAAGGGCTACAAAGTTCGAAATCTGTGTTAGCAGAAATAACGCGAAGTTTCAAGGAAAAGAAAAATAAAATGTGGGACTCAGACCGAGAATTTACTAGTGCTATGTGGAAAGGCATTATAACCATTTGACACTAGGTAATGTCAACATATTGCCAAACATTTTTGGATGGAAAACGCAGTGAATAACTACCTAAGCATGACAAGACTAGCAGGCAGAAGAACTGGGACTTTGGGAGAGTTAAAGCTCATACGAACCTACGCTATTCAGGCGAACGTCATCTCTTTGTGTCTTTGCAAGAGCTTCCAAGGAGAGGCAAACGAGCTTAGGAAACAATGAAGAAAGAACCTCCTCCATTCCATCAACATTCTGTTCTGTGAATAGTAGAGCAAAAAAATTGTACAAAACGAAAAGGATTTCACCGCGGATCTCCTCACTAGTACGAACAAAAGAAAACAAACAGTAAAATCACAAGAGGCCCCGTAAAAGATAGAAAGAAGAGAGGTATCGAAGTGTGTTATGCACATTACCTTGGTAACTGAAGACCTTCCACGAGTTGGGAAACAAGAGATTCTTTATCTTTGATGTGGAAATTGATGTCTATATTCTCATAGCTAATCAGAACGCCAAAGCAGTGGAGCTGCAAACACGGACATTGAGCTATGTTTAGAGACTTGAGAGGAGGATTAGCAAGGATATCCAGTGACTACATCAAGCTTCTCTGCGGTCAAATGAGTCGCAATTGCAGATCTATATCTAATTAGGATACAAGGATTGAGGATTATCTGACATTTTTTCCATGAAAATTTCAACTGGAATCCCCAATTCAAGTAAAATAAAACCTAGAAAGACAAGATTACCGTATGAAGCTGTCGTCGGCTCCATCCCAAAGCACCAGAAGAGAGCTGAGCGGAGATTCTCTGCACAAAATCCCCGCCAATGGAAGATTCCTCAGCGGAACAGAGAAGAGAGATGGTATCGACGATCTGGATGGCGATGGAAGCATCATCAAAAGAAGAGAGAGCGTGGACGAGAGGCGAAACCAGAAAGTGGACATGTGAGGAGAGGAGGGTGCGAAGGAAAAGAGGTTCAGAGAGAGCGATTGAGAGCTGGTAGAGCGCGTAGGAAACGTGGACGGTGGGGACGCGTGGGTCGGAGACGAGATTGGAGAAGCAAAGGAAGCAGAATGTGCCGCCTTGGTCGGTGCGCAGAGAAATTGTGGATCGGTGGCCATTGGCGCATGGAGGCGACGGAGATTGATGGTTAGGATCCGCCACAGCTTCATGTAGCAGATGATCGGAGTCTTGTAGAAAGAACATTGAGAGAGCGCGAAAGCGGGACTGAGATTGTTGGAACTCAATTTTCGCGGTCCTAGAAGAAATTCGAATTTTCTTTTACCCGGAGAGACTTATCAAAATATTATTCCCTTTCCATTTGGCAACGATTCAGTTTCAGCTAAGGGTAACAAATCTAGTTGGGTGATCAGTGATGAAAAGGAGTGATGGAACGATTGAGTGTAGTCTTAATTGTCATAAAGCGTGGACAATACAAGTTTGATAAACAGGAACATCGATGATGAGGAAACAGTTTAATATCAATCAAGGAATTTAGCTTCAAATAGAGTCTTAAGGATCAAATCGACAAAGCCTACACTAATAATGCTATGTCCATGCTTGGTTAACATAATTTGAATAAAAGAAGCTATCTTCATAGAGCTCCAGGCTCAGATGGATTGACAGGAAGATTTTATCAAAGCTTTTGGGATACAACAAAATCAGAAATATGTGCAACAGATGAATCACAACAACAAGAATGATGTTTCTTATAAGATTATTGCTAAGATTCTGGTAAGGAGTCATTATGCCATGTCCTTTCAGATTCACATGATTAATCTTGAATTATTTTCGGAATCAAGATGGAGAATCATAAGCGCACAAGACTAGACTATATTATTGGTGTTCAAAGAGTTGTCAGAGCAATTTAGTGGTTTTATGAATTTCTTATTCCGTAATGATCCATTTGGAATTTCATCAACCCTCTAGAGTCTAGACTTTTTCTTTTCCCTTGTTTGTTAATGCGATGCTCTTACCGTCTGCCTCTTCCTGCTATTCTCGCCCGGCCAAGAATCTCTTGGCGATGTGCTTCACAGCTCGAGCTGTTTCAGGAACCACCCAGAATCCTCATCTCTTCTCCCTGCTACATGATTCCCCGAACCCTAAGCATTTACGCCATCTCCACGCTCACCTTCTTCGCACATCTATCTATTCTAACGTTGTCCTCAGCTCCAAGCTCGTCCTCGCTTACTCCAAGCTTGGTCATCTCTTTCCTACCTCGCTTGCTGTCTTCTGGCACATGCCCCATCGCAACATTTTTTCCTGGAATATAATCATCGGCGAGTTCTCTAGATCGGCTTTTCCGTCCAAGTCAATCGGCCTGTTTCTTCGAATGTGGCGAGAGTCCAGCGTTAGGCCCGATGATTTCACGCTTCCTCTTGTACTGCGCGCTTGCTCTGAGCCGGAACTCGGGGATTCGCTTCATCTCTTGTGCTTCAAACTTGGATTTGGATCGAGTTTATTTGTCAGTTCGGCCTTAGTGATCATGCATGTAAGCATGGGTAAAATTTCACATGCACGCCGGTTGTTCGATGATATGCCTGCTAGAGACTCTGTTCTTTACACCGCTATGTTTGGCGGGTATATTCAGCAAGGGGAGTCCATCTTGGGTTTGGCAGTGTTCAGAGAAATGATGTATTCTGGTGTTCCGCTCGATTCGGTGGTTATGGTGAGTTTACTTATGGCCTGTGGACAGCTTGGGGCGGTAAAGCACGGGAAGAGCGTCCATGGATGGTGTATCCGGAGATGCTCGTGGTTGGGCTTGAATCTGGGGAATGCGATCACAGATATGTATGTGAAATGCTCAAAACTGGGGTATGCGCACAGACTGTTCGTAAGAATGCCGAAAAGAGACGTGATCTCGTGGAGCTCTCTTATAGTGGGCTATGGGTTGGACGGAGACGTGGAAATGTCTATAGAACTGTTTGATGCGATGGTCAAGGAAGGAATAGAACCCAATGGGGTAACTTTTCTTGGCGTTCTATCAGCGTGTGCCCATGGGGGACTAGTGGAAAAGTGTTGGCAGTATCTGAGAGAAATGAAGGAATATAAAATAGAGGCAGAGGTGAAACACTATGCGAGTGTGGCGGATTGTATGGCTCGAGCAGGACTTGTGGAGGAAGCAGAGAAGTTTGTGGAAGAAATGCCCGTGGAAGCAGATGAAGCAGTGATGGGGGCGGTATTGAGTGGGTGCAAGGTGTATGGAAATGTACAAGTAGGGGAAAGAATGGCGAGGAAGCTGATTCAGCTGGAGCCGGGCAAAGCGGGATACTATGTGACCTTGGCTGCTCTGTATACAGATACAGGTCAGTTTGACAAAGCTGAGAGTCTACGCCAGTGGATGAAGGAAAAGCACATTTCTAAACTACCCGGCCGTAGCTCAATATCAAAGTAAACTGCAAACTGTGTTTATGAAGAATGATATAGTTTAACAAAAGCTGTTGACATGTAGATTGATGAAAAGCATAAAACAAGTCCATATCGATCCAAAACCATATAAATTTAATCATACAAGATTTTATCCCAAAAACAGTAAATTTTCTTTACTCCAGATGCAAATAAGACAGAAAAGCAAAGGACAGACATAATAATAATAATAATAATAAAAGACTCATCAGGATTGCACGGCTAGCTTCTGAAGATGCTCAAAAAAGACTTGGAGGCTGACATCGTCAGTGAAAATAACGTCTGACCCAGCCGACATCTCGTTTGCATTGTTGTAAGTCGCTGATGGATTCAGCTTCGCCAATAAGAACCTTGCCTGCAGTTTTCAACATTTATTTATTATGTGAAAATCCCAAGAGAACCAAATCCGTATCAAGTCAAGACCATGTTGCTGACCTGCGATCCATGCTGATCACACACAACTAATCTCGGCACTGGGAAGCGCTCCCGGACTAACATCTGCGAATCCTCTTGAGGGACTTGCAATAGCTGAGCAAACGCCTGATACAACAAGACATCACACCAAATGAGCCCCCATCACTGCTCAATTTACAAGGCTAGCCAGATTTCTAACAAATACCTCGTGCTCAGCCTGATGATGATAACCCATGTTTCGCCATTGTGCTATAGTCATTCCGTGGAACACGACCACACTAAAGTATGCATCTAACAAAAGAATTTTGTCGGCTGCAATGGAAGCCACGTCCAGCAATGCTGCCTGAGGTGGCGAATTGAATGTATACGACGTCAGCGATGGCTGGATCATCACTGTTGCATTTGATATATTCTCCCTATTTAGCAGCATCCGGAAGTATGCCGTTTCATCTGGACTATTGTTAAACACCTGCACCCACACCACCTTTCAACTTTAACTAACCCACCCCCTTTATGAATATGAATGCATCCAAAATTCACAATTCTCTACCTGAACAAACTGTGATCTCCGCAAGTTGAACATGAATTGAGGGAACAATGAAAAATATGGATTCAGCGTAAACGAGGATGGGTCATCCTTTCTGTAGTCCCCAAATTTCGAACACAGTCGAATCAGATTCCTATCTAGCCACCGAGTTGCATCAAATCCCTCCTGAGGTAATTAACCTTTTTACGTCAGCCAGGATACCAAATCACATGACTGCCTAGCAACAATTACTTACTACTTTCCACTACACAAATTCTTCGTAAGCAATAAGTAGATCATGTAAGGTACCTCTGTTTCCATTTTTAAAGAAGCTAATCTTGCCATGACCACCGCAGCAGTTTCTTGATCGAAGCCTTGGACCAGTTCCTGAGAATGTATGCAAGCGTTTAATGTATTAATTTCGTGACAAGAATATAACGTAAACGTAAACGGCTATCGAGCTGGTACTTGCATCAACATCTGGATAATCATGCAACCAACACCATAATTTGAGTCACATGATACGGGTTTGCAGTGAAACAGGGGACAAAAGGTTACGCAATGGGAAGGTTAAGGATTTAGAAACCATATAAACTTAAGCATTAAGACCTACATTACGGTATTCAAGGGATCCAAGTTTATCCTAACCAACCAGCTTTTGTGAAGTCCCATTGAAAGCCGAAAACTAGAGCTTTTTGCTTCAAATTTCATAAGAAATTAGCTTTTTTTTAGTCACACCAGTGAGCAAATTGGAATAATTTGCTGGTTGGCCAAAATAAGAGCAAAAAATGATACCAGATGAATAGCATTGCCTAACAATACTAATGTAGCATTGACAATATAAAGGCTAAGAATAGAACTTGACTACAGGATTGCAGGACTAAAAATATTTTATAATCCTAAATGAAAAGCACGTAAACGACGAACCTCTGTGCTCACAGCAGTATCTACCCATTGTCTGGTTACAGTTGTAACCCGGAGCAATGTTTGGCCTTCAGGGTTTTGGTAACTGCAAACCAGTCATCAAAAGTAAATCCAGTGCTTTTCAAGATAACGAAATAACTTAGCGGAGAAAGGTAAAGGTTAATGAAAAATAAAATGAAGTACAGAGAGAGACAAAAGAAAGCTTCCAGAATACCTCGTGAGAAACTGCAAGTAAAACTGAGGATTTACAGCTCCAGGAGCATTTGACCCGCTTGAGGATAGATCAAAGAATACAGTCAAGCAAGTACTCTTGTCTAGACCACATAACTTCCAAGCACTGGTATTCCCCTCTCCAATGACCGTGTCAGAAACACTGGGACCTTTCTGCAAGGCACCAAATGAAAACAAATGGGAATCAATTAATAACAGACAGTTCCATTCATTCACAAAACCACAATTGAAACATCTTGAAAGAAATGGATTTCAACCACTCCAGGTATAACCTTTTCTAATGATGAACAAGGCCCTATAACTCCTTGAATTTTGATATCTTTTGAAGCATTGATCTCAAGCTCGCCACTGAAAAATTAGAGGTTCCCGTTCAATTCTGACTGAAGGATGAAAAATAAATATAATCCTAGCATACAAGCAGGATCATGCACTCCACAAGAAAGGATCTTAAATTGCCAAATCTTGCAACACCAACTTAACAGAAGATATCATAGCTAAGTATTGACACAGAAGCAGAGGAGAAACCAACTTAAAGCAGAGGCCAAGAGACTGCTCCCCATCTTCAAACACCCGCTTGAAGGAATCTTTGAAAACGGAATGGCCAAAACTTTCAGATAGAACAACAAGGCCACCGGTACTTTCAACTGCAACTTTCATTTCAGCAACCCCAACCTAACTATACCCAAAATGCAACAGCAGAGACAACTATAGTTAGGTATCGAATTACAGTAACGGAAAATGATGCAAAATAAAATGATTTGATAGAGAGAACGAGCAGAGCCTTAGTCGCACCGAAGCTAAGAAGAAACATGGTACTGAATATACATACTCTGTCTTTCAAGAAGCAAAGAACATCAGAATGAACAGGAAAACGGGGTTTTTGAGACAGATATCAGCATTGTAGTAATATCTAAAGATATTAAACAAAGATTTCCGATTTGCAGACAAAAGGGATGTTCTAAGACAACCACAAAGATTGCCACTAAAGATTCCAAATAATATGTAATACTGATATCTTCAAATGGATGCTCTTTCATGCAAAACCACCAACATCTCCGAAACTGATTACATTAAAAAGAATAGAAACCAGTGGTCACATGTTACTTATACAGCGCGCTTACCAACAGTGTTAGCTTCGCCTAACAGTTTAGTAACTCGAAATGCATATTCAAGATAATGACACATAAAACCATGATCAAGTGCATCAAACGAATTTAATCATGGCTCATTAATACCTGATCAAGTGCAGAAGCGAAAAGATCCAACACATGACCCTGAGCGACCAGTTGCTTTGCAATACTATCATAAAACTTGACAGCTTTTTTATAGTAAGGAGCAGCATCTTTATCTAGATCTTTGTGGGAGCGGACAGGATCTGATAAATCCTTCGAGATAATCTGAAAAGCCAACAAAAAAAAAGAAATTTGTTCAGACTAAAACAAACATGATTTGCATATATGGTGACATGAAACTTGACACTGCCATCAGCCAAGGAATTAACAAGCTCTAACCGTTCCAGGGCCCTCAGTGCATGGACCTCCGATCAAAGCTACGATTCTGGCCCCAGTTCCAGGCAAGCAAGCTCCAAGCAATCCTGCGGCTACACTCAATGCCACACCTGTGCATCGCTGGGGACGATGACCAGGCTGAACAGGCCACTGGTCTGTTTGTAGCTCATCCAAAAGCTGCACAGAAAACATCACCCGTGGACATAATCACGATCGCTTAGAAGCAGAAGCATCCGATGAAAACTTGACAACAAACATGAGTGGATGAAAATGAACAACAAAGCACAAATCTACTTGACGGCATATTCAACGATAAAATTGAGCTAAGAAGCTGAAACGATCACCCACCGAGTCCAGTGTGTATTCGCACTCCGAGGCAGGCAGCAGGAATCTGTTGACACCGGCACTCTGGAATCCGTTTGGCGCTCCTTTTGGGTAGCCAGAAGTGACAGCTCTCCTTGAGGAAGAGCCAAGCCCCAACTGATCCAAAATTTGATCCTTGGAGACTTCTTTGTTGCCCTTGAAGACAAAAACTTTAGACATCTCGGAGAACCCCAATTCATGCACATGAGCCTGTGTACCAAACGACACGAATCCCACTAAGGCATTCTCCGGAAGCAGTCCGATCGCCTGCTTGAGCGCCGATTTGGCGAATCCCAATTCTTCCTCGATCATACACGTGTCGAGAACAAACACGAAGACAGGTGGAGGAGTCTGGGGAGGAGCAGCACCGGTTCTGGGGTCGAATTGGCCAGCACCCACGGCGGCGGAGGGCGGTAACGTGTATTCGACAGTGGTGTACTGAGGATAGAGCTCGCCAGGAAGGTTGTTCTCGGAGATCATATGGTAGTGAGGCGGGAATTGATTCCTCTGGTAGCAGAAAGGGCAGATCCAGATCTTGGCATTGAAATCGACGCGCGCAAAGGCGTTGAGAGCAGCGTTGCAGGTCCGGCATCGGAGCGGAGCATAAGGGAGGGCGGGGATGTCGGAGTGACGGCGGATCGGGGAGATGCAGGCAGCAAGTGGAATCACGCACTTGCTAGCCTCAACCTTTGTGCGAGGCCAAACATTCCAAGTCATACGAACTCCATCCATCCCTTCCGGATCCGTGTTCGCCATCTCCGCCATTGTTGCCTTGATCTAAACAGAATCGGATCAGATCGAGAATCGAATTTCGGGAGTCCTCGACGTTTCTCCTCGATGAAACCGAAATAAAGAATTAAACTGAGAATTCTCGGTCGTTTATTATTGTGGAGGCGAAGCAGGGGAGGAGTTAGGCTATGACTTGCAGGTCACAACCCGAGAGGCAATCCGATTGGGTAGATGATGGATCTGATGACAGGTCCTTGTTTGGGTCAAGTATTGGACAAACATAAAATAATGTCTATATTTGTTTGATTTGTTTCTAAGTAGATCAAAGATTCGTAGTTACATAGAAGTAGATCCATGATTTTAATTCATTTTGCGATTTTATTTTTCACATCAAAAGCTTGATATATTAGTTAAATTGGTATAAGAAGATTTGCACCGAAAATAAACCAAATTGATCTTCCATATCCATAGCTAACATAGGAAAATAGATAAATCTAGAAATGAAAACTATGTTAAAATCGAAAAATCTATCACGGAGGGTTGTAAAATAGTCCACATCCGATCAAAAACATGCCAATCCGACTGATTATCAGTCATCAATAGAAATGTCAAACATTTTGTCTTAATCATGATTGATAGGATATATGTTACTCCAAAAGACTTGTCATAGTCAAAGAGGTCAAAAATTTCAACATGTAGTGTTGAAAGACTTTTTCTACACCCTTGCATGTCTAGAAGGTATTGACCCCGTATGTCCCTTAGCCACCACCCAAGTCTACCATCGGTCCAATATTATGTCAAGAAGTATCGATCTAACGGAGATGCCACAAGGGGTACGGATGCCAAAACATCTACTTCACTATCCTCGGTCTCTTCCTACTCATTTTTTTCATTGACAGGCCTCGAACTTTCAACTTCTAAGACGGCTATCTAAAGAATATCTTTCCACGAGATGCCTCTTCCCATTGAAGACTTTTTAGTTTCTTGCTTTCCAGTACCATATTATCCAACGAATCTAACAATTCTCTTTAAATAGATCACGACCTGAGCTCATAGATCTGACCAGCCACTTTAATTCTAAGCATTAATAACCTTTGAAGTGAAGAACTACGTAGCTCAAACCCTAGTTTTGAAAACTGTTTTATCGATCCATTTGAAAAACCCTAGAAACTCTAAATCTAACAAGTGAATTACTCACACATAGTAAATGAAATACAAAACACTATTGATAAATTGAATAACATTAAAAGAAAAGACAATACAAGATTAGAGGTTCGTAAATCTCAATTGGAGATGAAGAACAAACTCTTCATTTCTTCGGAGTCTTTAACAAAAACTAGAAAAAAAATACATGGGGATCTAATCGAAAGTTAAGAGTCGTGGGTTATGATTGTATAACCCTTGAAATTATATATAGATTACAAACATGAGCTATGTCTAAAATTTTAAATATGGTAAATTTCGGGGAAAAAAATCGTATTGTTTAATGATCGGGCCCAATAGTCAGTCGACTTGATCATGATGTCGGTCGATTATATTGGTGTCAACCTACTCCTTCACTTGATGACCGACACTTTTCCTTTTTTTCTCGGTTTAAACTCCTTTTACTTCAATTCTTGATCAAGGCTCTCTAAAACACCCCAACCCTGTTTCCCTTAATTATTTATTTTAGGTTTAGGTCGTTCCGTTTTTAACTTAGCATTTTGAGGTTCATCAATTTCTAGACTGAATGTATAAAAGTATAATACTTGAATTACTTAGACAATCGGTTCTAGTACAATGATAAGTTTGCTAATAGAGTATTACATTGTTTGAACTAGACCAAAAACCCAAATTAAAACATAAGACCACCATCTTTCCTTTTCGCCTGCCTTTTCTTGCGATCATAGCCACTTGAATCCTTGCTTGTGGTAAATCAAAGAGAGCATAAGCAAAACAAGTTGCTTAGTGAGTGCACTTAAGCCGCTCACCGAGCCAAGTCAAATCCATACAAGCAATGGTGCAATCAATGAATCACATGACAGAACTCGGAAAGCCTAATCACCCAGGTTTTGTGAGTTGATTTCAGGCCAAGTATAGCATAACGTAGAATATAAGTCAAGCAATAATTAAAAGAGACGTGCAAGTAGACGATCTAGACTAAGGATTCCGTTTAGAACACTCACCTTAGACTTTTGGATTCGCTGTGATTGTTTACTGACACCTCTTGATGCACTGTGTCTCGATCCCGACACGCATACCAGTTTGCACTGATCAATTCGGTCACAATTAGCCTTCTCCCACCAATTTCCTAGAATTCTCCGTTCAATTGCCTTCAGTTTTCTCTGTAATTTCTCTAAGTTATTTTTCGCGTCCAAATGAAGGAGAATGTCAAGTTTCCTCATTAATTCGACAGTTAGGCGGAATATTCCGAATATTCGCCCTGAAACCGTTCCTACAAACCGCTTACGCGTGTGCACGCGCCCACTAGTCATTTCCCGCGTGTCTTCTCGTGCGCCAAGCCAAGTAACAAGTAACCATTCCCGCTCAAATTCAAATTTAATCAAGGCGGAAATAATCCAGCTGACTGGATAATTCGGCTTAACCGCTATGTCCAAATCCGACAAGAGCTGGCAGGAACCAATCGTCTTGTTCGAATCCGGCCGGAACTGTCTAAAAATCCCGATTGGTCGAGATAACCGTCCAACTGGCCCGAAAAACTCGGAATGATCGGTTTAGTCTTGGAATTACCCAAACATACTGGATTTCTCGATGGACTGATGGACTCCTAGCTTGATCAGTTTAGTCTTTTGATCATTCCATCGATCTAGTTAAGTCCCTCGAACACTCGGATTCCCATAGCCGCACTCCATCGATTTGATCCGGTCAAGACCCTGTTCCCATCATGATCCGGATGAGTAACCTAGCCGGTGGACTGTCCTGGTCTAGTTCTCCGACCGCTCAGTCGGTTTAGGATACCCACCACCTCTTAAATGTCATTTCCGGATGTGACAACATAAGACATTGATATGTGTGTAGAGTCACCGTCCTAATTCTGAATTAATTATTAAAAATAAATAATCCAAAATCAGGGTGCTAAAATTCTCCCCCACTTATGGTTAGATTCGTCCTCGAATCTTTGTCTTTCCTTGGCTTATTTTTCCTATAAGTTTGCTTGGGATGCTTCTTGAACCACTTAGAAAATTTCTCCTTCATCACTGTTTCATCTTCCCAAGTTACCTCTTCTTTACCTTCGCAATTCCATTCCACTTGGATCATTCTGACCTGTTTACGGCCTACTACCTTAACTCTTCGTTCAACTATCTAAATCGGTCTTTCCAAGATAGTCGAATTCTCTTGCAAATCAGGAGTTGGTTCTACGATTACATGGCTCTTCTCCAAATCTCTACTTCCTTCCATCTAAATCTCTTCTTGTTTGGCCCTTATAATTCCTTGATTGGTACCATCGTTACACCAAGCTCAAACACTTCCATCTTCAATCTATTAACCCAAATGCCATGCACCAAAGCCCATGGAATGTAGTCATGTGAATCCTAGACTAAACTAAGCCTTAATGCATGCATATATGTTACTATGTGGGTTAAATACTCCTAAAATGATATGAAATCTAAGGCTTAAATGAGTTAATTCACACACTCATCACCGAGTCATTATAAAGAAAGAATTTAAATAAAAAATACAAAAAAATCTTAGTTCAAAAAGTAATCTCACTAATCAACACCTTCGAGTTTAGCCTACTTGAAAAAGTCTTCGAGAAAAGGTAGAAAGAAATTTTCTAGATAATCAGATGGAAAATCATCGAATGATTTGATTTTTGATAATGTCATCAAAATTATTTTAAGTGTAAACAAATTAGCCTAAAGACTTATATTATGAGGATAAACGACTTAGATTATGAGGATAGAAAGTCTCTTTGGTTTCTTACTTTTAGGTTTAAACATAAAAAGTGTCAACACAAAAACATGATAAAATGGGTCGTCATAACAATTTTGATCTTTTTTATCGAAATTTCTAATCAACCAATCAAAATATAATACACGTCACAATTAGGGTTCCGCTAAACCAATCGGGCAACGTCATATCAATTATTTTATCTTAAGATACTTCTCATGTAATAATAAGAGCGGTTTTCTTATCCACTTTTATAGTTATTTTTTTTTAGGTAACAAAACAATGTACCTATTTGTTAGAATTAAATATTAATGAAGTTAGATTTTGTCGAAAAGAATTATCACCAAAGGTAGACAAGAACACAATATCGACACCATGAATCCTCATTAAGCACAACATATTTTTATTTACTTATTAGTTGCTGTTTTGGTTTCTGGAGAGCTTGCAACTCTAGAATTATGTTGTTTTCATTTTCGTATTTATGAAATTTTATCAAAATTTTGGGGGTTTATAATGTAGTTTTTATTCTTTGATTGTTCATTTTTTTTTCCAGCCAAAATTAAATTAAAATACAATGTCGGGTTCATTTTTCTATAATGGATATATACATTTTAAAATAGATCTAATTAGGAATATCAAATATGATATTTTAATAATCTATTCTAATATTTTAAGATTTCTCCTAATAAGAGTCTCTAAGAAGTTGACATGTGTCACCTCAGAAATTGGCATTTATTTAAACATCAAGTTTCCGATAAATACATAAATAAATATTTATTCTAAAATTTAATTATGTTAAATAAAAAATTTGTTTCTTTTTTCAAGATCTAAAAAAAAACAACTCATTTATAGGATTTAATATCATCGATTCTTTGTAATTAATTTTTTTTTACAATATTTCTCTTAAGGATATTTAGTAGAAGTATTTTAATAAGATTAAATAGGAGTATTCCTCAAATATTTTAGGAGGAAGCTTATTATTTTTATTTTAATAAAATTATATATATACTAACATAATTTATTTACAAATTTAATAAGCCTTTAAGACTCTTAATGAAAATAAAAATATTTGTAACTTAAATGATATTCAATGTTCAAAGAAGTGATTTATATTCTAATAAGTTGCATTGATGTGTTATCAACCATACATTGTGGTGCCAATAATTTTCATTTTAGATATCCTCAACTAAATAGAAAGAAAACGATTTTATCCACAAAAATAGATATTTACTAACAAATTTCTTATGTAAGTGGGATATGTCATAAAATACTATTTTCAGAACTTAACTTTACACTTAAATTTAGATAAATGGTTGCAAATGGTTGCATTTACCATGTAAAGTTGATAGAAAAAGTAATATTAAGATGTGCAATTAGACTCCTATGCTAAAACATCTTAACATAGATTTTCATCATTACAAAATTCAACTAATGAAACACATATATAAATGTGAAAGTTGATATTGAAAAGAGGCATTAGAAAATGTTGACACAAGAGAGCCTAAGGATAATGAGATTTTTAGTAGCATGAGGGGGGAAAATCAAGTATATGGCCATTCATCTCAGCCAAAAAGGAAAAAATGAGCAAACATACAATGAAGTGGAGGTCTTAACACAACAACACCATTCGTGGTCCCAAAGGAGAGACTGCCGCTATTAAGATGAGCATGATAAGTTGGAATTTTCAAGACTTAGGACGATCCAATGCTCATTTCAACGAGGTTATGTTTATGATGGAGAAGAATAATAGAAGAGATGTGTTGGTAGATCGTCAAGATGTATTAGGATATGACAAGGTCTTTACAGTGTATCTGTGTGGTTTGAGTGGTGGCTTAGCTTTTTTTTTTTAGTGTTGGCTTAGCTTTGTTCTAGAAAAATAATGTTCAAATGCATGTGCTTCAGGGTGATAAAAGTTTAATTTGACACGAAGATATTGGATGGGGCTCTCATCAAGTATGCATATTTTTTGTGCATGAAAATTTGGTGAAGAAAGGAAGACGTAAGGTGTGGGAAATATTGAACATAATTGGTATAATTAGAAAAGAGTCTTGGTACATGGTGGGGGACTTCGATAATATCCTATAATGGTGAAAAACTTGGTGGCCTAAAAAGATCAGTTGCGGATTTCGAAAGATTTTCTCAACCATGATCATAACTTTTCAAATGAGAGTGTTTCCTATTCAAGGTTACAATTTCACGTGGGGAGGTATGAGAGGTAGCCAGTGGATTCAATGCAGGTTTGATAGGGTTATGTGAACAAGGAATGGCTCAAGATGTTTCCTCTCACAAAGTAAATTTTTCACCCAAAAAGGAGATCTTATCATCGCTTGTGATGGTAAGACTCATTTCTACCCGAGATGTGAAGAAGGAGCAGTTTAGATTTGACGAGAGAATGATATGCGAAACCAACATATAATAAGTGAAATCAAGAGAGCTTGGTAGATTTTCTCAACCAGAAGAACTAGTGTTGTAGCAAGATATTTAAAAGAATGCAGGAGGGGCCTTAGTAGCTAAAAAAAAGAGCATCGATCTAACTCTCAATATAAAATGGTCATGATCAAGGATAATCTATAGATGGAGCAATTTGTTGACTGCCCATCTACTGCTAAATTAGTAATGCTGAAGAAATAACTGATGATGTCTTATAAGGAGGGGATAAGAATTTTAGGCACGGAAGACTTGTGAAAAGTGAGCAAAGAATGGGGATCATAACAAAAAATTCTTCCACGTATCAGTCAAGGCAAATTAATCGGAAAAGGGTATGACTAAGTTGATTGATGATGTAGATGAGTAGAAGCTTATGAGGGTGATGTAAATGTTTCATGCCCAAGGGTTACTTTGGAGATGAACAATCAACTAACAAGAGATGTATCTAAAGAAGAAGTGAGAAATGCGGCTTTCTCTATTCAGCCTTCGAGTGCGTGGGGCCCTCATGGTATGACATGCTATTTCTTCTGGCACTATTAGGAGATCATTGAGAAACAACTTACTCTAGAGATTCAAGAATTTTCACCTAAATTTAATTCAGAAAGCAGTGGAACTACACCCACATAAGTATACTAACCAAGGGTGGGAGCGAGAGTAACTAAAGAGCGGTAATTGGGTTTTGTTTCTTAGGTTTTAGATGAAACACTAACCGGTGATATTTACTATAATTTTTCATTGCTTATCAATCATAGAAACCCTTTCTAATCGAGAAATAAAAAGTGTTCAATTGATCATTGTTGTTTGGACTATTCTAGACATGCTATTCATTATCATATCTTTCACAATAGATCTATTGATTGATCAGCTCATTTGAGGTAAAAATGAAGCGTTGCTTATAACAATATATAATTATTTTAATTAATATTTTTTAAATTACCTCTCAGACACGATTATGTGGTAAATTAAATGATTTTTCTAACACTAAAATTATTGACTAAAAAAATAAAAACATGATAAAACATTGAAACACATTTTCTTATAGTCCAAATGAAAATTATGATACATATATTAGAAACATAATAATATAATATAATATTAATAATATAATACAACAAAAAATATATTCAAAGAAACAGTGAAAATAATTTATATTCAATAAACATTTTTCTAACGAATGTTATCCATAAAACAATAAAGAAATGAAAATGTTCAAGTCGAATATCATATTTTGTCATATTACAAATTAAAATTAGAGTTATCAAATTCATATATAAAAAACTTGACCAACTCTTTTCAGAATTATGACACATCAACACACGAGAGAGCGACACGTGTCAAGTTTTTAAACTCTTCCTCTTCTATACCTCTTCGTTTTCTTCCTTGTAACTTATACAATCTCTTTCTTAATAATTTGAAAAATCTTAATCACCTTAAATCTACAAATATATGAAACAAAGTGAAATTATTACTACTTGACTTTTCAATTTCTCATTTATAATTAATAAAAGAAGTTAATTCATCTCTATATATATATTAGATTTCTAAGATATAGGATTTGTGAGACTCTCCTTACATAGATTTCCTAATTTATGTCACCCATATTATTATGCTTTTTGATTTTCTCTGACTGTTTTTTTCTTTATTTTAATGTTTAGATTTAATTACAACCTAGATGTTATCTCTTCCTATATCACCATGCATTTATTATCTCTTTATAAATGACTTCGCATAACAAGTGAATTTTTAGTTCATGATAAAACGAGAACATATAAGGATTTAGAGGGTGCAGAGAAATGATTTTCGAGGATGAAGTGGAGGAACAATACACATTTCTTGGATTTAACATCTTGGTCAGCAAAAGGTGGAGTGAATGATCAAAAAGCAGTTTTTCCAAGGAATCAAGACGTTTGGTATATAGAAGACGAGTATATGAGGAGTTTCTAGACTGAAAATGGATAACTTCCTCACGATGTCTTTAGGATTTCCAAGTCGTCTCATGAGGTTTGGTTTTTCCAATAAAAGAACATCACAATGTTTTATCATCTTTTGCATCTCTACCAATTACATGCTTCGACTAAAAGATTTTCATTTATATTTTCATTTTTAAAGATAAAATCATGTATAACATTTTCATAATTGTGTTTGATTTTTAAGGTCCATTTCTTCAATAAGTAATGTCCTTTGTAATATAAAATATTTTAGAAACAAAATCCGCGCATAACGCGGATAATCATCTAGTAGAGTTATATACTTTAAGAGTATGGAAGACGACATTTAGTCTATATAGAATTAGAAAAAATTAGAGAGAATAAAATATTTAAAGAATGATAATACAATGTTACATGATCGGCTTTACTCCAACCAAATTCTCACACAGTAATTGATATATATACATATATATATATGTATATGAGTATATGTGTTTATTTTATAATAGACTATGTTTATATTTTGCTCATGCTTTACTTTTTTGTCATTTTTTTAAAAATATTTTGTTTTGTTATCATTGTAAAATATTTAATATTATAGTTTAGATAAAAGATTTGATAGAGTTTATAACAATATTTAATACAATCATGTGTGTTTAATTTTGCACTATTAAAATAATGTTAACTCTTGTTTGAAATTAATAAAATTTATGTATTTGTATGTAACTTATGTTGTAAATAGTATTTGTAATACAATATACAAATTTCTCTTCTAAAACCAAAACCACAACAGCAAGATAAGATTATATGAAACATAAAATTTCATCTTTCTAAAACCTCAATACCAAAATAGATATCGGTGAAAGGTAAATGGCGACACTGAATATGGCGCATGTAATACCGAAACTGTCCCTCGTAATCCTTTAATTTTGATCTAAGTCAAGGTTGTGGAGGCAAGAATAGCCACACACACAACCTTGTAACGAGGATAGCAATGCTAGACGGATGCACAAACGGCAATCCATATATAAACCATATCATGCAACTCCCAATAGTTACAAGGTATGGTATTGGTGTCGTCTCTCAAACCTTAATCATTTGGATCATTGTTGGCCTATAACTAATAATAAACATTATTTAAAATTTATAAATTGATATATATATATATAGTATGTATAGTTATATATTTATATACTTTTCTAAAATAAAATTAATATATACTATAATTTATAAAATGTATGAAATTATTATTTTAATATATATATATATATATATATATATATATGTTTTTCAAATTTTGAATTCGATAACGGTAAGCTTTGATAACAAAAAAATAGTATTTTTGAATTTATAATGCCTAAATTTGAGTTTTAATATAACGAACCATAACTTACACTTCTCAAATATATCTAAGTGTAAAACTCTAAATTCTAATATAATATATGTTCTTATCTATTCTCTTATTTTCTACTGTCATTCACTTTTTCTGTGAGTGAATCAAATTCAATATTATATTCCTAATTCACACCTAGTCGAGAATTTGGCCAAACTAGAGACTCTTAAATATCATATATTTTATGGTCGAAGCCAGAGATTTATCTTATTAGGTTTGTTAAGTTCAAGCTGAGAATAAATAGGTTTATGCAAGAAATGTAAAATTTAGGAGTTTGATTATATATTTACAATATTAGAAATATTTAAAAGTAAAAAAGAGAAAATAAGACCTTAAATATTAAGACATAATCTTAAATGTATAAAATTGAAGTCATAATCATAAATAAGCAAATAAAGGGTAATGTACGCTACAGATTGCAACTGTATTAGTTTAATAACTTAAAATTTAAATAAATAAAATTTCTAATTCAAATATTTGTATTATTTTGAAAAAATAAAGTAACTATATTAAAGATAGATGTAAAAAAAATTTTCATTATTGTTTTTGTCATGATATTATAAAATTACATGTTGGTAAAATTATAATGTCTTTTTAATTATTTATTCTCGCACATGATTTTAAAAACACTTGTAAGGTATTACTTCAATTATTTTATGAAAACCACTTATGTATGTAATTAACCAAACTAATATATGGCAATTAAAAATAAGTTAATATGTTGGTAAGAGTTAGTTACATCAATTCTAGTTTTTTAAAAAAAATTAAAATCGATGTTATTGATTAAAATCGAACACAGTAAATTTGTTTTTTTCTTTTCAGTAAAAGATTAGTTTTTATACCTAAAATAGGTCTGAAAATACATATGGACTTAGATTTGAATACCTAAGATAATTAAATAACATAAAGAATCTAATGGCATATAAAACACATTTTATATTTTACTTAGATAAGATTTCACATGTTACCTTGTAAAAAGCTTCGTGATGCATTTCAACCACCGTCGATCTTCGTCACCGCCGACAAGCTTCTCCGGTTTCCATTATCACCCTACCCTCATTATCCTGTATGTCGATCTCGCAATTTCCATTTAGATTGCCGAAGAAAAAAAAATACCAAATCAAATCTGCTTTTAACAAACCGCATCAAGAACCACCAAAACTAAGGAAGCTTCAATGTTGGTTTAACCTAATATAGTAATTGAACATGTATCCATCGATTACTTCAACATTGAGAAAATTGAATCACGGAGATATCACTCCAATTTAGATTTAGAGCCAATTTAGATTTGTTTAATTCAACAAGTTCTGATTTTGTTAAAGTTAGAACTTGATATAAGGCGCGCATTATAGTTATTGAACCATCAAGTCAACACAAAGGTCAAGTGGGAGAATATAAGAATATTTCTATTATTATATGTGACTTATGTGTCTCGATTTAATGTTAAGGATCAAGTTCATATAAAAGTTAAGAATTCTAATATAGAAGACGATACCGTGATGGATCGATTTCGATTAACGGGATTAGAATTTTTGTGTATTGATAACTATCCTTATATTAAGTATCCTTCCTTCTTATATGGTTATGAATAAATTTATATATACACATACAATAAAACCTCTATAAATTAATAATGTTGGGACTACACTAATTTAAAAATATTTTATTAATTTATAGAGTTACTAATTTATTGATATATTAATTGGCTCAAAACTAATTTGGAACCTAAAAAATGTATTAATTTATAGAGGTATTACTCAATCGAGTATTAATTTTTTTTTTCCAAACAAACATTAATTAATTAAAACACCACACCCCTGTTGGTAGCCTACGCAGGAGGAGAATAGTTTAAATAAGAGCATTCTGTAAATAGAGTTTTTGAACTACGAGCCAAAAAATCAGCTATTACATTACAAAAGCGGAAAATGTAGTAAATAGAAAGAAAGGAAAATTGAGCTCGAACTATACCAATCTCATCTAAAAGATTCGAGAAGGCAAGCCACTCCTCAGAAGACTGTATCATGGAGACCAGTTATCCACAATCGAGTATTAATTTATAGAGATTTTATTGTATGTGGTTAATAAACAAAATGGTTTAACTATATCAAGGTGTAACGTGTATATATATATAGCGCTTACTAAAAGAAATGTGTGTGACTTTTGATTGATATAATAACAATCACAATTAAGAAACAAAAGACACGTACAGAAAGTGCCCAAAACAAAAACACAGAAAAAGATTAATGATTCTTATCCATCAAAGAGTCAATTAAGGAGAAAGGTTAAGAAATGAGAAAATCAATTAACTAATTGATTCCATATAGTCAAATCAAAGGCAAAGCATCAAAGTTAGTGTTTCTTTCTTCTTCTCTAGGAAATTGTTAAGGTTGAATTAGAATAAATCTAGATTGATCTTGGGAATAGATTTCATCATAAAAATCATTAATGAAGAAATTTGGCCAGATCGACAAGAATTGAACTATTGAAACTGATGATTAAAGACTCATTATAAGAGTAAGGAGCTGATGATTAAAGACTCACTATAAGAGTGAGGAGCTCCGGAGAAAACCGGAGAAGAAAGTCTAATAACTAATTGTAAAATAATTTGAGACTTATATAATAAAATTTATTTGTGAACCGAATAAACAAAAAAAGCCACATAAATTGAAGATCGACACTTGCTTTTCTAAAAAATTTGAGATCAGTTGAAAAAGGAATAAAAATTTGAGAGAAGATTTCTCTCTTTGTGGAAGCTTTTTTTAGCCTAGTTGTTATCAAGGTTCGCTAATACTTATACACTAGGAGGACTGAGGTTTGAGTCCTACAGATTACAATTTATTATCAATTATGCAGATTGATGGAGACAAGATACATTAGATCTTCAACATGGTATAAGTAGAATCGTTTGACGTGAAAGCTCATAAGATGGTAGAATTGTATGTGCATGGGTACATGATGCAGCCAGTTATTTGAAAATATTCCAAATATCTTTATTACTATTTCAATAATTACCATCTATTTATATTCCTTATATTTATCTTTTAGAGCTTTCTAGAATCTTTGGTATTTATTATAAATAGCCTCTTAGACTCATAGTTTGTATTGAGTTTTATGATAATTTGATTAATAAAAAGATTTTAAAGAGCTTTGTCAAAACGTTATGAAGAGCACTTACGAATCCTAAGAGCATTTGTTAACGCCTTGAGTGGAGGACTCTCAACCCTATCATTTTTCTATTCTGCTGCCGCATCATTTGGTATCAGTGCTGAAACAGTTCTTCAATCATGCCACCACTAGATACTATGCAAGAGAGGCTTTATCATATTTTGCGAGAATCCTTCAAGAAAATGGAGGACGATCGTCGCGCCATTCTAAAACAAGTCTTCGGCGAGTTCAAAGCCAAGATCGAGCAGATTCAGATTCCTGCAGTGCGTTGTCAGAAAACGGTTGGTGCATTAGTTGTACCAACTCCAATTTATGAAAAGTTTGAGCGTAATGATCAAGCACGGTCCCTACTGTACGCCCTGCGAAAGCTTGTAATTGTTCCCCCGGTGGTATTCCTACGTCTTCCAAGGCAGATCCATCACCTCTGACTCTCGGATCTTTGACTGCCACACCGATTGCCACACCGACTATGTAGAGACCCTGTATAAAGCTAGTAGCGGCCAAGGGAAAATTCGAAAATTCAAAGGTCGAATTGGGAGCTAAGACTTTGGGAATCAAGGTCTAATGATGGTATCTAAGTTTTGATGGCAAAAGATTGGGAGTGATTTGGAGAAAAATGAAAGTTATTCGAGGAAGATAGATTGGGATGCTCAGCCAGACCAGACGGATCAGTCCAGACGGCTCAGTTCGTCAAGACAGTGCAGACGGATCTATGGAATCAGTTCAGTCGATCGAAATAGGCCAGTTCAATCATAACGGCTTATCGAGACAGTCGGATCCGCCTGATCAGGTTGATCTGTCCGGTCCAAGCAATCTGTTCGGATCAATACAGTTTAATTGGTGCAGTCTCACCGGATCGTTGAAGTCTATGGATCGGCGTAACCTATTTGAATCGGATCAGTCTGTTGGACCGGTCTGTTCAGTTCAGTTATCCGGATCGGTCAGGACAAGCAGTCCAACCGGCTAGTCCGGATGGATCAGTCAAGCTGATGGGAAGTAAGCAGTTCAGGGAATTTTATTAATAATAATTATTAATAAATACCCTGGGGACTCCTCAGACATGACAATGTTCTATGGGGATAGATTGAAAAATGGCGTTAATGCTATATAGGGGGTAGACACCCTTTGGACGGGTCAAGTGAACGGATGGATTGTCGAGGGATCAAGATCAAGCTATGAATCGATTATCTTCACCTGGTAGTGAAAGGATTGATGGATTAAATCAAAGGAAGAAGTCTATGATCAAAATGCTTGGAAGATGGTGAAAAATAATTGTCGAAAATTTTCCCGAGCAGGACGGGAAATTTCCCGAGCAGGTCGGGAAATCCAAAAAGGAATAATTATCAAAGTTAAAGACATTTGGAGGTCAAATTTTTCGAAAGACGGATTTTGGAAATTTCCCAGGAAGAAATACGAAAGGAATTTTTCCGAGCAGGTCGAGAATTTTCCTGAGCACGACGGGAATTTTTCCTAGCAGGTCGAGAATTTTCCCGAGTACGACAGAAATTTTTCCAAGAGAGTTGGAAACTCAAAAGTGAGAATGTTGGTGTTAGTAGGTGACGTGGTCTCACCAGAGCGTGACACGTCACCAACCACGTCAGAGGACATGTGGCCGACTCGTTGCCACGTTGGATCGGGAGACGACATGTCACCCCCACGTGTGTCACATCGTGGAAGAAGACCTTTCCACCTTCAGCCACGTGTGGCCACGTCAGGAAGAGGTGTCAGCACACATGACACTTGCTGACACATGGCGCAGATGTGTCGGTTAGCATGGAACGCGATCCATGCTTCGTGACACGTTGGTGGCCAAATGTCGCGCGGCCATCATGCATGGCCGACCCTTCTCTTCCTATAAATAGGACGTCCCATCTTCATTTTTGAAAGCAGAGCAGAACAAAAGCCTTACGCCAAAAAGTAGTCCTTAGCCGCTGGCGAGATTCATAGTCGTCCATCCGAGCCGATAGCTGATTCTCATGAACCGGTCTCTTCTCCGAGCTAGTTTCTGATCAAAATCGAGCAAGGGTTTTTGGTTGGGTTTTGGCGAGATCTTTCATCCGATCAGTCCGTGACACGCTTGCCTAAACAGTGTGAGTTGGTTATGTTTGAGTGCCGAGTTTGCACTTAGGGCTAGATTACATGTAGAATCGAATTATTCTAATGCATGGTCGGTTGTTAGGTCATTTAAATGCTTGAACCGGATTAGCATGATATTTACGACCTAAAACGAATTGGTTAAGGCTAAGATGCATTGCACGTCTACACTCTTGTTGGGAGATATTGCTTGATTAATAATGAATTAGACTAGCTGGTGTAGCTTGCATGATAGTGTTGAATTGAATTGGATGGTTGCCTATAGTTAGGCGCTTGATCTCTAATGATCCATGCAGGGAAGGGTGGACTTAGCCTCGAGCCTTAGGCCGGGCTAGTCCAAGTGGCTCGATTGAGCTGTTTGGTGATTGTGTAGGGGCGGACCAGTTAGGTCCCAACCCTTAGACTAGATTGTCTTGATTGTTGATTGATTTTTAAAGTGAAACTAAAGCCTTAGAGGCGTTTAGAATCACTAAGTGATGAATGGATCTGGAACCGAGGTTTTATGTGATCCATCATTCATTGTTTAAGTTAAGAGAGTGGATCCTAGACTTAAAATCTTGTTCCATCTCTTGATTGGTTGACTTGCTAGTTTTGCTAAGTCATGTCGTGGTGTTAGGCGGTTGTGGTACTTCCCCTTTTCTTGTTGTTACTGAATTCAAGGTGGCTCTTGGCTTTAGCAGGCAAGATGAACCTGGCGGATACTTGGTTGACGGGGTGATATAGAGACGCCAAATGGGTCTCGTGGGCGTGACGTAGCTTGTAGGCTTAAGGGTTGGCCGTAAGTAAGATTCTCGCGGGACCCTAAGTGGCTACAAGATAGTGGTCATGTCCGTGTGATGTTCTGCTCGTGAAGTCTTTGTGATTGTCACGAGTAGTTGTTCACGGGAGGGAAGATCATACCCACCGCTTTGTTGAGCTCATGTGTTGTAGAATGTGCTAGAGATTAGTTCTAGCTTGCTTGTGTGTGTGATTGCTTAAATGTAGGTTGTGTCGTTAAGCCCGTGGATCGGATCATCGACCACTGGGCCTCGCGGTGATAAGGCTTACATCACCATGCCTCGGCTATTATGGTGGTTGTTGAGCCTTAGCTTGGACTAGATGCTTCGATTATTGATTGAATGTTTTGGTTTATTGGGATTCGGGTTTATCTAATGCTTAGTGGGGGCCAACTCACTGGGTAATCTTAGATTACTCATCCAACTCTTTGTCTTGCAGGAAACTCTAGATTGGAGACCGTAGTGAAGGTTGGAGCTTAGGTCGCCGGGTCTCCTGGTCGCATTTTGGCTAATGGTTGGATTTTTAAATCGATTTTCTTTTATGATTTCCATTTCAAAATTTTGGGTTTGGGATCCCGCTAAAGCTTTCGATGACCTTAAAAGACTTAAAACGGAATATTTTCCTAAAAGTATTAACGGGTCCGAAATGATAATAAGTTAGTCCAAACCAACACAACCTCTCGGGTCTGGAACGGGTTGGCAAGCCTTAGGTCGGATCAGAGAGGGAATGACCCTTGAGCTGGACCGGCCAAGATAGTCAGATTAGTTCCTTCTACTCGGCTGGATCAGACTTGAGCGTCGTTGTCAAATGTAACTCACCCGGGCCGACCTAGTGGCTCCCGGTCGCAGATGTTCTTGTTTGATTGTTCTGCAGCCGGACAGCTATAGAGCGGTTCGGAGGTGTTACAGACTGCATGTTTCAATAACAATTATGAAGTTGAAGATGGAGTTAGGAAGAGCTGTCCAATTTTCAGAACACGATTGAAGATTCGTGGACGAATCTTTCTTGGCTGAAGAGACTTGATGCAATCAGATATTTGAAAATATTTCAAATATCATTATTATTATTTCGATAATTATCATTTATTTGTATTTTCTTGTATTTATTTTTAGGGCTTTCTAAAATCTTAAAGATTTATTATAAATAGTATCGTAGGCTCATAATTTATATCAGTGTTTTAAAAATCGGCCTAGGCGGCGCCTAGGCGCCTGAAATCATAAACCGCAGCGATTAGATCATAATTGGTATACCAAGTCGCCGGTTTGGTTCAGTCGGTTCAAAACATGCCAAATCGGTCAATTCGGAATTTAAAACGCTGTCGTTTCGAAAAAAAAAAAAATTAAAAAAAGAAAAGAGAACGAGTAGAATTAGATTTTTTTTCCCATAGTCTTCTCCATTCGTTAATATTTCTCTGCAGCCTTTGTGTCTGCTTTTGTCTCCGTTTCTCTTCCTCACATCCTTTGCCTCTTTGATCATTTTGGTTAGTTTTCCTATACGTTTCTAACTATAAGAAATTCAGGTTTAGTTTTTTTTTGGCTTTTGCTAATATGATCAGTTTTGATTTTTTATCATGTTACTCTGTTTCTGGAAAAACAAAAAGAAACAAGTCCATTGAAAATAACTAGTTAATATATAATTTTGTTCTTATTCCTCTCTAGGTTACTCTGCTTGTGATGATCATCAAACTCATTGTTACTTTTTTTTGTGTAAAATTTTTGCAGATTCTCATGGAATTAGATCATTCACACCCTGCGACAACATCGCGCAAGCGAAACTCTGACGATGTTGGATGGGAATATGGGGAATTTTTTAATTAGACGAATCCATATAAGGTTCAATGCAAGTTATGTTCAAGAAAAATGTCTAGTGGAGTATATCATATTAAAGAGCATATTGCTCATATCCCAGGAAACGTAAGAAGATGTCTGAATTCGTCAAAAGAGGATCAAGTTAAGTACATAAATGCCATCATAGAAGCAAAGAAGAAGAAGCTGAGCAAGAAACATGAACATGATTTGCTAAGACCTGAAGTTAATGTAGATATGCAGAGGTTTGAAGATGAGTTAGAAAAAAACCTTGGTACTGTAAAACCATTTCATCTTCAGTGTCCTATGGATAAGTTCGCAACAGCTATCTGTCCTGAAGCTTCTCTTGGTGCACATAAAAGACAACAAAACATCAACTTCGTACTTTTCAAGGAAAAGACTCACCAAGTGCATTAGTATTGAGCTAGACGGGTGTATCAATCAGGTATTCCTTTTAATGCCATCGATAATGATGCATTCAAAATCTTTTGTGAGGGTCTTGGACAATTTGGACCTGGTTGGGTTCCTCCAACTCAATATCAACTAAGTCATCCACTATTGAAGGAGGAAGAAGAAATAATCAAGGGTTTGTTGACGAGTGAAGAGGCTGAATGGGAACGATACAGTTGTTCCGTCATGACTGATGCGTGGACTGATAGAAAAAAGAGGAGCATAATGAATCTGTGTGTTCACTCTAGAGGAGGAACATGGTTTCTGTCCTCAAAAGATACTTCCACAGAATCTCACACAGACTTCAACTATGTGGATCATTGCATTGCAGACCTTGGTGCTGAGAAGGTTGTTCAAGTGGTAACAGATAATACTATGAATAATGTGGCTGCAACAAAGATGCTTAGAGAGAAAATGCCAAATATTTTTTTGACAAGTTGTGCTGTTCATATAATTGATTTGACGCTTGAAGCCATTGCTAAGTTGCCAAAGTTTAAGAAAATCATTGAACAAGCTAAAGACCTCATGTTTTTCATTTATGCTCATATCATAACCTTGTCAATGATGAGAGATCATATGGAGAAGAAGGATATTGTGTGATCCGAAGTTACACGTTTTGCTACAACTTTCTTGACGTTGCAAAGCTTGTTGGAGAAAAAAACCACAACTGAAGACAATGTTCACTTGTGAAGAATGGGATAGATGGACACATGCAAATAGTGCAAAGGAGAATACTTGTTTCTTAACCGTTATGAGCCCTGCATTTTGGAATGGTGTGGAATTTGTGTTGAAGGTTTTTGAACCATTAGTAATGGTTCTAAGGATCGTTGATGGAGAGAAGAAGCCATCAATGGGTTTTATGGTTGGAGAGGTACTAGAAGGTAGGAACAAGATCAAGGCTGCTTGTAATGACTTCAAGAAGAATTACAAACCTATATTCGATATCATTGATGAGAAAATGAAAGGTAGGTTGGATTATTCTTTGCACTTGGCTGCATATGTATTGAATCCATTTTACTTCTACAAGGATCCATCCATGGAACATGATCAGATGTTAATTGATGGGTTTATGGATTGTGTGGAAACTTTTTACCATGGTGACTACGACAAGCAAGATAATGTCGTCAACAAAGAGTTCAATGTCTACAAGTCAAAGTCTGGAGGTTTTGGGAGACCTATAGCTCTAAGAGGATGTCAATAGAATGATGAGAAATATGATCCATATATTATTTTTTACCTTGAAAACCTTTGAATGTTAGATCAACCATGTTTTTTTTATTTAGTTTACATTTTAGGGAGTTGGAGGTCAATATATGGTTGTCATGTGCCTGCTTTGCAAAATAAGCTACAAGAATTCTCTCTTTGACATCAAACTCATCTGGTTGTGAAAGGAATTGGAGTACATTTGAAGGGGTTCGAATTTCTTTTCCTTAACTTTTATTTTAGTTTCTTGGAAGATAAACTTTTTTTTTTTCTGGTTTTGAGAATTTGTGTTTGCTTCTTTGTTGCACTCATTCATAGAAAAGGAATATACTAGAAGTGGATCGACTTAATAGTCTAGTATATGTCCATTTTAATGCCACGTTGTTGAACAAGAGAAAAAAAGATCAACGAGAAAGATATTGTTGTCATTTTAGATGACAAAGATTCAAACAATGCAAGAGAATGGTTAACGAATTCAAGTGAGAGAGAAGAAGGGTTTGGTGATGAAGACCAAGGAGTTGATAATGAAGATCCTGAGTTTGATGAAGAGCATGACATTACTAAGGATATTGAATTCGAATATGATAGTGAACAGGTGGGGTGAACATGGATTAGTTTGGTCAAGAACAAATATTTGCTTTCTTTTTCATTTTCTTTGTTTTTTTTCTTCTTAAGATTATTGAATTTTAGATTTTGGTTTACCTTTTCATTTTAACTTTGATTTGGAATTGGATTGTTTGGATTTTGGAATTATTCTCTGACATTTTAATTTCATTAAGGTTATGTTTTATTAAATTATCACAAACATTTTTACATATAATCTAATATATATTTCTAAAATCATTAAAAATTCATTAACGTCTAGGTCCCGACTAGGCGTTCTAAACATTAGATCTGTACAAATGCTTAGGTACCGCCTAGCGATTTTTTTGAACATTGATTTATATTAGCTTTTCTGATGATTTGATTAATAAAGAGATTTTAAAGAGTTTTGTTAAAGCGAGGTGAGAAATACTTAGAAATCGTAAGAGCCTTTATTAAAAACCTGAGAGTAGCATTATCAACCCTAACCTTTTTTATTCCGCTGCAGTATTAGTACATGTAAAACGGTGGCAGGGAAGTTTATAGGCGATTCGGCCATCAATTATTAGGTTAACTTATATTTTAACGCTTGCAACTCTAAACCGGTCGTCCAAAAAATAAAACAGCTAATCTAAACCGATATAATTTTAACTTAACTGATGTAAACCGAAGGAGTCAATTCCTTTCTCGTTTCTCAAATCAATTTAGGGAAAAAAAAAATTTCCTTTTCTCCGATCGGTTTTCATTTTCGTGAGCCCTTCCATCCCGAATTCTGCTTCTGGGCATCTCCTTTTTCTCTCCGTCGTTTGTCTTTCACGAATCTTTAAGTCATTGAAGGTAAGGTATGTACGTAGTGGCATTATGCTCGCTCACGATCATTGTGATAGGGCTTTTACTTAATTATTTGAATAGGTGCTTTCTCAGTTTCCAAACCTTTCATTAGAGTGGCTGATTTGTGATTAGGTATCTTGGTTTCTGGCTCTTTGATTTTGTGATTAATCAGATCCTGTACCGATATCGAACGTAGCGAGCCTCACTGTGTTTATTGTTCCGGTTTCTTCTCATCCTCCTTCTCCACTTAGTCGCTTTATGGGGCTTATCTGGTTACCAATCCAATTTTCTTTTAACGAGTGTGAGATTATGTGAGGCGCTTAGAAAGGTGCATTTGATTAGGTTTAGTTGCTTTGTAACTTCTGATTAGTACAAAGCATACAACCTGATTTAGTAGCTACTCGCTAAGTTTTCGTTTAGCTGGCATTTGGTTCCTTAAATTGCATTTAACTTCATTTTCTGGATTGCTCAACACTATTGTCTTCGTTCTTGTAGGAACTCCACCCAGATTAGTCTGGATTTAATCATAACTAATCATGACATAGTTGTTGTGTTAAATTGATTAGGTAGGAACTCTAATCTGGTGGGCACTGATCATAGACAGTTCTTCGTTGGCTCTGTTAAGTTGCTTGGTCCTGTTTTCCAGGTTAAACATTTGAGCGGGTTTAGTTTTCCTGTAGATATTTGATCCTAAAGATGCTTTCTTGTCGATCCTCAGTGTGGAAAGTGGGTATAAAAAAGTTTATGGTACCTAAAGATGCTTTCTTGTTTTTATTTGAATTACTTTTTCAGTGCGTAAGGATCCATCAGAAAGAATCATAAATTCTCAATATTTGTGCAATACAAAACCAGGATTTCTAAGAGGGTACCTTAGCATGGTAAGAACTTTTCGATGTAATTCTTTCTCTACCTACTTAGCTATATTGAGGAGATTTGAACTCTTCTAATCCTCTATTTGATATAAGTAGTTCCTCGTCTGCACTATTTCCAGTCTCCACAAATTTGACAACGACTAAATTTCGTTCAAACAAGTCCTGTTTAGAAACAATACTCGTAAATAATGTCTAATGGATACTGAGTTTCTGCAGAATTTGAATTTATTTGGTTGGGTCTTTGATGTTCCAGGCAAGCTCAAGCTCATTACGGCTGTATCTAGCATGCATAAAAAATACACTTGAGGCAGCCATGTGCTTACAGGTACTAACTATTTTGGTTTACGATATCATGTCATAGGTCTCAAAGTCTCCGTCTTTATGGTTTACTTTTTGTAAGGCAATCAAAGGTTCATGTTTCCGTATTCCCTCATCCATGTGTCACCTCTGGTGTGTTACTCTCACGGTTTTTTTTTTTTTTTTGAAGATAATGTACCATCATTCACTTTTACGTTTGGCATTTGTCTTGCAACTATGCATATTTATAATGTTTTTGTACAAGTAGGTGTAAGAGCCATGTAAAGTCCTTGTTAGATTCCTGAAAGTGTCACATTTTTCTAATTGCAGAACTTTCCTTGTCAAGAAGTTGAAAGGCATAATAAACCGGAGGTTGAACTAAAGTATGTAAGCTTGATGCATGTGAGAATGGGATGCTCTTGTGCCATTGTCGTATCTATTAGTAGAATCTTATTATCACCATGTGTGTTTGCTAATTTTTGTAGGACGAGCCCAGAACTTTTGCTAAATCCTGTAAGAAGTTTCCCTCTCAGTTCAGCATTGAAATTTTACTGTCATGTTACTAATCTTTTTTTTGCAACTTGCAGGTTTTGATATGCCGTAACGAGGCTGAAAAATGTTTAATAGAAACATCTATAAATTCACTCCGGATAAGCCTCAAGGTGATTGTTGGTTAATCACTTAAAAGAAGAGCTCTTGGTGACGCACTGTTTAGCAAGGGCTTTTGTGTTGTTTTCCTTTCCTGTAACACTTTCCCGTTTGTCATTCGTTAATTTGCAGGTCAAACAAGCGGATGAACTTGAAAACATATTAACCAAAAAGTTTCTTAGATTTTTGTCAATGAGGGCAGAAGCTTTTCAAGTATTAAGGAGGAAGCCAGTGCAGGTAAAGACCCTTGTTCTTGATCCAATACTTAGTAGGTAGTTGTGAGTGCTATTCTGTTTTGTCTTGGCTTAGATGATAGCTTATTATTCCTTGCCGATTCATTCCCTCATACACTCGTTAAATCTTTGTTGAACAGGGGTATGACATAAGCTTTCTAATAACAAACTACCACTGCGAAGAGATGCAGAAACAGAAGCTAATCGATTTCATTGTTCAGTTTATGGAGGCACGTCTTTCTTCAAACCTAATGCTTTTGTTTTTGTTCTATGACCTTGGTTGCATGCAATAATAGGTAGCATTTTAGTAATAATGAGAATATATATGTCTTGTTGATACATGGTTGTTATGTTTTTCTCACACTCTGCCTTTAAAAGTGACTGAAATGTTTCTAAAAGAATGAATCATCGAAGATGCTGCTACATCTCTGATTAAAAAAGATTTGAAATGTGGTACGTGCAGGACATAGAGAAAGAAATAAACGAACTGAAGACGTCAGTGAACATGAGAGGAAAAATTGTTGCTACAGAGTTTCTCAAACAGTTCATGTAAGCCTTACCCTTCCCTCATTGTATCAAATCAGCTCATTGTTTTGTTAAAATTCATCTTCTTTTATTGCTACTTACTTGTCTTCTTACACTGTCGAACCTCCTCGGGCTTGGTAGTTGTTAGTGTGTATGTAACAGGATACACAAATATGTTCCGTTGATCATACATGTTCCAACTTACAAATCTCAGAAACCAAAAAAGATATATATTGTTTCATTTACCACCAAAAAAGGACTAGTACGCAAGTTTTCATAATCCTGGATTCACCATACAAGTGGAAAACTATCGAATATTTCCAGAATTTTAGGATATCCAGACCTATATTTCTCGGATTATCTTGATCCTATATTAAAATCAGAATATCTCTCACCTGTGGACGCATTCAAAAAAAAAAAAAAAAAAAGTAAAGAGTAAATAACTTATGTTTAATTTGTTTTTGCTCATTTACATGTTTACATGATTCGGCTTTGAATCTCATAGGTAGTCATAAAATATGAGCTCTTATGGATTTGGTTATCTGTTTACGGTAAAACCTCTATAAATTAATAATGTCGGGATTGGAGAAATTTATTAATTTATAGAGGTATCAATTTATCGATAAATTAATAATTAAAGAGAGATAAATCTTTAGTACTTACATGAAAAATATATTTTAAATTGTTTACATTTTCTTTTTTATAATCTGTCTTTAATCGCTAATGTTGAATCGTGAGATTAAAGATAATATTATTTGTTAAATTTTACACTGACCTGATTCGGACCGAAAAAATTTATTAATTTACTAATTTATAGAATATTAATTTATTTGAGGTTTTAATGTAATAAGTAATAACACACAAAATCTGTGTACTCAGTACGTTACTTATTATTATTATTATAACCAAAATATTGGTCGTGCATGAATCTCTTGTGAATCGTATCAATGAATTCCGAATTCCATGTATCACCAATCATTTTGACTTTTGTAAGACAAGACAATGGACTCGTTAGCTCCAATAACTTAGGTTTTTAAGAAGAGCTGGAGTTTGGTTGGACTTGACCACCACCACCTTATCCAATATTCATTCCTCTTTCCGCCAAAATCTATTGTCTCATTAAATGTCCACATTCAAACAAAATCCAGCTAGCTATCATGCATGAATTTTTATATGCTGTGTATCTAATCTAATCAATACTCTGAATATTAACCAATAGGATAACCTGTCGACGAAACAAAAAGTTAACCTACAATTTATCCAATGGCCTCGCAATTCCAAGGGATAGGATTTCGTCTTAAACTCATTATTGATGGAAAATTCTGTATTTCTGCTGGTTCCGCGTCTTCTTTTTGCTTTTTTACTCAAACATACTCATTTCATTGATAGATACTAACAGACATGTGAAGGCTTCTCAAATTCAATTACATCCCTTAACCAATGGGGGAAATAACAATCTAAAAAACCAAAATACATAGATTGATCATGAACACACTTGGCAATCATATCCGCACATTTGTCAAGACTCTCCTTTCTTTTGCAATGTTAGATAGAAACATCTGTTTTCGAAACCATCTATTAGGCTCCTTGGTAGTTTTGATCAGAGAGTTCGAATCGCATTCGAAAATGACTTTGGAAAAACCCCAATTCATAGCACGTTTTTTTCATGCCACAATAAATATCTTTTAAAAGTACAAATTATAAAATACCTTACGTTTGTTTGTAAAATTACATCAAAATTGTTACTGGGTTATTACAACTATAATAGAGTTATTTTCGGTCGAAAATTTACAAATAAACGGATCATACCCGCTTTCACTCGGTAAAACACGAGGATCTATTTTAAAAAAAATCCAAACCATTCAAAATTAATTATTCTAATCTCAACCGTCCAATATATGACTTTCATCATTGTCCTTGAATATCAAAAAAAGTTGGGTTTCATAAATTAATTTTTTTACTGTTTGTGGAAAATGTAATATGTCTGTGGTCCATTTTCGGTAATGTTTTACAAACATTTTTGAAAATTTCGTTTATATTGAAAATCATCCTAAAAATGCGCTCATTCAAATAATGTAAATCTAAATCTAAATTGTGGAAAAAAATATCATAAATCACTATAATTTAGAAAATAAAATAATCACTTTTCTATAAATGTACTCGAGATTTTTTCTTGATTTAAGAATATCCCAAAGTATAATTGAAAACCTTACTAACAATCTTCTCTTTAAATACCAAGCTATCAAATTCATTCTTCGCAACCTACAATGCCCCAAGTTTCATACAAACGAAAATATTGCTTTTTTTTTTTTTTTTCTTTTTTTTTTAAGTGCAGTTATGTATTTCTTCAAAGAATTGAAACATAGTGGAAAATTACGTAGTTTGCTTTTTAAAAATTTCTATAACGTTTATATTTTTTGTAGACTTTTGAAAAAAATGTTCGATTCTCGTATTAGTTGTAATTTTTTTAATATACATTCTTTTATGTTGTTAACTATTTGTTTTTGAAATAATATTAGATACTATTGGTATATCCTTGCATGGAATAATTACAAGAGACGAAGACATTGTATTCCTATTCCATGGTGAAATTAGTAGCTCAAGACTTGAAGATGAGAATGAGATTGTAGAATTTGTTACTAGATTACTACAAAAACTTATTCATTTGTTTTTTTTTTTTTAACGAATTCTTTCCAAATTATGTTGTTACTTAGATTATTTATCTTAATTTAAATACAAAAGTACTTAGTTATTTATCTTACATGTTTCCAAATTTAATTATTTTTTAATTTCAAATCAAATAACAAAAAAAGAAAAAAGGTATAATGCAACAAATGATTAAAAAAATGACAATACTGAGATTCTCAAAAAAAAAGATTATAATAACCGAGAAAAAATAGAAAAAATGACAAACGACAAAAACTTACAAACGACAAAATTATTGCGTGATCCTATGTTGATTTTTTTTTTGTTATAAAAAAGTGTTATAACTCAAAATAATATACAAAATAACATGTATTTAAATTTAGCCTTCAAATCCACAAAACCAATATACATTTTTTGAATAACAATTAATAACATTTTATTCTAAAAGAAAAAATTTATCTCGATTGTCTATAACCAACTCATTAATATTTTAAAATTACATTGTTATTTAATTACGTTAATTCATTAAAAAATTACATTTTCTAGATATTTAGAGAATTTTTTTGTTTTGTGGTTAAGGATATTTTGGCATAATCTTAACAAATTTGAAAATTGATATTTGAAAATTGATATATTAAAAATAAAATAATCGTCAAAAGTAAATTATAAAGGACTCCTTCTAATGCACAAAAAAACTTGTCTATTAAAACATGAAAGATTTTTAGTTAAAAAAATGTGATGTTTCAAATATTGTGTCTATCATTTCAAATATTCTTCCAATAAACTAAAACTAACATAATGCAAAATTATTGCCACAAATCACGATTTGAGTTAAGTACGTTTGATTTTAATAAATGATAAACATAAATGAAGATTTATCTTTTAAATAAAAAAAATAAATTTTTACCAATGCTAAGTACATACTTTCTATAACGAAATGCTAATTGGATATTCTTTCAAATCAAATCCGAAGTAATATCTTCTAAATCCATGCAAATCGAAATATTCAAAATCCTTTAACCTACCACAACTGGGCTCTTTACCTATATAAACTAATCTACATGAGAGGTATTCATCATCCTCACACAAACAAGCAAACATATTGTGATGAGGACATCCAATCGCTTGGAGAACCATCAAGGGAGGTGCGAGACCCGTTCGTGCCAAAGCGGCCAATCACGAGGTCAAAAAGCAAGGCCACTCAACACCAAGTAAACTTGTACGTAGGAAAGCTACTGGAGCTACTAGAGCACGTGGAGAAAGCCCAAGGTTTAGTCATATGAGACTTGGCTCCAAGACCCTTTCAAATGGAGCTCATCGGCGACCAAGAGCTCAAACTTCACCAAACTGAAGAGGAAAACCAAGCCAACCATTTGGATCATAAAAAGCACTTCCAGGAGACTCTACATCACCTGTAAACCAGCTTAAAAGCCCTGAAGATCACCGAGTTCCAAACTTTTTAATTTGGACATGGTTTAGCCGATAAACCGACTTTGGCAATCACCCAAGGCCAAACTGGTTTAGACCACGACCCTGGAGATACCAATCAATCCAATATGCTTTTTAAGACCGAGGATACTAGAGAAATCAAGGAGAATGTGCCAATCCAAGCCCAAAAAGACCCTTGACCATTTTTAGCCCAAAAGAGCAAGTTTGGCTACAACTTGCTCTCCACTTATTTTGATGATTAAGGACGACCTTGGAAGACTCCAAAGGAACCATAGACTCTCATTATGTCTTGTGGTTGGATTGGATTGCTTAGGAGATCATTAACTTGAAGACTTTCCTTAAGAAGACCTAAAACTAAGCTAATTGTCCAACGGCTAGTTTCTATGTTTAATTCTGATTTTTCTTGCCTTTTTATCTTAATAAGAACATTGGAGCTCATCTATATAAGCTCACTACAGTCCCTTGTATCATTAACCTTATCTTTGAATTATAATCTTGCATTTTGTTTTCATACAAAATCTTTTGTCTTTTGTTTTTGTGGAGGAATCCAAAACCAAAAGTCAACCTTGTTCTATATCACAAGATTATCATCTCTTGTGTGGGCTAGAACCTCAACTTCCCGCCTTCAGTCTGTTTAGAGTTTAATAAGAAAAACTACTTTAGTACCTCTTATTAGATTCACCATCTTCTTGGTTGGATTGATCTTCAATTCCATTGAAGGTCACATCAGATTGTATAAGGGTTATAGCAAAAAAAAAGCAAAAAAAACACCATGGCTCTTATATTAAAGAAGTCCGAAAAAGCTACGGAACTATCGACCTTAAATCAGGTCAAACCATGGAAGCCAGCATGGAGGGTTCGTGTGAAAATTATGCATGGAGGGAAGGCAGGAAACGTAAGCTTTGGAGAAACATTGGAATTTGTCATCCAAGATGAAGAAGTAATCTCTCTTTCTATTTCATATATAATCCATAAACTACTTACATCATATTTGGTTTTATCTCTATCTCATTCTGTTAACAACATGATTTTATCTCTATCTCATTCTGTTAACAACATAATTTTTAATGACTTTTGTTTATTTAATATTTATTGTGATAAGGGAACGATGATGCATGGATCAATAAAACGCATCGAAATTGTGAAATTTGGTCAATCAATAAGAAAAGGCGGGTGAAAGGAGATTATTCATTTGAGTGTCAAGAATGCATATGGTGGTTTCATACCAACTCGACATGGCTTTCGATTGTTTCTCTTAGGACACTCCAAGATAAACGATATCGAAAAAGATGAGGGATTTTTTATCGAAAGATTGACTTTGATTCCATTCGCCTCATTAAACAACCCTGACTATAACCAAAAAATTTTGGTTGGTAAGTATTATCAATAAATTTTTATATTATGTTAATCTAGTTACTTAATTTATTTATTTTAATTTTATTATCTTTGGATTAATATTTTGAATATTTTTTTGAATTTTCATAGATGTTGTTAGTCAAGTGATTGTATGAGTGACATGGAATCAAAAGATGTCTATGGAAAACCAACTAACAAAATTGATGTCACTCTAAGAAATGCTAGGTATGTTATCTAATTTTTTTTTTAAAAACGTTATGTTTTGTTTCAAAAATTATAGTATGCCTAAACCGGAATTTTTGCATCTTATAGCAATGAACACCTCAAATGCACTTTTTGTTAATGTAGATTTAGAAGCAAAATTATATAATGTGAAGAAGCTTCACCAAAATTTCAAGGAGAACTTGGAGAAGCAAAATGTGACAAGAGCAAAACAAGCCAACAAAAGGAGAACCATCAAGGGAGGTGCGAGACCCGTTCGTGCCAAACTGGCCAATCACGAGGTCAACAAGCAAGACCACTCAACACCAAGTCAACTTGTACGTAGGAAAGCTACTGGAGTAACTGGAGCTAGTGGAGAAAGCCCAAGGTTTGGTCATAAGAGACTTGGTCCCAAGATCCTTTCAAATGGAGCTCATTGGCGACCAAGAGCTCAAACTTCACCAAACTGAAGAGGAAGAGCAAGCCAACCATTTGGATCATAAAAAGGTCTTCCAGGACACTCTAGATCACCTGGAAACTAGCTTAAAAGCCCTTAAGATCACTGAGTTCCAAACTTTCCAATTTTGGACCGGTTTAACCAAAAAATCGACTTTGGCAATCACCCAAGGCCAAACCGGTTTAGACCACGACCCTGGAGATACCAATCAATCCAATATGCTTATTAAGGTTAAGACTGCTTAAGAAATCAAGGAGAATGGACCAATCCAAGCCCAAGAAGACCCTTGGTCATTTTTAGCCCAAAAGAGCAAGTTTGGCTACAACTTGCTCTCCACTTCTTTTGATGATTAAGGACGACCTTGGAAGACTCCAAGGAACCAGAGACTCTCATTATGTCTTGTGGTTGGATTATATTGTTTAGGACATCATTCACTTGAAGACTTTCCTTAAGAAGAACTAAAACTAAGCTAATTGTCCAACATCTAGTTTCTATGTTTAATTCTGATTTTTGTTTCCTTTTTATCTTAATAAGGATGTTGGAACTCACCTATATAAGCTCACTACAGTCCCTTGTATCAATCACCTTATCTTTGAATTATAATCTTGCATTTTGTTATCATACAAAATCTTGTGTTGATGAGATGGGAAATTGAGTGTTTTAACACCTGATTTCTACAAGATTTTATCCAATTTATCCCATCTTTACTTCATTTCTCATGCATTTAGGATAGATTTCCGTTTTTGAAGTCCTAGGAGTCCGTATTTGCATGTTTGGTGTATTTCAGGTAATTTCAGGTCAATAAGAGAGGACAAGAGCCCTAAAAGGGAGGAAGCAAGTCAAGAAGCAAAGGCAAGGAATCTACTATCAATTGGCCAAGTCTCACCTGTATCGAAGACATATCGATCGATATGGGATGAAGAATATCGAGACCCATATCGATCGGTATCCTGAAGCCAGAAGCAAAAACAAAAGACCAAAATGCCCATAGCCGACCAAGCTTCCATATAAATAGGCCTTGTCCCATCATGGGAGACACAACTCCACACATTCCACTTTTAACTCATTCTAGGTTTTCTTTTGCTACCCAAAAGAGGTAGCTATGTAAATATTTTTATTTTTCATTTTTTTCTTTTTATTTAATTTAATTTATGTAAAACCTTTTATGATTAATTAAAGTTAATTAATGAGATTAATTAAGAGAGAGAGGGTAATTATAGGTTTCCTAATTATGGTTAATTAGTTGGTTTTTATGAAACCAATTAGGCTTAGATCTCCTAATCATGGGTCTTTAGGGGAATAGAGGAGATGGATATTGGTGACACCTCCTATCACTCTTCTTGACCTCTACTATCCCTAATCCTAGTGGTTAGTGGATGAGTCTAAGTGATTAGTTGAGAGGCTTTCTCTAACTCTAATATATCTATGGAATAGCATTTAGGGTTTGAATTGTGGAAATTTTTGCACACTTATAGCCTAGATTCACGGTTGTATCCTTTCAATTGGCTTAACATGTTAGGAGAGTGATCTAGAGAATTAGTTGAATTCCTAAGAAATTGTTGAATCAATTAATGAGATTAGAATCAAACTTCCACATCAGGAAATACAAAGGAGCTTGTAGTATCTAAGGCCACTAGATATTTAACTTGATTCAATGGGCCCGTTGATAGAGTAAATGCTTAGTAGTACGGTTATCTTTGATCGGATGATCGGGTAGCTAGTAAAACCGCAACAAAAGTTCCTAACCCGAATTAACAACCTTGATTAGTTAGCTCCCTAGAACCCTAATCAACCTTAATTAATCCTTCCTAGTAGTTTAGATTCCTATTCTAGATAGTTAAAGACTCAAAACCAACATCTACAAAACCCCCTTTACATTTAGGCTTTCAACTTGGTTTAAAATACAACTTGATAACTTTCGCGCTCCTTTGGGTTCGATCCCTCAATTCCTACAACAAGTATAGCTTATACTTGGGCTAAGATTGAGGTGTTTATAAATTTTAAAGCATGAAAACACCAACACATCATGTGTCTTTTCCGCCATCGCCCTCTTCTTGGTTGGACTGGTTTTCAATTTCATTGAAGGTCACATCAAATTGTATAAGGGGTTTAGCAAAAAAAAGAAAAGAAACACCATGGCTCTTATATCAAAGAAGTCCGAAAAATCTACAGAACTATCGACCTTACAACAGGTCAAACCATGGAATTCGACATGGAGGGTTCATGTGAAAATCATGCATTTCTAGAAGACGGGAAACACAAGCTTTAGAGAAACATTGGACTTTGTCATCCGTGATGAAGAAGTAATCTCTCTTCCTATTTCATATATAATCCATGAACTACTTAATTCATATTCGGTTTTATCATTATCTCATTCTGTTAACAACATGAATTTTAATGACTTTTATTTATTTAATATTTATTTTGATAAGGAAATGATGATGCATGGATCAATAAAACACGACGAAATTGTGAAATTTGCTCAATCAATAAGAAGAGGAGACTGGAAGGAAATTATTTATTTGAGTGTCAAAAATGCATCTGGTGGTTTCAGACCAACTCGACATGCCTTTCGATTGTTTCTCTTAGGACACTCCAAGATAAAAAATATTTAAAAAGACAAGGGATTGTTTATCGAAAGATTGACTTTGGTTCCATTCACCTCATTAAACAACCCTAAATATAACCAATTTTTTTTGTTAGTAAGTATTATTAATAAATTTTAATATTATGTTAATCTGTTACTTCAGTTATTTATTTTAATTTTGTTATCTTTGGATTAATATTTTGAATATCTTTTCGAATTTTCATAGATGTTGTTGGTCAAGTGATTGGTATGGGTGACATGGAATCAAAAGAATTATGTGGAAACCAACTAACAAAATTGATGTCATTCTAAGAAATATCGGGTATATTATCTAATGTTTTTTATAAATAAGTTATGTTTTGGTTTAAAAATTATACTATGCATAAACCGGAATTTTTGCATCTTATAGTAATGAACACCTCAAATGCACTCTTTAGGGACGTTATGCTGACTAGATCTACATGGCATGTTTTGATACAAAGGATGGACAACTCATTTGTTTGGTGAGACATGCTAACCTTGAAACATGTGAAGGTTGGAGACAATCTTTATTTTGTAGATCCCATTTGTAGTTGGTGGAAGAAGCGAATATGATAAAATTCACATTTTTTTAGGTTTTAGTTATATATCAAATGCATTTGATGCTACCGAACTTCTAATAAATCCTGATATAGCAGAGGTTATTGTTTTCAAGAATACGTAAGTTTATAATTATAAACTATATATTTATTGATTATATATATATATATAGATTAAATGTAATAAATTGTGCCTTACTAACATAACTTTTCTTAACTATATCTAGGCTTCCAAATGATGAAATCCAACTGAACCTTGAGAATCCAAATCCCGAAAATGATATGGCTATGGTGATCAAAGAAAGTTTTCTTACCTACCCATTGCGTAACATTGAGCAAATTCTGCAGATCAATGAACTTGGAAAATGTCGGGTGATTTGCACCATTAATGCCATTGATTGTGACTAGAGGTGGTACTATTTCATTTGTTGTGGCTGCAACAAAACTGTTCAGTGGAAAGAGGACAGTACAACAAAAAAGGAGTCGTGGTGGTGCAGAGTTTGTAAGGCTTTTGTTAAAGCCCTTACACCGAGGTTTAACTCTTTGACATTATAATATAAACGTTTAACATTATAAGATGATGTTTCGTGCTTAAAAAGTTATCCTTATAGATACCAATTACATGTGTTGGTCAAAGACAAAACATGGGTTTTCATTTTGGGTAGTGAAAGGAGATATTGAGAATGTTTAACTAGAGCATTAAAAATATTTTTGAAGTATTCTCAATTAAGAAATGGATTGGAAAATTGAGTACATGACAAAAAAAATTCAAAAACAAGATTGGTTCAAAAGTTTGGAGTAGATAAAATTAGGACTCAAACTCTCATTAACTTGGGTAAGGATCGATTTCAGAACGAATATTTCAGAAATTTTTTGCCTATTAATTTTAAAATTAGATGCAAACAGATAATTTGGGTAATTCAGGTATATTTGTTTCCATACATTTTCCTTCTTTTAACTGTTTGCATAAAATAAATTGTTCCAAACTGAAAATTGATTAACTGAGAATGAGAATGAGACATGAATTTTGAAACGAATATGAGATGAGATGAGACTCTCGTCCCAAAATAGACAAGACTAATCTGATTAACTGACTGCTACAATCATTTTACGACAAAGTTAGAGACATGAATCTGTATATAAAAGGTAAGACTGATCTAAGGGTGGGACGAATCCAAAAATCTGAAACTTGAAGATAAGGTATCTGGCTTTAAGGTATATGTATAAACATCAAGATATTCGCGGATATCTGGATCCATAATAATAAATATATTAAAAATAAAAATGCGAAAAATCTAATTTTAATATAAAAGTAATATTTGATATAATATATTTGAAAATAAAATATAATATAGTGTAAAAAAATAATTAATATTAAATTATATACATGTTTTATATAAGAAATTATATAATATATATAAAAATATTTTTAATATATTTAATGGGTTGGATATAGACCTTAAGACTAAGATATCCATATCCAATTTGGATGGACCCTAGATTTGTTTATCCGAATCCGACCCTCGACATATTTGAATTTTTGGAGCTGATCGGAGCGGATCTCCAATCACCGATAATGATTCCACCTCTATAATATACTATTATTAATTATTATACGTAAGATTAATTTTTGGTACAATTCAGCAAAAAACAAAAGCATTCACCGTAAGAAAATAAAACATTAATCCTGTGCCCGGTACGTGTCATATCTAGTAACTATATACTGTTATAGCAACACAAGAAGGCCTATCGATCGATAGGGACCTCAGAGGATGTGCTCGCAACATATCATACATATCTTCAATAAAATGACCATATCTTGAGCTACAGACATAGAAATCACTTCAAACGACTTGGAAATGAAAGCTAACTTCCACATCTTTATTTTTCCATCGGTTTGGTTCAATTTGAGTACCGGGAATGCCTCCAATAAATGTCAAACTTCTAAAAGTCATATCCGAGACTGCTCCTTTCTGCTCCACTTTCTCCAAGTAATCCCAAATGCTCAAAACACCTACTATATAATATATAGACCTGCAAACGACTCTAAAGCTAACAAAGGCATGTGGTATAAAACTCGAAAAACCACAATATATCAGTAGCATGATTAATACTTACTATTTTTAGGTAAAATATGTATTTTGTCTTTTTATTTTTGTTTAGTAAAGCTTTTATGAACTCTATTTTATTTCTTATTCCATTTATTTTCACCATGTGTGAGTAAACTTTATGGGTTGAGTGGGAGAGATATATTAGAGAGGTATTAAGTTACTAATCATGATTTAGGGTTAATTAATTGATTTATTAGAGAAATCAATTAGGTTTAATTCTTTTAACTATGAGTCCTTGGGGATTGATTGAGATGAAGCTAGTGACATCTTCTATCACTCAATCTTATCTCTACACTCTCATACATAATCCATATGTTTGATGAGTTGTCTAAGTAATTAATAGAGAGGCTTTTCTCTACCCTAATAGGACTAGTTTCAACTACACTTTAGGGATGATTCGTTGAAATCTTTGCATAATTTAATGCTTCAAATTACGCCAGGCTCCTTTCAAATGGCTTAACATGTTAGAAGAGTAATCTAGAGAGTTGGTTGTACTCTAAAAAATTGTTGAGTCTACAAATGAGATTAAAATCAAACAGCCACATTAATAATAGTAATGGCGTTGGTAAACCTTAAGACCGGTAGTTATTTGTCTCTCTCAATGGGACTGTTGTTAGAGCAAGTAGCTAACGAATCGGTTATCACCGAGACACAATCGGTTAATCGAATAAAATCACTTATAAAACAAACCCCTAAACAAGAACTCGAAAACCCTAGTCCTAAGTTAACTTATATAAGATCTCTCCTAATCAATATATTCTCCCAGGAAACTCATACCTTTTATCATATATTCAAAAACTATTAAGTTGATTAGTATTTTCTAAGGCTAAAAAACAAACCAACAAAATCCCCTTGCTCTACATCGGATTTCTATATCCGGTTTTCAAACCTTTCGATAAACTACCACATTCATTTGGGTTCGATCCCTCAATTTCTACACAAGTATTTGCTTATACTTGGGTAACGATTGAGGTGTTTATAAATTTTAAAACTTGAAAACACCGACCACATCACTGTTAACATTGGAAGGATCATGTTAAGGATGGAGACGCATTGAAGGTTTCCCTTTACCTTATAACCCGATAACAGTGGGAGTATGTGTCAATGGTTTTATCTACTATGGTGCTCGTAACTCAAACCAATTTAGGAATGTAGTTATTGTTTGTTTCGATGTTAGATCTGAGAAACTAAGCTGTATCAAAGCACATGAGGATCTCATTCGATGGGGGAATGATTTCATATTTATAGATTACAATGGGAAGCTAGCTTCTAATGTGAGATATCCTTATGATCGTTTCAATAGTTTTGATTTATGGATATTAGAATACGCCGAAAGACATGAATGGTTAAAACAACAATGCCCCTCTTCCGTGTGGGATTCTGTTTGGGGGAATGAAAATGTCTATTCCAGGAACCAATAAGACTGGGAGATTATTATGACTCCAAAGGGGTTGTCACCTAAAATTGAACCTTTTACAATTTTTTTTACTACAGTGTTGAAACGAAAAAAAGATCAGAAGAGTTAGACTCCTAGGAATTGGAGATTATAAAGAGTTTAAGAAAGGATCCTCCTATTTTATGGATAAAAATTAAAGGTTTCAAGGATCCTTCTAATGTATGAATAAAAGTTAGAGAGGCTGGCAAAGATTTCAAGGATCCTCCTAATTTATGTATAATATAAGAGAGCAAGGCAAGCTCTGGTTGTTTTTATTTTTATTTACATTTACTTGCAACATTTTAAGTGTTAGATTTTGTACAGCACCAAACAAGCTGATTCGTTATCTTAAATGACTGGAGTTTTGCATTTAAAAAGAGTATATTAAGATAATTTAAGGAAACTTGATTTTTCTGCATATTACTTTGATTATAATCGAAGAATGGAGATCTAAAATATTTCATAATTTTCTCTATTTTTTATGGGCAATTGACAACAATATCATGAAAAATTACGTCAAAAACCATTTTAACATAAAATTTTTTGGGAAGGAATACATTGATTAGGGAATGCTTTCCCAAATTATTTTTTTCCTTCCCGAATTTCCAAAATACAATTCGGAAAAGAAAAACACTATTCGGTAAGGAAAAACACTAATTTGGGAAGGAGCTTCCGAATTCTAAAAATACCACAAAAATGTGTCATTAATGGTATTATTGGAATTACAAAACTTCGTGTGTTCTTAGTGTCTAATATAATTTTTTCATGCTATTTAAGTCTTTTCTTATATACATTTTTTTTTAAAGTGTGTTTTGTAGTCCATTTAGTGTTTTTTTTTAGTTATCTATATAAAAGATATATTTAAAATATTAAAATAATAAAACTCAAAAACCCGATTCGACTGGTTATACCGGTCTGACCAACTATCCAGTAATAATGCCTTGTTGATGTTTGGTCCGACTTTCAAAACATTGATTATACTTGAAAACGGGAAAAAAAATTAATACTTGGAAAAAAAGAAAAAAACAATGTATTTATGCTGAACCAGATTTTGACATTAAACCGAGTCACCGGTTTTATCGACCTATGGCCGGTCTTAGCGGTTTAATCTAAATCTGGTTTCTAACTTAACCTAGATTCCCAATCAAACCGGTTGGACTGGTCCGATTTTCAAAACCTTGAGTTTAACCTAAAAATCCATTTGGTTGCCTTTTTTATTATTTCTTTTGTTGTTTAGGTTTAGTATAGTTAAAAATCGTAAAACTGAATGATCTTTTGGTTTTTATATAAAATCTAAAATAATTATATATTTTTTTGGTTAAAAAAACCAAAACTAAAACTGAAGTGTATTCTATATGGTTTTGATATGGTTTTATTTTTTATAAAACCAATGAAATGTAAACCAAAGAAAATCTAAACGAAACCAAAATACATATGGTTTTTATATATGGTTCATTTTTTTATAAAATCGATTAAAGAAAAACAAAGAAAACCGAACCGAAAAGACTGAATCAAAACCAAACCGACCGAAACGAGAAAAACGCCCACCCCTAGATTTTTGTGTCGGCCTAAAAATTTTTTTTTTGAACTTTTCCATTCTTTCATTTGTTGCTAACATTACACATTCAATTGTCTTGCAGCTAAAAATACATCTTTTGCTATTCTATCTGTCTCAACATTATCTTTTCTTGGTATGAAACCAAACTTGACACTATTAAAATCCAAGGAGATTTTCTCTATGTCTTTGAGTACTTCGTACACTGTTTTTAGAAACTTCTTGGTCTTTAGCATTATTACACTGTTTTTAGAAACTTCTTGGTCTTTAGCATTATTATGCTTGAGTCAGACCTGCACACAATTTCCCTTAGCTCTCTCCTTAATCCCTGCCTCATTGCTTCTCTCATTGCTAGGGCCTCCGCTATCAGTGGCGATCCTATGTTTTCCTTGGCCATGCCGCGCTTGCATATCTCATTTCCGTCGTCTTGTACCATTCGCCATCTTAATCCCGCTCTTTTGGATTCCTTGTCCCATACCGCATCCTAGTATATAGTGATCGTTCCATTCCCTTCCTCCACTTCTTTTGTTGCTCTCTTCGGTCTTTTTGTTGTTTTTCCTTTTGGGTCTTGTGCCTGAATCCATTCACGTGCATCAACCATAACATCTGTTACAATTCCTATGTTATTACTCTGTTGTAGAATATGTTATTGTTCCTCGTTTTCCATATATGCCAGCAAGTCAAGAAAATAGAGCCTCTCCATGGTTACCCACTGGCGGTAGACATACAAGTTGCTTTAACACTTTTAGAATAGTCTTTACGTTATCTTGGCCTGATATTCGCATATTATTGCTAAAAGGTGTTTGGTCCCATACTCGCTGAGCAAACGGGCACATAAATAGGGTATGGATTTCTGTCTCCTTTTCCCCACAACGTTTGCAGTTATCATTCTACAAAACTTTTCGTTTCATCAGGTTAGCCCCCACAAGAAGGATCTCGTGGGTGAGCTTCCACACGAAAATATGGATTCTTGGTGAAACTACACTTCTCCAAATGGTGCCATTCCAATCATAATCTCTATGTTCCCTTTTCAGTGTGTTTCTGTTCTCCATGTGCTCTAGTGCTACGAAGTATCCAGATCTTGTCGTATACTCTCCAAGCTCATTTTTCATCCATACAATCTTATCATCTCCTCCCATAATGCTCAGTTGAATATGAAGAATCTCTGTCTCTCTTTCCGGGATCATTTCCCTAATCTTCCCAACATCCCATTGATGCGTGTCTCTTGAGATTAGTTCCTCAACCCTCCAGTCCTTTGACATCGCCAGTGCTGGCCCCATTAGCAGTTCCGGTTTCTCCATCGAGATCCATTGGTCGTCCCATATGCTCGTTGCTTTACCATTCCCAATCACGTGTCATAGTCGAAGTTTCAATAAATCCATCACAGCTTTTATTCACTTCCATCCTTGTGAGCAAGTTTTCGTGCATTTTACCTCAAGGAAGCTTTCATCAAAAAAATCCGGCCTAATAGACTGTCTGGTTTGGTAAGTAACCTCCAGCTAGTTTTGGCCAGCAACGCATCATTGTATTGTTATATTTCTTGAAAACCAAGTCCTCCTTCTCGCTTAGATTCAGCAAATTTACTCCATGCCATCCAGCTCATGCTCTGCTTCTCCGCGTCTGCATCCCACCAAAACCGCGTCATTTCCGATATAATGCTCTTACAGAGACTAATGGGAAGTTTAAATCATGTCATAGTATATGCCGGAATCGCCATTAGCATTGATTTGAGGAGTATTAGGTTCCCAGCTCTTGACAGCCTCTTGGTAGCCCAACTTCGGGATCTCTGCTTAATTATATCCACAATTGAACTAAAAAGGTCCCACTTTCTTCTGCCAAACATCTCTGGCAATCCTAGGTAGTGTCCGTTTCCACCCTCCTTTCTAATGCCCATCTGTTTCTTCACACGCGTTTTCGTCTCCCTTGATGTCATCCTGGAGAAAGTTACAGCAGACTTTGGTTTGTTTATTCGTTGTCCTGAGGCTATCTCATATTCTCTGAGTATCTCCATAAGTGTTTCACATTCTCTTGGACTTGTTTGGAGGAAAAACATAGTATCATCAGCGAAAAATATGTGATTGATCCTGCTGCAGTTGTTTGCAATCTTGATACCAGTCATTCTACCTTCCCTCTGTGCTTTTTTTGTATAAGCCTGACAAGACCTCGCTACACAAAATGAAATTGTATGGTGATAACGGGCCCCCTACCAGATTCCCCGCTGTGGTTGGATCAATCCTTTTGCCTCTCCATTCATCAGGACCGAGAAGGACACATATGTTATGCACTTCATGATCCAGTTTACAAAGATTTCAAGGAAGCCAAAATGAGTCAAAACCTCACTTATAGACGTCCACTCAAGTCTGTCATAAGCCTTGTGAAACACCCCAACCCAATTTTCCTTAGTTTTTCTTACTTAGTCGAATTAGGTTGCTCTGTTTTAACTTAACATTTGAGGTTCATCAATTCATAGGTTGATTCATGCTTAAACATATAACTTGAATTACTTAAACATGCGATTCTGATTACAATGAAAGTTTGCTAATAAGCTATTACATTGCATCAGTTCATCTGTAGGAATTTGTGTACGTTTTATAACTTTTATGAAACCCGAACAACAAATTTAATCCCTAGGATCTAGTGTCAATTGAATCTATTAATCGGATCTCGAGTATATCTGGATGTTATGCAGCGGAAGAGATCAGGTATGTTGAGATATGAAACGTCTCAGATGTTGCGCCTCTACTGGTATCCACACGCACACAAACTGGAAAGCCGGGATGTTAATGCCGGAAGAGAGATCAGATCTATGATGAAAGCTTCAGGGATTCATGTGTTTCTGGTGGCTGTGTAAATTAGGTTAAGAGTAAAAGTCGTGCCTAATCTCTATATATAGGGATTAGCAAAGACCTAATTAACAATCGGGCCAAGCCCAAGTCTAATTAAGTCATAAACCAAAACATGTCGTTTTGGCCCGACACTCAAGGAATTTGGTGTAGATTTTAAAACTTTTATAAAATCCTAATGATTCCTTTTAGCCCTTTAGATCACGTTGATTGAATCTATATTTCAGATATCGATCATACCTGGAGTTTATGAGCAGTGGAAATGTTCAGGATGCCGAGATCAGGAGCGCCTCAGATGCTGCACCTCTACGAAAAGTCCACACACACACAAACTGGATCACCGGGATGCTAGTGCCAGAAGAGCTCTCGGGATTCTGTGTTTTAAGGTGACTGCAGATCTAAGAGTCGCTGAAAATTTCGTGCCTCTCTATCTTATATAGGGACCACGAAAACCTAATTAATAACCGGGCTAAACCGATCATTAATTAGATCATTAAACCAAACCAGTCGGTCTGATTCCAGTCACTGTGTCGATCGACACAACTACTTGTGTCGGTCGACACACTTAGCCAAAACACACAGTAATGTATATCAAATATACATCAACTTGATCATTACATTAATGATCAATCCCAATTTTGTTTATCTAGTTTGTTTAGGTGTGTGACCCTGTAGGATCATATAATACTAGCAATGAGTTCATAACTCATAAATTATAAGTGGCTTCTAGTAAAGCATTATAACTACCTAGTATCACATGATAGTCTTATCTCGACTTCACAACTATATTAGAGTGAATACAAGTATGATATCCAGGACATTCCCTTCAGACACTGTGTCGACCGACACAACTATTGTGTCGATTGACACACCTCTCAGAAACACGTAAATTGTGTATATCAAATATACACTGATTCGATCATTACACTAATGATCAATCCCAATTTTATTTATCCAGTTTGTTTAGGTGTGTGACCCTGTAGGATCATCTAATACTAGCAATGAGTTTTCTCAACTCATAGATTACAAGAGACTTCTAGCAAAGCATTATAATCACCTAGTATCATATGATTGTCTTATCTCGACAACTATATACAAGAGTAAATACAAGTGTGATTTCAGGACATTCCCAACATCATCAACCCAAAGGAAACTAAGACTAACTACCATTATTCTTAGCCACTTTGGTTCTTATCCTTTCCTATGAATCATCAAAGAGAGCGTAAGCAAACAATTGCTTAGTGAGTGCGCTTAAGCCGCTTACCGAGCCAAGTCAATAATCCGTATCATGCAATCAGTTCTATGAAGACAGTTACTAGACAGAACTCGGCAAGCCTAACCATCCAGGGTTCTCTGGATCGATCATCAAGCCGAGTAGCAGAATCAATGAATAAGTCAAGAAACATGAAATCAAAGAACAAGCAAGAGACGAACTAGACTAAGCAAGGTCTAGAACACTCACCTTGGAGATTCAGAACGGTTGATTTGGTTTTTGACACCTCTTGATGCGAAAACACTCGATCGATCCGCTCTAAACAAGCCCTCACACTCGGATTTCCTTCTCTTTCCCGTTCAATCGCCCCTTGAAATCTCTATCCGTTCTCTCTATCACCTTTTTCTCATAAAATCGATAATGATCGTGAAAACTCGGATTGTCCTCATTAATCCGGCGGTTACACGAGTTTTTTCCCAAAACCGCAAGTAACCGTCCACACGACCCGGCACGCGCGCGGACGCGCTGAATAACCGTTCCCGCCTAAACCAAACACGCGTATTTTTAATCAAGGCGGAAATTGTCAAGCTGACTGGATAATTCAATCATAACCGCCCTGTCTGAATCCGACAATGCTGCCCGGACCAACCGTCTTGTCCGAATCCGACAAGACCTGTCCGAAAATCCCGCGCTGTCAACATAACCGCCCAGCTAGCCCGAAAATCACGGACTGATCAATTCCGACTAGGAACCACCCGATCGGACTGAATGTCCCGATGAACCGACGAGCTTGCGGACTGATGAGTTCGTGGACTGATCAGTCAAGCTATCAATCTTTCCTTCGATCCAATCAAGCTATCGATCTTTCCTTCGATCCAATCAAGCTATCGATCTTTCCTTCGATCCAGTCAAGTCCCTCGAACATTCAGATTTACTTAGCCGGATTCCATCGATTCGATCTGGTCCAGCCATTGGACCATGTTCCCAGCATGATCCGGATGGGTAACACTAGCCCGGTGCCCCGTCCCGGTCCAGTTCCCCGACCGCCCAATCGGCCAAAGATACCCACCCCCTATATAGCTTAAATGTCATTTCCGGATGTGACAGTATAAGATATTAATATGTCTGTAGGATCACCACCCTAATTTTCGAATTAAATATTAAAAATAAATAATTCGGAATCAGGGTGTTACACCCTTGTTCTAAAACGCGCTAGGCGCTAGTCGGGCGGCTAGGCAGGGCCTAGCGCCTAACGGAAAAAATCGGGGAGTATGCAGGGATTAATCTGGGCCTAGCTTTAGGGTTATTTCTAATTTTAATTACATTTATCTATTATTATAAATAATATTAATTATTATCAATGGTCTATTGGAAAAAGTATTTGTTTTAATCCCAAAAAGTTTAGTGTTCGAGCAAAAAAGTTGTTGTGCTTTGTTACTTTTTTTATAATTTTATCTTAACATTGGATATAATTTGATTGTGTGGACAACTTGTATTAGATGTATTTGGTCCAGTAGGTAACATAGTTTTGTGCCCACTGTAAAAACCTGAGATCGACACTCAGCCCTTGTGCGGAAGCATTATTTTTTTGGAATTTGCTTTAATAAGTATCAAAATTACGAAAATATCCTCATCTTCTTCCTTTTGCCAAAACCAAATTAAAAACCCAACTCACCGTTTCTTACTTTTTTTCACGATTTCTTTGATTTTAACATAATTTCTTTGATGTTTATACCAAAATATGATAGATCTGTGATGAATCTCTTGATTTCGAACTTAAAAATGGCCAAAAAATGATTTTTTTTTTACTGCCGATTTTTTGGACGAATACATCGTAGTCGCGGCGGCGGAGCTCCGCCGAGCGATTTTCCGGCCGATTACGCGTCTCCGCGGGCGCGTTTTAGAACAAGGGTTACACCTTACTCATGTCAGTTTTTATAGCCATGGTGTTATACTTCGATGCATTCGACGTTTTCAAGTAGTGAAGTACCTTATGTGTGATAAACACATTATAAGTGATTGTTTTCCCCAACACTAATGCAGACTGGTTCTCAAATATCAGCACATCCAACATTGGCCGATTCATTCTCTTCGTCAATATTTTTGATATCGCTTTGTAATAAACATTATAGAGTGCAAGGGGCCTGTAATCCTTGACATTTTTTGGATTCTGGATTTTGGGGATGAGTTGCAAATGAGTGTGGTTTATGTCATCAATCAATCTCCCTGTTGTAAAAAAATCCGTCATCTCCCTTGTTATATCTTCCTCCATCGTTTCCCTGTTTGAGTGAAAAAATCTTGCAGAAAACCCATCAGTCCATGGGGCTTTGTCTACGTGGATGTCAAAAAAAGCCTCCCTTATCTCCCCTCTTGATGGAGGATTGATCAGCTTTTCATTCATATCATGTGTCACTTTCGAGTTGATAGCTTTGCGCACTATCTTTCCTGGCTCACTTTGCTCAGTTGTGAACATTTACATGTAGTAGTCAATGATGACCTTAATGATCTGATCCTCTTCAAACACTGGTTGCCCCTCTGTATTCTCAATTACCGTAATCTTGTTCACAGCTCTTCTTCCCTTCGTTATGGCATGGAAATAGCCCGTATTCCTATCTCCCAATACCAGCAAAGTTATTGGCTCATTTGCCTCCAATACTCCTCTTCTGCTCTATACGCCTCCCTCAATTCTTTATTAATTCGCACTAAGGCTTCTTCATCAGTATGTAGTCCAGCCATAACTTTGTCAAGCTCCCCTTGTTTTGCTTCTATCTCCTTCCTCACATTTCTAATTCTCTTTTTCTGCCATGTCATGATTGCTTTCTTCCAAGCATCGATTTTCTCTGTAACACTTCTTATGTTCCCTTCCTCCCACACATCTTTTATCAGTTTCCTAACTTCCTTATTTTTTCTCATACCGCGATCATACCTGAACAGCCCTCTACTCGCATTCTTCTGATAAGAGAAATGAGTTAAAATTGGTTGGTGGTCTGAGGTTTCGTATTTTAGGTATTCCGTTCTCCCATTCTTAAATTTATCATGTCTATCAAATCGGCATGACACTTTATATCCATGTCTCGTCTAAAAATAATTTAAATATAGGAATTTCCAACTTTATACCTTGCATCGGAAAGCTTCAACGGGTTCGGTCTTTTTTTTTTAATTTAATAATTATTTATTTGAGATAGTTTGATTTATTTGAACTCTTTAGATTTTTAATCAACTTACAAAAAATATTCTAATCCTTCATATATATATATATATATATATATATATATCTTTTTACGACAAAATAACCAGTTTCATTAGAGAGATCAAAGATACAACAAAAGTGTTCGGACACATCCATTTTACAACAAAAGAATTGTCTTGTTTTAGCTAATGCATCAACCATGTGGTTGTGTTATACTTTGATCGAACTTTGAACCTGTAATTGGAGAGGCGAGCATAAGAGATAATGTATGGCTACATTGAGAAGAGCTGGACTCTCGTGATGTCATCCTATTTAACATGAAATGTTTCTTTTGCCCAACTTTTTTTTGTTTGACTTAAATCATTATGACCGAGTCCATCACATAAAGAGTAATTATGTAACCGGAACTTGGATTAGATTTCATGGGATGCCATGCCGGCTGGAACATATAGGGATGGAAGAGACCGTCAGGTCACACTCACACGTGGGGGAGATACGAGGGAAGTCACACGTTGCAAAGCTGACAGATAAGCATAATTCAGCCTCTTCTTTCTTTTACTTTCGTTTGTTTTTGTCCACTTTCTCATTATTGAAGCTATGTAAAAAAGGAGTGGGGAGAACATAATCTTTTTTTTGTAAAATGTTACATTAGATGATGGTCATTTTCTCTTCCGCCGTTGTAATTCCAATCCGCCAAACTATAAACGATAGCAATATGGGAAGGCTTACAAACTAGAGTCTTCAATATTTCAAATAGAAATCAGGTATTTACAGATAAGAGTTGAATACTAATAATTAACGTATCAAACAAGTATTTAAGATAAATGTTCGAGAAGAGTAAAAAAAGGAAGAAAAACAGATAAAATAATTTAAGTATCATGTAGAGTCCGAGTAATTAAGATACCGCAAGCAGTGCCGTTCCATACTTTCTGGTGGCTTAAAGCAAGAAAAATATTTGTGGTGTTAATTGTTTTTTACAAAAAGAAATTTATTTTAGGTTTTATCATAGAAAAAACTACACTTTTATTATTACTATTTAGGGTCTTTTTCGATTCTTTGCTACATTATTAAAAGATGTTGGAAGTTAACATGATATTTGACGTGGTGTAGTGGACAAATTTGTCGAATCAAACAAATTTCATTTTTTTTATTCTTTTTTTGTTTTCCTTTAATAAAAGATATAAATATCATTTTCTTTTCATCTTCTTCATCCTAAGTTCTGCAACCGTAATAGCCACTATCATATTTTTCTTGCATAATCCACTTCTTCTTTACATATTTCTTTCAATTGTTATCATAATTGTGTAGATCTACTATAAATTAACACATTCCACACTAGAAAAAAACAAAAATAATGCTCCAATAGACCAAATTAGTTGGCCCTCTAATTTGAAAAATTATGTTGTAGCTTAAAGCACATGTTTGCCATGCTTTAAGACAGGGACGGCAAGAATTAACCTATACATTTTATTCACACCAAGAGAAGTTACATTAAATATATAAACTCAGTTTAACAAAAACAATAACACAAACGTGTTGTTTTTGTTAGATTTGATAGAAAACTCGTCTTGTAATGAGTATAACAATGGTGAAGTTGATATAAAAAAAAAAATCAAAACTGAAGTAATGTGATTTAGTTCAAAGTTAAGACATGCAAAATCACGTAACAAAAACCACTCGATATTGTCATTAACTTGCTATGTTTTTTTAGAATAAACAAAATAAATAAATTATGATATATACTTTTTTTTGTTAAGCATGGGAAAGCTTTACCAATCGAGATTCTTTATAATTCTCCACAAACATTTTTCCTCGAAATTCTCATTATAATGTTACAAAATAATGTGTTTGATTGATTTCAATTTTTGGTGCTTGATTTGGTACCATGAAAAATACTTTTGATTTTTTTTTCTTACATATTTGATTACTAGTACAAAATAAATATTAGATTGATAACAGAAAAATTCTTAGGTACACTTCCATAATAAGCAAAATCTAAACCTTAAATTGTAAAAGAAGTAACAAAGCAAAATATTTTAATTTTAGAGAAATACTCTAAAATGTCACAAAAATTATTTTTTGTTCCAAGACTAGCACACTAAGTTAAACTCAAAAAAGTCAAAACTATGATTTTTTTTAAGATATCTGTTTACTCTAAATAAAGTAAAAAAAAAATTAAGAAATTAAATTTTGGCTTTTTTTTTCCAGTTTAGGGTTTGAATTTCTTCTTAGAAAGAGATTTTGAGTATATTTGATGTTAAATATTTGTTATTATTGGAAAGTGAAACTAGTAGTGTTAGAATACAAAATTAAAATGTGCTATTTTAGAATTTGTTTTCGCTAACTAGGATGAAAAAAAATATCGGCGAAATCACGGAGAGAAATGTGGTAAATTAATTTTTTATTTATTTATCATATCAACTTCTTATATATTAATATATTTAAGAAAAAAAATTAAATTAACATATCTAATTTATATTAGTTTTGAGCAGATATATGTTAAATCATTCTCTTGTGAATCTTACTATCAATATGATTTGTGGACATATATAAATCTTATAAGCGTAAATTTAATAAAAATAGAAGCAAATACATAAACTTGAAAAAGATATGAATGATGATTAGACATTGTTATGATTGAAGAGTAAAATATTAGAATAAAACGTTAACACAAAAAAAGTAAAGTAAAAAATGATTTAGGTGTATGCCCATTGATCTAGGTTTTATTTTCTACTATAATGTGAATGAATGTATACAAAATCTTATGACCATTTTATATAAACCACAAAATCATTTACAAAAACAAAAATGATAAATATGAAAAATTTCCTATTCTTATGTATGAAAATATTACATTTCCTAAATATACCGTAAATTGCATGAATACGGATTTCTCTACTCACTTGAGAAGGGTCCATTTACATTACAAAACGATTTTTATATTTTTACACATTTATTAGTTCGATTGCTTGTTTATCCCAGCTCACTTTCCCTTATGTTCAATTCTTTTTTTTTTATCATCTTATTGTTTAATACATATAAATTTCTCGATTTATCTTGTAAAACCCATCTTTGTTCTTGATATGACTTTTTATAACGAATATATATCTACGATTCTACGTTGTCTAACAAAAGTTTTGTACTTCAATATCGAGAATGAAAGATGTCAGATAATAGAGACCAACCACAGAACTAAGAGTTCTATCTGATATCTAAAAACTTCTACATGAGGTTCTTGATAAAGCGACAACTCTGGAAGCGATTAATAACTTACAGCTTTGATTGATGTTCCGTCTTCACCCGTGCAGTAATTTGATATGTTAGACACAGTTAATTCTCATGATTTATAATGTGATGTCGAGCAACAATTTGATACATTAGACACAATTAATCCTCATGATTTATGATATGATGTTTTTCCTACGCTAAAAAAGACCTTATGTGATTCTTTTCTACCTACTTCGATCGAAATCATACAAATTGTGAAACGTTTGACCAGCTCCAGGTTTTAACAATTCTAGTGAATATAAGTTGCTGACACATGTTAAATATATTAGTTTTACATCTGTATTCTTTGAAGTAAAATAGAAGTTTTCATTTTACACGTGAAATAATAAAACATGAAGATTCAAAAATGGTTTTTTAGTTTACCCTATATATTAGATGATAATCCGCGTCAAACAATATTAATTTTTTTGAAACATACCGAAATAGAAACATATAATTATCGTCAAACAATATTAATTTTTTTGAAACATACCGAAATAGAAACATATAAAATTAATGTTAGAAATTGGTGAAGTTTAAGTTAGGGTTAAGCATCACTTTTAAACCAAAATCAAATTAAACGGTGAAATCGAAAATTCTAAAGTATCTACATATATTAGAAAATTTATCGCGTGTTCATCAAAATTAGTTTAAATATGATTTTATTCGGGATTTAAACTGAACAAGCCAAACAATTTGAACCTTAGTATAAAAACTAAGGATCCTATATTTATTTTCCACATATAGCATACCTTCATTCTGTTTTTAATTTTGTCTTTTTATTTCTGCGATTTCTTTTCATAAAACGTTTAATCGTGAGGCTTTATCCCCTCCAACAATGATAGCCTTGATTTCGTCTCTCATTTATACATATTCTCTAGAACTATATCTCCATTTTTTTGTCTTTCTTATTTCTTTTTTTCGGCATCTTTTTCGACCTCTTTTTTCTTCAACTTGTTCTCCGACTTTCATTTTCTTCGAACTTTGTCTTCAGTAATTACTTATGACATTTGAACTTTAAACTACCTTTTTTTTTATTATCAAATATATTCATTTTGTGATCAAACTAAACCAAATAAATTTTTTGTAAATTTGGATTTTTGTTAATTTTGAGTATGTTTAAATCAGTCTTTCTATTTGCAATTCATAATTTTAATTATGTTTAACTATTTATAAAATTATTTTGTGTCATTCTCTTACTTTCTTATTCGATGTGAGATCAAATAAATGTTTACAAATTGAGATTTTAAATAAATGGTAAACGAAGTTTTAAATGTGTTAATACATGATTCGTTTAAAAAACAAATAATTTAAAATATTTTGATTGATTAATTTTAATGATTTGTTTATAAAAATCTTGTTTTTTTTTTTTTTCTTTCTAAATGAATTAAAATATTTTAATTGGTTAGTTTTAAGTTTCTTTTTGTCTGTGAATTTTAAAGGAACTTGATATCATATCAAGTTAATATTACATTAATCGACGTACTAAATAGTAAGAGGTATGACACGAATATACTACCTATCTATACAAAGAAGAAAATCGGACTAACAACATAAAAAAAAATATGATTAAACTAAACTGGTATGATCCCAGTTAAAAGAAATTATGAGCTGAAACCCAAAGGAATTTCTTTAGTTATAACTCCAACGAGTCACAAAATTTACTAATTAACCACCCAAGAAATGATATAGAAAATCATAAATGGAGTGGTAATCAAGTTCGCATCCCAAGGCTTCTCCAGACTCCGCCACTGTCTCCAGCTGTATAGCGGCCTATATATAACATATCCTCCCCCTTGTTATTACCATCTCATACCAAAAACAAAAATGGGTGGAAGCTCGAGCCTCACCACAATCGTCGTGGCGGCTGCTCTGCTGGTCACGATGTTCCGTTCAGCCTACTCCGGCAACTTTTTCGACGAGTTTGACCTCACGTGGGGTGACCACAGAGGGAAAATCTTCGACGGAGGAAAGATGTTGTCTTTGTCGCTGGACCGGATTTCCGGGTCGGGTTTCAAATCCAAGAAAGAGTATCTATTCGGACGGATCGATATGCAGCTCAAACTCGTCGCCGGAAACTCCGCCGGCACTGTCACCGCTTACTACGTACGTTTTCAAACTCGCACCCTTTGTTACTAAAAAAAAACTAAAGACACAAGAAAAAAAAAATATTGTAGCTGTCGTCACAAGGAGCAACGCATGATGAAATAGACTTTGAGTTTCTTGGGAACGAGACAGGAAAGCCTTATGTGCTTCACACCAATGTCTTTGCTCGAGGGAAAGGCAACAGAGAGCAACAGTTTTATCTCTGGTTCGATCCCACTAAGAACTTCCACACTTACTCCATTGTCTGGAGACCCCAACACATCATGTAAACAAATATTTAAAAACTTGACCACTTTTACTTTTTTTATTTTTTATTTTTTATGTAATGATCTATAATAGGCTTTCTACTTCTATGCAGATTCTTGGTGGACAATTTGCCCATTAGAGTGTTCAACAACGCAGAGCAGCTTGGTGTTCCTTTCCCAAAGAACCAACCCATGAGGATCCACTCTAGCCTCTGGAATGCAGACGACTGGGCCACCAGAGGCGGTCTAGTTAAAACTGACTGGTCCAAAGCTCCTTTCACAGCCTACTACAGAGGATTCAACGCTGCTGCTTGCACCGTGTCGTCAGGCTGTGACCCCAAATTCAAGAGTTCCTTCGATGATAGCGATTTACAGGTGGCAAAGGAACTCAATGCCTATGGAAGGAGGAGACTCAGATGGGTTCAGAAATACTTCATGATCTATAATTATTGCTCTGATCTCAAAAGGTTCCCTCGAGGATTCCCTCCCGAGTGTAAGAGGTCCAGAGTTTGACTGGAAGAAACATCCCCACATGATTCTGTGTTTGTTTTTCTTTTTTAAGATTGGTTTCTTCTCTCTTCTTTCATTGTACATCCTCAAGGTTTAATAAAGCTCTTTTCTGCTTCCAAAACAACTGACTTTCCATTTAAATTAGGACCCTAACATTACTCTCCATTGATTTTCTATCTCTCTTTTCTTGTTTTTGTTTCTTACTGTTTATCCTTCTTAACTCTTTAAGTTTATATTAGGAATTTGAAAAAGACATTACTAGCAACGAAAGAATATTATAACCAGGTAATATGTGTATATAATTAATAAGATCATTCTATCCTAGGTGGGCTGTGTCGCGGAATCAAAGACAATAACGGTGGTGGAAACAAGAACGCTGATGAGGAGGAGAAACAGCGTTCCAAACGCGATGTCTGGACGAGAGTTCCTGAGGAAAGTTTGGAGAAGAGTAAGAGCGTCACGGATCGTAGAGTCGTAGTTGCAGTAAAAAGCTTCTCCTAATCCATCCAATGGGAAGTAGGTTCGTAGTTACGCTCAACCATCTTCATCTCGTGGATCCGTTTCCTAAGAACCTAATAGAGTAATATAGGAAACCCTTGTTTGGTTAAGTGTAAACTGTAAACCATTCCTATATATATACATGATGTAAATAAATTATTGATGATTAATATGAATCTAACAAACTTTTCTTCTTTGATCTTCGTCTCTCTCTGATTCTTGTTAGATTTTGTTATGGTATGAGAGCAATCAAGAATTTGTTTCTTTCCGCTTCTATCTTTCATTATCTTGGATTAGTCTCGAGCTTAACATAGTCTCTGTGGTGTAGATGGTATTGTGCTTCATGTTCAGTTTCCATAAATACTAGTCTAGGATTCTTGAATCATATGTGTGGGTTAGCTCTTTAAGTAATAGCCAAGTGTTGAGCTCTTTGGTTGTGAATGCAGCAATACATGGCTCACCTTCTTTCTCAAGGCCAACTCGATGGAAGTGGTTAATGGTGTCAATGATTTATTAAACAACGAGCTTTGTATCTAGTATTCCAAAGTCAAGAGTTGATTATCTTTAAAGAAGTGGTTGGACTTTTTCGTTTATCATTGAATTCTTAGTACCTCTTCGAATTGTTCTAAATGTGCATCTTATCATTCTAGTTTGAGAAACTTTGAATTGTAAAAGCTTGAGTTGTATTGATTAAGACACTAGATCAATGTATTTGTACACATCTAAGAAGAATTAGTCCTAAAAGAATAAAAATCTATGAAAGAATGGAAAAACAAGAAAATGAAATAAATAATAAGGCAAAACTAAACAATAATAGATGATATTGAATCGGTAAGAATAAATAGAATTTTCTTAAAAAATGCAAAATTTGTTATCAATTAGTTATGTTCTCTTTGTAAAATATATTCTTTATGTACATTCTTTATGTATAGTATTGTGTTTATGAATCAGAGAGATAAAATGTATATTCTATACAAAGCTTTGAAGCTTGACGTCTAAGTAATTACTAACAAGATGGTTAGAATTAGAGATAGACTTAAATATAAATCCATTTAGAATATGAGGTGTCTATTCTAATAGGAAAGAGTCTCACATCGGAAGTATGATGGAAAATTCAGTGGTATATAAGTAATGTCCAACTCCAACTAGTATGAGGCTTTTTGGGAATGAACCCAAAGACAAATCCGTGAGGGATGGAGTCTAAAGCGGACAATATCATACTAATGGAAAGTTGGACATGGACTTGAAAAGTCTAACATTCCAAAATCGACCTTTTTATAAAAGAAAAAGACAACACGCTTTAATGTTACTTTCATGTGAGAGTTGTATCTACTTTTTCCGCTCAAAAATCACTATGATAAAATCACTAAGAGAAGGGACCTCAATTCAACTTACTAGAAGAAAGTCCTAATGCAAAAAAGAAACTATAGGAACCCTCGTGCAACAAAAAAAAGAAGAAGGGAAACATGAAATTTTTGAAATTTCTTCAATAGAAAAAGGAAACATTATGCTTCTGATAATTTAGCACAACTTTGATCTATCCCTCTCACAAATAAAGGGTGTTCTATGTGAAGATGACTTATAAAAAGACCCCCTTACTACAGATTACACCTCTTGCAAACTGAGTATAAGGAACGTCTTTCACACTACCCCACCACAACAATATAATGGAAAATTATGATGCAAGAAATTACTTACGCGTGTATCTAGCTTATATTGAACCTCTAGGTATTTTTGGTGTAGGAGACATCAATCTCAAGATTTCGGATAGAAGTGTGTGAAAGATTTAAAAAGATCAAACATGTTACAAAGCTTATGTGAAATATAATCTTAGCGAAAAAAGAAAAATGAAATCGGTTAAAAAAACCCAACTTTTCAGGAATCGCCAAAAAAACATCAATTTTTTTTATTGATAAAAAAACAATCAATTATTTTTTTACTTGTCAATTTATTCACATATTTTTCGTTCACTTTCCAAATTAAAAATGTCATAACAGAACAACAAAACGACATTAATTCACCGTTTATTGTTTCCATGAAATGAAACCATGATTAGTGTTTCTCTTTGTATTTGTAATATTAATATATTTTATATTTTATGAACATGACCTTTTCTTTATTTCAAACTTTAAATTAATATCTTTTTTCCATTTTATATATTTTAAAACTTAAATACATGTTTAAAAATACAAACCATATTTAAAACTTTATAAGTTTTATGTATTTTTTAATACATAAATTAAAAAATGACCTAAAGTAAAATTTCTTTTTATCTATCAACTACATTTATTAATATATGGTTTTGTTAACTATTACTGTAAACAAAATCGATAAATCTTTTTTAAAATTTTTTAAAAATATCAACAGTTATCATAGTTATTAACGAAAAATCACAGTATTTCTTGAAGTTTGATCGTTTCCAAAAGAAAATAAAAAATAATTTACGAACAATTGGAAAACAAAACTTATGAAAAAAAATTCCGCACAGATCAGTATAATTATTATAGGATCCAGAATATGATGTGTCATAAGGAGGTTCATCCTCAGCCCTTCATACAATGAAAACATTTCGATAATATTTATTTTTGGGCCTTTAGCGAATCAGTTTTAGAATGGGCTTTAGTAAAATTATATTAGATTGGACATTTAGCTTTGTTTGTTTGGCCCTACGTGTTGGCACCTATAAATCATACATGTCAGATCTTATTATTACACATCATCTATGTAATTTTGGGTCTTGCATGATATTAATTTATAGCCTTAGGGTATCAGTATTGGTGAGACCCTTTTTTGGAGTTCTTATAAAATATAATATTAAAATATTTTAAAACTAATTTTATTATTTAATTAAATTTTTTTTTCAAAAAAAAATTAAACAAATAATATATGGACAAGTATATTTATGTGTTCTTATGGAGTTCTCAATTGTCCTCAAGTGAGAACATATTCTCATAACTTTTTTTAGAAAATTATTTTATTATTAATTTTTAGTTTTTTTTAATCATAAGAACACCTATTAAGAACATATCAATGGCCAAACCACACCGCATGCCTTTTCAATCGTATTTTTATATATATTGGCCACATAAAAACCCTAGCCACTTCTAAACACGATGGGGAAGAACTTTTCATAGGTATGGTTACGTGAAAGAAGGGGAAGAGATTTCGAACAAGACAAGTATTGGGGATATATCTCATTAGACGCAGACCGTCTTAGGGTTTTATACGTTATATTCTGTGATTTAGAAGCCGAAGCTCAAAATCTAGGGATAGATATGGTGATAGAAGATCGAGCATGCTCTTGAGAGAAAGAAAGCTTTGAAACAGATGTCGGAAAATTGTATGAGATGAAAACAAATAACACGTACGTGATCCCGTCGTTCGCTTTGAAGAAATTAGTTCTCACAAAACCGAGCTTTTGACGTCGATCGAAAGTTGTTTCTTTTCTTTGACAAGTTTTACCAAATTCGATCCAATTAATGTCCGAGGGAGAGGGAGAGGAAGAGGGAGAGAGAGAAAGAGAGATTAATCGATTAAAGAAAAAGAATTACTACTTTTGTTAAGTTTTCTTAATCCCGTATTGAGCTTCAATTATTACGATCATACCGGTGAGTGTTTTTTTTCTTTTAAATCTCCACTTTTTGTGTTTGTTTGCTGTTCTCATTAGTGCTTCCATTTGGCAGTTGTTACGGCTAATTTGTTTGTAGCTGATCTGTGCGGGGGATCAAGTGAATGGACTAACTTGGACAGCCAAGACGTGATTGTGGATTCTTTTATAGCCAGATAAGAATAGGAAGAATACCTTATATTTTAAGTTACCGATTTTTTGCAGAAAGCCAAGACGTTATTGTTTAAGAAAGAGCAAGAAAATAAGCTTACAAAGAGATTAATTAAGTAAGAAGAAGAAAGAGACGTTATTGTTTTTATTTTTTCTTAACCCTGGTGTGTAGCAATAGAGAGTCTCCATCCCCATGGATGGATCTGCTCTGTTTTGTAGTTTATCAAATTAGCTGGTTCCTCGAATGAGATGTAAATGATCGCATGTAAAACACAGACATGGAAATCAACGCTGTTAAAAGTAAAAAGCGCACAATCCGGTTTAGAGTTTTGCATGGTTTCCGAATCCAATGACAATGTCGAGGAGGATTTAACCAAGGATTAAAATTAGGATGTTTTTGGCGGCGGCGTTGATGACTCCTCTGAGGAACAAGTTGACGTGTCCGACGAGGATGCTTCCTTTTTTGCTATAGATTCTGGTTACATAGGAATTGATTGTGCGAAATAGAGAGAGGAAGTAACGAGAGTAAGGATTTGATTGTCGTATTTGAAGTAATCTGTTTCGTTCAGATGTATTTGCTCTCTTTTATAGTGAGTTTGTGCCTTTAAAACTCATGGTTTAATACATATCTCTCCCTTTTTGCTGACAAAATATTCATGTTTTTGCAGAAATCACTCCAATGTGTTTTACTTTTGTTCTTTGCTAAAATGTAATTGTCTTCTTGATTGATCACACAGTTTATCCTTTTGAATGTGTTTAAATGCAGGTATCTTCTTCCAGCGTCTTTATTTATAATCCACGACATATTTGCTTACATTTGCGGTTTCTTCTTCGGAAACATGGGAAGGATTCATCGGAGCATCAGTGACCACTATCATCTCTGCTTTTGCTGTGAGTATTTTCTACCTCTACCTTCTTTATTTCATTGTATATTCACCAAACCTCTGCCTGAAAAATGTGTTGTATGCGTAATGTTTTCAGCATGCAGGTATTTTGGGTCGTTTCCCATGGTTGAAATGCCCACTACAGGTTGATTCATTAATGAAAGAGAATGTGATTGATCTTGAAACACACAAGTTTTCGAGGGAGCTAATAGTAGTTAATCTGTGAATCGTTAGGAAGGATTTGTCCACTGGCTGGCTACACTATGACGCTGATCCATTTTTAAACCCAGACTTTTTACTTTATGTACGTGAATTCCAGATTTAGTAAGACCTTTAGTATCATATCACATCACTTAGAAGAAATCTGTGTAGAATTTTGAATAACACATTCTCAATTTTGTTTCTTCCACTTTGTGCATGCAGTTTCCTTGGAAGAAATCTGTGCAGATTTTGAATAACACATTCTCGCTTTATGCCTTGGTTTTTTCTGCATCAATCATAGCACCTCTCTAGTGAGTTTTTCACTAGCGGGTTTAAAAGAGAATTCAAAGTCAAGGTCTGTACACCACCAAACTCTATCTCTTAAGCTTTCACTATCCATAAACATCTATCCTTCTTAACAAAATTAAAAAACCGTAAAATCGCAGAACTTTAGTGACAGTTGTCTCGGTACCAATCACAATAGTAATAAAGAATTACGTGATAAAAAGTGTCATTATTTAGTTATTTGCTTCATAGTAAAAGCTTTTACTGTTTCTATGTCTACATTTTAAATTGTCCGTCCATCATCATATGTATTACTAATTTGTAAAATTGACCAATGGCAGTTATTTTGGAATTTTAGGTTTAGGTTTTGGATGGATTACCGTGAAAAAGAGAAGGAGAATAAGAAAATGATGATGATTGGATGAATGATTATTTACGGGGCAACACAGTAAGTTTAGACATTTTTGGGAAGAAGGAACGTTTAGGGTTTGATGAGAAGAAAGGGATAAGCTAACGTTTTGATGATATGAATGATAAAAAGATGTTTTTAATGTTTAGGGTTTCAAAGAGAATAAGAAGATGTGTTTTGAATTGGAAGAAGAAGAATAAGTCACTGTGAAAAAAGGACATTTAGGTAGATGGAAAATGTTTGAATCAAACCAAACTCTCAATTTGTTTATAGTTTCTTATGCGTAGGTATAACCTTCTCTTACAAGACGTTTAGGTTATGGTGTCACGGGTCGTATTCCTCATGTTTTGTGGGATCGGGATTGGTCATCGGATGGCGATTTTTCTAAATAATTATGTTTGATCAATATTTTTAAGTTTTTCTTTGTTGCTGATATTATTTCTGCTCCTTTGTCTTTCAACAACAGATATGAAAAAATATAATCAACCATTCCTGAGAAATCTAGACGCTAAAGGTATTATTTTTTATTTTTTTGATAAAAATTAAATTTACTGTCCAAAGGGAAATATTTACAACAAAAATTTAATACATCACTTTTCCCCCCAAAAAAAATTAAAAAAGAGCAAAAGAGAAACTACACCAAATTATAGATAAGAAAACCAAACAGGTAACAAGTTAATGAAACCTTTCTTGGATTTTTGATTGAGAATCCTATCCCGGATGCATCTACCGATCGCATGGAAGAGATTTTGCAGAGAAATAGAAGAATTCTGATGAATTCTAGTATTGCGCTCATGCCAAAGGTAATAAACAATACACTGCATCACCATTCGCTTAAGAACTTGGTTGATAGATTGAGACATAGACAACAACCAAGTGATTAAGGAAGATCAATCTGCAAAGATAAAAGAGGAATGAACAAGTCTGTGCATACCCATCTTCCAAACTTGGAGGGAGTAAGAACAATGAAGAAAGAGATGCTTTCGATCTTCAATCCAATTTTCACAAAGAACACACAATGGGAAAACATTCATTCCCCAATTAACAAGCCTAGTATTGTTTAGATACGAGTATTGTTGATTGTATAATTTATGATTGTTTAATATTTCTTTTCATTCGTGGTTTAATATCTCTGTTTTAGCATGTTTTTTTTTTCATTTTACTAGGTATAGAATTCTCCATGAGGATCTTTTAGATGATAGAGTTTTTTTGTTGTATGGGATAACAAGAAGGTGGCTTCATCTTCGTCTTCTCCATCCCTTACTTTACTGGGTATGTATGTAGGGGTTTGATATCGATTTTTCAGGATTCCACTACGTTTCCAATTAGATCGATTTGTTGACGAACCTTATATTATTGTCGTATATAGTTTTATGTCTTTTAGGGATTTTTGGTATGGACATCAACTGTTGATTCTTGTGTCAGGAAAAAGTTCTACCACATCTGTGATTTAGCTATAACGGCAGTTCCGATGGCTCCATCACCCTCTCTGCCATGAGGTCTATCCTGATCGATTATTGGTTTAGTCTCTCATGATCAAATGTCACCAAAAATGCACCCCCAAAACACCAAGTCTGATATGCTTCTTCCTTCTCCTTTTTCCCTATAATTCCTCTTTTTCTCTCCTGCTCTTCGGTTATGCTCCGGCTTGGCTCCACGACCACCGCTGAAGCTAGCTACACCACCAAGTATTCACCAATGTGCTCCTTAATTCTCTCTTCAATTATTTTTACGTTAATTGTGTGTTAGATTAGCTTTTTGTTGTTAGTATATATGCTGATCGTCTTTTTGTTTTCTTTCTTTACTATATTTCTGCAGGGTTTGCAGATTCTTTTCATCATCTACTTATAAGTATTGATAACAATCTAAAGAAAGGTGTGTTATGAATTTTTTTTTTTTTTTTGAACATCCGTATGTTATGAATATAATACATGTTTATGCTATTTTTTTATGATTCTTTTTTCGGTTGGTTTTTGTCGTATATCTTAATCTAGGCGTGAGAAGGTACAATTAATCGGTAGATTATACAAATTTGTGTGGATTATTGGTTACGTTTTGTTTTAACTGCGATATATGCTTTTTTTTTTTTTTATTGTTTTTGGCAGTGGTAAAATATATCGTTGAGACGAAAATGTCAATCCGTTTGAAGCGAAGAAATTCTTTGAGAAGGCTCATAATTTGGACACAAAGTTTGAAGGGTTAGTAATAAAGTGTTGATGATCATTGGTGTTTTTATCTGTGCAGTAGACACGTTCAACGGAGGAGCAAAATTTTCTTGGTATGGAATTCTCATGAGGATCTTTTAAATGATGTGAAAAGTTGTACGCTATCATGAATAATTTGAGTCGCGGACAGTTCTTTGATAATTGTCCAAATTCGATATATTTTTTGATAACCATATCTAATTAACTATGGGTTTAACTATTTTTGAGGTTTGATTAGCCGTTATTATTTCTTTTAGTATATTTTATACAATAAAAGATTTGACTTACAAATATATGCTTGCATGATGAATTATTATTTACTATAAAAGTTTGTTTCTTAAAACTTGGAATATATATTGACATTGAATTGTTAATGAATTTATGAGCAACAGCTTTGAAATGGTATGTAAAAAGGACTCGGATACACTGAATTGTAAAGTATATTTTTTGGTTGGTTTAAGATTCTTCTGGCATACTATTAATGAAAAATAAAAATTCAATTCGATTTTTTTAATAGAAAACAGATATTAATGAGAAAGAAAAAAAAATTCAATGACATTAATCAGTTTTGTTTACATGCCTAGGTAAAAGCCAAAAAAAAAGGGAAGAAAAATCGGAGTAATAGGGAGAACAAATCGGATAAGATAAAAAATATTTGACGGAGAAGAAAAATCGATGAAGATGGTTTATTATATGTAGGTTGATGAAAAAAAAAAGTATGTTTCATATTTACTAGAGTCACTTCCATTGAATAATTGAAAACATAGAAGTAATAGTAATCAGATGGCAAAGAATTGGAGCAAGGAGACGATGACGATGCTATCATTGTCTTTCACTTCTCTAAAATAACAAAAGAAGAAGTAGAACGTGAATACTCATCTGTTTCTCTCCGGACTTCACTTTACTTACAAACAATTCGCATAGTTTTTATTTTATTTTAATTCTTACGGATATATATTAAATATCATAAAAAAAGACATGATGAGAGACAAGAACCTTCTCTAGAGAAAAGGAAATCTATTTTTTAAAAAGGGAAGCTTGAGAGGATATTGAAGACGGTTCTCGAAAGGAACATGTTACTGAAGAGGAAACTCTAGAGGAAGCTAAAGGGGAAGCTCAAAAAGGATCTAAAGATCAACCTACTACTCAAGAGGAGGTTTAAGGGGAAACTCGAGTGCATGTTGAAGACAGTTCAATGAAATGAACATATTACTGAAGATAACACTCCAAAAGAAGTTAAATGGGAGGATCAAAAGAGATCTGAAGACTCACCTACAACTCAATATAAAGTTTGAGGGTAAACTCCAGGGGATGTCGAAGACGGTTATTGAAAGGCACAAGTAACTAAAGAGGAAAATCTAGAGCAATTAAAAGGGAAATATCAAAAGATATCTTAAGATCCACCTAATACTCAAAAGGAGATTCAAGGGAATCTCGAGGGGATGTCGAAGATAGTTCTCGAAAGACTCCTGTTATTAAAAAAAAACTCGCAATAAAGTTAAAGAGAAAGCTCGAAAGTGACATGAATATCAACTTACTACTAAATAGGAGGTCAAAATGTGAATGCCTTTGATTTTTGCAATAATATATAGTAATTGCTACGTTCTTAAAGTTTTTCTTTGTTTATTTGTCTATCACAAGTAATATAAGGAGTCGTCTTTTCTTCATTCTATACAAACAGTTAAGCTATTCACATATATAAACTCAAATTGGATGTCTCTTCTATATATAATACTTCATTTGGATTGACTATTTTTAAGCAAACAAAACATAAATCAATTATAGGTAACAATGATCTCAGGATATGTAATATATATCCACATAATTGACAAAAAAAATGATGAATAAAAAGTAGAAACCTATGAAAGAGAGTGCACAAGTTAAATTGAAATAATAAGAAAAAAATAGATTCATCCGATATGGACCAAATATGAGAACAAAAGAATGAACAAAATAATATTTTTCTAAACGTCCAATACAAACTTAAAGCTCTATTAACTGGTAATGGAAAGTAATATATAGAGAATGGGGCGGTTAAAATAGGACGGGTAATATATCAGCAACGGTCGAGTATGAGGACGGGTAGTTAAAAAATATTGATATTCGATACCTAATCCTTACCCGCGGGTAATAGAATTGTGATACCCTTTACATGATCTAAAAGCTAAGGGTATCCACATGTACAAATAGGGTAGCGGGACGAATGGTAACGAATATAAGTGTCCAACCCTACCATATAGTGTAGGGTTTTAAATTAGATCATTATAACACCAAGTACAAAGATTTTTTTTTAACTTCTATACTTTACGATATTGATAATTTAACACTTTTATCCACGCATGTGCGCAGGCCATCACGTAGAACTGATTGTTGTGTCTTCTTTTAGCTTGATACCATGCTGAGATCTTATGATACAATACATGTATGCATGTATGCTTTGTACCTCAATCTCCATTTCTAGAACTGAAGCTACTAATATACCTCCACCAATTTAGAGGGATCAAACCTTTAGATACATCGACAATCCCATCGGACCGAGAAGCCAAATGAAAAAGTCACAAAGCCACAACAAGAAACCGGACTAGACCCATAGTAGTTTCAGTTATAGAGATTGAGGATTATCTAGGGTTTAGATTCCTCTAGATGTAAGAATTTTAGCTATCGTGTATTGTATATTATTTTGTAAGGGTTTATTTTGTATACTTGCGTCTCAATTACTTAATCCTCACTTCTCTTCTACGGTTTTCCTTTCGTACTTAGATTATCACACAATTGTTTTGCTATCAAGGTTTAACAATTTTTTTTGTTGTGTCATCTCTTGGCGCGACTATGTCATCTCCTTCTCCTCTTCCTTGGTATTCTCGTAAGGATAGCGATGGTTGTTATATCATTCCTGGAAAGACAGCACACCCAAGCTCCCAAATTGATGGACCTATCCCTGGGTATGTTTATGATATTGTGTTACTTCCATATTTTTTTCACGATTGCTTTCGTTTTACAAAATTTTGCCACATCGAGGTTCCAAAAAATGTGTGGTTTGAGTGTCCCTCTTCATCGACCAAACGTGGTTGTACCCACATTCTTGACCTTCCAACAGAATTGCTCCATCTCATACTTCTTCATGTTTGTAAAAATTTGCTTGGAGATCTCTGCCATGTCAAAGCTTGCTGTAAAAATTTTGGGGTGGTAGCAAACTCTAAGTTCTATTACAAGAATGTAGATCTCTATGGCATTCAAATTCCCTACTCTCATCAGTGCGGACAAATTCTGTTTCTGCTTATGTGTGAAGAGTACGGAAATTTATCCTCTTTGTTCCTTAGAGGGGCGTATGAATATTTTCGCGAATGTAATTTTAAAAAGGGTCTCGCCATGATTTAAAGAGCTGCCCAAAGAGGATACGATCTACCCATATATGCTAAAATTTAGTTTATTCTCCTTATAATTATTCGGTTAATTATCAAACTAAATCCATCATTATTCCATATATATTTTATAACATATATAGTTTTTTCCGCATAACAGTCCTTCACCCTGCGCATGACCCAACTATTTTATGCAAGGAAAAGTTTGTTTGCCCCTACTCCAAGTGCCTCCTAACACCGTGCTCGCATTGTTATATAATAGGGATACAAGAAGCAAATATTTTCGGGATAACATACCAACATATAACATAATGTTTGCTTTTACATCTCTTGGGGGTCAAGTAAATAATGGTAAAGGACCATATGTTTTCCAGCTCAAGAGGCAGAACTATCATCGTATAGGATATCTACTTCCAGCTCCGAACAAAATCGCCTTTCTTCAGTTATACATACGTGACACAAACAATGAAATTTCAATCGTCTACTAGCCTATGGGTACAAAGGACTCCTACCTTTTAATCATATTATATCCATTACATTAGTACCTAACATGTATTTTTTCTTGCAAATTCAAAAAGAATGGTGGTGGTGAAGATCTAGAGGAGCCTATTGTTGATCGTAAAAAAAAAATTCTCAATGAGCATAACCCGCATGTGCATGCTTTTAGACAAGCCATAGACAGATTGAAAAACGACGAAAATGATAATGGTGTAAGATTAAAAATGTCTACCATACGCAGTTCTGATGGACAAACTCACAATATTCCAACAGTTCACGAGGTTGATGCTCTCATACCAAATGACTTCACATTGGTAGATGATTATTTTTATAAAAAAAAAGATGTTCGGTGAAGTCTCAACAAGTATACATACTTCCTATACTATTTTCTTTATATATATTAATGTGTTGTATGAAATTAAGAATGATTACTATCCATTTTTCTTTACCCGACACTAATTTGATGTATTTTGATTTTTCAATTTTTTACACCATAGAGTTCAGAAGAGAGGATTGCCTCATGCACATATGGTCGTTTTCTTCAGTTCAGAATCCAAGCTGAGTACACCAGATCATATTGACAAAGTCATATCTGCTGAGATACCCGACAGCGTGGCTGAACCGGAGCTGTATGAGCTCATCGGTGATATGATGATACATGGGCCATGCGAAGGTAAATTCCAAGACAGTGTTTATATGAAAGATGATAAATGCATGAAATACTATCCAAGAAGACGGATATCCAATTTATAGACGACGTAACGATGAAAAATGTATCATGAAAAGAGAAACAAAAACTGATAACGGATTTGTTGTTTCGTATAACCCAGAACTATGAAAATGATATCATGCTCATATCAATGTCGAGTGATGCAACTAGAATCGATCAACCGACCCGATTATATTGGTGCAACTTTAAAGACAGGTATTGAAGGAGAAAATAATGATGTCTCTCAAGCTTTTCCAATGCCTAAAAACAAAGTTAATGACTATTTTAACTGCATGTTTGATTTATTAATTTATTTCATCTATATTTAGCAGAATATAATATAATAATTGTTTTGCATTAAGCATATACTTATAATACATATATTAAATTCAATTTTATTTATAACATGGTGGGTGCTTGAATTTTCTACTCACTACTGATCAACACCTGTTGAGAGGTTATCATTCCATGTGCTCGGGAAGCAACAAGTAATTTATTCAGAAGATGATCCTGTCGATGAAGTCATGGGACGAAAATCGGTAGGTAAATCTAAATTTTTAGGCTGGATGAAATGGATGGAATATTACAAGAAAAATCATAATGCTGAGAAGGTTATGTACGCGGCTTTTCCTTCATTTATGGTATGGAGTACAAAGACACGCACCTGGCAAAAAAGACGTCGGAGTTTTTTTATTGGACGTATTACTTACGTTCCAGCATCATTAGACGAGGTCTATGACCTCTGTGTTTTGTTGAATATTGTTTCTGGAGCATCATCTTTCGAAGATATACAAACTTATAAAGATATCGTTCATCCCACGTATAAATATGCATGCTACGCTAGAGGATTGCTTGATGATGATAAGGAATACATACAAGGTATTAAAGATGCGGGTGTCTAGAGCCAAGTAAATTACATTCGTAGATTGTTTGGAATGGCGTCCTAGCAAAATGCATGACGTGTCCACATGCTGTGTGGGATGCTACTTAGAAAGTTTGATCGAAGGGATTTTGAAAAGAGAACAGCGAGGTCAAAAATGTCCAGGTATTTAAACATTATTCAGATCATATTTCAACGAAAACTACTTTTTCTCATACACTTTATCATTTAACGACTTTCTCTACAATCATACTCAGATTTCAGATTATCCAACAACGAACTAAATGGTTTGGCTTTGGATGACATCGAAAGATATCTCCGAATCCGTGGTAGTTCTTTAGCTTTATGCAAAGGTATGCCTTTTCCATAAAATATTGACATGGAACAAGGAGGAAACAAACTTGATAACCGAAGAATTGAGCTATGATACAAAACAACTTAAAGAATACCATGCAATTTTTTTACCTAAGCTCACTTACCTAAGCTCACAGATGAACAAAGGACCATATATGATAAAGTGATGAAAGCAATCACTACCAATACAAGGTGTATGTATTTTATATATGGTTTTGGCGGTACTGCCAAAAAAATTTTTGTGGAGTGTATTTGGTGCAGCACTAAAGTCTACAAGTCATGTTGTGATCAATGTGGCTTCAAGTGAAATAGCTGCTCTACTTTAGAAGGTGGCAGAACTACACATTCAAGATTTGGTATCGCGATAAACCCGGATAATTTTACAACATGTTCTATAAAACCTGATTCAGAGCTTGCGGGGTTAGTTAAGATTGTTGAATTAATAATTTGGGGCGAAGCTCCAATGATGAATAAATACTGTTTTGAGATATTAGCCAGGAGTGTATGCGATATTATGCGGACTCATTAGCCGTTCGGAGGAAAAGTAATAGTTCTTGGAGGGGATTTCAGACAGATTTTACCAGTAGTGAAAGATGGAGGACGAGTTGAGACTGTTTATCGTCTCTAAGCTCATCAGTATTGGGGAAAGAATGCCATGAGACTAACTAAGAACCTTAAGATTATTGGTGGTATGGACAACAATGCTAATCAAGAACTGAGAGATTTTTCTAATTGGATACTTGATATTGGTAAAGGAGTTGGTGTGGAGAAAGAGACTGGCGAGGTTGATATTCAAATTCCACATGATTTACTAAAAACTGAAGAAAAAAAACTTATTAAAAGCTATAGTTAAAAAAGTATATGTTCGGGAAGCTGGTGACAATTGTTCCTTTGAAAACTACAAAACAAAACCATGAAAATAGAAAAGCACCTCAGAATTAAACACATAAAATTAATTATTGAAACGGAGGTCGATACTTTAAATCATCCTCATACGATCACACCGAAATGATCACTCATTTATGAAGTACTGCTCGAGACCGTTACCAAGCCCATCAGTCAATATGTCTCCACATCTTTCATCGTCGTAATCAGTAATTGACAACTCATCATTAAAGTTCATCAGATACATATTACCAAACCCATCAGTTAAAACTCATACGAATTAAGCAATAAAATTACTATGACTTGATTTACTTGGTTTATCCCGAATATGTTTGGATTAATTCCGTTTATGATTAATTTATACATTGTGGGTTTTATTTTGCTTCAATTTATTTTTAATGTTTAGTGGATTTATTTTTTTTAGTTATTTTCATTCTGATTGGTTATAAATTTATAATTAACAATTCCAACTTTTTTTTTTCTCTTTTACATATTTAAATTTTTAGTTTCCCATTATAATATATTAAACTAAATCTATCATTATTTTATACATAATTTATAATGTGTATAGTTTTTTTTCGAATAACAATTCTCGATTCCGCACATGACGCGGACCACTACCTAATACTCAATAGACGAACTAAAAAAATAGCATAGAAAGCCCAATAGTTGAAACTTGAAATTCTGATTTATGAACATTTTTGTAAAAAAGGTTACGACATCTTTTCTCTCTGAAATAAATCCTAGCCGCTACAAAAACCAAACTTCAGATCCGGTCATATCTTCGGCGCCGGCGGCTCCTCTAATGCCGGCGCCGGGCTTCCTCTGCTAGTTCCTTCAGTAATTCGGCAAAATAAAGGTAGATTTGGTGGTTTTGGGTGTTAGATGGAGCTTGTCTCTCGGAGGTGAGTTGGTCGATGGAATCTGATCTCTTGGCTAGGTTCGTCGGTATCTCTTCTCTGGTTTGAATTGTGGAGTTCCTGGCTATGAGGACAACCAGCTGAAACTTTTTTTCTGAGAGGATGGTAGTTGAAGATCCGGCAACGACAAAGGCGTCTACCGGAGAAAAGACGGCTACCATTTCCTCTCTCGTTTTATGGCTCTGGCGACGGTCTTTGTTGGTTTCTCACGGTGATTCGTGAGGCAAAAGACCAGAGTTTTTCTCCTGTTCCCCTTTCCCTCAGATTTGCCCAGTTTCGTCTCTTGGCGGCTCCAATTTCAAGGCAAGTTCCCGCGATTCAGAACATAGGAAATCTCCGGTGTGCTACATCAATGGTCGGCAGTGGCTCTGCAGAACTAGAGGACTGTTTCGGTTGTCTGTGGCTTCCCGAGGCTGTTTGTTGTGGCGTCATTACGGATAAGGCTCTGCTTCTCTTGCAACTCTCCCACTCCTTCACGGTATTGATGGAGGCGAGAACAAAAGACAAGTAGAGACGGAGGTCGGCTGCTTTGATCGAAACTCTCAAGTGGGTAACTATCTGTTATCTCCTTCATAGAAGTCTCCTTGCAATGTTTTCTGTTGGGTATATTGGCTCTTGTATTGGTGATCTATTCTACCTAGCTCCGGTATAGCTGTGGTTTTATTGAAAATAAGTCTCGGTCTTGGGATAGTGAGTAGAGTGACGTTTTAGGTTTCGATTGGGCTCTTGTTGGTGTGGTTGATCATATAAACAGCGACTCGTATCTCCCTTGCGATGCCACTGGTGAGTTTTTAATGGCGAAGCTACACGAGACTTGAATGGGTACAATGGAGCCTCCTCCGGTAACCTTCAAGGTCCTAAAAAGCTGATGATGTTTCCTCTATTCTACTGCTAAGCCAAGGCCGAGTGTGGTATCTTTTCAGATCGGTCTAGGTGGCTGAGTAGCGTATCCGCATGGTCTGAGTCTTTGTTGGTTCGATTTTAGTAGGTTTTGAGCAATCTCGGTTCTGTCACTTTATATACTCCCATGCTTTCTTTGTTAAAGAACAGAAAAGTATGCTCGATCAACTCTTTGTTAAATTTTTATGGTTTGTATTTGAGCAGTTTGAATTTGTCTCTGGTTATTGTGTATTTGTTTGGGCTAGAGTCGACAGCGGGACTGTCTTTCCTATATGTTTGTATGCCCGGGGTAGAGTAGAAAGGAGTAGAGCATTGGTACGTTCCATGCTCAATCCACTCTGGTAACTTTGTAATGGTTCTATTTCAATATAACTTAGATTAAAAAAAAAAAAAAAAAACTTGAAATTAACAAACTTAAAGTAAATAAGTAAAATAAAAAATATGAGAAAGAAAAGGTAAAAGTGGAACAGTCGAATCGAACTTTTCTCCTCCTCCCTGCAATTTCTTTTGACTTTTCCTTATCATTCTTTACTTTGACTTGTCAGTCTTCTCTTTTGATCACGCCTCTTCTTCTTCGCCCTCCTCCTCTTGATCTCAATCTTCTTCTTCCGCTTCCCTCATCGCCCCATTGCTGCAACAATGTCTAATTTCACTTATACCTCTGCTTTTAACTTATCTAAATCCCCTTTCAATTCTGCTGTCGGCTCTTCGTCTTCCTCCGCGTTCGTAACCTCCGATGACGATGCCGATGACGCTTGCAGCATCTGTCTCGAGTCTTTCACTCTCCAGGACCCTGCCACTGTGATATTCTGAACCTTGTCCCTTTTTTTTTCGTATACACTTGAGCGGATATGCTACAGCTCTTGATGTGTTTTACGATCTTATTCTCGTTTTCCCCCTTTTCCTGAAATCTGGAATAACTGGATTGCGACAAGGAATTTTCCTTCCTTTGAAGATGGATACTAGATCCATAATACGAGATCGTTTGATAACCACTCTGATATTTCTTTTGGCCGATCCTATACTTGATCATTTGTTTTTTAATCATCGTTTAAAGTATCAAATGATCCAAATGCGAATGGGTTTTCAATTGATAGTCTGGCTTCAATGTTGTTTCCGATATCTAATCTGCCGATGGATTTTAATATATGGTTTTCAGGTTACCAGTTGCAAGCATGAATATCACCTTCAGTGCATCATTGAATGGTAATTATGTTTATGTCACAGAAAATCCTTGTGAAAATCTTTTTCGTCTCTTCGTCTATGAGTGACTGATTCGTAACTGGGATTACACAGGTCACAGAGAAGCAATGAGTGTCCTATTTGCTGGCAGCTGTTTGTTTTGAAAGATCCTGCTAGGTATTCATCTTCCTTTTCGTTTTTGATCCGTAAAGATTTGGCTCTGATGATTCCATTTGTAGCCAAGAGCTTTTGTCTGCTGTGGAAAAGGAAAGACTGATGAAAACCAGGAACATGTCTTCTTCTTCTCCAAGATCTATTCATGAGGATTTTCACTCAGAGGAGGTTCGAAAAGTATCCTGTGATTCAAGAGTTTTTCCCTAGTAGTTGACAGTTAGTTAATGACCTATCTTCCAGGAGGAATCACAGTTTAGCAGCTTTGATGAACAATTCTTGAGGCATCTCACTGAAGCTGCCCATAGACGTTGTTTGCTTCGCAGGAGGGAGACTCAAATATCCTCAAGTCTTGTTTCCTCCAATGATCCCTCTGAGATTGCCAATCCTGATCACATCTCTGCTATTTCCCATGGTGCAGACCCTTGTCTGAGTCTTGGCTCAGTAAGCCCGTCTCCTGTAAATGGCAACAATGGATCCAGGTATTGACAAATAATGTACATGGAATTTGAGAACATGTCTGTTCACTACTATGCAGCTTCTTCTTGGAGTGTGAATCCTAACATATCTTGATGTTTTCTTGTATCTTTAATCAGAATCACCCCTGGGCATTCTCCATCTCCATCATCTCAAAGTCCAGATGCATCCTCTCTTCCCGAGGCCATTAAATCCAAACTATCTGCTGCTTCTGCGAGGTACAAAGAATCGATCTCTAAAAGCAAACAAGGTCTTAGAGAGAAGCTGCTTGCCCGAAATAACTCAGTGAAAGAACTGAGCAAAGGAGTGCAACGTGAGATGAATGCCGGAATAGCTGGAGTTGCACGAATGATTGATTTTGCTTCAAAACGTTTTGGAGGCTCCACTACGTCTGCTTCTGGATTCAACTTCTCTTTCAAAGGGAAGCGTGTAGAAACCAATTCCAACAAGTCTAACAACAATGTGGACGAAACGCGAATCCCATAGGCTGCAGGTTTCACATCCTGTCCGCATCTTTCTATGTCTGTTTGCTATTGAATGTGTTCACAGCGGCTTTTAATGCAAGAGATGTACCTTTCCATGGAATCAACTTTTACCCGTTGGTCTTCGCATCCTGCATTGTTCAGAGCTCACGGGCTCTCGTCTCTCTCGTTTTGTTTGGTGAGTTAGGCTACAATAAGCAAAATCCTTGGCTGAGTAATCTTTTTATTACTCGATCTGAATTCAGAGACTTTATTTATTTTAGTTAATTTTCAAGAATTATGTTTTTTTTTTTTTTTCACTTTAGAATTGGAAAGAAAAGAAAAGAAAAAACGGAAAACTTATTCAAAAAAGGAGGAGTTTTAATAGCTCTATAAAAAACCATTAAAGTTGCAGACATAAAACTTTTTGAGACATAAGATTAGATTGTGGAGTACCAAAACAGACGAGAAGATGACAGGAGAACCTAGTCTATGCTTAAGAGGGTGTGGCTTCTTCAGCACGTCACAGACTAAGAACCTTTGTTCTAAGTGCTACAACGATTTCTTAAAGGATGAGTCTGCCAGATACTTGGCCGCTTTGAATGTCCATACGGAAACAGCAGCAGAAGAGGAGGCGGTTGTGGTGGTGGGGAAGAAGGAGAAGAAGAAAAAAGGAGAGCAGATGCAAAGCGTGCAAGAAGAAGGTGGGGCTAATAGGGTTTCACTGTAGATGCGACCACGTCTTCTGTGGATCCCATCGTTACCCAGAGGAGCACTCCTGTCCCTGGGATTACAAAACTGCCGCCATTCACGACTTAACCATCCAAAACCCTATCGTCAAGGCTGATAAATTGTTTAGACTTTAGTCCATCCTTTTCATCCATACTTTTCTTGTCTATATTTTTACAATTTGTTTTTTGTTTTTAAACTCAATAAACTCCTGACTAACAAGAACAGAACATGCTTTTACAAGTTACTTTAGGATTACCCAACTTTTTTGTTTTTGTTCTGTTTAACTGTTAAATTTCAGATGGACAAAAAAATGGTTACAATCTAATTTCTTTCCAATCCAACTCTACTAAAAAACCATCAACACCATATATTTACGAACATTCGTATGATTTTAGAATCTTGCATTATTAATTTTAAAAAGGTATATTTTTGTATTAATTTCATTTTGATCAAGAGTTGACAAGTTTGAACTTGGTAATGACAAATTATATAAATCTTATATTCTAGGTAGAGAATCCTGCATCTCAGCTTCTCTTTTAAATCAGGGATCAACTTGAAACCCTTTTATTTTCAATTTCGCAAACTTCTTTTTGATTTTCGCCCCCGACCCCGGTCCTATGAATTGTCTTCTTTATTTTCTCTTTTATGACTTCAGTGTCAGAGAATCCTCTAAAAACACACTTCATCATGTTTTTCGGAGTCTTTATGCTCTCTATGTTTTGGCAAAGAAATTTACTCTCCGGTGGACTAAACCTCGCTTAAATCACATTCCAACCTCAACCGAACCCGACCCATAAAACTTCAATCCTTATCGACGATGATATCAGAGTGCCTAGATTCCACCTTGAGGTGTGTTTAGTAGCGGTCCCAACCAAATCTCAGCAGCTCCTCCAGACCTTCAAAGGAAAAGCTCAACTGAAGGCACATCTTGTAGCTAGAGGCCCTATCTTCAAAAGATGTGGGAATTTGATGAGCTGCAACCGCCAAAAGAGCCACAACAACCAATTTGTGATCCCTTTGTACGAGACCTTCCCATAACGCGCTCCAAGAGCATAAGCACTCAACACAAGGCCAATTTGTACATGGGGAAGCTAATGGAGCATGTGGAACATACGCAAGGATCAGTTCAAAAGGACTTAACCCGAAAGATTTCTTGAATGAAGCTTAACGGCGATCAAAGGCTGAAACACCTTCAACTTGATGAAGACCACCAGGCCAATAAATTGGTCCTACTAGAAGACTCTCATGAGAATTCTGAATACTTGGAATTCAACCTGGAAAGCAAGGAGGTCACTGATTTGAATATTGACCAAACCAAGTCTAATTTAGCCGATAATTCGACTTTGGCATCCATCCAAGGTTGAAACAGTTTAGACCACAACCATGATGAATACCAGCATTTCCATATGTTTATTAAGACAAAGGCTGTAAGGAATCAAGGAGAAACTCAAGGAGACGTGCCAATTCAGACCCTTGGCCACTTTAAGCCTAAAACGGCAAATTTACCATCAAACTGTTCATGACGTTTTTTGTTGTTTGAAGACATGAAGAGAATACTCCAAAGGAACCAATTACTCTCAAATATTTGGTGGTTGAAATAAATTGTTAAGTAGAATTAATTGATTGAAGATTTACCACAAGAACACCAAAAAAAACAAGGTATTAATCAACGACTATGTTTCCCTTTTAATGTTTTAGTTATTTGTTTCATTTTCTTTAGTTTATGACCATTTGTTACTCACAAAGGGCAAACCAGTTCTTTGGTAATGATCACTCTTTTCGTAATCAAATTCCATAGTTTTTTTTACAACAAAACTTGTCTTTTCTTATTTTTTTTGTCTAGTCTTTATAAATAGATCATAATTTTTGTGGGTGAACTTCATTCCATCAACATGCCATCAACCTTAGAATTTAGTAAGGGCCATCTCATTGAATTCGCATCAGCTTGAGTCGAATAGGTCCTTGACACCATCAAAAATCATGTCACAAGCCCAACCATTTTTACATGAAATATATACACATGACGGCCGAAATATATAAATATACTTTTAATCATAATTAGCATATCTATTATATTTTATTTATTTGCGATTAATAAGAATTTACTAAAATAAATCTTAACAAAAGATATAATATATGTTGAAATACTATTTTTTGGGTAAACTCATCTTGTTAATTTACGATTTACACAATGATACGTAAAATACGATTCGTGTGGATCCATTAGAACCATGTGTATCCAGTTTAGGCGAATTCCTTTACGTTTTGAACATTCATGAGGTAACTTGACCTAATTATATAAAGATCCTAGTGTCCTTTAGAAAACGATAACGATAGTTGAGAAACTTTTTTTAAGTAAATTCAGTTCTTTCTATCAATCATCTAATTGATAGTGATTATCTAGTTAAAGTTTAGTCAAATAAACATTCTAACACATTTTAAAAAAATTTACAATGATAAAACTCTCCTCTAGCATTTAGAATGTTGATTTTAAACATTGTAATAATATTTTCTAACGTGTTCCTAATTGTTTCATCATACATATTTTCTGCATTTGATATAAATTTTTAGTTTTGAATTTAAAGGATAGAAAATTCAACATTTTTGGTAGAAAAGTACAAATGTCGGAAAATTGAATCAAAATCTTAGTTTTGAAAATTTAAAGAAAAGAAAAATCAAATTAATTGGTGTGTAGAAAAGTACAAATATCGGAAAATTATTGTAGAACGTGTCATTTGTACTGATGACCAAAAAAGGGAGTAATTTGTAATGTCGCAGTGGAAAAATCTAACAAGAAGATACAAATGAATAGAAACCAAGTTGGATGGTATTGTAGAATCTATAGATATATTATACATGTGTAATAAAAGGGTGTGGAGCAGAACGTGGTAAAGAATTGATCCAAGTTTCAAATCTTGGTTATTTCTTCCATCTTTTTAAGCGAGTTTTGTCTCCTCAGTTGTTCCCCTGAAGAGGACCACTCATAGCTCCAATAAGTTTATCCTGTTTTGGAGTGGAAGATGCCTTTGGCGTTTTTGGTCCTCCCTGCAAATACAAAGCCGGTTTCTTATTATCTACACAGATCCTTCCTTCCACGTAATCACTTGTGTTTGCAAGAGAGTGTTACTTACTGTTCCCTTTTGGCCAAGTAACCTCCTCCCTGAAGGAGCTCTCGCTAATGATGAAATGGCCACTGCCGCTACAGTCGCCACCCGGATCCTTTTATGTACGTCAACATATTCATCTGTCTCGTCCACAATCTCCTCCTGTAAAAGCTCTTCAAACACATCTTCCAATGTGATGATACCGATCACTTCTCCATCCTCCATATCCTCTGAAGTATGTGAGAACCCCTGTGTTAACGTCTCGTTGTTTTGTAACACAGATTGTCTATTCATTCTGTCCATGTGGACAATGACATTGTCTTGGTTTCCTTCTCGCTTGAGTAACAGAGGTGCCGTCAACTGGGACTCACCATTGCTTTCATAAATGTCTTCTTCATGCAAAGTAGAAGGAAGACCTTTGTTTTTCCCTTTCACCTTCACTACTGCAGCCATGTGACTGCTTCCTTTTTGAAACTCATTCAGTATATCATACAGCGGCATATCAGCTGGAACCCTGTTGAAGACATCATTTTACGAAATTTTGAGATGCTCAAGGGAACAAAAAATGGAAAACACAGCAGACCTTGGCATTCTACGTATACATACTGCATCGACAAGGGTCTCCGTTTCAGGGCGAACTGTAAGGAGACTCTTTACCTAGCAAAAGTAAGCAATTCTTGATTAGAGTTTGCAAATCATATCATCGAAAAAAGGATCAACAACACCTACCAAGAGAAGGCCTATAACATTCTTTGGATTCTCCGAGTAGACAGGCACGCGGCTATGGCCTCGTGCTTGAATCTTACCCAAAACCTCCCTAGGAGATTAATCGCAAGCAAAGCAGTATAAGATACAGAGTCAAATATGTTCTATGGACTGGGTGCTATGCTAGAGTTTCATAATCAAGAATACATATGACCATATGCATTTAAACTACAAGAGTTGAGAAGCCAAACTCACCAATCCAACTTTGAATTAACATCCAAGGAAAAAATTGATTCGATAGGTGTCATGGCTTCTTTCGCAGTCTTCTCGGTTAAATCAAGTGCTCCACTTATGATTGTAGTCTCATCATGTGTAAGTTCACCTCCCTTGCCAGCCGCTTCGCCATGGATGGATACAAGAGCTTTTAACTGAGCACGCCTAAATAAAGGGTCATTGTGTCCCAATACCCAATCCAACACCTTTGCAATAGGAAAAGCTATCGGGTAGGAGAGGATCATTAAGATGCGGACAAGCCACACCAAGTTCGCTCCCACTGCAAGTCCATACCTGCTGCATATCGCTTGAGGAATAACCTTTAAACACAGCCGTCAAATCAGTGGATGAACCTCAAAATCCAAATAGCACAACTTTGGAGGTGGAACAAGAGAGCATACCTCCCCGACAAATAGAACGAAAGTAACCGAGAGAATAATCGCGACATACTCATTGAATATCTTGTCCAAGTATATAGGAAGTCCCTGCAGATAAGTTTCCACAAGATCATTATATATGTGTAGTTGTGGAACCAAAAGCTAGAGACTCGATTACCTCCATTGCAAGAGCATTGAACAGGAGCAGCGTCACTAAAAGCTGATGCTGTTTCTGGACAACCGGAAAAATCGCAGCTGACCAAAAATCAGAATCACATAAGGATTCAACACGGACTAACAGAAGCAATTCCCGATGATCAATTGATCACCGAGAGGAAATCAAAGAGAAGGATGAAGAAGAATCACCGGATTGTTTCTTCTCGGTAGGGGTGCCACTGCGTTGGAGGATTTCAAGCTCGACGAGACCGAGAGACATGAGGCCCAGAGTGAGACCGGACATGATACCGGCGAAGAGGACGAGGAAACAAGAGACGCCGGCGTAGATAATCCACCATAACGATCCGAACGGAATAGCCTCGCTTTCTGAGCCGTTCGATTGGGCGAAGGCTGCCAATATCTTAGCCGCTGAAAACGCATTAATCAGATGCATCTTTGTAAAACCTCTGTGCGAAAAGCTTTTCTTCTTTTAGATATTTTTCGCCTCTTTGAGATGTTTTGATCTCCTCGTCGACCGACGACCTATCGGGTTCGGTTCAGTACAATTTTGAATTCCCAGCACCAACAGCAATTGTTTTTTTCGTCATTCGTCCTCAATCTCTCTTGTAGTTTCAAATAGACCCTTTTTTCTTTTTTTTACGGTACAGCATTGCAGCAGCCCCCGATCGTAATACAATCTACGGACAACACACACTTTTGTTGAATATCCGCCTAGTAATTTGCATGTTTATATGTACCACATATATATTTAAAGGAAAACATATCAATAAATTTCTCAGTTTTTAAATTTCCTAAAACAATCAACTTGTACCAAATCCCTTCATGGGATCAAGCACCTAAAGGGGTTTGATTGATTGTGTGGGACGATCAAAATCAACGGAGGACACCCTTAAGCTTACTCTTTTTCCATTCTCATTAGGAAATGTAGCATCAAGATGAGAATCGGATCTCGATAGTTCAAGTATCACAACTTGAAAAGAGTGTAAAGTGGCTTTCATGAAAAAAAATTTCTCAACATCAAAAAATTATATGAAGTATGTGAGAGGTTTCCAAAGTATCAAAAGCTCTATCCACGTCAGATATTGGAATTAATGTTTTACTTTCAATTTTTCACTGTGACCTTACCCAACACTATAATGAATCTCTCAATATCACCGCTCAAGGTAATTTTGCCAATCTTCCAACCCAAGGGGGAAGAGAACTAATAGAGAGGCTTTTCACTTCAAAAAAGTTTCAAGGATAATCATTTGCTAGAGACGGAATGGAAGCTCCTAAAAATAATAAAAAATAAGAGATAAAGGATCTTAAAGACCAACTAGCTACGACGAAGAAGAAAATGGTGCAACTAGGAGTAAAGGTCAGAGTGTGAATCCCATCAAAGAAATATATCAAATTGTAGTGGAAAGACAAAGCGTGGAAGGAAGAGACGAGTTAAATTTTGTTGGGGATATGGAATACCGTCAAGGTTACCACCAAGCAATAACCAAGGCTACAAAGACTACTCAAGCTCGCGGTTTTGTTCCCAAACCACATACTACTCAAGGCTATCAAGGGTATGCTCCGAAGGCTCCAACAAATTCAAGTTACCAAGCCAAGCCTTAAAACGCCCTAACTCAACAAAAAACATCAAGTAAAAGCCAATATGAGAAGATGGAGTCTTTGCTTCACCAAGTATTAGAGGTCAAGGAAAATCGGCTATTGACAAATCTACGAATTTTAATGAGCTCACTCCAAGGAGTATGGTATGTATGGTAAATGATCTTACCAATATTTAACACTTGATAACTCACATGAAATGCATTGACACAAAAATCAAACAATTTGCTTCGACTTCAAATCCATCAAATGGAAAACTTTTGGGAAAGGCTATTTTGAATCGTAAAAAATTTGTAGGCACCATCATGGTGAAAGTCCAAATTGAAAGAGATCAATTGGCTTTGTATGAAGCAATTTGTTGTAATTTTTTAAGCTTTTTTGTGAAGAGCTTGCTGAAACGAAAGTGCATGAGATGCCCGAGAGGGAAGTGTTTGCCATAGAGGCAGAAGGCAATACATGCAAGGAGATTTATATCTATGATTATAGAAGCCTAGAGCTACAACATATGAGGAACTCACATACCCAATCTAAAGAGGAACAAATTAAGGACCTTCTCCTAATAATCTTTAAAGGGAAAGAATCAAGCGCAAGAGAAGCGAACAAGAGGTTTCCCAATATTGCAGTAAGGATCCGTGAAATTTCTTAAGGCTTTAATGCACAAGTCGAGTTTTTTCTTACAGGTAAAGGTTCTTCAAGAAGGAATGTTGGATTTTTATAAAAACTCATGGCATTTTGGAAAAAGGAAAAGCAAGTGTGATCAAGGAGTGACATGTTTTAAAGATGTTAAACGAGAAAAATCTCTTGATCTCTCCAAGTGTTGTCGGTTCCATATGAAGAACATTGTTACAAGCTCATTAGAGACACTCTCGAAGGGCTAAAGGGCTTAACATCTAAATTCCAATGGATGTGGCCAAGGATCACTTCGAGTTTTCCGAGTTCAAAAGATTCATTAGAGACATCATTCACCACAGGTTAATGATCAAGGACATGTTGGACAAGAAAGAGTTTAATATCCCTCGTAAAACTTTATCGAGTGGAACAACACAGATATATACTTAAGAAGAAGAAATATACAAGAGGGTTTCTAGTCTCTTTTTAGGCAATCTCGTCATTGAAGACACTTTCGTTGACACCAGATCCGATGTGAGTGTAATAGTATTCTCAAACGCGAGGAAGTATGGTATTTCTATCATGATTACGCCATATGAGTTTCACTTTACCCTTGCAAATTAATCATTCGCCTAACCTCGAGGGGTCATAAAGGATCTCCGCTTGACCATATATGGTGTGATTGTACCAATCGACCTGGTTGTGATAGAACCAACCGACGAAGATCTCCCATTGATCCTTGGAAAACCATTTTTGTCAATTGTAGAAGAAAGGATTTGTTTTGCAAGCGAGACCCTATGGCTAGCGAAGATCACATAAAGGCTTCAAATCCTTACATTTCAGTGAGAAAACGTAAGTTATCTTGCTTAATGGTAAATGATGGCTACCATTTGGATATGAAATTTTTTAGAGAAACCACGGGGACCAAACGACATATGAGATGAATTTGACATCGAGAGGATACTCTATGGATTTCCACCTTTATCCGAGCATGAGATGTAAAGGTTGTGAATTTTTGATGAGGCAAAGGCTGTCCTTGAATGGGAAGATCTTGAAAGGAAGAGGTATTCGGAGGAACAATAAGTTGCCAACACTTAGGGGTATGAAGTGATTAAGGAAATACCAAGAGTCAAGAGTGATGATCTCAACAAGGTATCTAACTTATTAAAGAAATCGAACACAAGCTCTCTCTTAAGTTCTCAAACATGGTTTAAAGAAGAAGTGTATGGTACTCTTAATCAAGATCAAGTTGAATTCAAGAGTGATGAGCTTTAATACCACAAATGGAAGGGAGAGGTAGATAACTTCTCATAAGACCCAATCTTCTTGGACCCATCTTGTTCATCCATCTTCAAGTGTTGTTCTTGTAGAATAAGTGAATTATCTTGCAAGAATCAACAAACACTAAAAAGGAATTAGTAACTATGTAATAAAAGTAAAATCATCGTGAATCCTCTTGAGGAGCTTGCAATAGCTCAAAAAGGCTTCTCACAATTATAGTTTATGGTTTAAAGATTATTATATATGCATTAAATCAATCAACTACAAAGTTATTAGTAAGCTGGTGTTCACGCTGATAATGGTAACCCATGTTTCACCATTGTGCTATAGTCATTCCATGGAAATTTTTTTTGGAAATGTCCTGAAATCACACTTTCATTTATTCTTGTATATAATTGTCGAGATAAGACAATCATATGATATTAGGTGATTATAATGCTTTGCTAGAAGCCTCTTGTAATCTATGAGTTTGGAACTCATTACTAATATTATATGATCCTACATGGTCACACACCTAAACAAAGTGGATAGAGCTTGTTGGGATTTATCATTAATGTAATGATCAAATTATTACATTTCTGGAGAGTGTGTCGACCGACACAAAGGTTGTGTCGATCGACACACAGCCCGAACCAGAATATTAATTTTGGTTTTCGGTTTAATTAATCATTGGTTTTAAACCAATGGTTAATTAGGTTTTCTTAAGTCCCTATATATATGATATGCACGACTTTTGAGAGCTCTAACATAATTCCATAGCCACCAGAAACACATAAATCCCGAGAGCTTCCTCCAGAGATCTGACCTCTCCCGGCACTAGCATCTCGGCTTTCCAGTTTGTGTGCGTGTGGATACCAGTAGAGGCGCAACATCTGAGGCGCTATTGATCTCCTGTCCATGATCTCTTCTGCTGCACAATTCATCAGGTATACTCGAGATCCATGTATTAGATTCAAGTTTAAACAAGAACACATGATCCTTAGGAATATAATTTGTGATTAAGATATTTTAAATATGATTTAAAATCTGTGCAAATTCTTTCAGTGATCTCAGAGCCTAGTGTTCTAATTGAATCTATTACATGAATGTTAAATTAAGTGAATTTAATTGATCTGAATGTCATGTAAGAATCGAAAAGTGTTTTAGAATTTTCGGTGTCGACCGACACACTTGCTGTGTCGATCGACACACCTTTAAAATCGTTTTAAAATTTTAGGTTTCGAATTCCCTGAATCGCTATGTGTCGACCGACACAATGGTTGTGTCGATCGACACTAGCTGGTTATCACGATCGGTTCATCTGATTAAATCGTTAATAGCGGTTGAACCGGTTTTGGTCGGTATCGATCGATACAGTTCTGTGTCGATCGACACCGATCGATCATCTTGATTTGTTTCTGCGGATGTAGTGTCGATCGACACTAACGTAGTGTATCGATCAACACTGATCCGATCTGAGCTGTGTCGACCGACACTAATGTAGTGTCGATCGACACTGGCCGGTTCGTGCGATTGGTTTGATTGGTTATCGCGATTAATTGTAATCGGTTTTGAGTTGTGTCGACCGACACTAATGTAGTGTCGATCGACACGTTCTCAGAACTCGGATTCGCATCACCAATCACACATTCTAGAATAATTAAAACTTAATGAGATTAATTGTTTTAATTTGTTTATAAAACTCTAGGATACATATTTGATATGTATTAGTTTTAGAAAATTATGTTCCTCAGTTAAATATCAAATATAATGTCTTCCCAAACCTTGTCAACTGTCAAGGCTCATTTCATTGTATGATAGGCTTGCCAAAACAAGGTATCCACAATTACATGAGTGAGGCAGGTGGTAATCGTTACCACATGACTTAAAAGGATTGGTTTATTTGACTAAGCTATCAAAATGGTTTTGGGCTTAGAGACATAGGATTGGATTTGATATGAGATATCAATCCAAGACCAAGAGTTATATAGGATATAATTAGCAAAGTGTTGCTTACCTAGATAGATGAATTTTGGGCGATGAGCCAAAGCTCACTCAAGTTTCAATGAAGTATGGGTCTTGGATCATTATATTCATTTAGAGGAAACATGTTTTGAATATAATGCGAGTTTTCTTAATTTTTAAGATTTCTCTTTTCTTGATCATCATAACTAAACTCATTTTCCTTTCTTTTGATTCAGCTATGTCAACCACTCAACCACTACAAGAAAACAAAGAAATTGTGACTACACGTTTTGTCGCAATTTAGTCGTAAAAACGATTATTACGACTAAATTACTACTAAATGTTGTAGTAGGAAATATTTTGTCGTAAAATAAACTAGTTGTAAAATTGTCGTAAGTTAACGACTATTTTACGACTAACTACCGACTCCTTTTATGTAGACATATTTTAGTCGTGAAATACTCGTATTTTGTTACGTCTAAGTTACGATAAAGTTCCGACTATATAAGCGACTACATTACGATTGAGATCCCTACTTTTAACGACTAAGTTACGACTAAGTTTCCCTATGTGATATGACTAAATTACGACTAAAGAAGTTTTGAATTAGTAAATAAATTGTTTATAGTTTTACAATTATATGATTAATAAACCAAAATTCCAATTATAAAATAAAATTTTAAAACTAAAAACATATTTAACATTCAAAAGAAAGATAACTAGTACGAGTTGATCTTGGAATGATTGAAACATTGATGAACCTTCTCCGAACTTGCGCTTCCTATCCACCAGAGCTTCGACGAGGCTTCCTATTCTATATGGTTTTCCTCTTGAATCAGTCTCTGTGGACTGCATAAGAAAAAAAGGAAGAAATTTAACAAATATAAGTTAACAGTTTAACAAACATATGGTTTTCCTCTTAAGTTAACAATATAAGAAAACAAAATATGAAAACCAAAGAATGTGTAATCACGTCTAGAAAGATAGTGTCGTCGTCCTTTGTGGTTAGCTCTTGTGGTCGGGAGGTACCATCAGAAATATATGACTCCAGCTCAGACCGCTTAGCTTGCAAGTTCTTCTTGTATGTTTTGGAGATCTTCTCTGCCTTCTTATCAACAATCTTTCCATCAGGTCTTGTGTGAATCATGAGGAAAACATCACCTATGCTAACTGGTCTCCCCAATTCTTTTTCCTGAAATAATTACAAATGGTAACTAATGTGAAACTTGAAGAAATGCAAGATAAAGAAGCAAAATATATAGACAACAAAATTACCATTTCTCTTTGGACTTGTGCATAAGATTTTTGCCATGTGAAGGGCTTGTGTTCGCCCATGCCTTTCCGTTGAGATTTTCTAGCTTTGGAAGCGGTCTTACTCCTTTTCATAGCAGCTTATGTGTCCCAGTAACTGCACATCTCTGTCCACAGAGTTGATTTGAACCACTTTGGCCGTTCTCGAGTTCTCTTGCAGGTGCTCACCATATCCTTCATCCGGTTATCACATATGGTTTCAAAATGGTGTTGAACTAACCCTGAGAATACCGGATCCCAATGGTGGTTTTTCTACAATATAAAAAGAAAAGATTGGTGTTAGTAAGATGATCATGAGGATATAAACTATTTAAATGTAGATGATTATATGTGAGAAAGGATTACCGCGAATTCGAGAAAGTATTTCTCTTGTCTCTCGCGAGGCACACAACGCCATGTGTAAAAGGGTCCGTTAAACTTGTTTACGAAGATCCTGGTGATCTTCCTGGTGAGCTTCGAGTCGTCACGGCCAAACCTAGACGACAAGAGAAAACAGAAGCTTAAATCCTAATTCTATTCAAAGTAAATAGTTTTAAGGCTTCGAATACTCACCAAGTGGTATTTTGCGGCTGAGGTTCGATAGGAGGCAGAGTAGTAATTCCATGAATCTTCTCCCGGTTTGGGACGCTTAGCAGAGCATTGAGCGCTTCTACTCTGCTCTCCTTGAGATCCACCTCAAACTGATGAGTGTCGTCAATCTCTTCCTCCTCTTCTGAGTCAGCTTCGCTCTCCTCGTCGACATCGTTAGAGAAATGCTTGCTATGACCATCTAAGTGCTGCAGTGGAGGACTCGGTAAGCTTCGTGGAGGAGACACCTGAGCATCAAGATTGGAGAAGGTTTGTCGTCGAGGTGTCTGCAGTGGAGGTTGGGAGCTTTGAAGCGGAATCCTCTGAGGTTGACTTTGAGAGCTCTGGGGTTGCCGCGTTAAGGTGGTCTGGAACAACTACGCCGGCGGTGGATAGTCTCTAACATCAAGCTCCGATGGATGGTTTTGTGGCGTCGATTGAGTTTCGTTGCTCGATTTACCGGGGTTCTTCTTCGGTGCCGCTGGAGTGAAGTTGTATTGCGATGGAAGCTTTGACGGACGATTTGATAACGATGGGGTGGATATAGCTGTCGCGGCGGTGGAGGTGGGTCGTGTCTGTGCTGCGATAGACGCCACCTTATATTTCCCCCTACCTCTTCCTCTTCCAGGCATCGGAAAAATCGATTTAGGGTATCGGAGGAGAAATCGGTTTCTGAGATTTGGGGATTTAGGGTTCGAAATGGAAAGCTTAGATTAAGGGTTTCGAAATGAAGAATAGCGAGTTAGGGAAATCGATTGAGTGATTTAGGGAGAGGAGATTGAGAATCGATTTTGACAAATTGGAATTGGAATTGGGAAGAACAGAGAGTAGTTAGGGTTTCGATATTAGGGATTTCTGAGAATGAAAAATTCAGAAATCAATTAAGTGTCCGCGGTAATTGGATTTGGGCGGAAATACAAAATATTGGGCCTAAGTTTTAGCGTGTTTGGGCGCTACAACGAAAATTTTCACTTTATTCTCTTTTTAGTAGTAATTTAGTAGCAAAAAAAAAAAAAAAACCTTTTTGGAGAATTTAAACATAAACTGCAATTTTTTGTCATAATCTTCATTTATTTCTAAATTAAATAGAAGAAAATTAACAAGCTTCTTCTTCATATTGATCATCATCATCATCAAATGCATTTACATAAATGTGGAATTCATCATCTACTTTGGCGTCTTCGACCTTGTAATCGAGATTTATTGGTTCGAATCCCTCTACTGATCGGTCGACTATGATATCTTCAATTGCAGTCATCATTACGAGCTCATCATTTTCCTGTTGTAAATGTATCGGTTCAGTGTTACTATATTGAGCTGCAATATTTCCCCTCGGATTGATTTTAACAACATTTAGCCACTGATGCTTTTTTTTTGCTTGCACGGGTATGAGATATAACAAACTTGGTCCGCTTGAGAGGCTGTGCAATATATAAAAAAAAACAAGTTATGCATATACATATATATGTAATGGACATTGATATATAGATAAAAAAAACATACATACCTAGAATAAATGGTTCATATTTTATGTATCGTCCCGATGCAAGAACATCTACAATGCCAGCGTTGCTCTTTCAAGTGCCTCTACCAATGACGGGATCGTACCACTTACACTTAAACAATGTGATTCTCAAGTTAACCACCCCTTCGTATTCGAGTTGTATGATATGAGTTAAGATTCCATGAAAATCAGCTTCATGATGCATCACTATAATTCTCTCCTTTAACACACACGCCATAGTTACATGTCTTTCTTCCCTCGCTGTGATCTTCTGTATGAAACAAATAACCTCTTGTATCATAGATAGGCCATGTTTTGACCTTACTCACGGGACCTTCCACTAGCTCTTGAACCCACATAGGAAAAGGGTTTGTGGCGTTCCAATAAGTAACCTGCATAATGATAGTCAATACCAAACTGCATATTCGTCAGCTCTTTTGGATACGAGTTCTTTTTCTGAGAGGTCTGGATACTTTCTCAAAATTTAATCTTCAAAGAAATTTTGTAAAACCAACACATATATTAGACAAAAATAACATTGACAATTTGAAATCTTAAGGTGGGAAAATGGATATGTACCTCTCAAGTCCTTCAAAATAATCACAATTTCGCAAAACATATGCGTGTGCGATTTGACAGTCTTTATCAGTAAGCCATATCTCTTTCATTTCCTCACTTGGACAGCCAACGTGTGTAAATATATCAGGTACTGGGAAATGATATTCGGGGACTTCACCTTCATCGAATCTTGTTGATCTGGCCTAATTAGAGAATTTTTTTTAGAATATCTAGCATATGTATAGCAATAGCAAAGTGAATGTTCAATATTAATCATAAATGTTTACCTTGAATTCGTTTGTATATCCAAGACAAAGTAGTGCTCTGTGAAATAAGATGCCTCCTCCCTTAGATATGATTGAACAATCGATCCTGGTGCATATCTTTGGTTCTTTGCTTTCCTTTTCAACTTTTTGAAAAACCTTTCAAAAGGATACATCCACCTGTATTGCACAAGTCCTCATAATTCAGCTTCGTAGGGGAGATGTATAGGAAGGTGTTCCATCACATCAAAAAATGATGGTGGAAAGATCTTTTCTAGCTTGCATATGATCAAAACTATGTTCTCTTTTAGGATTTCGAGGCGAGTTTTTTGCAAAGTTCGTGAGCATAAGTCCCAGAAAAATACTCCGATCCCTAAAAGTTTAACCAATGATTAGTATAAAAAACTATATTCAAATTTACATGTGGCATAATGACAAAACTATAAGTAATTAGTACCTGATAACAAAATGTGGACGTTCGGGTCTACTAGTTTTGCAAAGATAAATGGAAGTAACCGCTCCATAAAAATATGACAATCATGACTCTTCATCCCATAAAACTTTGCCTTATCCAACTGAACACAACTAGCTAAGTTTGAAGCATAACTTTCTGGGAATCTGACTGAATGTTTCACACATTCCAATAAGCTTATTCTGGCTTCGTCTGTCAATGAGTAGGCAGGAAAATGGGCTCTACCCACGTCATCATCAATATGTAGGTGTGGCCGAGAACATAATTCTTTTATATCTAATCTGGACGGAATGTTGTCTTTAGATTTTCCTTGCACACGCATAAGAGCGTTCATAATGTTATCAAAAAAATTCTTCTCTATATGCATCATATCGAGATTATGTCGAAGAGTGAGGTCCCTCCAATACGGTAATTCCCAAAAGATGCTTTCTTTGTACCAGTTATGCTCTTTCCCAAAGCCCTTTTTCCTCTTCTCATGACCGTTGCCACCAACATCATTTGTTTTCGGTGGTTTTACACATTTCAACCGGTATGAATAAATTTGCTCACTGGTCAGAGACTCCGGTGGAAACTCATTCCTAGCGTCTTTCCCCTTCAAAAAGTCTTTTTTATTCTTCCTTGAGAGGATGGTTATGAGGAAGAAATCTCCGGTGACAATCGAACCAACAACTCTTTCTTCCGTGCTTCAGATAAAAAGACTTTGTATCCGCCATGCAAATTAGACAAGACAGTTTTCCATGAGTGGACCATCTTGATAACATGTCGTACGCAGGAAAGTCGCTTATCGTCCAGAACAACACTGCTCTTAGCTTAAAATTTTGATTCAAGGACACATCATACGCATCGACTCCAGTTGACCACAACTCTTTTAACTCATCAATAAGAGGTCGGAGGAAGATATCCAAACTAGCTCCCGGATGAGTTGGCCCAGAATTCATAATTGTTAGAAACAAGTACTCAGTATTCATGCACATACCAGGGGGTAAATTATATGGAGTCAAGATCACAGGCCATAATGAATGGTTTTTTGATGGGCCAAATGGATTGAACCCATATGTACACAATCCAAGATAAACGTTACGGGGTTCTTCAGCAAACGAGGGATGTTGATCTTGAAAATTTTTCCACTCTGCCGCATCAGACGGATGACTCATCTCTCCCTCGTTCGGTTGGTGCTCAGCATGCCATCTCATTGCCATTGCAGTCTTCTCACTTTGATACATTCTCTTTAATCTGTCAGCAATTGGCATATACCACATACGACAATATGGTACATTGGTTCGACGTTGTTGCTCGTTTGGCATCCATCTTTCTGAATTACAAAACCGACATTTTTCTAACCCTTCGTCTTCTTTCCAGAAAATCATACAATTTTTAACACAAACATCGATTGCATGACATGGGATTCCTAAACCGGTTGCTCATCAATTTTTCCGTCTCGTAATTTGAACCGGTTGCCTTGTTTCCTTATGGTAAGATTTTAGTAAAAATTCCACACATCGAATCTACTAACCTCTCACTCATATTATGATCTGCCTTATGTTGCATGAGCTCAGCAGCAAAGGATAACTGTGAGTGATCTTCATGGCAACCTTCGTATAATGGGTTGTTCGCTCCTTCTAACAAGTCATAGAACTTTTTGGAATGATTGCGTACCAGTTCTTCTACAATGTGGAAACTACTTCCCTCATCATCATAGTTATCATGACTCACGTCTTCACGGAATGCATCATGCACCATACCAACATATCTATCTTCAACTACACTACCCACTTCTTCACTATCACCTACCCATGCTGTATCTACATATCTAGTTCCTAAATCCATATCTAGTTCCTCTCCATGTCTATACCAAATATAATAATTTGGCATTAAATTGTTACTATGAAGATGTTTCCAAATTCTTGTCCCTGAATAAAATTTATTGTTTTCGCATTCATTACAAGGGCAGTAAAACTTACCACCATTGCTCTGCGTTAGGGGCTGGCTATTTACAAATGTCATGAACTGGTGCACCCCCGCTTTGAACTCTGCTGATAACATTTCCATCGCTTCATCGAACATATTATACATCCAATCTCGAAAATTACTATAATTGTAATTTCCCGACATTTTTTAGAAATAAAAAGTTTAGTTTCTCTTTCTTTTCGAGTTTCTCTAACATATACGACATGTATATGGAAGAACTAAAGGCTCTTTGGATATATATATATATATATATATATATATATATATATATAGAATTTTTACGACTATTTTGAGACTAAAACGCCACCAAGTACAACTTTTAGCAAAAATTAGTTACACCTACCCCGAGGTGGAAAAACGTGTGTCATACCGATTTTTTACGACTAATATACAACGAAATTACCTACCCGCCGCCAAAGGTCGCAATTTAGTCGCAACTTTTACGACGAAACTACGTCTACGTCCATGCGAGTGGATTTTCGTCATAACTTAGTCGTAAAAATATATGTAGTCGTAAAATAGTCGTAAAATAGTCGATATTTTTTACGACGAAGATTGTAGTCGTAACTTGCAGTCGTAAATCACAGGTTTTCTTGTAGTGAACACAACTCATTTTCTCTGCGATCCGTCCTTGAGAAGGACAAGTTGAATGGATCAAACTTCCTCGAATGGTATCGGAATATGAGAATTGTTCTCAGGCAGGAGAAAAAGGAGTATGTCCTTGAAAATGTTCTCCTTGCAAGACCGGCACCCAATGCCCCACATGCAGCAAGGAATGCTTGGGATAAGCATTCAAATGATGTGGTCAATGTGTGTTGTCTCATGCTGGCTACCATGAGCTTAGACTTGCAGAAGCAATATGAGAACATGGATTTGCCAGTTGAGATGATCACTAGCCTGAAAGGGATGTTTCAGGAGCTGGAACGAACTGAGAGATACCAGACGGTTAAGTCGCTCATTGAGTGCAAGGTACCAAAGGACGGTCCAGTTAGTGCTCATGTCATTAAGATGATAGGTTATATTGATAACCTAGAGAAACTGGACTGCCCCCTTAGCCAAGAGTTGTCTACTGACATCATTCTGCAGTCATTGCCGTCACGTTATGATCAGTTTGTAATGAACTACAACATGAATAACATGACGAGGCCTTTGACTGAGCTGCATAGCATGCTCAAGACAGCTGAGCCTAACATCACGAAGGGCACTCCAAATGTACTTCTGGTACGGGAGTAAAAGGTTTAAGAAACCTAAGGACAAGGCAAAAGGCAAGGCAGTCCAGATTGTGAATCAGGACAGGCCCGAGTCTAGGCCCAAGTCTAGCCCTTCTAATGTTGATAAGTGCAACTACTGTAAGGAGACTGGGCATTGGAAGAGAAACTGCAAGAAATACCTGGAAGATTTTAAGAAGATGAGGAAGACGTACGAGACTTCTTCCTCAGGTATTTATGTTATAGAAGTAAATGTTACTACTTCAAGTTCTACCTCATGGGTATTAGATACTGGTTGTGGTGCTCATATTTGTACTAATATGCAGGGCCTAAGCAACAGTAGAACTTTGGAGAAGGGGCAAGTGGACTTGCGCGTTGGCAATGGAGCAAGAGTTGCTGCTTTGGCCCTGGGAACATTTCATTTGTCTCTGCCATCAGGCTTGGCTTTAGAACTTAATAATTGCTACTATGTACCTGCTATAAGCAGAAACATCGTTTCTATTTCTTGTTTGAATTTAGATGATTTTCATTTTTCGATTAAAGACAAGTGTTGTTCTTTTGATCGTAATTGTATTTTCTATGGTAGCACCCCATTAGAGAATGAACTTTATGTTTTAAACCAATCTGTGCATGTCTATAACATAAACACCAAGCGGTTCAAGTCTAATGACTCTAATCTCACTTTTCTCTGGCATTGTCGTTTGTGCCACATCAACGAGAAACGGATTCAGAAGCTCCATACGGATGGACTTTTGGGCTCATTTGATTATGAATCATGTGAGAAATGTGAATCCCGCTTGTTGGGCAAAATGACTAAGGCTCCTTTCAACAAAACTAATGAAAGGGCCAATGACTTGTTGGGCCTAATACATACTGATGTGTGTGGCCTAATGAGCATTAGTGCTAGAGAGAATTTTGGGTACTTCATTACATTTACTGATGACTTCAATAGATATGGCTATGTCTATCTAATGAGACATAAGTCGGAATCATTTGAAAAGTTCAAGGAATTCCAGAATGAAGTACAGAACCAACTTGGCAAAAGTATCAATGCTCTTCGATCAGATCGTGGAGGTGAATACTTAAGCCAAAAGTTCAATGATCATCTGAGAGATTGTGGAATTGTTTCACAACTCACTCCTCCTGGAACACCTCAATGGAATGGTGTGTCTGAGAGGAGGAATTAGACCCTATTGGTTATGGTTCGATCAATGATGAGTCCCACAGATCTTCCATTATATTTCTGGGGATATGCTCTTGAAACGTCTGCGTTTACGCTGAATAGGGTTCCATCAAAATCAGTTGCAAAGACACCACATGAGATGTGGACTGGAAATGTTCCAAGTTTGTCTTTCCTGAAGATTTGGTCAAGCGTATGTTCACTGACAAGCTTGGCCACAAATCTAATAAGTGCTACTTCGTCGGTTATCCGAAGGAAACCAAGGCTTACTAATTTTACAACCAAACCGAGAACAAAGTGTTTGTTTCTCGGAAATGTGTTTTTCTTGAGAGAGAATTTCTTTCCAAGAAGAACAGTGGGAGTAAAGTACAACTCGAAGAAGTTCAAGAATCACAAGAAGCTGTTCAACCTGTTCAAGAAGAACATCGGTTAGATTTACGAAGAGTCGTAGTATCTACACTTGTGGTGCCTGAAGTTAGCAGATCTGAAAGGATTCGTCATGAGCCCGAGTGATACGGATTTATCGTGACTAATTGTCATGATCTGTTGATCGTGGATAGTGACGAGCCTGCGAATTTCGTAGAAGCAATGATGAGTCCTGACTCCGAAAAGTGGCTTAAGGCCACTGAATAAAAAATGGGATCCATGTCACAGAACAAAGTATGGACTTTGGTGGATTTATCCGATGGTGTAAAAGTCATTGAGTGTAAATGGGTTTTCACGAAGAAAATCGATGTGGATGGTAACATACAAATTTTCAAAGCTAGATTAGTGGCTAAAGGTTTCAAGCAAATTTATGGTGTTGACTATGATGAAACCTACCCCCTAGTTGCTATGCTTAAATCTATTCGGATTCTCCTGGCAACTGCCGCTCATTATGACTATGAGATTTGACAAATGAACGTGAAAACCGCCTTCCTGAATGGAATTCTAGAAGAGGATGTGGACATGACACAGCCTGAGGGTTTCATTGATCCTAAGAATGCTGGGAAAGTATGCAAGCTTCATCGATCCATTTATGGATTGAAGCAGGTATCTCGGAGTTGGAATCTTCGTTTTGATGAAGCGATCAAAGAATTTGATTTCGTGAGAAACGAAGAGAAACCGTGCGTTTACAAGAAGACTAGTGGGAGTGCAGTTGCATTTCTTATATTGTATGTGGACGACATACTTCTTCTCGGAAATGATGTTTCGTTGCTTCAGTCTGTAAAGACTAGGTTCGGAAGTTGTTTCTCGATGAAGGACATGGGAGAAGCCGCTTATATTCTTGGAATAAGAATCTATAGAGATAGATTGAATAAGCTAATTGGACTGTGTCAGGATACTTATATTGATAAGGTCTTACACAGGTTCAATTTGCATGATTCCAAGAAAGGCTTCATACCAATGTCTCATGGCATTTCTCTTAGCAAGATGCAGTGTCCTTCGACACAGGCTGAGCGAGAGCGGATGAGTAGGATTCCCTATGCTTATGCTATGGGATGTATCATGTATGCCATGCTTTGTACTCTTCCAGACGTCGCTTGTGCTTGTGCATGACGAGTCGATACCAGTCTAATCCAGGTGAGAGTCACTAGACAGCTGTCAAGAACATCGTTAAGTATTTGAGAAATACTAAGGATAAGTTCTTGGTGTACGGAGGAAGTGATGAGCTAGTAGTGAGTGGTTACACAGATGCGAGTTTCCATACAAACTAAGACGATTTCTGATCTCAATCTGGATATGTCTTTTGTCTGAATGGCGGTGCAGTCAGTTGGAAGAGTTCCAATCAGAGCACTGTAGCATACTCGACGACTGAAGCTGAATACATCACTGCTTCTGAAGCGGCGAAGGAGGTTGTTTGGATTAAGAAGTTCATCACTGAACTTGGTGTGGTTCTTAGCATTTCTGAACCAGTGGCATTATATTGTGACAACAATGGTGCCATTGCTCAGGCAAAGGAACCCAAGTCTCACCAGAAATCCAAACACATAGAGAGGAAATATCATATCATACGTGATATTATTGATAGAGGAGATGTGAAGATCAGCAGAGTTCCGATGAACGAGAATGTTGCTGATCCCTTGACCAAGCCCCTTCCACGGCCTAAGCATGACTGTCATGCTGACGCTATAGGCATTAGATATCTTAAGATGTGATCTTGATTTCAGTGGGAGTTGTTTTTCTTTTATGTTATGATGATCTTGTAGACATACATTTGGTTATGTTTTATTTAATGAAATTTTTTTCAGTATTATTTAATTATGTTATTAAATAATAGTCCCAAAATGATTTATGGCATTCTTATAAGTCATAAAGTACGTGACTTGATCATGATACCTTATAAGTAATGAATGACATAAATTATCTTTGTCCCTAGTCGAGGTTATTGAAATGGGACATTAATAACCGCGAGAGACTAGTATGTGAGGTGACTGATGACTAAGTTTCATGGAGTCATTAATATGGGTATTAAAGTTAATCACATAGATATGTATTAGAGAACACAATATCGGATATGACCCGCTAATGAGAACTCTACAAAAATGTTATATGAGTGTCATAAGAGTTTCTCATTACGACTATAGAGTATAGTCCTTAGACATGAGTTCATCATGTTTCTCTTACATATGAATTGGCCTGTTTTGGTTTTGTCAAACGTCAGCCGTAACAGGTGATTATAAATGCATTATTGGGCATGTCATGAAGTGTGTAAGGAACACGGATGGAACAAGATGAGATTTTTCCCTCCTATATAACAGGAGATATATACCTTTGGGCCTATCGAAGATTTGATATTGAGAAATGCGTGGCCGCGCTCAAACAAGGTGATTGTCAGTCGTTTGTTTTATCAGTATAAATCAGAGTTCGATAAACAAGGTCTAGCTTAATAAGGATGCAACGATCTCTTGCCTTATGCTAGATCGAGATATAGTGACAAAGGATTATAGGAATAGATGATTCCAGTAAAAGTGGGAGATTGTTGGGAATGTCTTGAAATCACACTTGTATTTACTCTTGTATATAGTTGTCGAGATAAAAAAATCAATACTAGGTAATTATAATGCTTTGCTAGAAGCCTCTTGTAATCTATGAGTTTGGAACTCATTACTAGTATTATATGATCCTACAGGGTCACACACCTAAGCAAACTGGATAGAGTTTGTTGGGATTGATCATTAATATAATGATCAAATTATTGCGTTTCTAGAGAGTGTGTCGACCAACACAAAGGTTGTGTCGATCGACATACAGCCCGAACTAGAATATTGATTTTGGTTTTCGGTTTAATTAATCTTTGGTTTTGAACCAATGGTTAATTAGGTTTTCTTAAGTCCCTATATATATGATATTCACGACTTTTGAGAGCTCTAACCTAATTTCATAGCCACCAGAAACACATAAATCCCGAGAGCTTTCTTCAGAGATCTGATCTGTCCCGGCACTAGCATCCTGGCTTTCCAGTTTGTGTGCGTGTGGATACCAGTAGAGGCGCAGCATCTGAGGCTCTATTCATCTCCTGTCCCTGATTTCTTCCGCTGCACAATTCATCAGGTATATTCGAGATCCATGTATTAGATTCAAGTTTAAACAAGAACACATGATCCTTAGGCATAAAATTTATGATTAAGATATTTTAAATATGATTTAAAATCTGTGTAAATTTCTTCATAAAACAACACTAAAATATGCATCTAATAAAAGTATATGATTTGCTGCAATGGACGCCACATCTTAGTAAAGCTTGTTGAGGTCCTTTAATAAATGAATATGACGTCAACAAAGGTTGGATCAACACTGTTGCATTTGAAATATTCTCATTGTTTAACAAAATGCGGAAGTATGCAAATTTATCTTGGATATTGTTAAATACCTGCCACCATAAAAAAAAAACTTTGATTTGACTACGTACTAGGCTGATGCACAAACCATCACGTGTAAAAGCTGTGGTACTTGACCAAACTGCGACCGCCGTAGGCAAAGTAGAAACTAGGGAACAATGGAAAAATATGGATTTAGCTTGGATCATCCTTTTCTATAGTCTCCAAACTTTGAACAAAGACGCGACACCGAGTAGCATCAAATCCCTCATGTGAAAAAACATGACGTAAAACACTATAAAAATTGTATAGATGGACAGCGAGTAATGATAAGCCATCAATAACTAGTCCCAAGGAACAAGTTATATCTTCCTTCTTCATTTTTGTGTGAAGAGTAAATTTTGGATAAATAGATGAGCATTTGATAGAAGGTGATGGGAAATCCTGATGGATATTTTTCCCAATGAAAGACACATTTGTTTGAAAATCATTGCCAGCATTAAGTGAGAAATGAAATATAATAGCAAAAATACATTAAGATATTAAAGAAAATATGAAGAGAAGAATAATAAATTTTACAATATTTTATCGGTAAAAAAAAAAAGTGACATTAATTTGATAAGAGTGGATAACTATAGTGGCACAATTAAGTAGGCTGTTTATTATAGTGATATCTTTTTTGATAGAGTTAATAGAGAGGCACAAATCTTTTGATCAAAGTCTTTTAATCTAGCTCTAAGTTTTTTATTACGAAAATATCATTATTATTTAATTTTATGATGTAAAAAAATAGATTTATGTAAAATAAAATAAAATATCTAGACTTAATTTTCCTCACCTATCTTTCTATAGAACTCACATTTCTTCTCATAGAGAAAAATTTCAGATTCGAAAGCTTCTCACACGTTCCCTTGTCAGGTTCTGCAATTCTGACAGAAGAAGACAAGGTGAAGGCTGAGACGAAAATACGCCAATCTCCACACAATTTGATGTATGATAAGAGTCATTATGTCAAAGCTATCAAGGCTTTCAGAGATTTCAAGTTCACACATCCCAAATTGAGGTCGTTTCGTTCGGGAAGCTTCTGAAGCCATCAAGGGTCAATCGCTCTCAAATGTTAGTTCCCATGTTTTGATGCCAAAGAGGTTTAATTTTGAGATTTATCAGGTGGGTTTAATCATAATGAGTGAATTCATTTGAGAAAGCTAGTACTAGAAGAGTTTGAATATGGGAGAGAAAGCCATAAATGGAAAAGATTTATGTATTTTCATTAATTGCAAAGTCTTGTTACAACCACTCTTATACTCGAGTGACCAGGTTTACATCCGGTTATGTAATTTGAATTACAATATAAATCAAAACCAATCTCAATCACTAATACCCTTTTTTAAGATGGCAAGTAGATAGACTTAAGTTCCATCTTGCGAAGTAATGAAAGGAACAAAGCTGGGAACAACGGCTTCGTGAAAATGTCGGCGAGCTGGAGTTCAGATGAGACGTGAAGAGTTTTTATCAACCCACTAGTGACACGATCTCTGACTTCGTGACAATCCAAATCAATGTGTTTAGTCCGCTCGTGAAAGACCGGATTATTGGCGATGTGAATAGCCGGTGTAGAATCACAATATAAGGCGACTGGTTTAGTTTGAGAAGCTTGAAGTTCAGCTAGGAGATTAACCAACCAGACCACCTCTTTTACCGCAAATGCCATGGCACGATACTCTTACTCAGCCGATGAATGACTCACAGTAGGTTGTTTCTTCGATTTCCAAGAAATAAGAGATTGGCCGAGGAACATACAATATCCAGAAGTAGGACAGTGAGTGTCAGTACATGACTGATGTATCATGGATTTTACCGGTTTTCTACCATGATATAGTAGGTTTTATGGAGTCTTTGTAGCATGTTTTGAGCATTTATGCATGATTTACTAGCAAAAGACACTTTGGAGCAAACGGAGCTAAAAAGAAAGTCTTATGGAAGTTTCCATGTGATTTGAGAAGACTTAGAAGATTTGAAGCCAAAATGAAGAAATGTTGCTACGAGCCCCGAGTCGACCGACTGGAGAAGATGGAGTCGACCGACTGTGACACCGACTTAATTTAAAAGATTTTCTTATCGGGCCTTTCGCGGAACCCTAAACCCTAAGACTCATTCACGATCTATATAAGCACCTCTTAAGCACTAGAAGAGGCACGAACCGGACAAGAACTCAGAGCAATACAAGTTTCTCTTGGATTTTTGTTTCCATTGTTTTTAGCTTTTAGATATTCTTCTTATCATTGTTCTAGACTCTGAAGAAGGTTAGAGAGTGTTCTTTCTCAATAGAGTTTTGTGAACCTCTGATCTTCTATTGTCTAATTTGTTTTACATGCACTTCATTTATAAAACGATGATTTTTTTTACTAAAACCATGTCTGAGTAGTTTATTCATTAGATCTAGGGTTTTCAAAGGGTTTACAAGGGATCATTCTAAACGGTTTTGATTTGTTGAATAAGCCAAGTGATTCTTCACTACAAACAGTATTTTACATTTAGAGGTGACGTAATTAACCACTTTTAGATTATCAAGGTCGATCTTTCTACCGGAGACGGAGATAGAGACGCCCGAAGAGTCTGTAGTGAGCAAGGTGCGTTCTAAGTCAAACGAACGTTTGTTTAGACACCTTGTGAATAGATATAACTCGTTCGCACTAAAGTTTATTTATTTTCAGCGAAAATCCAAAGAGATTTGAGATTTAGGGATTTAATTAAAGGCTATTTTCTAGTACACCAATAGGATCTAGTAGTTTAAAGTGTTTAGAGTTCAAGAAGTCACCAATAACCGTGATCCCAAGTTTTCCCAACTGATTTCCCTTAGATCTAATGTCCTTTTAAAATTTGCAACACATCACAAGTCATTAGTATATTAGAAATCGTAGTTCGGTTACTTTTACATCTGAATCCAAACTAGTCATAGCTCTCTGTGGGATCGATAACCTAAATACTACAACTGTACACTGTGCACTTGCAGTTAATTTTGGGTAAATAACTTTGCACCATCAAGGACCCCCAGTCAGCATCAGTGAAAGCTTGAAGAGTCAAATCAGAAGATGCCGAAAAGAAAATACCAAGACCAACAGAACCTTTCAGATATTGAAGGACCTTGTGAGCTGCTTTTAGATGTGAGGGCTTAAGAGCAACAAAAAATTGACATAACTTGTTCACAACAAAGGTGATTTCAGGTCTAGTAATTGTCAAATACATCATTTTACCGACCAATATGCGATATTGACTGCTATCTTCCAAGAGAGGTTCATCAGAATCCAAACATAATTTGATACTTGGATCCATAGGAATCGTCGAAGGCCTGCAAGCTAACAAACCACATTCTTCCAGTAGTTCAAGAACATATTTGCGTTGGCAAACAGTGATATCTGCTGCCGAGCGAGCAATCTCCAATCCCAAAAAAATATTTAAGATCTCCCAAATCACGTAGCTTGAAAACGAACTGTAACTTCTCCTTTAACTGTTGAACCACTATTAAGTCGTTACAGCCACTATAATATTATCAACATACACCAAAACTGCCACATAAGAAGAAAAATCATGTTTTATAAACAAAGTATGGTCAGTCTGGGACTTCTTAAAACCCAAAGCCAAAAGTGCATACCTAAACTTGAGAAACCATTGACGAGAGACCTGTTTTAAACCATATAAGGACTTTTTGAGCTTGCAAACATGATTAGGAGGAAGAACAGTACCAGTTTTTGGAATATAGCCAGGCGGAAGAGTCATAAAAATTTCTTCATCAAGATCTCCATTGAGGAATGCATTGGAGATATCAATTTGATGCAGAAACCATCCTTTAGCAGCTGCAACTACAATAAGTGTTTTAACGGTGGTCATCTTTGCAACTGGAGAAAATGTGTCAACAAAATCAACACGTTCTTGTTGAGTATAACCCTTAGCCACAAGCCTAGCTTTGTAGCGTTCAAGACTACCATCATAATTGAGTTTAACCTTATAAACCCATTTGCATCCAATAGCATGTTTATCTGCAGGTAAAGAACAAATATCCCAAGTCGAGGTAATTTCCAAGGCAATTGATTCAGCATTCATTGCATCAAGCCACTCATGAAACTTTTTAGCTTGAGCAAAGGATGTTGGTTCCACATGTTGAGCGAGAGCACAAATGTAAGCCTTGTATCCTTCAGAAAGCATATCATATGACAAAAAATTTGTCATAGGAAAAGGGATAGGTGTGTCAACAACACTGCAATAATAATCCTACAAATGCGTAGGAATCTTAGAGGCTCTCTTAGGTCTTCCAGTCATGGATTGATCCCGTAGTGTGGGAGGTTCCGGCTCAACCACACCAATGCTCTTCTCTGTTGGCAAGTGAACTTCTCGAGTGGTAGGTTCCGGCTCAACCAAACGAGAAGCATTTGTACTAGATAGTGGCTGCTCTGATGTAAATAAAGAATCAGTGGGAAGCGGTAGTTCAACCAAAGAAACCCCATCAGAAAGTCCACTAGATACATAAGAAGAATCAGGCAACAGAGAAAAGAAATTGATGTACTGTTATTTTTTACCGGTTTTCACGATGATATTTTATGCTGTTTTGGAGTCTTTTCTGCATTTTTTACAGGTTAAATGAAAGATTCCACATGCTGAGGTGTTTTGCAAGAATCTAGAAGATTTGGAGCTAAAATGAAGAATAATGATCCGAAGCCCGAGTCGACCGACTGGAAGAAGGAGTCGACCGACTCAGAGGCCGGTTTAGTAATATGGAAATTCTTTTTGGGCTTTATTTTCGAAACCCTAATTTCTACAACTTCTTGGCCGACTCATGCATGACCTAGAGAGGCTATATATTCGACCTTAAGCAGAGGAAAAAGGGATAGACGACTTCCATCAAGCTTTTGAAGCATTCAAGCATCTCTTTACCAAAAATCACCAAAAAGTTACATAGGTCTTGTTTTCAGGGAGCACCCTTGTGTGAAGGTTTTCTTGTGCCCCTGTTCTCTTGGTTTTACAGAGAGAGAGCCACGTTTTGCTCTGATCTCTTTTGATATTATTTTCATATTGCAAACTCTTGATATTAATGATTATGATTGGTTTGTTTGCTATGTATGAGTAGTTCCCTAGTTAGATCTAGGTTGTCAAAAGTTGTATGGGTCATTAGGTGCACAAATTGTTGCTGAATTCATGACTACTCTCTGCTTTAATATTAATTCATACAATATTTTGACTTGATCACTTAGAATATTGAATTTTAGGGTTTGTTGCATCATACACCCATTTTACACTAAACCCGGAGCCTTGTTTTTAGCAGGTGATCTCGTCCTTGTACAAACGAGAGTTTGGCTTGGAAGATCATGAACAATCAAATCTATTCCCAATGCATGCATTAGCTATTTAGGTTGAAAAACATCCTTTCTGATCTGTTGGTTGATTCATAGTGCAGTAAGCAAAGAGATTTGGTATTGTATACATTTTCCTTTCGTGTTTAAGAGTAGAGCAACATTCAATTTCGTGCATGGCCCATATTACCCGCGATTTATCTAAGTCTAGCGTTTTTAATCCATAAGTTACACAACTAGTTACCAGATAGATTGCATTCTAATAGAATCGAAACTCGACATAATTTATGTGGGATCGATAACCTAAATACTACAATTGTACACTGTGCACTTGCAGTTAATTTTGGATGAATAACTTCACGCATCAGAAATCAATCATGGAGGAAGACTGACCTGTAACCAGAGGAAATATTTCCTCCTGGAAAGTCAAATTTCTTGTGATATGAATGGCATGTGTCTCTAAATCAATCAATTTGTATCCTTCTCCATGTAATATTCGTAACATTATGAATAACTAAGTTTGTTGTATTACTTATATTACGAAGTTGTATTATTATTAAGAACAACTACGAACAACTATATAAGCTTAGGTTATAAAAATATAGGATAATTCAGATTATATACCCTATATATATTCAAATAACAGTAATAATGAAAGAATAATAAATATAATGTGATTTTAAACAGGTTTAGAAACAGGAAAATAAAATTTCCGCGTCCGTAATGATATGATGTGATGGGAAAGAAACGTGTAATCGTGTAGAAGAATTCAGAGAGAAAATAAACAGTTTTTCTCCACTTTCTTCCTCTTCGTCTAAACATTTTTTTCCTCCACTTCATAACCCCTTTCATATTCCTTTTTTCCTCCACTTTCTTCTTCTTCGTCTTCCCCTAAAAATGGTTTGGGAAAGGGGTTCCTTCGCATTCTCAAACTGTCAGAGAGTTTGTCGGAGAACAACATTGAATAGTCTTGGATTGCGAGGAAAAGGAACATTTCCACTCCTCTCACTTCCACCGAATCTAATTGAAGCCATCTCTTCAAGGTCACGAAAAACTCATATGGAGATCTATGTAACGCAAAAGCGACATGTCGGAGGTTAAGGAATATGATGGATGAAGAGGCATCTTACCAAGGTTTTGACCTCATCAACGTGAAAATGAGTATTCCATGTATGACTCATGCAGTTGTTACCAAATTTTATTTGATGTGTTATCTTCATTGGAATGCGTCGGCAATCTTCCTAAGAGGCGCTAGTTCTTTCTTCCGACTAAATGGATTCGATGAAGGGCTTTCTATGATTCGAGAAGGAGTAGTAAGAGGATATGGTCCAGCCTTGTATGTGTATGCATGTCTAAGGAAAATCCTTGCTCCATGTGATCAATTTGATGGCCGCTTGGTGAATTTGAGCCGAGATTTCGTCCAGAAGGAGAGAGAGAAGATAGAGGGTTGGGATCCTAGACCGTGGTTCCCTAGAAAGCTTGAATTTTTCATGGAAAAGGTAAATCAAATCGATTTACGGGGACTTGTCAAATGCAAGTGTGCCCTTACCAATCCTGATTATAATAGTTGGGGTAAGGGATGGCTGCATACTACAGAGATGGTGAAAATAGGTGAGATGTGTTGCTTTTGGAAGATTCACACATTCGGTTTTGCTCATAACTTCTCGGATAAAATCTCTCTATGGCCATCAGACGATTGAGATTGACGTCCCGTGGAGGAGAACTAATTTTTTTTTTTTTTTGGATTAGCAATTCCCGCTCTTTTTTATGGTTTGTAGCTGTTCGTAGTAGTTTTTGGTAGCACTAGTAAGATCTACTTTGTTTTGGTTAAGTGTTGCTGAAAATACTATTCTTTCTTATTCTATTTTGTTTTGGTTCATACTATTTTATCTTATTATATGGCTATTGGAATCGTAGGATATGTCTTGAATATTTTGGTCATCTGAATCGTAGGACATGTGTAGATGAAGATACAATGTACAAAACTAAGAACAAGTAAAATAACAAAAGACTATTTCTTGATTTGGTTCCAGTACAAACACTTCTTGATTACACAGAACAAGATAGCTACAAGAGTTACAAAGAGTGCAACAAGGGTCAGAATCCTCATCTCCTTAATGGCCTTGGTTCTGTTTTCAGCTTCTATAAAGCTGTTCATAGCCACCATCGCCTCCATGGCATCTTTGAGATCATCATATTTTGAGGAAATTTGGCTTAGCTCAACGAACCTTGACTCCAGCGCCTTCGTCTCCTGGTTCATCAGCTCCAATTCCTCCATCACAGATTCGTCCCACCATTTTGTAATAGCACATCCTCCAGCCTATATAAAAAAAATTCACAGTAGAGTGGAGTGTATCTTACAAAACCTAAAATCCATATCAACTTAGTGTGAATAACTTACTAAGCCATTTTTGCAACCTTAGTATATCCTTCCCTTATCGGAACCGCATGGACAAGTCTTGAGTACGATATCGTCATTGCAGTAGCACTCAGTGGGAATCCCGTGTTGCCTCTAAGGTTTTCGTCTAGAGGAGAACTCTTCATCGTAGTTTGACAAACTCCTGGTCCCTGAAGAGCTCCAACTGTAGCTAAATGTTCGACCCATCTCCTTAGATTTATCAGACAAGCAATTAGACTTACGTTAGTGATGGTATAGGCCAGACACGAGAGTCATAAATTTGTTGAAATCCAAACCATAAACCAAGAATTGAAAATCGCAAAACCCAGAATTTGAACTCGCAAAACCCATTGAACGAATTCCCCTGCAAACCTTAATTTGAATCCGATATGAGACTATAAATTGAAACTCAGATTTGAAACCATAGTTCAAAAAAAATACTTGAATCCGACTTGAAAACCTAAATTCATTCAATAGAAACCCTCGATTTAAAAAAGTACCTTCGAAAAATTGAGAGATTATCCTATCGTATCGTTTTCGTTAGCGAAAAAAAGAATTGAAAGGGAAATGAGGCGGATTGTTGAAAATCAAGATTTACCCGGGAAACCAAAACCAAAATTTTGAAATTCAAAATTTCCCCGAGAAAAAACAACGTAGTACTTCTTCTCAGTTGCACAGTTGTGCTCACTTGCAAGCAGTTGTACTTTCAGGATTTTGTTGATAATTAGTGTTACCATATCCTAATTTAAGATATTTTGGTTGTACCTATTGTTTATGTCTATTTTTTATAAGCCCAGATATTTTTGTAGGAAAAAAACAACATTAGTCGATTTCCCATCACACCATGGGAAAACGCAATCAAACTGTTTTTCAAAGTATAAAGTATTTAATGAGAAAACTTGAATCTCGATTAAGACAAATGTGAAATTCAAACATTAGCATAATCATAAACAATACAGATTTATTACACTTAAACGTAAACTTAATCATATTATAACCATAATCATAACATAAGCACAATCATAAACCTTGAGAACCTTGTTGTTCTTGGTTATACTACCATAAGTTGATAAAACAGGAGTAAATGGAGATAATGTCTTAAATAAAAGTTACTATACTAAGATAACAAGAATGTTCCTCCTTAACAACAGTTAATTAACATAAATAGACTCCCATAGAATCATTCCTTAATACCGATGCAAAAAAACGTACAAAATAGTATTTCAAATTGGCCAGGGCTTTTCCGTGTTGGCAATGAAATCATTGAATTTGCTTAACTCCAAGTACCAAAAGTAGGAATTGCAGAAATTAGGGTAGGGGCGCCAGCCGTTAAGAGGTGCATATGGGCAAAACTGTGCCGGATCAACCCGATTCGAAGCCTGTTTCTAGAATAGAGGTAACTCGTAAGGCCAAACCCACTCACTCTTCGATGTCATCAACTTCCTCATACGTATTGCGAAGTCACGAGTCATATGAGGGAAATGTGGCATTATTCCTTCGTTGTTAAGCAACAAAATCAGTTTGATCATTGTGGATGAGTATTTTGCAATTTGGCACCCTCTGTTACCAACAAGTTCCATCTTCATTAGACCCTCGTTGAGCAACTGGAGCCTGAAAAACTCTAAACGCTCCTCAAATAGATGGCCGTAGGATTTCTCGCTTCGTAGCATCTCTCATAGAGAACGCCCCGACTGTCATCCATCAGATTCGTCTTATCCATGGAGATGAAATCGGCGGTCTTGTAGAAATCTTCACCGTGCCATGCAGTGTTCAAAGTGGGTTGAGAAACTCTTGCAGAGGCGAGATCTCTTGGGTTGCGCTCGCAAACGGAAAGGAGTATGAGATGGTGGACTTATGGTGGCAGCGATGTGATGTTAGTGTTGTTCATGGTTCGGAGATCAAAAGAGGAGATAAAGAGAATCTGAGTTTTTTTTTTAAATGGAAGCTACACCAATTGAAAAGAGTTTAAGATGGATAGGAGAGAGAATATAGATATAAATGTTCAGATGGGTTGAGCAACTATCGATATAAATGTTCAGATGTGACTAAATAAGAACGTTATCATATTTATAGTCGATTTCCCATCACACCATGGGAAATCAATCAAACTGTTTTTCAAAGTATAAGTTATTTAAGGGTGTATTTAATGCGAAAACTTAAATCTCGATTAAGAAAAATGTGAAATTTGAACATTAGCATAATCATAAACAATACAGGTTTATTACACTTAAATATAAGCTTAATCATATTGTAACCATAATCATAACATAAGCACAATCATAAACCTTGAAAACCTAGTTTTTCTTGGTTATACTACCATAAGCTGATAAAGAAAAACCGGAGAAACCGTTTAGGGGAAGACGAAAAGGAAGAAAGTGGAGGAAAAACCCCATTTATTTTCTCTCTCAATTATTCTACACGACTACACATTTCTTTCTTATCACATCACATCATTACAGACGCGAAAATTTTATTTTTCTTTTTCGAAAACCGTTCAAAATCACATTATATTTATTATTCTTTCATTAATACCAATAATACATTATTCCACCAATCTAATAATCTCTAGTTGTTCCAGTATTTCACCCCCTTAGTAATACCAAGTTATTTCATTAATACATTATCCCACCACTCTCAATAATCTCTAGTTGTTCCAATATTTTATAATTCACTACTCTCAATAATTCCTAGTTGTTCCATTAATCTTCCTTCTAGAAGTACCAGATCTGCAACGATTCAAAATAAACGATGAAATCGTTCAATTATTACCAATACAATTTCGTAACCGACCCAACAAACCAATACAATAACCGATGAAATCGTTCATTGACCAATGAAATTTCGTAAGCAAACCAGTACAATAACCGATGAAATTGTTCATTGACCAATGAAATTTTCTAACCGACCCAGCAAACCAGTACAATAACCGATGAAATCGTTCATTGACCAATGAAATTTCCTAACCGACCCAGCAAACCAACCCATGATGGATTCCTTTCAAAACTGACTCAGTAAAGCCTCCAACCCAACAACGAATTCCCCAGTATCGAATGCAATTTCGAATTACTTTCGTAACCAAGCAAGAAAACTAACCTAGTATCCGATTAAATCGTTGAATGACCCATGAATGAATGAATCGCCATCAATGGTCGTCACCATAAAAGACGGTTCCGAAGTCGGTTAAATAGGGTTCGGTTCACAATGATCCATAATTTGCTCTAATTGTCATTGGTCCACATGTCAATAATCTCGTCGAATAAAAATAAAAGAATTAAATCAAGAATTAAAAAAGAATGAAATTAAAAAAAGGAACTAAAGGTTAGGTTCGGAGGCACAGGCTCGGGGGTGAAGGCAGCTTCGGTGGAAAGGGCAAAATGGGATAAAATAATGGATAGGAGTATTCTAGAATGGGTAGACTATTTTAGACTTCTGATTTGTTGACCATAGTACGCTAGACGTTCACCCAGTCCCAAGAGTCTGCATAAGTGTTTTTTGTGATGTTTTCAGGTCAATGAAGGAGACAAAAGCTCATGGGGAGAAGACAAGCCAAAGAATGAAAGCAAGGAGCATCCAATCAAAAGGCCAAACCCGTCCATATCGAGGAGACTATCGATCGATATCGAAGAGCCAGAAACAAAAAAAAGACCAAAATGTCTCCAGTCGACCTAAGCTCCTTATAAATAGAGCATGTCTCAAGATTGGAGACATCCCATTCACCCAACACACAAATATCCTCTCATTCCTAAAAATTCTTATTTTCTAGGTTTTTCTTGCTACCTTAAAAGGTAGCTATGTAAATATTAAATAATGTTTATTTTTATTTTTATTTTTAATTATGCAAAACCTTTTTATCTTAATCTTTTCTTTTATACTCACTTATGTTGAGTTTTAATTAGTGAATCATGAGGGTTTGATTAAGTAAAGAAGGGTAATAGGAGTAGCTTTAATTAGGGTTAATTAGTTGGTTTACAAGTGAATCAATTAGATTTAGATCTCTTCATCATGGATCCTTGGAAGGTAGTTTGAGATGGAGTTAGTGACACCTCCTATCACTCATCCTAACCTACACTCTCTCTAACCTTTGTGATTAGTAGATGAGTCTAAGTGATTAATTGAGAGGCTTTCTCTTTCTAATAGGTCTAGTGTACTAGCGTTTAGGGTTTGAATTGTGAAAACCTTCGTAAGCTTACCGCCTAAGTCCACGTTAGTATCCTTTCAAATGGGTTAACATGTTAGGAGAGTGGTCTAGAGAGTTAATTGAATTCCTAAGAAATTTTTGGATCGATTAACGAGATTAGAATCGAAAAGCCACATTAAGAAATGCAAAGGCACTTGTAATAATTAGGACCGGTAGATGTTTATTCCTCTCAATGGACCCGTTGATAGGATAAGCACCTAACGAATGGGTTATCACCAAGACACCATCGAGTTAACTGAGTAAAATCACTTGTGGAACGAGTCCCTAACCCGAGCTCACAACTTTAGTAAGTTAGTCTCCTAAACCCCTTCTTAACTGAAACAATTCTCTCGGAAATTCACGACTTTATCCTAGTATATATATATTAGTTAGGTAGTATAGCTACCATAACCACAAACTATCAACCAAACCCCTCCCCCCCCCCTCCCTTTATATAAAATTCGCTTTTAAAACGATTTTCAAACAATTTGATAACTTCTGCGCTCCTTTGGGTTCGATCCCTCAATTTCTACAAAGAGTATAGCTTATACTTGGGCTTTGATTAAGGTGTTTATAAATTTTAAAAATTGAAAACACCGACACGTCAAAAGACCTCCCAAGTGTTTGAAGCTGCAATCTCACAATAGAAATATAAGTACAGATCTTTTATTCAATCGTTTAGAGGCACAAACATCACATGCTTCGTTTAATTTGCTCAAACCTATAGCTCCCAGGAGAAGTGGCACTTCTATTTCTAACTTGAATTCGATTGTTTCATCAAACAGAAGTAACACCAAGATCCCACAAATCAACACGCTGAAAAAATACGGAATTGAGACTCAATGCATCAACATCCTCCAATAAGCTATTATCAATAGAGGAGAACACAAAATATTTGTGGAAAATGGTTGTATTCTATCAGTATACTCCAATAAGTTATCGTACTGATTCTACTCACAAGAGAAACTACTCACACATAGTAAATAAAACCTTAATCATATCAAAATCAAAGTATTGCACAAAAAGTAAAGAGAGTAAGAGTTTAGAGTATAAACAAGTCATGACTCTCTCTCTCTCGTGAACAAAATAAATCTCAAATAAATCTTAAGAATAAAGGTGGTTTCTTGAGGCAAAAGAAAATAATTTTTGAAGGCTTGAGTGTCTTGATGGTTTCATTCTTGAGGACTTGAAGGCCTGACCTAATTCCAATACTAAAGAGGGTATATATAGTTCCAGAAGTCATGCATGAGTTTGTAAATAATGATGCAAAACTTCGGGTCTTGAGAAAATTTTGTGAAACAATTTCTTTAATTTTGGCCGACCTTTAGGGTTGGTCTACTTCAACTCTGTGGTGACTTATACTTCATTTTTTCTTCAAATCCTCTAAGTCTCTCCAAATGTCCCTTCACGTGTAATTCTTCATTCATCCTGCTAAAAACATGGAAAAGACTCCAAAATCGTATAAAATATATAGATGAAAACAAGTAAAAATATCAATATATCAAACAACTTAGTCTTGTTCAGAATTGCTACTGGAAAGAGCGCGGAAGCGGGATTCCCAAGTGTTTGGAGAAATCTATGGAACACATTGTCTTTCATGTCTTGTCATGCTCATGGAACGACCATATTACTTGAATCGGCCAGTTTTTCTATGATATGCACATGCGGTTTTCGAGAATGCACAAGATGACATAGAAAGGATCTTCGTCAAGAACACGACCAAAGGGAGCTCGAGAAATGAGTTGAAAATTTTAAGTGTGGAGATGGAAAGATTTGACCTTGATCTCTTCACCGTCGGTTAACCAATAAAGGGACCCATCAAAATAACGTGGTTGCACGGCTATAAGTATCCGATAAGGAGAAGCAGGGAAAACGTGCCTCCAAGCATCGATGGTAAAATCAAAAACTTCAAAAGTAGTAACGTTGTCGTCTTTGTCTAGTTGGCCAAGATCAGATAAATTATATAACAAAACCGGCTTATAAATTTCTGTGAACTTGTCTTTACTGAATCCAAGCTCAGAACATGGGGAGTAATACTTTAATTTTCCACACATGTTCGACATGACCCGTTGAACTCTGGAAAGAGGAAAACTTTGATGCATCTAGTGGCGGGATTGATCACGATATTTTCGACCCAGTAGAGGCATATCAGGCCGTCACAACCACCACGGTGAACCTTGAGATTCGAAGTAGGGTAACAAACTTTTGACAACCCCAACACAATTTTTCTACATTGAGCTTCATCATAAGCATCGCTCAAAAAAACGAAATCAGCACTTTGACAGATCAACTGTCTTTCTTTGAAACGTTGGGACTCGATTGTCCATTTCCAATGCTTGGACACTGACTTGAAACTCAACAGATAGTTTACGGAAAATATCTTGAGGATGAGCTCTACGACATCGTGTGGTAGTCATTCCTTCAATATTATTATCTTGTTTAATAATAATAAGGGAAGATTACTTATCTAGTATGAAAATTTTTTAAAATTACTAGACTATTATTAATTTTTTGACCCTTAAAATGAGTTTTTTCGTACCCACAATACCCTTAAAACATTTGACAGGAAAAAACATATTTACGAAAATGCCACCTTCCCAGCAAAACAAATCCGCAAATTATTTTAAAAAAATCCGCAAACATGTGTCGAAGATTTTTTTTTTTGCGGATTTGTTTTGCAGATTCAAAAGTTTACGGATTTTTTTTACAGATTTTATTGTACTTGTTGTTGATTTATTGCTTTGTTGCGGATTTCCAAAAATCCGCAACAAAGGAAAACTTGCTTAAAAAATTACTAAACTAGTACAATAAAATCCGTAGTATAACAGATTTGTTTATAGTGTAACAGATTTAATTTTCTGCAGATTTTTTTTTGCCGATATAATTTTTTTTCAGATTTAATTTGAAGATTTGTTTTTCTTTGTCGAAGATTTTTACGCGGTTTTGCAGTTTTTTCATAATTTGCGGATTTATTTTGCAGAGTTAAATTGTAGTGTCGAAGATTTAGTGTATTTGGTGTAACTCTGCAACACTGGCAAATATGCTCAAAAAATTACTAAAAGAGGATTGTAGTGTAATAGATTTATTTCCTTTGTTACAGATTTATTTAAATTTTATGGATTTTTGACATCTGATTAGGTGGCAAGGGACTAATGGTTTTTTTTTTTTGCAGATTTGTTATTAACTATCCAAAAAAAAATAGTACTTTTTTAAAAAAAACAAGAATTTTATTTTGAAAATGTTTTTTTTAAATTTTTCTAAAAACTGGACGAATTTTTTTAAAAAATATAAAAAATTAGGATTTTGAATGTCACTTTTAAAAAAAATTTAAAATTTCATTTCAATGTCACTTTTTAATGAAAATAAAAAAAAAATCTAACTTTTAAATTTTAAAAAAATTTCCGGTCCTATTACTAAAATTTTAGAAAAAAAAATTCAAAATAAATATATAGTTTTTAAAAAGAAAATACGTACAAAAAGTGTTCAAATTTTTTTTATAAAAAACCAAGATATTATTTTGATTTTCAAATACGTAATAAAATTACTGTTTAAAAAAAATAAATTTTTACTATTTTTTTGATTAATTCGCTAAATATTATTAAATTTTTACTAACTTAGTATAAAGGTATTTTAGTATTTTAGAATCTCCTTAATACTAATTTTGTAAAAGGATACTAACTTAGTAAATACACTAAAGATTCATACTAATGAAAGTAAATTTCACTAATAATAATTCATCAAGAGACGGTCGATTACGATTGTCACACTTGTCGTATATGTAATTATAGAAATCCTAGATATTGAAGGGGAATCTTAAAGTCATTAAAATAAAAACAACATAAAAAGGAAAACTTCATTTGATTAAGGAAAAAGAAATCTCGACACTTTTGAATTTTACTTCTAATTTTATGACGAAACCAAAATATCTCAACACATATATTAGAAAGTATTCCATCAAATCAAAATCAAAACAATAATATAAAAATCTTATTGATGAGGACCTCAGTCATTACCAATCCTCCAGAATCAATCACTCTCTCATTATAACAATCTTGATAACGAATATGATTTAAACAATAAAACTAGATTTTGACTTGTCCGTGACGCGCGGACTTGTGATTCGAGTTTTGGTTGGCTTGTGTTGTTTGTTTTTTTTCCCGTTCCATTTTATTCGGTCTGTTGTATATCGCAAGTTAAAATGATATACATCTTCAATGAAGTAAAATTATAGTATGAAAGGAAGTTTATAGGCCCTAGTCAATCAAAACTAAAAGAAGTATTACATGTGAATAATGAAACAAAAAAAATCACAACATAAAATCGATAAATAATGGAGCTTTGATCATCTTCTCGAATCACCTTCGTCCCTTAAAGATCTTCATATAGCATGTTTATATTGTTAAGAAAAAAAAATATTAGTAGTGTTAAACTAAATATGCCTATGAATATGGCAAAGAATGTAATTAGTAAAAATAAGGTGGGTAACATACATGAATGTTCTGAACGACTTTATGAAAAATTTCTTTGAAGACGACATTTTTGGTAGTCTTCATCGGCTTTCCATCTTTGTCAACAATCAACACCTTTAATCTTGTTTTCAAAGTAACTCTAGAAACTGCTACATATAGTTATCCATGTGAAAACACAAGCCTAGGTAAAAACAACCCAACATGATCCAGTGTTTGTCCCTGACTTTTATTGATAGTCATAGCGAAAGCCACAGACAGAGGTAATTGTCTTCTTCTCATTTTAAAGGGTAGCTTCATGTCAGACGTAGTTATCGTTATCCTTGGTATAATCACAATCTCGCCAGATTTATCACCAGTAATAATCTTGGCTTCTACCATACCCTCATCAAGTCGTGTTATCTGGAGTCTCGTGCCATTACATAATCCTTCTTTCGGGTTAATGTTCCTAAGCAACATGACAGGTGTACCGATTTTCAAAAGTAGGGAATGGCTGGGTAGACTAGACAGCTTAACACTGTTAAGAAAATCCGGTGAGAAGATAGGATCATTAAGTGCGCTTTTTTCATATGGGTCTATAGAATCAGCACTTAGATATAGTTGCTCTGGAGCTGTAAGAAATCAAAATTGTAGGAATCACAAATCCTAAGTATTTATTTAAATTTCTAGTCATAATAAAGAAATAAACGACCACAGAAATCTACTAACTTTCGAGCTTAGATAGCATATATTCGTTTATTTGATTGACATCGTCGTTCGTTGGACATAGAATTGCTCTCTTTTGGAAGAATGTAGCGTTTTTAGCCTCATTCAAGCGATCTCCATAAATGGCTCTAGCTATAGAATCGATCGGATTCGAAGCATCTGTTATAAAAAAATTCTTGTGGAATATCAATATCGACTTCTCCGTCGTTATCTTCTCCAACATTACCATCTCCAATATCTAAGATCCAGTCAGAAAACTCTTTGATGTTGTTAGCCTCGGCAGGACTTAAGTCAGCAAATAACCTCATGTTTTTCTTCAATGTCATTACCGTGCATTTACTCCCTAGATAAGATGAGCAAAGTGATGCGAGAACAATGTCATTCCTTGAACCACCAGAAATTACGAGTAGAACCTGTCTGAAACCACCTCCAAAAACAACAACCTTACCACCAAAAGGTTGGTCGTTTCTCATAATGTCTTTCATACTTTTGTCTAGAGTCTCAAAACAATACCTCGACATCCACTACACCAGGATTTTTGCCACTGCAAAAACAGTCGGAAATCAGTAGCGAAATACCATGTTACGACTGATTAGCGACTGATTTATGTAGTAGTAAAAGTGCTTGTCGCTTAATAAATCAGTCGTAAAATTGCTACTGATTAGCGACTGACTTACGACTGATACTAGGCGGTCACGATTCAGTCGCTAATCAGTAGCAAAATTTTACAACTGATTAGTGACTAAATTTTGCCACTACAACCGTAGTCAGTATTCAGTCGTAAACTGAGCTACTGAATTGCGACGGATTTACAAATGATTTTAGCTACTACATAGAGTCTGAGTCGTTATTTAGTAGCAAAATATAGCTACTTTTTTGCGACTAATATATTATATAAATTAAAAAAAAAATTCAATTTATTTATAAAAATGTAGACTAATTACGTATAAAACATTCAAGTTTACAAGGTTCAAGACATAATCAAACTTCCAAATCCAATATTCCTATAACTATATGCTACAAAATGAAAACCAACTTAAGGACTTGTTCTCCATTCCAAGAACCTGAACACCACAATTTCCATTCACACATTACTACACTGAACACTTTTCTTTTTCAAGGTGGTGTTAAAGAGAAAACTTAGTTTTGGTCAAAACCTGTAAGTAGGTGGTGATAGCAAGTGTGGATACTCTGCTTGTCGACGACTGATCACTTGCTTCTAAAATATTTCCTTGACACATAAAGATATCAAGACATTAATTTAAGGATCTCTCATATACTTCAATTCATGAACCAAGTTATAAAAAGATACATAAAAACTAGTGCAACAGAATGGTTTTTACCTGTTGCTCACGCTCATAAAATTCGCTTTCCTCTACCAGCCTTCACTGATATGCAGCTTCAATCAAGGGAGCAGCCTCTTCCCTCTATGCTCTTTCCAAATAATCCATAGTTTTCGTAAGTTTTGGAGTTTCTTCTCTATTTCTTGTATTTCCTTGAGTTGCTCAGTTAAGGTCATCTCCATCACAGTTTACTTTGTCACCTTCTCCTACATTTAGTTTAAGCCAACAATATAAGTTATACGCAACCCAATCTACTAAGGACGAGCTAACAAATTTTCTTAATTAACTTACTCCATATAAAAGTGTCTTCTTCTTTTCCCTTTTTCATGCGTTTCTTTGTGTCTTCCTACAACACTTGAGCTTCCTCAAGTTCGATACAGACCTACACAACAGAGAAAAAAAACCAAATCGAACAATGTCTATTTCAGATATGCAAAAACGCTTTTGTGACAGTTAAAGAGCATATTTTAGCTAACCTTAACGAAAATCCCAAACTCACTCATAAGCAAGAAAAAAAAAAAACGAATCTAGAAATATAATTAGGGATTTTGAATTACCGATGCAAGTGGCCATCGATGAGACTAGTAGCTACTAGATTGTTTGATTGGGTGGAAGTCGATACCGAACGCATCTATCTCCATCACCACTTGAAAATATTTTAGTTAAAGAGAGAAAAAAACAGGAAAATCGATTTTAGAAAACAGAAAACAGAAAAGGAATCAAACCTGAAAAGAGGAAGTACCCCTCAGAGAAGACAAAAGTTCATGTCCAGAGACGGTAGTGTTTCTTGTCTACGAAGGTTGGAGATGATGTGGCTGTAGATATGAAGATGCAAAAACAAGGGATTATGATTACAGATCTGAGATGTGGAATGAAAAATTCTAGAAATTTGGTATACTTACAGCCGACATACTTGTTATCAGAATTTGCCTCGTTAAACACCAGTCGACCACCGGCATCGCCATACTCGCTCTAAGAAGAGTATTTGTGAGGGACTAAGAGGTGACGGCCATGCTAAGAGATGGAGCTAAGTCGGAGGCTGTGAACGGCGTCGGAAATAGGCTGAGAACGGTATCGATAGAAAGGATTCTGAGAGAGAAGAAGAGGAAGAAACCCTAAGTCGAGAGAGGGAATTCGCCCACCCATCGTCGAAGATTTGACACATGAGATGGGGTTTTTGACAAAGAAAAGGTTTTATTTGAGGATTTTTGACAGAGATTAGAGGAAGAAGAAAGTGAAATAGGGTTTTCAAGAGAGAATCAATGAAGAGGATTGTATTACAGTTTTCTTTTGGTAGAAAAGGCAAAAGGGTTTCTCCACACTTAGTCAATTTAGGAAAATGACTGACCGCGAGAACAAAATTTGGGTTGGCGGGCTTACGAAAAATTTTGGGCCAAAATTTTGGTTTTCATTTGCCGCGTCTTATTAGACCAAATTTTTTATTTTTTTTGTATTTAGTAGCTAATGTGTAGTTAATTAATAGCAATTAAGATTATTTTTCATAATTAATAAAATTAACTTTAAATAACGTACGAATACATTAAAATACTTAGGTAGTATATACTATAACATTATTTTTTAATATTCATATCATAGGTTCTTCACCTTCTCCATCGTCACCATCAGAAGACGATAAATTACACATAAATTTGTCTTTTTGTTTCGAATCCCCGAGATTATGTCTTGATCCGCTTGAGAGACTATGCAATATCAATATATAGAAGTCATCAAATATATAGGCATCAACAAAGCAATAAACATAATTCTTCTAAATCCAATCTCAACAAAATGTATCTTTTTATTTACCCTCCACACACATAGGAGTATTCATGATATTATTACAAAACGCATCATTCATTACTATATCCACATATATGTCTTATATTACATATAATCTTGACATAATTACAAGGGCTCATGGTTTAACCCTAAACCCTAAACCCTAAATCTTAACCCTTGTAATGATGTCAAGATTATATGCTAAACCAAGTTTAGGATATGAATACTTGCAAGAAAAATATGTATCAGCGTAAGTTTACTACTAATTATGTTATGCGTTATAAGATTAATTAACAATTATATTTTGGTCGATGAAGAGCAGTTCAATCCGTATGTAAATTGCGTTTCTTTGTTTCCCACTATAGAACTCGGACAAGCAATTTCTTGTTAGTTAACAAAACCTTTTTAAAGCTAATTAAAAACTATTGTTAGTTTTCCACTTATGATGTAAACACAATAATTATAATGATAAATATGATATATTTCCACTATAAATCAAATCTACGGAGACCAAGTTTTAAAATTTAATTGCGACAAACGCCTCTCACATGTTTCTTCTCCTTCACACATTTTCAAAGAGTATTAAAGGTTTTACTCTTTTCGGTAAAAAAATTTTAAACTTTGATTGTGAAAACTCAGTGAAAGAATAAGCGAAAAAGTATACGTAGTAAAATCAAAGGTTTTGTGTGAAACAAATACATTAATAAAAAAATTGTCTAACGACAAGTGTTAACTCATAAAATATATATATTCGCAACAATTTTAGTTTTGAATCAAAGTCTAATGACTAACTATGAAGTTTTTTTTTCAATGTTGATTATTGATTAGTTCCTAGAACTATGAATTAGTTTAGGTAATAACTAATTTCAAAAGGTAATAACTTATTGAAGTTTTTTATAATTAATTTGTGAGAAAATAACTAATTTTCTCAAACCTATTTTAAAACTAATTTTTACTATTGTTTTGCTACTGATTCAGTCACTAAAAATGGATGACCCACCGAATTCAGTCGTAAATCAGTCGCTAAAAATGCTACTGATTAGCCACTAAATTTTCCCGACTACAAATCAGTCACTATTCAGTCACAAAATTACTACTGATTACCGACTGATTGTATTGGTCGTTAAATAGTGACTGATTTGCGACTGTTTTAAATTTGTCGCAAATCAGTCGCAAATTGGTAGCGAATTAGTCGGTAAATTTACCGACTGCACAATCAGTAGCGACAATCAGTAGCGAAAATCCTGTTTTGGTGTAGTGATCATAGGTGCTTCATCCCATATAATCATAGACGCTTTCTTAACCAAATTCGCAGAATCGGATCCGGTCTTCATCGAACATGTTTTGATGGGAATTCCAAACCGAGAATGTGCCGTCATTCCACCAACTAACAACAACGAAGCTATTCAACTCGAGGCAACATTGAGACAAATAAGATCTTTAATTCTTACCGCAGCAGATAGTAACTTCCACAAAAAAGTTTTTCCAGTTCCTCCAAATCCGTAGACAAAAAAAACACCTCCTCTATTATTGAGAACTGAGCCAACAATTTCATCGTAAATTTTCCTTTGCTCATCGGTTTGCATCAAAAACCATTCATCATGTTGTTGTCGCAATCTATCACAATTAAACGACTTTTCATCATCTATTAAACGATTAGTGGTTACAGTACCGTCTGATTCTGGCTGAGGCATGTTTGCAAAGTTTGAGAAAGAACTTCCATTCCACGACAACTGCTTTTCAATCTCTTGAAGACAAAAGTTTTTTTTTTGCTCCACACTTAAAGTGACGTCTAAAAAAAAAAAAAAAAAAGTTTTGTAAATATAGAAATATAAATATATTGAATATTCTCATACAGCCCGCCGATTCCTAGACACGTTTTAAAAGTAAAAAATGTTTGTCGAATTGTGTCTAGGAATCGACTTTTAAAACGTGGTTGAGGCATGTTTGTCGAATTGTGAAGTAAAAAATGTACATAGCGTGGGACGACTATTTTTGGCCAATTGAAACATTGACTAACACAAAACCAAGCTTCAGTCTTTTTTGGATCTTTTGGCAAAATCTTCTTCTCCACCTTCTTGCTGCAAGTCTTGCATGTGTACATGAACCAAGGCCAGTCAGTGTTGATGGCTGTGATTGTACAAATAACCTTTGATCGACCGACCTATAAAATTATATCAAGATGTTACATTATTTGATAAACACCAACAACATAAACAAAAAAGTTTGATTTGTGCTCTCGAATTTTGTTTTATATATAATGATTAATTTTAATACCTCATTTTGTTGCAAAAACTCAGCTATATTTTTATCAGAGAATTGTTGTTAAAATTCTTGTGCAGCAAGATCAGACTCATGCTTGGGTTTTGGTTCCAAAAAAGTAAGAGCAAGACCATCATCTGGAAAACTGTAGTGAATGGAAAGAGTGAAAATAAATATACATTAGTCACAGTAGCTAAATATTTAACATAATACACGTTTTAATGTAGTTTAGCAAGAAAATTCATACCTCTCCTTGAACTCAAGTGCTTGAGGGATTTGTGGATTGAACAAAACTTGTGTTGCATCAAAAGCATTGGAGATATAGTTCTCTCAGTTCCATGCCTTGATTTTTGCAAATCTCAAAAGACAAACAACATCACTATTTGTCTCACATATTTCATAAACTTTCTCACCAAGCTTTCCCCATAAAGTACAGCAGATACGAAAATCACTTGAACAATCATAAAGAGAAAATATGTATTAGCTATTACTATGTAGATATTTTCTAAAAGGAAGATATTTGTGATAAAAATTTGGGTATATGACTTTGATTTTTTTTTTTTTTTTTTTCCTAAAATTTTTTGATAACATATAAAATAATTTTTTCTTTTTTGAGAGAACCTACAGTCACGCATGTGAAAATCAAGCTTCTTAGTAAGGGAACCATTGACTTCAATCTCCTCTAGTCCCCCCCCCCAACATCGACTTCTTGGCCAAGATTGTCTTCCATGAAAATAATCATACAAATCAGAATTGTTGATATATATATATATATATATATATAGATCTATCAAATTCATAGATAAAATAAAATTCATATAACGTACCTATCAACACGCTAGTATTCATAGCACCTGTGTGAATGTTACTTATGCTAGCCAATGAAAGAAAGTCAGAATCACCAAGAGACTCAATCTCCTGTACCGTTGTCTTATCAGTGAAGGCAATCTTGTAGGTGTGATCAGCAGGCTTGTACTGTCCAACTGAATGAGTCATCTGGAAATTTTGAATCTCTTTCCACCCACCTTCCATGATAGTCTTCTCGAATTTTTTAATAAACTCACGCTTGATAGAAGCATGAATCTTTGTTCCCTATTCAAGTTAATACATAGATTAGTATATTGCAAAACATAACTGAAAAGATTGTGAACTGCTTAGAAGGTGTAAATAAACTTACACTTGAGTCGGCCATAACAAATTCAAGAGACTCGCCAGATCGGTTGTTTAGATACCTCCTTGAGTGCAACACTTTTGTCTGGATTCGCCATGTCGTTTTCCATGGTTTGATTTCCTTCAATGATGCAATGGTTGCTTGGCTAGCCATATTGCTACTTAGTTTAAAGATTCGAGATTAGGGTTTGCGTTGAGATATTGATCTCTTCTCCTTGGTTATAATGGTATAGGCGTAGGTGGGTATACTAAGTATTTATATAGAGTAGTTCTGACCTAAATATTGCTTGAATATTCTAGTTTGATAAAGAAAACGTGGAAGTTCCTTTTTTTTTGGGGGGTAGGAAATCAATAATGTTAAATCTCTTCTTTTAAACGAATTAGTATATATGAGATAATGTTAAATCTCCTTTTTAAACAAAATAGAATATATGATAAGAGATTCTAACACAATATTATGCGGTAGAATTAGGGTTTGATGAGACAATTAGGGCTAAAAAATTATGACTACGATAGAATTAGGGTTTGATGAGACAATTAGGTCTAAAACATTATGACTAAAATACCATTAATGAGAATTTTTAATTTACACATGTTTCCAATGACATTGTATGTAATATAACACATGATTGTAAGGTTATTTTCTTATTTGTACTCCTCAATTAATAGTATTAAGATGAATGACTAAAAATTCTGCTTCTGCTTCATTAACACTTCCGCTTCACTTATTTGAGTTTGAAAAAGATCTCAACCGTCCATCTCATATGTCAGGTTCCAACCTCCACGTGTCTATATATCTTACTGTATACTCTTGTATGAGACTCTTTTACTTGCAGAGGACAAAGACAAAGACCTCACCGGAAAACTCAGACAAAAAGATAACTCTTTTCTTTGTTTCTTTGTCGGCTTTTGATTTACTAGGGAAGTTTTTTCATCGAGGAAATCCTCTTTCGAGAAACAAAAATAGAACTTTTTCAAATTTCCACCTTCTTTACCCAAACATTTTTTATATTTCAAAATAAATTAGAGAAAAAAACTAAAATAACACTAACAAGTTATTAATTTTTGATAATAATATCACATATAGTTTTTTAATGACAAAAATACCATTAATGAAACTTTTTTAATGGTATTTTTGGAATTCGCGAAACCCTTCTTGAAATAGTGTTTTTCTTTCCCGAATTTTCAAAATACCATTAAAATAAATTTCATTAAAGGTATTTATGGCATTACGAAAATATTTAATAAAATAGTTTTTGATATAGTTTTTAATCTATTATTGTCAATTTCTCAATAAATTATTGGGTCATTAAAGTCTCTTGCAACATATGATGCAGTTTCAAATAGCTTGGAAAAAAATGGATTCCGCCTGAACCACGATTAATTAAATGCAATTTTGAAACAAAAACTAGATGTATCCGCAGGATGGCTATTACATGATTTTGCAGGTATCTTTAAGAGAGTGGGAGCGAGCAAACTATGGATCTCTAGAACGGTATTTGAAGCTAAAGCACGATGACTTATATGGGCAATGCAATCGGCGTGGATGAGTGGATATACGCTAATGGTGTTCGAAGGTGACTCGCAACTTCTGATCAAGTGCTTAAATGATGGGAAAAAATTTGCTTGTATTTTTAATGAGTTAGCGGAGATTCGGAATTGGGCTACAAGGTTTAAAGAGTGTCAATTTCGATTTTAAAGAAGAGAAGGGAAGAAATGTGCACATAAGATAGCAAAGTTTATTGTGTCTAGAGTTGAAAATGTAATTTATTGGCATGATGTAACTCGTTCGCTTTAAAGTTCTGTAACAAGTGATGTAAACATTCAACAAGTTAAATTAAGCTTTTTCGTGGAGAAAAAAAGGTCTCTGACAACATATCTTAGCGAATTGTGCAACAACTGTAGTCAATGACAAGTGTTGAGTGGACCCAAAAGCAAAATTGAATATGTTGGGGAATAAATTACATGGTATGAAAAAGAAAAGAATAAAAACACTTATAAGTTGTGCATCTTTGTAGAATACATATATCTCTAGGAGACAAAACATCTTCCAAAATTGGGACGAACCTCTGCCGACTTATATATATATATGATGATGGATAAAGAGTAGTGTAATTTACCAATGGGGACATCATAACCTCATCTTTTAATTCCTTTCCTTATACGGCAACAGAGTTTTTTAGCAAAGAACACAAGATGGATGACGTCATCACTTGTTTCCCTGAATAGTTCCAAGCAGTTTATCTTGTTCCTGAGCAGAACCTTTTATCGTCTGCGCTTGCTTATTTTGTCCTCCCTGCAAAAGAAAAACAAAAACAAAAAAAAACTTATCTCTAGAGATCCTTCTACTTAGGATAGTGTTAAAACAACTCACCGTTCCCTTTTGTGCAATTAACCTCCGGCTTGAAGGAGCTCTCGCTATTGATGAAGCAGCCGCTGCTGCTGCGACTCGAATCCTGCCAGGAGGAAAATTGTCAGACATTGTTACGTATTTTACTATTATAGCATTAATTAGAGTATTAACTCAAAACCTTTTATGTACGTCAACATATTCATCTGTTTCATCCACAATCTCCTCCTGCAAAAGTTCTTCAAACACATCCTCCAAAGTGATGATACCGATTACTTCCCCATCTTCAATATCCTCTGAAGTTTGAGAGAACCCCTGTGTTAACGTCTCGTTGTTTTGAAACATAGATTGTCTATTAGCCTTGTCGATGTGGACAATGACATTGTCGTGGTTTCCTTCTCGTTTTATTAACAGTGGTGCAGTCAAATCACTTGGGGGATTGCTTTCGTCGCTGTTTTCTTCAAGCAAAGTCGAAGGAGGAGCTTTGCTTTTCCCCTTCACCTTCACAACTGCAGCCATGTGGCTGCTTCCCTTTTGAAACTCATTCAGTATATCATACAAAGGCATATCAGCCGGAACCCTATTCATAACACCATTTTACTCAGAGATGCTCGCAAGGAAAACAAAATGGACAAGACTGGTGATATTGACAAAAAAAAACCTTGGAATTCTGCGTATACATACTGCGCTGACAAGGGTCTCCGTTTCAGGGCGAACTGTAAGGAGACTCTTCACCTAGCAAAAGGAATCGTTTGTTTGGATTACCATTTACCTATCTATGAGGCTAATACATGCAAATACGAATCAAACAATGCCTACCAAGAGAAGTCCAATAACATTTTTTGGATTCCCAGAGTAGACAGGAACACGGCTATGCCCTCGTGCCAAAATCTTACCCATTGCTTCCCTAAGAGATTCATTCCACAGAAAGCAGTATAAGATACAGAGGCCGAAAATAGCTGCAGAAACAGTAACAGCTCTGAGAAGCAAGCTCACCAATCTAACTTGGAATTTACATCCAAGGAGAAGGTCGATTCAATTGGTGTCATGGCTTCCTGTGCCGTCTGTTACAAACCAGATACCACTTGTACATGAAATAATTCCTATACATATCATTCAGAAATTCTGGATTTTATCACTCACATACCTTCTCAGTCAAATCAAGTGCTCCACTAATGATTGTTGTCTCATCATGCGTAAGTTCACCGCCCTTGCCAGCCTAAAACCATAAAAATTGTCAATTTCTAAAAGTTGTGAGGAAGTAAACAAAAGTAGCCAGCATCTTCATAGCTTTCTAATACCTCTTGGCTGTGAATGGATACAAGAGCTTTCAACTGAGCACGCCTAAATAAAGCATCATTGTGTCCCAATACCCAATCCAAGACCTAACCAAAAGCATAAAACAAAGTTAACCTATAAAAGTGAGAAGAGAAACCACAAAATATTGTATTAGTATATAACAAGAACACAGCAATCAGGTAACCTTTCCAATGGGATAGGCAATCGGGTAGCAGAGAATCATCAATATGCGGACAAGCCAAACAAAATTCGCTCCAACTGCAAGTCCATACCTGGTGCATATCGCTTGAGGAATAACCTTAAGAGGCGAAAACAAGTGCTCAAATCAGTGCAAGCCTTGAGAAAGGTGGTATAGAAAATCAAAGGACGTCCAAAATCACATACCTCACCGAAAGCTAGAACGAACGTGACCGAAAGAATAATGGCAACGTATTCATTGAATAACTTATCCAAGTATATAGGAAGTCCCTGCCAATTGAAATAACATACAAACAGGAGGTTTCTTCTTCATCATCATCATCATAGAGAGTGGCAAATCCAAAAGAAGAGAGTTGAATATGAGATTACCTCCATTGCAACAGCATTGCAGAGGAGTAACGTCACTAAAAGCTGATGTTGCTTCTGAACAACCGGAAATATCGCAGCTGAAAATCATTCCGTCAAAACGAGCAATTTGTAAGGAACTCGAACGAAATCACGATCAAATACAAGCAATTCCTAATGAATTTACCGGCTTGTTTCTTCTCGTTAGGGGTGCCACTGCGTTGGAGGATTTCGAGCTCGACGAGACCGAGAGACATGAGGCCCAAAGTGAGACCAGACATTATACCGGCAAACAGAACGAGGAAACAAGAGACGCCGGCGTAAGTGATCCACCACAGCGATCCAAACGGGATCGCCTCGCCTCCGCTGCTGTTGGATTGTCCGAAGCCGGCCAACATCCTCGCCGCCGCCACCGCATTGATCAGGTGCATCTTCTTTCAGATCCTCTCTCGAAAAGAGAAACAAAGGCGATAAAGAAGAGCTGATGATTGATGTAATTTACAACCTTTGACGATGATGATCTCTCTGCACACGTCAAAGCCCTTTTTTGATTATATAATTCGTTGGATCTCACCTACTTATCGGATTCAGTTCAGTACCATTTCCAGGACAAACGGCCAAAATTTACTACAAATTGAATTTAGATCCCGAATTTAATCAGTGTTTCAAAGTAATCCCTTTGTTTTTTCATTTGGAACCTCCTTACCACCACAAACGTTAAAATCATATGTTCCAAGTTCTTTAGTCGGACAACAAAATATCAACTAACCCCCAACATGATTAAACAAATTTAGAATAAAAGTTTCAAAATAAATTTACAGTAAGGTTGGAGAATCACTTTATAGATAGTAAATGACAATCCACGCGCCAAGTGTATAAAGACTAAAATTATTTAAGAATGTAGTTGGAACCTCTAAATGTTGAGTTTGCAACTTTGGAGATGGGCTTAACTTTGGTTGATATGCTTAGGTAGGGTTTGTCTTAGAGGTAAAGTCTACTCGAGAATTGGTTAGAGCTTAACATTTGTTGTGAAAAGAGCCGGTATGATGGATAAAGAAATTTGTTAAAATTTATAAAGAGAAATCAGTACAAGCAAGAGAAAATGTGAATCGTCTCTAAATCACTCAAATTAGTATATTAGGTTGAATGGATATTCTGTCTGATTGGTGTGGGTTAGGTGATTCGGAGAACTTAAGTGATTTTCACCTAATTTTTTTGTCTTGGTGTCCAACTGGCTGATAAGATAACAATGAGGCGTTCGGTACCGTCTTTCATCTGACGCATAGGTATCAACGTCTTTTACTTGAGCTTGAGAGCCGAAGCCTAGACCCGAATTCTTACCAATGTAAAAGCTTGAGCTTGAGCTGAGGGTTTACAAAAGTCGAAGCTTAAACTCAAAAGTTTAAATCTTGAAAACCAGAGAATGAGTTTAAGGGCTTGTGAAAACCGAAGCCTGAACCCAAATGTTTGATCATATTAATAAAAAAATTTAATATATAACAGACGTCTCAAACCTTTGGGTTCAGGCTTCGGTTTTCGCAAGCCTGAGTGAATTTAAATATATATATTAAATTAAAGATAATATGATCAAATCTTAAACCTTAGTTTTCTATTATATATAGATTATATTTCGATGAAACGATATTGATGATTCACAAAAAGCTACAATAATAAGAAATGTTCAAAAATGGTATACACGCCCATCCAAGTGAAACCTAGGCATTATGTGGTCTGAGACTATAGCGATAATTTCTTAATTGTTAGAATTAGTCGTCCCGTTTTTCAGAAATTTTGGAAATTCTTCTATTTCAAAATAGTTAGTGTATTGCTAAAAATATTCTAAACAATTGATAATCTTCACTACAAATTAGAGTTTGAATTTAATTAGATTCAAAGAAAAATTAATGTCAGAGAGAAAATGTGTTATAGTTTATGTTTAATCAAAGATAATTAAGTAGACTTAAAAGGAAATGAGTAAGTAAATGACACAAATCTCCAATCCAAGAGTTATAGTTTAAAGACGCGTCGAAAGTAAGTTAAATGTAAAAAAAATGTGCAAAATCGGAAAGTTTCAATGAAAAAAATAGAATCCCCTATATATTAATTGACAAGACATCTAGAGAATTTTTTGTCACGTGTCTCACTCATATTAATTCAGGGGAACCTAACCAATGAAATTTATCTATTTAGACATGTCATTAAAAACTAAAAGGTAGCCCATTATTACATTCTAAAAACGTTGTCTATTATTTTACAAACAAAATGTTAATTCTATAATCCATTAAGAAATATTTTCAAATTTTAAAAAATGAACTATGCAATAACATATTATCTGTTAATAAATCATTGTATTTTGCATATAAATATTTTACAAACGTTATACCATAATTAACTATAATTTTATGAATATATAATACCCGATCCGGACTCGGGTTATAATCTAGTTAGATATTATGAAAAATACGATAGGTTAATTCATGGATAAAGTTGAAAATATCAAAAACTAACTTTTCATATCATATATATTAAAAATCATCGTACAAATTTATAATTGAAACCTTAAGTAGATTTGGAAATAAAAAAATGGTTATGCCACAAGAAAAATAATTATTAAATAGATTTTAAAAGACACATAAAAAAAGAAGTAATATATGAGAGATGCAAACTGAAAAATTACAATGTAAAAGCACAACTCTTGTAAAGAAGTTATATCTAATACATTAAAAGAGAGTTTTTTTTGCCAACAAGTCGTCAACACATTTTTTTGGGACATTTTTTTATTTAATTAAGTCTAATTACTTCTTATTGATCATTTCTCTTGCATTTAATTGTTTAAATTTTTCTTACACATTATTAATCCGTTTAATTTATATGTAAACGAAACAAGTTGTCTCTAAATTTATGGAGAATGTGAAGTGTGCATCATGCGACTATGAAGTGACGGTTTACTTTGATTTGTACCAGAGAGAAATTCTGGTTGATGATGATAAAAACACATCTCTATGGGCTCAACAGAGAGATGGAGACATTGTAATTGACAACATAATAGTGACAATCAGAGAAAAAGAAGGGTGAAGTAATCAGATACTTCATGGAACTGGTGAGAAGAGTGAGGTGCTTTCACTTTATGAATCTAAAATTCGTTGACACAAGTCCCTATCAGATTCTTTACTAGTAAGATAGGTTTATGAGTATGTTTTTTTAGTAAAATAGATTTATGGGTATGTTTGTTTAGTAAAATAGGTTCATGTGAATAGTTTGCAGTAAAACCAATCAAAGTTGATTTTGTGGAAAAATGAAGTAGTCTATTTTCTGATTTGCGTAACATATAGACAAGTTCTTGTTACAATTAAGAACAACTTATCTGTTACCTTTTGTTGTTTGTGGTTTTCATTTTACATGAAAATAAGAAGAAAAGTGAAGTTCTTAAGCCTTTTTTACAACTTGTACTCTCATAATTAATTCAATTTTGATAAACAATCAAATAAATGACTAAAAATTCTGCTTCTGCTTTTCTTTTAACGCTTTTGCTTTACTATTTTGAATTCGAAAAAAAAAAAATTGGTTATGCCACGAAAAAATACTTATTAAATAGATTTGAAAAGACATATAACAAAAATACGATAAGTAGATACAGAATTTCAAAGTTATATGTCAGAAATGTAAACTGAAAAGTTATGATGTAAAAACACAATCCTTGTAAAGAAATTATACCTAATATATTAAAAGAGAGTTTTTTTTTTTTTGCCAACGTGTCATTAACACATTTTTGGACATTTTTATTTACTTATTGATTATTTCTCCTGCATCTAATGGTTCAAATTTTTCTTGCATTTGATTGATCCGTCTAATTAAGACTAAAAAATATTTTTATATTTATTGATGTAATATATCAACAATATATTTGAGAATTAAAAGGCAAGTATATATATACACTACAAGAAAATTGAGTAGTGATAACGCCCGAAAAATACTATCTAATAATACGATAGTGTTTAGTTAAACACTGTCATCGCCCGCGATAAAAAGTCGAGCACATAAGATAGCGTTTTTTATAATAGTGTTTTCTAACATGCAATAGTTTCTGTTATAATAACATTTATTTGTTGTTATTAAATTGCCCTCTAAATATTAAATATAGAAATTTTTTAATATATTATATTTTGGTCGTTCATTGATTTTAATTTTTTAGCTACTTTTATGAAAATATTAAATTAAAATACACTACCAAATTGAAACCAACTATATTACATAATTTTCAACATTACAATATACAAAGCCTTTCAAATAAAATTTGAAGGTAAGAAAATAATAGCAAGAAGAAGAAAAGTTTATGTTTTGTGAAAAAAATCAATTGCAAGGCATTTATCAGCTCTTTCCTCTTCTCGCTTCTTAGATGCATCTTCTCTACATTGGAGAATTAGAGTCAAATGAGCCAAATGATCTAGATCCTTTCTCTCTTGTTCGGTTTTGCCTTGCTCTTGGAGCCTTATGTACCGCTAGTGAGCTTTCTGCTTCTCTAGCTCCTCTATGCAATATGCTCGATGTTTCTCTAGCTCCTCTTTGGATTATGCTCGCTGCTTCACTAGCTCCTATCTGCAATATTATCACAGAAGAAAAAAAGATCATTCAACACATAACAATACATTGGAATGATAGAAAGAGCTTTAGAATGCAACAAACGTACAAAACCAAAAGAAACTAAGCAATCAACTAATATTGGAGAGGCAAAAGAATTGGTTTCTTACAGCTTTTGGTTTTATCCGTTTTATCCATAGTTCTTATTGCCAAAAGATGTTTTACATATCACAAACGATGAGAAACATAGACATAGTGAGGATACACGAGATAAAGAGAGATATAAATATGTACATTGTGTGCAAATAGGTTTTATGAGTTGGAAGAGACTCCTTTGTATTTGTCAAAACAAAGCAATACTTCGCTGCCACATGGTGCTAACCGGCTGGTACGACATGTTTGAATTGCAAACCTACAAGACAGATTCTAGAGAACATCTAATTTGATCCAGCCACTAAAACATTTGCTCCACCCTCAATAACCTTGACAATTTTGTAGTGCAACATAAAAAAAACTGTGCTATGCGAATTAGTATGGACAAGTCAAGAAATCTTAACTCAAATGAAACAAGCCACGTCTTCCTCGAGAATCTCAAATCAGCTACGTCTTGGCTGTTACAGTATACCACAAAGAAAACAATTAGCAAAGGAAAAGCATACATTTCAACTAGATGTGACAAACAATCATGAACAGAAAACATTTATGGCAATATATGGATTAGCAGTAAAGAGATTTACTACCTTATCCTTTCTGATGAGTTGACAGCTTTCGATAGGACCGGTACTTGCAAAGATCTCTTGAAGAAGCTGCTACGTGACCTGATGGTGTGATAGTTCCAGCAGAAGGACGGTTTTATTCGAAGGCAAATTGTTATATGTGAATGGATTACGCGTAAGAGCTTTACTGTGAAGTCCAACAACTTTTCTATAAAAAAATATAAGATAGAAAAGAGATGAAGAGAATTTTATTGAAATAGCCATTGTCAACAGTATGATTTAGCAAGTTATATGAGTATAAGGATGAATGAGAACATCGTTTAAGTGTTGGTTACAATAACAACAGTTTCTTTCCACAAAAGGATGAAATCCCATAGATCTACCATACATATAGAAAGAGTGTGAAGTCACTCAAGTTATGGATTGACTAAAAAATGATTGGAATAGGCTTGAAAATTCTAGAGAAATCACGAATACAGAATCAAGTTGCAAGAATACGTAGATCTTAGCAAATAATTTCCAACTATTAAGAAATTGAATCGGCTGAAACGAGAACTTATATTTGAAAATTAAAGTGATATAAATTCATAGATCCACTTGCTTAAGTTAAATTCAAGCTTAAATTGTTGACGAACTAAAAATCGCTGGAAAAAAAGACGAAGCTGCTACTTACAAAATTGCGGAATCTTCATCTGACCATAGATCTTTTCTGAATCTTTATCTATCACACCAAAAATGGAGATTAAATCGAAATCGATAGTCATTATTTCGTTTCTCAGACACAGAACTCAATCGCTGTAAGGAAATGAAATCCACAAAATTGAGACCAAATCAGAAAACCTAAACCAGAGATCGATAATCCTAAAAACCCTAGAGTTTCAAAGCGAAGGGGAGAAGATGAAATACGAACAGATCGAGAATACTAGAAACCCTAGAGATTCAGAGAGAAGGGGAGAAGAAGATATCACATAGGTGGTTTGGCTAACGACCACCGGCGTTAAGACAAGAGATGCCGACGCCGATATGATCATCGCCCATAAAGAGCTTCCTCTGATGGAAGAATTCCGAGTGGGCTTCATTGACACTGGCAAAAATGACATAGGAGCGAGATCTAATGGTCTCGTTTGGATTTTGTAGAAAAAAAGAGAAAAGAAACGAAAGCTTTCTCGTTAACTCTCTGAAGAAGAAAAACATGGAGATGCAGATCTAGGTTTGGGGATTTTTTTTGATGTAAAATTGGAGAATGAGAGGGAGATTGATGTCTCGATATCGTCTTAAACTTTCTTTTTTTGGAAATGACGGGCAAAAAAAATTATAGTCCCGCTCAACCTTGTCATAGCATTTACATGGTTTGTATGCTATTAAAGATCAAGCGCGAAAACAAAATATAAGCGCCTAAATTTTTTTTCTGTTGCCCCTCGAATCTATAGCATTTCATATTTGACAAATGCTATCTAAAATAAAATAAATAATTTAGTTAAGGATATCATAAACAACCAAAGCAACGGCTATCAATACCCAATTCTTTTGTAGTGATATTATGTAAAATCATTTTTATTTCAAATCTATATTTATTTTCTAAAAAAATCCTAACATATAATTGTAAAAGTAAATTTTATCCACATGTTAAGACCTTAATTTATTAAAAATTCGTTTTTTTCAATCCCATAGTTAAGTTAGTCTTTTAAAATAATTCAAATAAAAAAATTCAATATCCTATAGTTACATTTTCAATTAACATTGCAACAAATATAATTCATATTCACGGAAAAACATATCAGACTATTTTCAATGTGATCCTCTCAGCTAAAACCTGTGGATTATATGATTTTTCGCGTTAATTTAAATTGAGCCAAGCTCTCCATTCATAACAAAACATACTAGGAAATTTCAGTTTTATTTTAAAATATCATGATTTTTAAACGAAAAACAACAAATTCGATCGACACTAAAGAATTAGAGTATAGGGGATTAAATTTCTTATACTGCTAGCACTATTTTAAATTTAAATCGGATATGGTTTTAACATATATGTACACAGTTTTTAAAGATTTGTTCTCTAATTATATGAATGCCATCAAAGCAAAGCAAATAATCCGTTAAATGTAGATATATTAGTTGCACCATTTTAGGCTGTTTTAAATGCATATACCTTACTTATCTATTTTATATATTTAAAATTAAAAAATAACCAAAATCGTATATTAAAATATTCCAAACCAATTTATATCTCCTTCAACACTATCAATACTCACATATCCTTAAGCTTTTTTGCAACCCTCACAACAACAAAATATCGCAGTCACATCTTTTTCTGCATTCTCTTTTTTTTTTTTTTTCTTAAGTTGTGATTTTTTATTTGACCAATATTTTTACCAGTATCGTTTAGTTTACTATGTTTTTATTTATGTTCTAATCGTCTCCTTTATCCATTTCTTTTTATATTTTGTTTGAGATTTTTTTTTACTTTTTTCCATCAGCATGAAGAATATATCGGATTTATATTATTTGTGTTGATTGTGTTGTTCTAGTTTTTCTACGTAAAGTCCTTTAACATTTTTTTTTTTTCTCACTAGATGTTGTTTATTTTAATTTTATTTTTTGTCTATCCGAATGAAAAATATCTCGAGATCTTCGTATTTTTCCTTTCATTTGTTTTTTAATATGTTTTTTTCATATTGATAACTTATTCCTTTGTGAATGTTTTTGCGTTAAATTCGATGGTTTTATTTAGTTTGTGGCAAGTTCCAGTTTTATTACAAATTATCTTGATTTGTGAACGATAAGTCACAATCAACACAAAAGAACTAGAGTTAAAAATTTTATATTTTTGGTATCTTTTATTTTCAATTTAATACGGATACGATTTTACCATATACAGTAAAAACTATAAATTCAATATTCGATAAGTTAAAAAATACGATAAATATGTGATTCCAATAATATCATAATTTAATAATTAGGTATAATTTTATGTATATATAGTTAAGTCAATTTAGAAAAAGACTCTAGTTTTGTTTGTTTTTTTTGAAGCTCAAATCTCGTTGGAGTCCATCTCTAATTTTTGTTATTGCATCAAAAACTTATGGTGTTGTCTTCTAAAATCCCATAAAAAATTGTAAAAGCTCTAGACGCGATAGTTGTTTCATTATCCACATGAACGACTAAAAAATAAAATAAAAAGGATATAAAAATTATAGATTTTCAATTTTATCGATAAGTTAATAACTCTATGAATTAATAAAATATCTCAGTCACGACATTATTAATTTATAGAGTTTATGTATACAATTATGAAAAATTTGTTCTCTAATTATCTGAATGACATCAAAGCAAAGCAAATCATCGGTTAAATGTAAATATATTAGTTGCACCATTATAGACTAAATTTTAAATGATATCCATTATTTCTATGTTTTGTATATTTAAAATTAAAAAGGCTGAAGGACCTGTTAGATGTCGCCTGGATCATGCGATGGGAAATGGGGACTGGCACTCCGTGTTCATCCGTTCCCATATGCATTATCTCAAGATGATTGGCTCTAATTATAGACCCATCATGGCGGAGTGTGAGATTGGTCGGGTTAGTCGGAAATGATCTTTCCGGTTTGATCAAATGATTGGGAAGGAGGGTATGGTTGAGGCCATAAAAAGTGGCTGGTGTGTTTCTTCTGCGGATAGTGAGATCGGTTTTGTAGATCGTATCATTAACTGCCGATCATCTCTGGCAAGATGGAAGAAAACACAGGTGCTGTTCGATAAGGAAAAGATTAATAATCTAAAGAATTAGCTTTAGTTGGCTAAAGATGATTATTTAGTGCCACAAGTTGAGGTTAATCGGATTTCGAAAGAGTTGAATGAGGCCCATAATGAGTTAAAAAGTAGGGTGAACTGGCACCAAGGGGGTGATAAGAGTACAAAGTTCTTCCATGCTGTTACTAAACAACGAAGGACTCGAAATCGGATTATTGGCATGGAGAATAGTAAGGGTGTTTGGGTGGAAGAGGATAAAGAATTGGAAAATGTTATGTGTAGTTATTTTAGGGATTTGTTCATGTCCTCCGAGCCATCAGATTTTGACCCGGTCCTTGACCCTGTTCAAATCCGGGTTTTGGAGGATATGAATAACATGCTAGTTGCTCCGGTTTTTGAGGAAGTGATGTGATCATGGTCAGAAAGAAAGCTCAAGAAACTAAGAAGCTAAAGAGAAAGAGGAAAAACTAGAACTAAAGCTTAAGAAGACCAAGGAATGAGCAATGGAGCAGCTAGTAGCAGAGGAAGCTAAGGAAGAAGAAGATAAAGACCTACACCTAACTCTTGGGCCAATGATTAGAACCAATGCATTGAAGTTCCAACAAGTCTCTCACCAACTCTTAAACTCTATCCGGGGCAAACTTGAGTGTGTTTATCCAACTACATTGGTTGTGATTTAAACCACTTGAGTATTCAACAAGAGAGGTGTATGGATTGCACTCTTTTTCCCTCATCTTTGTTTTGTCCCAATGGGTTTTCCAAGAGTGGTTTTTAATGAGGCAAGCCCATACACTTTCACAAAAGCCTCTTGATGAAACCAAACCTAATTGCATCCCCAAATTCGTCCATAAAGGAGGAGGAACCTATTTTTCAAATTTAAACTTGTTTTAATTTAGTCTTTGTTTCATTTATGAGTGCTAGTTGTCTTTTGTTGTTTACTAAGCACTCTAGACTCCTATATGTATGCACTCTCTTCTTCATTTCTAATTATCAAATATCTTTCTATCAAAATCTCTTACTGAATTGTTTGATCTGAGTAGTGTGTAGCATCTGTTCTTCTTGTCTTAGGAACTAGGAGGATTCCACTCTTAAGCAAGCCCAAAAAGTCTAAGAGATTCTCATCTCCCTTGGAAGTTTCATTCGATCCACCATTTTCACTTTCTTATCAACATCACACACTGTCCATTCCGCAAATCACCCATTATATTCACTCTCATCATCATCAGTGTATCACCGACCTTACTCAAACATCAAACCACCATTGAAGTTGCAGGACCGTGTCTGATTATCACCATTCATTGCCTTTCATACACTGAATCACTTCTAAACAATCAACCAACCACAAAGAGCATCAAAGGGACAAGATCCTATGACATAAGATCACATCGGGAAGAGGTCTGTTGTGCTTTATTTCTAATGCATCTGGATAAAGCACCTGGACCTGATGGTATGATTGCATTGTTTTTCAAGTAGTCTTGGGATATCATTAAGCTCGATTTAGTGAATATGGTTAACAATTTCCTTGAACATGGGACCCTCGATGATCGGTTGAATCAAACTAATATCTGTCTAATTCCAAAAACCGCGAGGCCCCGGAAAATGGCTGAGTTTTGGCCTATTAGCCTATGCAATGTTGGGTATAAAATCATTTCTAAAGTTCTTTGTCAGAGATTGAAGCGAGTTCTCCCTAACATTATTTCAGAGACTCAATCAGCCTTTGTGGTCGGGAGGTTAATTTCGGACAATATCGTCATTGCGCAGGAGATGTTCCATGGCCTCCGCACCAATGACTCATGCAAGGGTAGTTTTCTGGAAATTAAAAAAGATATGAGTAAAGCGTATGATATGGTGGAATGGATCTTTGTTGAAAAACTTTTACATAAAATGGGTTTTCACCCTAAATGGACTGGGTGGATTATGAAATGTATTAATTCAGTATCTTATAAGGTTTTTCTGAAGGGGCACCCTCATGGTTTGATCCTCCCAGAAAGGGGGCTTAGGCAAGGCGATCCCTTTTCTCCGTATTTTTTCATTTGATGCACGAAAGTTTTAATTGCTAACATCGAGAAGGCTGAATTTGGACAGAGACTTTCGGGTATCAAGGTGGCTCGGACGTGTCCCCCTGTTTCTCATCTTCTCTTTGCAGATGATAGTCTTTTTTTCTGTAAGGCGGATGAGAATCAATGTTCGACTATATTGGAAATCTTGAACAATTGTGGCAGGGTCTCGGGGCAGCATATTAACTTTAATAAATCCTCTGTAACCTTTGGACACCTAATATCGGTGGATCAGAGAAAATCCCTCATGACTTCTTTGGGAATTCTTACTGAAGGTGGAATGGGTTCATATCTGGGTCTTCTAGAAAGTCTTGGGGGAGGGGGGGGGGCTAAGAGTAAGGTTTTTGCCTTTATTCGGGATCGACTAAAAGATCGGACGTCGTCATGGTCTTCACAACTCTTATCTAAAGGGGGGAAGTAAGTTCTAATTAAATCGGTTGCGTCGGCGTTACCTAACCACGTTATGACGTGCTATCGTCTGCCAAAGACTTTAACTACTACGCTAACGAGTGCTATTGCGAGATTTTGGTGGAGTTTTGGGGGAAATAGGCGAGGGTTACATTGGCTTAAATGGGATAGCATGTGTGCCGCGAAGGAGGATGGTGGAGTAGGTTTCCGAACCATTGATGAGTGTAATTCGGCTCTCTTGGCTAAGAAAATCTGGCGATTAATTCAATTCTCGGACTCTCTTTTGGCAAGAGTTATGAAAGTGAAGGTATTATCGCTCTTCTAATCCTATGGCGGCAATCGGGTCTACTCACCCTCTTATGGGTGGACCAGCATTATGTCGGCTAAACATGTGTTAGAGAAGGGTCTCATCAAAATTGTGGGTTACGATAATTCTATCTCGGTATGGACGGATCATTGGGTTCCTGATGTCTGACCAAGGCCGGCCCGTCCTAAGAGTTCGAATTATCCTCTTCATCTCAAGGTGAACCACTTGATTGATCCTCTCACGAGGACTTGGAATATGAATTTATTGGTTGAATTTTTCCATCCGGACGATATTGCTATTATTCGAGGAATTCCGATATGCAGGATGTCTATTCCTGATAGGATTGGATGGGGTTTGACTAAATCTGGTGTTTATACAGTTAGGTCTGGCTACTGGGTGACGCGTTCTGAAGTTACGATACTAGCGGAACCCACTTTCATTGGTCCTATAGTCACGGCTCTCAAGGCTTTGTCTTGGAAAATTGAGGGTCCTTCCAAACTGAAACATTTCCTTTGGCAAATTTCCTCAGGGTGTTTAGCAGTTAATCATCGGTTGCGTAATCGGGGTATCAATTGTGATACTGCTTGCCCTTGGTGTCGGATAGATAGGAAGACGATTAATCATGCATGGGCTGATTGTAACAACCCGGTTCAATTGATACCCCAATTGATGCCCCCAGACATTCTTATACACGCTATTGGGGATGCCCATGCATGGGCTGATTGTAACAACCCGGTTTTCGATAGCAGCTGACCAAAGAAGTCAACGGAGGAGTATGATTGGTCGACAAAAACAGAAAGAAAAAAAATTGATTCATGACATCAGCGAAACTTGGAGTCCAAGCTGATTTTACTATAAATACAGCCCCAACCTTCTTCATTTTCTTCACACCAAAAGAAGAAGAAGAGAAAGAAAGAAGAGAGAAGGGGAGAAGAGGGAGAGAAAGAGAGAGAGGGGAGGTGCTCGGGGATTAAACCCGATGCCTCGGGACGGTTTTAACCGCCCAAACCATTGTTCGGGATTTCGGTTAACCGATCCAGTTTAGTGAGAGGGGGCTGTTCGTGTTCCATTTCGGGCACGAACGAGCGTTCGGTATAGCCGAACCTCTGTCCGAATTTCCAGAAATTTCCGTAGAGTCCGTTTTAGAGCTGCACCAGTACGTTCGTGACATCCACAATGTTTCTTGGTCAGTTTTGTGAGAGTTAGAGTGTAGGCATGAGCTTTTCGACAGTTTTATTTTCACACGAAATCTGTCAGAACTCTGTCCGAATTTCGGGAGCAAAAGCCTGAAATCAGCCGGAACTCTGCCAAAATTTCTAGAGTGTCCAAAGCTAGTGAAGTCAAGATCAAGCCAAGAAAATGGAGGAGTTTTCAGTAGGATTTCCCTAATTAAAATCCTACCGGACCTCTGCCGAATTCTTGAGGAAGAAACCACCGTTTCAGCCGAGACTGTGGCGAAATATCTAAAGAGCTAGTTCAAGACGTAGAAGACACGCCGCATCTGAAGGAGCCTCACGCCGGTCTGCTCCGGTTCGGTTAGCTACCTTGGTTAACCGGTTCGAGTTGGTTCGGTTTGAGTTAACCGATTTGGGTAATCGGTTCGATTTAGAATTAAACTGGTTTAACTTGGTTTGGTTTGGTTTGGTTTGGTTTAGTCTAAACCGGTTGGTTAACATTAGATTAACCGGTTTAGCTAAACCAACTGCTTAACTCGGTTTACATCGGTTAAGCCAAATCAATTGGTTTAGGAGGAATTGGGTTGGTCCAGATCCAATTGAAGCTGGTATGCTGAAGATTCAGGAGAGTTAAGCAGTTAAAGGAGCAAAGGAGCAGTAGAAGGAGAAAAGGAAGCTAACTTGGTCAGCAAGTCATCAACCTTCGAGCTTCTCGGAGTCAATAAGGGTTTAGGCAAGAGGTTCCAGTGTCACCACTCAGTCACATCAGCTGCAACTAAAGCCAAGGTTAGTGGGTGCATGTTTGTTTGTTTGATGCATTAGATAGGTGCATCTAGACCCCCACAAACCTTAGGTCTATTTTTAGATACATCCTTGTAATTGGTACATTACTAGTGCGGGCTAGTAATGTAATTAAATGAGCATGACTAGTGGAACCCTAAAATTGGTTAGGTGTTAAAGAATGCATGGCATGTAGTTAGGGATGTATGATGGATGTTGATTGTTGATTGTTGAGGAGTCAAAGTACAGTAACATATCCTGATAGTTTAACCTTACCTTTTTTGTTGTATTGTTGTATCACTGGGATTGTCCAGTGAGCTGCTAGTTCCTATCTCAGGAACTAGCAGTATTTTGTGTTTGCAGGTGTGATATACGATCACTTGGCATGGTATCAGTGAGCTGTTGATTCCCACATAGGGAATTGCAGTAGTATATGATGAGGGTTAACCAAGTTCATAGCAAAGTGATAATGTAGAGTCAGGCCGTTACACTTGTCTATTGATAGACAAGTGGAAGGTTAAGGATGACTACCAGAGGGAAGCTATGAACTGCGATGGTTAAGACCCTTGCATGAGTTGTCATGGCCACCGATTCTATGGTCAGATAGATATCGGTAATGGGGCAATTGGAGTAGGAGCCAACGAATCTAGAGTAAGATAGATTCGGTGTTAGGCTCGGGATTCGTATTCTTGCGGGAAACGAATCCAAGGTGTGAGGAAAAAGGGATGTGGAGGTGCACTATCAGTACTTATAAGAATTACTGGGAGGAGTGAGAACTGTCATCGTTCTGTGTGAAGATGATGGGCTCCTTGGAGTTGGACTACAGGGTCTCGGTAAGAGGACTATAGGCTCCTGGTGGCATGAGCTGAGCATGATCTATCATTCTGTGTGAGTTGATAGGCTCAAGAAGTCCGGACTGAGTTTTATTTACGATCTAATGACACGATGAACTCTTTACGGCACACCGCGTCTATTAAGGGACGGGTGTTGGTGGAGCTGCACAGGTACTGACTCTACGCTGCGTAGCAATTGGCGTGGCTGACAGAATGTGTAGTATTTTGTTAGGCCGTGAGTCTGGTAAGGCATGTCGTGCCCTGCTAGATTTTGTATCTAGCGGAGTAGTTTTGTGGTAAGCGGGGATCGGGAATAGCAAGGGCTATCTCTAGATCAAGCTTAGTAGTGTATGTAGAGTCATGGTCTAGTACTCCGCTAGGTTAGGATGGTATGAGAGTTGGAGCTACGATACGACGCCGAGATATTTGGTATGTACGATTGTGCTGCACCAGAGAAACCTGGGATCATGACCCTTGACTGGTAGCACAAAATCCGGAGCATAATCATAGTCCCACCACTAGTGGTTATGTGTAGGGTCACCGCGTATCGATAGACAGAGAACGGTGTCGGATGTTCTGATTGTACGCCTTTGTGGCTGCAATTAGGTATTCCGTGAGGTGGCTATCGTAGTATCGCATGCTCAGGGCCCAAAGTGAGAAGTGAATTGGTGAATTTGTAGAGATAGCGCTATATAAGTATTATGTTTTGATAGGAGTTTGCGAACTGCTGGAAGTACGTCCCGTAGTATGGACGGTAAATCCTTACTCAGTAGTGTCATGGGAAGGTTTGATAGTTCATTTCCTGGGGGAAATGGATTATTTAAATTGGGTTTAGTAGAGTAGTGTTCCTAGGTTATATGTTACTTCTTTGAGAAGTAATGTATAACCAGGTGTTGAGCTCCTAGTAGGTTGCTTCATGGGGAAGTAATCTACGGAAGAGTTTCGCTGTCTCTTATTATGATACTTCATGGGAAGTATCATGATGTAGATAAGCTTGTTTGTTTTTCTTTGCTTCGGCTATTGATTGTTTATTGTTGGTCTTAGATTAAGCTCTAGGTGGATCCCGCTCACTGAGTAACAGTTGTCCAGTTACTCACCCCTCACCCTTTTCCACCCCTTTAGGTTCGAGGAGAGCATAGAAGTCTAGGAGGCTTTTCTACCCGGATACTTTGGTTGTTTGATTGCTTGCATTTGTTCATGAAAAATGGTTTGCACGATATGTTTTGACTCGATTTTTATTAATCGATTTCTCTTAGGAGCTCCACTAACCGTTTACAATGTTTCTTTGTTTCATGTACGTTGCGCTGCTTTATAATCGGTTGGTGGATCTCCACTGGTACAAGGTTCTGTCGAACCGGCAAAACCTTGGTCTCTGCAAAGAGATATGATGGGGAGGTAGTCTGGGGAAGCCTCGGGAGGGTGATAGTCTTTGTGATTATTGCCCTAGCTGACGTGGAACCAGATATCGTCATATGATGTAGCGACTCCGAGCAGGTCCTTAACCGAGAGGTTCGACCCTAAGTGTTCTTGTTTGATTGGCGAGGCGGTCGGACAGGTCGGTCAGCGGGAAGGACGGTTTGGGGGCGTTACACTGATGCTCAGTGCTCTATGACGGTAGTGGATCCTGTGGTCCCCCGGACTATAGATAGTAGTTTAACATGTCTTGGAAGTGTATGTCAGGTTGATGGATCGTGGAAGAAGGATGACCAGTTTGCGAGACTTGGGTGGTGGTTCAATAATCATCTTTCCTCAGCTGTTCTAATGAACGCCAAAGGACAATGACAGAGCTTATCTCCGCTTCATTCAGAGATGGAGGAGTGCTTTCCAATCAAGAAACCCCGATGGAGTGTATGCTTTCCAATCAAGAAACCCCGATGACCTTCCAGACGGATTGTTCGGAGTTTGTGAAGATGATTACGATGATGGAGGAATGGCCTGCTTTCGCGGTCCTACTTACGGACTTTTCTTTCCTCAGAAGATAGTTTCAAGCTTTTTTCCTCACTCTTATTCCTCGTGGACTTAATGGTAACGCGGATTGCTTAGCGTGTAGTGCTACTGTTCGAGAAATAGAGTTTTCTTATGTAAATAGTGTGCCTCCAATTTGGATTTCCAAACCTTTTGTATAAGTATTTTTGTGTCTTATATGTCAAAAAAAGAAAAAATTAAAAAACTAAAAAAATTAAAAAATTTTAAAAAAATAAAAATTAAAAAAATTAAAAGTTTAAAAAAGTTTTTTAAAAAATTAAAAATTAAAAAAATTAAAAAATAAAAATTAAAAAAATTAAAAAAATTAATAAAATTAAAAAAAAAACCAAAATCGTGTATTAAAAAAAATCCTACCCAATTTATATCTCATTCAACATTATAAATACTTACATATTTTTGTGCAATCGTCATAACAAAAAGTAATGCAATCATATTTTTTTCTCCGCTTTTCTTTATTTTTTTCTTAAGTTGTGATTTCTTCTTTTGCCAATTTTTTTATCCAAACCGATTAGTTCATTGCATTGTTTTTGTTTTTACCATCAACTCATTTTTTTCTTTTTGTTTTCATCTTTGTTTCAGAGTTGTTTTTATTTTTGTCCATTCGCACGAAAAACATATTAACTCTATATTATTTGTGTTTTTTTTTTCTCTGATTTGTGTTAATCGTGTTGTTTTAAGTTGTTTTTCATGAGATTCTTAATATCTGTTCTATCTTCTCATTAGATGTTTTTGGTTTTATGTTGGTTATTTTATTTTAATTTTTTTACATCTGAATGAAGAACATCTCTAGGGTTTCTTCGTTTACCCGATTTAAAAATGGGTCGCAATGGTACAAATGTGTTTATTTTTGTTTTGATTATATACTATTAGGGGTTTTCCCGGATTACGCCCAGGATTTTTAATTGAAGGTGTCCGTTGCGAGCTACGGATAATTATTTGTTGTAGGTGACAAATTGTAGCTAATAACGGGTATTACATTATCTCATTTCTCATCAGTTTTAGTTTGCAAATGTCTTTTTCTATATGTGTATAATATTATAAGTTAATTAGTTTTAAAAGTGTTAAGAGACTCAATATTAATAAGCTCTTCTATAAAATAATGTGTTTACAATTTTGAATTGCAAAGTTTCTAAAAGGACGTCTTACTCTTTATGCTCGAGATCCACGTGCCAACTCTTTTCACCATCTATTTTCTCGTAAAAGTTTAGATTTCTTACTATAAATTAAAGTTTAGTTACCAAGTTCATTTTTCTTTTTTTTCCTAGTGCAACTTCTTATGAAAGGTTTGAAATTTAAAGCACTTGCTCGAGTATTGCTATGACCTTAGATTTCGAGAGCTATGTTGAAGGAGAGAATCATGAAACGTTCTTAACATATCGGAATATAAACAAAGAAGTTGGGAAGAGAGTGAAACATAGAAAATTAGAAAAGCTATGAGTGACCAAAGCGTTAAAGATGGTATCGACGGCGACCAAGTTGTCTTAGAGATAAAGAAGGAAGGTAAAGATGACTAAATATCAATTTATATAAATAGCTAGTAAGAAGCTTCTTTAATCTAAACTCTTCTTTTTATTACCAAAGTCTCAATCATGTTGCTTGAATTGTAGCAACGATTACCTTTTTTTTATTGTGTTAACATTGTTTTATTGTGTTGTGGCACGTACACATTCTAGTAACAAACGATACTATATTTCCAGTATTATACATCATATTGTTACAAAATCTAGTATCATTTGTTACTCCGAACAATACTGGAAATTAAACCAAATAAAATTTCACTGAATTGATGAAGTCATATCTCTGCTCTTTGCTTTCTTTCGCTGAGATTTTTCTTGAGCCAATCTCTTTTTTTCTCTCCTGATGTTTGTTGACCTTCTTTTCCCTGGTGCTTTCTTTGTAATGATTGACTTTCAACTTCTTGTTACCTTTACTTTATATATTGGACCATAGAATTTAGAAATTTCTACAATATGGAGGTGTACCATGTGAAACTCTATAAAGATCTGGTGACGTGTAAAAGAGTAAACGACATTTTGATTCTTTCAAGCTTCCTTCTGAATTTACTATTTTCGTGTTTTGTTTCAAATTAAATATGACACAAATCCGACTCAGTTATTCATATGAAAGAAATCACATTAACAAATCGATGAGAATGGAGAAGATGAAATACCTCGTTGATATATTCACTTGTCTGCAGTTTGATCTTCTTAATTTTCAAATGGTTTTAAAAGTATCACTAATCAAGTAATAAATTTAGAAGTATAAAAGTAGTTAAAAATGTACGTGAACCTTACTATATATAGGTGATGGTTAAAAAAATCACTACAATATTGATGTTTGATGTACCTCGAGATTCTTTTTCTGTACAAATATGTAGAAAGTTAGCTTTAAATAGTTTCATGTATGTGCTCTCTATCTGGGATAAAACAGTGAACATGATTTTAAAGCTTAAATTAATTATCACAGCATATTTCACTTATATGACCATAATTTTAAATTTACCCATCTGAAAATTTACGATCAGCATAACTTTGGAAGAACCAAAACTTTCAGACATATAACTTCAAATGTATTTCATAATTTACCTTAAACCTGCTTCTAAGTGTGACTTTCATTATAAAACTGATGTAAACGGGATATCTACTGTGGTTTTGAGGTTTAAAGCTGGTGATGGTATTAAAAATATGTATGATTCATAAAATCGCGAAATTTGAAAAACATGGACAATTACCTCATTTTAAGGTCCCTAAAAAGTATTTGAAAACATGTAAGAGTTATATGACAATCTAATATAACATTTATAGACTATGAAGAAGACGTATATGTATTTAGCTTTAAAATCACATACCTTACAATATGAAGGACATATCTAACAGCAAAAGCTGGTTTTTAATTGTCATTTTTTTTTGAGAAATTCACGCAAATTTATGTGAAGAATATAATATCAAAATGAGACCAGAACTTTGACATATTACAATAAGAAAATGTAGGATATAAAATTTCAAATATATACGACGAAATTCAGAACCTTGGCATATACAATAACAATCATCATTGGATTACTCGTGTTATACCACAAAGAAGCTGAACAATTTTAAGTATTGAAACTATGTAAGCTTATCGTGTAAACTTCTCCTACACAACACAACAAATGTAAATTATTGCAATCTCAAACCTTATTACATAATTATAGTAAGTTTTCTTTTCATTTACACTTGATCATCATCGCTTAAAAATCTATCTTTGAGTTTTTTCACCGCAACTTGAATCCAACGCCACATTTCCATATAATAAGTTCTCTGAAAAAAGAGCTCCACACGATTATCCAACAAAAGACTTGAAAACATCAGTTAAAAGGTACCGTAAGAGAACAAACACTATTTTTACATGTTGACTTTTTTTTTACTTTGAGTGAAATATCTCATTAGAATTGATTTCATATTCCACAACTTCAGTACATTGTAGCCATCTTAAAACATACAAATGTGTGACCAATAATGGGCATCAAAATTCAATATTTAAATAGGGTATGAAAACACCAAAATCAGCTTGATTCTTACTGGATGTTTAGTTTCATTTATCTCAAGAATCTTTCATTACATCAATGATCTTCTAAAATATCTCATCTACACGAGGTTATTGTTCTAAATGTATCATATCACTACAAAAAAATCATCATAAACTTTAAAAAGTGTTTTGTCTTTTGTATCCTTCTTACCAGATAAAGTTCAACATTCTTATCGAGAAGCAGCTCGTAAACATCTTTGAAGCAGCTCGTAGACATCTTTGAAGCCGCCACATAGAGAGGAATATGTGTTGGGAATGTCCTGAAATCACACATGTATTTACTCTAGTATAAAGTTGTCAAGAAAAGGCAATCATATGATACTAGGTGATTATAATGCTTTGCTAGAAGCCACTTGTAATCTACGAGTTTGGAACTCATTACTAGTATTATATGATCCTACAAGGTCACACACCTAAGCAAACTGGATAGAGTATATTGGGATTGATCATTAATGTAATGATCAAATTATTATGTTTCTGGACAGTGTGTCGACCGACACAAAGGTTGTGTCGATCAACACACAGCCCGAACCAGAATAGTGATTTTGGTTTTCGGTTTAATTAATCATTGGTTTAGACCAATGGTTAATAAGGTTTTTCACAAGTCATTATATATAGGATATATGCACGACTTTGTGATCTTAACCTAGTTTTCACAGCCACCAGAAACACAGGAATCTCGAGAGCTTTCTTCAGAGATTTGATCTCTCCCGCCACTAGCATCCCGACTTTCCAGTTTGTGTGCGTGTGGATACCAGTAGAGGCGCAGCATCTGAGGCGCTATTCAATCTCGATTACTTGATCTCTTCCGCTGCTCAATCATTCAGGTATATTCGAGATCTGTCAAGTAGATTCAATTCTAAATACGAACACATGATCTTAGGCCTAGAATTTGTTATTAGGGTTCTTTAAATATGATCTAAAACCTGTACAAATTCCTTCACTGGTATCAGATCCTAGTGTTCTAACTGAATCTAATGCATGATAGTTAAATTAGTGAATTAAATTGATGTTAAATCATGTAAAGTATCGAAAAGTGTTTTTAGGGTTTTCGGTGTCAACCAACACACTCGCTGTGTCGATTGACACACCTTAAAATCGATTAAAAAATTTTAGGTTTTCAATTCCCTGAATCGCTATGTGTTGACCGACACAAAGGTTGTGTCGATCGACACTAGCTGGTAATCGCGATCGGTTCAACTGAATAATTGTTAATCGCGGTTGAACCAGTTTTGGTCGGTATCGATCGACACAGTTCTATGTCGATCGACACTGATCGGTCATCACGATTAGTTTTTTGCGGATGTAGTGTCGCTCGACACTAGCGTAGTGGATCGATCGACACTGATCCGATCCGGGATGTGTCGACCGACACTAATGTAGTGTCGATCGACACTGGTTGGTTTTGCAATTGGTTTATTCGGTTTTCGCGATTTATCGCGATTCATTAAGAGGCGTGTCAACCGACACTAATGTAGTGTCGATCGACACAGTCTCAGAACCTGAAATTACATAACCAATCTCGCACTCTTGAATAATTAAAACCTTAATCAGATTAGTTGTTTTAATTCGTTTCAAAATCTCTAGGATACATATTTGACATGTATTAGTTCTAGAAAGTTTTGTTCCTCTCAATATCAAATTTTATGTCTTCCCAAATGTTGATGGTGGGGTTCTACCCCTTATCGATAGTTTGGCAATAATTGGAGTTCGGTCCCTGTCGAGCTCATCCGTGATAACTTATTAGGTTATAAGTCCTAACAACAAGAATATTAACCCTCGGCCCAGATGATCGAGGGATACCTTGGTGAAAAATGATCGAATTTAGGTCCGAAGCGGGGGCATAAACAACATCGTCCTAGGCCAAAGTCTAAAGCTCGGACAGTATCAGATCAAATCTTATCACAGATTCTCTAATCTTGGAAAAATGGAAATATTCTATTTTTTCGAGGTTAGTTCATGGGCTTACTAGACCGACTATTAAGGGTATATAAATATGTACTCCCCCTCATTAAGAATTGGAGAAAAGAAGAACTAGATAACCTAGGTTTTACTTCTCTTTGATAAAGTTAACTCGGCATTCCGAGCTAACAAGCATTGTAATCAAAATCATTAATAAAACATCCTTTTCCGAGGTTTCTCCTTGTTTTCTAACTTTATACTTTTCCAAAAACAAACCCCTCTAATTAGAATTAATTAGAAGTTGAACCTAGTATCAACATTTGGCGCGCCAGGTAGGGGGGTTCGATATCGCTTTTAGCAAAAGAAGAAAGAGACCTTGGAAAACAGGAGGATGAACACAAAAACGCCATCTATAGATGAACGTCGAGACGGCGAAGTCGCAGAAGTAAGCGATGAAGAAGGTACAGTCCAGAATACCAATCATCCAGCTGGGGAATCGGTGAGGACCCTATTTGAGAGTCGCAATCTCATAGTCCGTGAACTGAGTTACCCTCAGGCTACACCCAGTCAACTCGGCGAGTAGGGATTCATAACTCCTACCAATCCAATAGTGGGAGCTTCAACAGCCAAGACCCGGAACTCGCAAGAATTACCAGGCGCGTCAATAACTCCTCGTCCTCATCCTCTTGCAGCCGAGCAACCCGCGGGAATACAATCGTCAAATAACGGAGAAGAACGGCAGATAACAAATCGAGTTCCCAATGTAGAATAGGTGACGACCCCCGAAGGAGCAATGATAGGAACACAGAAGCAACGTGAGAGTTGGCTGGCAGAGCAAATTAACCATCAGCAACGAGTTAACCGAAGCCTAATCGACCAACTCGCGACCATATCAGAAGAACTCCAAGCTTTGAGAGCCCAGAGTCATAACCAAACTCTTAGAACGACTTCGATTAGACCTTCACGAACCACTCCTCAGAGGGTAATGTTCGAGGACAACCAGACCGGCCCGAGAGAACCCAAGACGCCCACTACTCGCCGAAGTTTGAGAAGTGGGGATGATGTAATTCAAACTCTGAGTACCGACCAATCGATCGCAATCTTGAAAAGGGAACAAAACGAGATGCGATCGCTAGTCCACAAGGCAACAAGCATCGCCCCAGAAGTCGATCAATTACTGGCATAAAATGAAAGAAGTCCGTTCACTCATAACATCACACGAGCGCGACTCCCACTCAATGACAAGCTAAGACTCCCAACCTGCAACGGAATCGGAGACCCCGTAGTCTACATGAGGGCCTTTTTAGTCAAAGTCGGCCGAGCCGAGTTCCAAAGAGGTGAAGAGGATGAGGGAAGATGTCAACTTTTCTTAGAGAGCTTGAGAGGAGATGCCCAAGCCTGGTTTACTAGTTCCCCCCCCCCATTCAATCAGTTGTTTTGCAGAACTAAGCGAAGCTTTCTTCAAGCAGTACATGCTTCATCTAGAACAACAGGCCACGGCATCGGACCTCTACGCAGTACAATAAGGACCAAAAGAGCCACCCCGAGACTTCATTAAAAGATTTAAAGCGATTTACTCGCGACTGAGGATTGACGACGACCTAGCAATTGAAGCACTTAGTGCGGAGACTTGGTACCAATCGAGGTTTTGGGAAGAAATGTCTGCTCATCGGCCCCAGTCTATGAACGATGCTTTTCATCGAGCAAATACTCACATAAGGATCGGAGAGAACCGGGCCGAACTCGCCAAAGTACACGTATCCACAAAAATAAACAAAGAGACGAAACCAGAGGAGAAAGGAGAAGGGCGACGAGTAGAAATGAATCACCTCGGAAGGATAAATCAAAGTCGAAAATAACCTTTTCGGTAACAAACTCGCCAAAGGATATATATTGGAAAGATAAGTCAAAGTATACATACACCCGAGATCCTGACAATCCGACCACCCCCTGGTGCGACTATCACAAGAGACCGGGACACAAAACTAAAGATTGCCAAAACTTAAAGAATCATCTAATGGCAATCCGATTTGAACAAGACCGAGAAAAGGAGAAGCATAAAACACGCGAAAATGAGGAAAACCCACCTACCCGCGAAGATACGGAAGAAGGAGAAGTTCTGCCTTCACCGCCCCCAAACCAGAGAAAAAAGATTAACATGATAATGGGAGGACTCGCAAATTGTGAAGATTCTGTTCGATCAATTCAGCGAAGCATCTTTAGATTATTTGCGGATCAGGTTCCACGAAGCTCCACTTTGCAAAAAGAGCTGACATTTACCACCGAAGACCTGAAAGGAATCGACGCTCCCCATAACGATCCACTCGTAATCGAACTTCAGATAGGCGATTGCGACGTCCTTATGATACTCGTCGACGCTGGAAGCTCGATGGATGTCATATCTTTAAACGCACTGCAAAAGATGGAGGTTAGGGATCAGAAGATTAAAGCCCAAGTTAAACACCTCACCGCTTTCGGAGGAGATACAGTCTCAACTGTCGGAACCATCAAACTTCCAATATCGGCCGGAGGAGTAACAAAAATTGTGAAGTTCAAAGTAGTAGAAAGAGCCACCATTTATAACGCGATCGTCGGAACCCCGTGGCTATACTCTATGGAAGCCGTTCCATCTACTTATCATCAGTGCCTGAAATTCCCAACTCCAAAAGGATATTTCACGGTCCGAGGTGACCAAAAGATGGCTCGAAGATGTTTCATAACAGAAAACAAACTCCGACGAAGTCAAGAAGAACCCCCGAATCAATCTCTCACACTAACCGCGGTCAACAAGAAGAAACAAACATCTGCTGAAATCTTGGCGAAACTTTTCGAAAGGGAACAATATCTAGGAAGAAAAATCAAGAAAGGTGGGAAAGGAAGAGCTTAGTTTTCTTTGAAGGCAAAAAAAAAAAAAAAAAAAAAACGTTAGATCTCTCGGATCTTCCGAGATAGTCAACAGATATCCACAATTCGGAACTACATGTGGCTTGATCCCCTTCGAGGGTACGTAGGCAGCCTTTCACAAGGTTCAGCTACAACACCATGAATCCCGGTTTTAGTCTCGAAGTTTACGACTCAACTATGCCGAGGTTCAATACAAAGTCGTAACCTTGATCACGTTCTCGACCAAAATAGAAAAATTGTCTGAAAGAATCTCGGAGCCCGATAAAGTAAGGCCGAGAGATTAAAGGGTACGAAATCAAAAAACCTCTTACACATTCTTTACTGAATGCAACAGTTCGACAATTAGTCTGATAAAGTAGGACTTATTGAAATACTTTAAAGCAAAGAAATAGGGAAAGCGCCTTATTAGTTTTGCTATTTTCGGGTTCCGAAATATTAATTTGAGAAACTTCGAGTAAACAAATCCAATTATACGAGAAACGAAACTTTAATTAAACGTCCGAGATGTCACATTCGGATGGAGATTGAAAGATTAGTATTCCAATTATACGAGAAAAATAAAAAGAATTTTATTAACGTCCAAAAAATATATTTACAAAGAGAGTCGAGTTGAGGTTTTAATACAAGGATTACTAATCTAAATATTAAAATCCTCATTTCGAAACTCCGGAATCAAGATAATATTTGCAAGCTCGGCTAGTCGGTCACGTTCCTTCTCGGTCACAACAACATCCTCTTCTGGAATCGGAAGTCCCTTGTCAAGAAGAAGATGAAGATTCATAGCAACAGCCGCGGCCTGTCCATATTCGTTAGCTTGGCTGAAGGCATCAAAATAAGCTTCGGAATACTCGTCAAGAAACTCGCGAAGGTGGTTTAACTTCTTTCGACAAATGTCGGAGGCTGTATGTTGTCCCTCCCGGTAACTTTCGGCACACTTGGAGTCCATAATAGCTTTATTGACATCCCGCTCCTCCGAGATATCAACTACCTGACGTTTCACCTCAGCCAGTTCAGTGATTAGCCGAGAGTTTTCCTTGAAAATATCAGAAATCCTCGTCAATGTGTGCCTTCATTTTTCCCAAGCGTTTATCCCTATTCGCGATTTCATTTTGCGCCTCGGATAAAGCTTTCTCGGCGTCAAGGGACCTCTTCTCTAAATCTTCGTTCTCAGCTTGAAGAGAATCGATCTTCAAATCGGATTGTGCAAGCCTATTTTTGTACCGAAGAAACACCTGTCCGACGAAACCCACCAATTGGAGCATACATAAGGAAAATGTTAGCAGAAGTTTCTGAAGAAAAGAAAAATTCATCTCGGTTGATACCTTGAAAAGTGAACAAGAAAGGGCTTCCCAGAGTATTCGATTCACAGCAAACCTCGCCCAGACGACTGTCATAACCGCTTGCCTTTCGCAAGAGCTCGGCGCTTTTCTTCTTATCCTTAAAAAGCAGGTCTGCACCATCAAATTCGAACTTGAATGCATGGTGATCCTTCACAGGCAACATGAGCTTCTTGTTCTCGGCATTCTGCTTTATTGCGGCTTCGGAGCTTTGTTTCTTTCTCGGGAGAAGATTCTGATTTCTGCCGGAAGCTCCTTCGGGGTTTGATCTTTTCATTTTGGGAGAAGAGTCGGTTCCTTCCCAGTCTTCTCGTCCTACAGAAAATCAATCATAAAGTAAGAGGGAGCTCGACAAAGAATTAAGAAGTTCAAAGAAAGCATACCGGCCCAGGAGCGAGCTTTGAAAAATGAAGAATGAAGTATATTGCCCCCAACTGAAGTTCTCCCTCTGCTTTAAGTTTTTCGAATTCTTCAGAGAAGTTCGGCGGAGGTGCTTGGAAGCAGCTTGGTTTAACTGAAAAGGAAACAAAGAGAATTTAGTGTCGGAATAAAAAGGGAAAGAGAAGACCTAGTTTCTACAAATTATAATCTTCCAATTTCGGAAGATTGTGGCGTCGAATCTGTAAACCGAAGCTTCATTGATTCATACGTAGAAGTAACTTTGGAACCATAACTTTGCGCCTGTACAAAATCTAGTGAGGATTTTCTTCTTGGGTTTGATGCTTAATTTGAAGGTCCCTTCTGAGTTTCCAGTACCAGAAAGGTTTGTCAGTTCTTCTAGTTTCGGAGAATTTAACCGAACATTGCACCGAGTTTCGAGTACCAGAAGTCCGGTGATGATTTTTACAAATTCGGTGTTAGTTGTGACAACGCTATTACTCGACGGGCGCAGTAACTTACCATTAACTGCGGGATCGGAAACCAAAGATTGGCTTCGGCAAAGAAGCTTTCGTAGAGACAAACGTAACCTGATGGTGGGGTCCAAGGTCTCTGATCGGACCTCGGAACCAGAATTTCAATCTCTTCGGGGTTTAAGGCTCTCCTTTTAATTGACCAAATTTTAGATCTAGGGAAAAGAGAGGGTCCAACATCCGGGATATTTGGCCAAGGATGAGTATTCCCAGAAATTGAAGCCTCGAATTCGAATCTCCCGGACATTTCGTAAAAGGATATTAATCAGAGAAGGAAGATCGAAGGTTACCTCGGAGAGCAGAGAGTCGATCATGGGAGAAGTTAATCAACAATCAGCGGTTTGATAGAACGAACAAATGATGATGAACGCTTCGTTTACAGTAATGAGAGGGTCTGATTAGCCAACACCTGAGACAAGAGGAGGCGCATTTTTATCATTTATTTTCGTCTGTTTTCGAGATGACATGTCACTTGGAAGGTGAAAGGTTTTGCGAGAACCAAGAAGTTTGCATAAATGGACCTTTCGTTGTCTGATCTTTTTCCCGCCAAATTGAAGAACGAAGAATATTGGAGAATTAAAACTAAGACTATTGAAGACGAAGATCGACTGATACCGAACTTCATTTATTGAGAAGCTATTTAGAATAGAAATTCGCCAACGCTGCCCGAAGACATCCTCCGACAAAGTGGGGGGGACTTACTGTTGATGGTGGGGTTCTACCCCTTATCGATAGTTTGACAATAATTGGAGTTCGGTCCCTGTCGAGCTCTTCCCTGATAACTTATTATGTTATAAGTCCCGACAACAGGAATATTAACCTTCGGCCCAGATGACCAAGGGATACCTTGATGAAGAATGATCGAATTTAGTGTCCGAAGCGGGGGTATAAAGAACATCGTCCTAGGCCGAAGTCTAAAGCTCGGACAGTATAAGATCAAATCTTATCACAGATAATATTCATTCAGAATCGGGGAGAAGAAGAACTAGATCACCTAGGTTTTACTTCTCTTTGATAAAGTTAACCCGGCATTCCGAGCTAACAAGCATTGTAACCAAAATCATTAATAAAACATCCTTTTCCGAGGTTTCTCCTTGTTTTTTAACTTTATACTTTTCCAAAAACGAACCCCTCTAATTATAAATAATTAGAAGTTGAACCTAGTATCAACACCAAACCTTGTCAACTATCAAGGCCCATTTCATTGTGTGATGGGCTTGCCAAAGCAAGGTGTCCACAATTACATGAGTGAGACATGTAGTAATCGTTACTACATGACTTAAAGGTTTGGTTTATTTGACTAGGCTATCAAAATGGTTTTGGGCTTAGAGACATAGAGTTGAATTAAACATAAGATGTTATTCACAACCAAGATTTATATTGGATATAATTAGCAAAGTTGTTGCTTACCTAGATAACTGAAACTTGGGCGATGAGCCAAAGTTCACTCAAGTTTTGGTGAAGTATGGGTCTTGGATTATTACATTCATTTATAGGAAATACATTTTGAATATAATGCGAGTTTTTTTAATTTTTAAGGTTTCTCATTTTCTTGATCATCATAACTAAACTCCTTTTACTTTCTTTGATTCAGCTATATCTACCACTCATCACAACTCCTTTTCCCTGCGATCTGTCCTTGAGAATGACAAGTTGAATGGATCAAACTTCCTCGAATGGTATCGGAATTTGAGAATTGTTCTCAAGCAGGAGAAAAAGGAATATGTCCTTGAAAATGTTCTCCCTGCAAGATCGGTGCCCAATGCTCCACATGCAGAAAGGAATGCTTGGGATAAGGATTCGAATGATGTGGTCGATGTGTGTTGTCTCATGCTGGCTACCATGAGCTCAGACTTGCAGAAGCAATATGAGAACGTGGAGTCGCCAGTTGAGATGATCACTAGCCTGAAAGGGATGTTTCAGGAGCAGGCACGAACTCTGAGATATCAGACGGTTAAGTCTCTCATTGAGTGCAAGCTACCAAAAGATGGTCCAGTTAGTGCTCATGTCATTAAGATGATAGGTTATATTGATAACCTAGAGAAACTGGACTGTCCTATTAGCCAAGAGTTGGCTACTAACATCAATATGCAGTCATTGCCGTCAAGTTTTGATCAGTTTGTTATGAACTATAACATGAACAACATGACGAGGCCTTTGACTGAGCTACATAGCATGCTCAAGACAGCTGAGCCTAACATCACGAAGGGCACTCCAAATGTACTTCTGGTACGGAAGTAAAAGGTTTAAGAAACCTAAGGACAAGGCAAAAGGCAAGGCAGTCCAGATTGTGAATCAGGACAGGCCCGAGCCTAGGCCCAAGTCTAGCCCTTCTAATGTTGATAAGTGCAACTACTGTAAGGAGTCTGGGCATTGGAAGAGAAACTGCAAGAAATACCTGGAAGATTTTAAGAAGATGAGGAAGACGTACGAGACTTCTTCCTCAGGTATTTATGTTATAGAAGTAAATGTTACTACTTCAAGTTCTACCTCATGGGTATTAGATACTGGTTGTGGTGCTCATATTTGTACTAATATGCAGGGCCTAAGCAACAGTAGAACTTTGGAGAAGGGGCAAGTGGACCTGTGCGTTGGCAATGGAGCAAGAGTTGCTGCTTTGGCCCTGGGAACATTTCATTTGTATCTGCCATCAGGCTTGGTTTTAGAACTTAATAATTGCTACTATGTACCTGTTATAAGCATAAGCATCATTTCTATTTCTTGTTTGGATTTGGATGATTTTCATTTTTCGATTAAAGATAAATGTTGTTCTTTTGATCGTAATGGTATTTTCTATGGTAGTGCCCCATTAGAGAATGAATTTTATGTTTTAAACCAATCTATGCCTGTCTATAACATAAACACCAAACGGTTCAAGTCCAATGACTCGAATCCCACTTTTCTCTGGCATTGTCGTTTGGGCAACATCAATGAGAAACAAATTCAGAAACTCCATAATGATGGGCTTTTGGGCTCATTTGATTATGAATCATGTGAGAAATGGGCAAAATGACTAAGGCTCTTTTCAAAAAAATAAATGAAAGGGCCAGTGACTTGTTGGGCCTTATACATACTGATGTGAGCGGCTCAATGAGCATTAGTGCTAGAGGAAACTTTCAGTACTTCATTACATTTAATGATGACTTCAGTAGATATGACTATGTCTATCTAATGAGACACAAGTCGGAATCTTTTGAAAAGTTCAAGGAATTCCAAAATGAAGTACAAAATCAGCTTGGCAAGAGTATTAAGCTCTTCGATCAGATCGTGGAGGTGAATACTTGATCCAAGAATTCAGTGATCATCTGAGAGCTTGTGGAATTGTTTCACAACTCACTCCTCCTGGAACACCTCAATGGAATGGTGTGTCTGAGAGGAGGAATTGGACCCTATTGGATATGGTTCGATCAATGATGAGTCACACAGATCTTCCATTATCTTTCTGGGGATACGCTCTAGAAACGTCTGCGTTTACGCTGAATCGGGTTCCATAAAAATCAGTTGCAAAGACACCACATGAGATGTGGACTGGAAATGTTTCAAGTTTGTCTTTCCTGAAAATTTGGGGTTGTGAAGCTTATGTCAAGCGTATGTTCACTGACAAGCTCGGCCCCAAATCTGATAAGTGCTACTTCGTCGGTTATCCTAAGGAAACCAAGGCTTACTACTTTTACAACCAAACCGAGAACAAAGTGTTTGTTGCTCGGAACTGTGTATTTCTTGAGAGAGAATTTCTTTCTAAGAAGAACAGTGGGAGTAAGTACAACTCTAAGAAGTTCGAGAATCACAGGAAACTGTTCAACCTGTTCAAGAAGAGCAGCGGTTAGATTTACAAAGAGTCGTAGTATCTACACATGCGGTGCCTGAAGTTCGCAGATCCGAAAGGATTCGTCACGAGCCCGAGAGATATGAATTTCTCGAGACTAACTGTCATGATCTGTTGATCGTTGATAGTGATGAGCCTGCGAATTTTGAAGAAGCAATGATGGACCTTGACTCCGAAAAATGGCTGAAGGCCGCTGAATCCGAAATGGGCTCCATGTCAAGGAACCAAGTATGGACTTTGGTAGATTTTCCTGATGGTGTAAAAGTCATTGAGTGTAAATGGTTTTTCAAGAAGAAAATCGATGTGGATAGTAATATACAGATATACAAAGCTAGGTTGGTGGCTAAAGGTTTCAAGCAAATTCATGGTATTGACTATGAAGAAACCTATTCCCCAGTCGCTATGCTTAAGTCTATTCGGATTCTCCTAGCAACTACCGCTCATTATGATTATGAGATTTGGCAAATGGATGTGAAAACAACTTTCCTTAATGGAATTCTGGAAGAGGATGTGTACAAGACACAACCTGAACGTTTCATTGATCTTAAAGCTGCTGGGAAGGTATGCAAGCTTCATCGATCCATTTATAGATTGAAGCATGCATCTCGGAGTTGAAATCTTTGTTTTGATGAAGCGATCAAAGAGTTTGATTTTGTGAGAAATGAAGAGGAACCATGCGTTTACAAGAAGACTAGTGGGAGCGCATTTGCATTTCTCATTCAGTATGTTGACGACATACTGCTTCTCGGAAATGACATTCCGTTGCTTCAGTCTGTAAAGACGAAGTTGTTTCTCGATGAAGGACATGGGAGAAGCCGCTTATATTCTTGGAATAAGAATCTATAGAGATAGATTGAATAAGTTAATTGGACTATGTCAGGATACTTATATTGATAAGGTCTTACACAAGTTCAATATGCATGATTCCAAGAAAGGCTTCATACCGATGTCTCATGGCATTACTCTTAGCAAGATGCAGTGTCATTCGGCACATGCTGAGCGAGAACGCATGAGTAGGATTCCCTATGCCTTAGCTATGGGATCCATCATGTATGCCATGCTCTGTACTTGTCCAGATGTTTCTTGTGCTTTAAGCATGACGAGTCGATACCAATCTAATCCTGGTGAGAGTCACTGGACTGCTGTTAAGAACATCCTCAAGTACTTGAGAAATACTAAGGATAAGTTCTTGGTGTACGGAGGAAGTGATGGGCTTGTAGTGAGTGGTTACATCGCTGCTTCCGAAGTGGCAAAGGAGGCTGTTTGGATTAAGAAGTTCATCACTGAACTTGGTGTGGTTCCTAGCATTTCTGAGCCTGTGGCATTATATTTTGACAACAATGGTGCCATTGCTCAGGCAAAGGAACCCATGTCTCACCAGAAATCCATACACATAGAGAGGAGATATCATCTTATCCGTGATATCATTGACAGAGGAGATGTGAAGATCAGCAGAGTTCTGACGGACGAGAATGTTGTTGATCCTTTGACTAAGCCTTTCTCACGGCCTAAGCATGAGAGTCATACTGCTGCTATAGGCATTAGATTTCTTAAGATGTGATCTTGATTCTACTGGGAGTTGTTTTTCATTTATGTTATGATGTTCTTGTAGACATACATTTGGTTATGTTTTTTTTATTAATAAAATTTGTCTCATTATTATTTAATTGTGTTATTATATAATAGTCGTAAAATAATTTATGGCATTCTTATAGGTCATCAAGTGCGTGACTTATTCATGAAACCCTATAAGTGATAGATGACATAAATTATCTAGGTCCCTAGTCGAGGTTATTAAGATAGGACATTAATAACCGCGAGAGTCTAGTATGTGAGGTGACTGATGACTATGTTTTATGGAGTCATTAATATGAGTATTAAAGTCAATCACATAGATATGTGTTAGAGAACACAGTATTGGACTTGACCCGTTATGAGAACTCTACAAGATGGTTATATGAGTGCCATAAGAGTTTCTCATTACGACTATAGAGTATAGTCTTTAGACCTGAGCTCATCATGTTTTCTTGCATATGAATTGGCATGTTTTGATTTTGTCAAACGCCAGCCGTAACAGGTGACCATAAAGACATTTATTGGACATGTCATGAAGTGTGTAATGAACAGAGATGGAACAAGATGGGATTTATCCCTCCTATATAACAGGAGTTAGATATCTTTGGGCCTATCGAATATTTGATACTGAGAAATGCGTGGCCGCGCTCAAACGAGGTGATTGTCAGTCGTTTGTTTTATCAGTATAAATCAGAGTTCGATGAACATGGTCTAGCTAAATAAGGATGACGCGAGTTCTTGCCTTATGCTAGGTCGAGATATAGCGACAAAGGGATTTTAGGAATAGGTGATTCCAGTACAAGTGGGAGATTGTTGGGAATGTCCTGAAATCACACATGTATTTACTCTAGTATAAAGTTGTCAAGAAAAGGCAATCATATGATACTAGGTGATTATAATGCTTTGCTAGAAGCCACTTGTAATCTACGAGTTTGGAACTCATTACCAGTATTATATGATCCTACAAGGTCACACACCTAAGCAAACTGGATAGAGTATATTGGGATTGATCATTAATGTAATGATCAAATTATTATGTTTCTGGACAGTGTGTCGACCGACACAAAGGTTGTGTCGATCAACACACAGCCCGAATCAGAATAGTGATTTTGGTTTTCGGTTTAATTAATCATTGGTTTAGACCAATGGTTAATAAGGTTTTTCACAAGTCATTATATATAGGATATATGCACGACTTTGTGATCTTAACCTAGTTTTCACAGCCACCAGAAACACAGGAATCCCGAGAGCTTTCTTTAGAGATTTGATCTCTCCCGGCACTAGCATCCCGACTTTCCAGTTTGTGTGCGTGTGGATACCAGTAGAGGCACAGCATCTGAGGCGCTATTCAATCTTGATTACTTGATCTCTTCCGCTGCTCAATCATTCACGTATATTCGAGATCTGTCAAGTAGTTTCAATTCTAAATATGAACACATGATCTTAGGCCTAGAATTTGTTATTAGGGTTCTTTAAATATAATTTAAAACCTGTACAAATTCCTTCAATATGTACTTCAATGTCTCAATTTGACGACTAATTTGTAGATTTAATCTTAAAAAGCTTGAAATTGGTTCAGCATATGTCCGGTGAATCATCCTCTGACTTCTCTATCCAGAATATGGTGTCAGATTTCCAAAGGAGATAAATGTTGGAAAAAAAAATCTATACTCTATTTGTTTGTTATACCTATTCTGTTAACACCCCTGCTTGCGTGGTAGAGCTTGAGCTATAGTATGGATCAACGACAGTTTGTTGGGTTGAATATAGAGCTGTCATTTTTCAATTCATGGATTGAAAGAGAGAAGAAGGAGAGATCCTGATGGAGATCGTTAGAGGAAGGAGGAGGGACATGCATATTTTAAGGCAGCATGTCACATAAAGAGAATTTATGTGCTCCATCATAACGAAGAAAACTTGAGAAGAGGGATCGGCTCTGTCGCGATGAAAAAGAAGTGATTGGATTTTTGGGAGATTTTTTACAAAATAAATTAAAAATGACGTGACAGCGTGTTTAAATGTGATTGGATAAAATAGATGCAAAAAGTAGTTGATGGGAATAAGTTAAGATGCCTTAGTGAGCTACTTTTATATATTAGAGATTTTTAAATTATCAATGAAACCGATTTCAAGATTTCAAAAATTGTCCAATCCTGTAAAATTTATTGTGGACTCTCTTTATAGACACGAGGTTTTACAATCACATGATCCAAAATTTTATGAAGATAGAGCTATAGTATTATGTTAAACCAATGATGACGTCGACATGGTTAACGATAATTTTTATAAAATTAAACACTACAATATCAACTTCTCCTTTTCTATAATTTAGGTGATGGAAATGTCTACCTAAGTGCTAAAAGTATAGATCCAGCAGATTCACACTCAAGTGATCAAGATGTATTTTCACCGGCTTTCCTTAATATAATTAAATTTGCTGGTATGCCTAACCATAATATTATGTTGAAATTTGGAACTCATGTGATGTTACTAACAAATATCGACCAAAAAAAGAGTTATATAATATGACTAGGTTCTTGATAACAAAGCTGAGTCGACAAATTGTGGACGTAACAATAATCATTGGTTATAAACGTGGTGATATAGTGTATATTCCTAAAGTGATTAGTACACCGGCTGAAGGAATATACCCTTTTAGGATGATAATGATACAATTCTCATTGGAAGTTGCTTTTGCAATGACAATCAATAAAAATCAAGGTCAAACTCTTTTTTAAGTTGGATTTTTTTTTCCAAGACTGATCTTTTCACAAGAACAGTTATATCTTAATCGATGGTGACCAGGGCCCGATCAAGATATTTATTGGTCCTAGGGCAAAAACTTTTTTGGACCCATTAAATTTTAATTATTTGAGTGCTTTTGAAGTTTTGCTATTATTTTTTTTCAAAAAAAAAAACAATTTTTTGTTTGTTTTAAAAGATTTGCTATGGAAACATTGCCAAAAAAACAAAAGATTTGTTGTAGAAACAAAAAAAAAAGCACTTGTATATATAGTTTATGGGCCCTTTTGAATATATTTTATAAAACAAATTTATTTTGGCCCTTCTAATTATAGACCATCGGATTGGGTTCCCGGCGGTTGCCCCCTTTGTCCTCCCTCCTCAGTCGGCCCTGATGGTGACGTAACTAGAGTAAAGGTACTTATTTTGGTCAGAGATAACAAACAACGAAAAAAAATCATGAATATGCTTTTAAAATAAATTTACGAAAATCTAAGGCACAATAAATTTATAATGTTTCCTTTCCGACATTCATCAATTAAAGATAATTGTTTTCTAACTTTAGTGTCTTCTATGTAGGCTTAAAACAACTTAAATTTTAAGTTTTAAAGAAAATGCTTGATCCTTGATTGGATGAGTAACTTCCAAATTCCATTTTTAAGATGAAAATTTCCTGGGATGGTGCCCAAAAAACCATATTAGGATCTGTTTCCATTGCAATTTTATATCTAGAACGCATAGTAAAGTTTCCAAAATTAGGGAAATTTCAAATAATTAAGTCGGAGTTTATTCGTTGTGGTACATCAATAGATTTAATAAGAGTTTGGTCATCTTGTATGATTGTAGTAGAATCAATACCAGCATGGTTCCAAACTTTATGAGTTCCATTATAAGTGATGAGATCTGATACTAATTGATTGACATTATCATTTGGAATGGCTGGTATTTTCGGTTTTTGGGAAAGGAAGGTAACCAATTATTTGAGGAAGTTTTAATAGTTGACCCATCTCCAATGTTGATTTGGCATCCTTTCTTAAGTAACTTAATCCTGTGAAGAATAAATGATCATCCATAAGAATGTTTTTTATGTTCCTTTTCATTTAAGATAGAAACATCAAAATAATATCTTGCTTTGTATACTTTAGCAAAGATTGAGTTTGGATATTTAAGAAGACGTCATGCTTACTTAGCAACTAAAGTATCATTAAATTTTTTAAAATCTCTAAAACCCAAATTACCTTCTTGTTTGGGGTAATGTTATCTTTTCTAACCTATCCATGGGATGAGATATTTTTATCCTTATTAGATTTTTCTCACAAAAATTGGGAATAACTGATGTGATTTTGAAGTTACTTGAGATAGAAGGTTGTAACAAGAAATGAATGACATGCATTGGTAATGAAATAAATGTTGATTTTAGTCTTTTCTGGTTTGAGATAAATAATAAATAGCTCCAATTAAAAGTCTCCGTTTTTATTCTTTCAAGGATGTAGTCAAACATTTTTTCTTTCTTTGTACTAATCTTGATTTCTTGAGAATTATCCTACACCTAACGTTTTTACCAATAAGTTTAACAACTTAAAAGTTACTGCGTTCTTATTTTACTGTCTTTACATTATTACTTTATTGCCTAATTTGAAATTAGAAATTATTGTATTCTATAGAGTCTCTTTGGATTCAACCCTGAATTACCACAACTGTACAACTGTGCACTTGCAGTGTTTTAGGAGTAAAATACTTTCTCTACATCAACATCAAATACCAAAACAAATTAAACATGATCGTTCTAAATTATAACATTTTAAAGGCAAATACGATAATAAACACTTCAAAAGAGAGTATCAAATACTCCATTTAGGTAACAAGCTTTAAATAAAAATAAAAATGAGATCTCACTCATAATAATACTGTTTAGATGGAGATAAACATATAACTAAGATTGGATACGGATTCGGATTTTCGGGTTCCATTCAGATCGGATTTTTACTGATCGGATTTTTCGGATTTTCGGATGTAGGCTCATATAACCCATTCAATTATTTTAGTAAAATCGGGTTTGGATATTTTTGGACTTTTGATTTGGGTTCGGATTCGGATAAATGCCCAGGCGTAGTCCTGGTGATATCAAACCGGAACTGTTTCTTACTAATCTAATCTCAATCGTGAACCGGAATTGTTTCTCACTGATCTCATTCCAAACCGAATCGTGGCAAACATGCCACTTACGCCAATTTCTCTCTTTTTCTTTCTTTGATTCCAAATCCGGGCGCAACTTGGTGCTTGGTGAAATATTGGGAAAAGTGATGGATTTGGTGAACTTGACTTTCTGATTAGGGTTTCTCTGCATGCAAGCTTGCCTGCTTCTTCTCTAGGTCGATATAGCAATTACCATGGCGACTCCGAAGCGGGTAGGTTTCTCATCTCCTGGTCGTGGTGGTTCTGACGATACCTCTCCGTCTTCACCCCTCCCCCGGCGAAAATCTCCGCGGAAGCCTGGCTCGAAGCGTACTGCAGCAGAAGACGAAGAGGCAAAGAAGAAGAAGACGAAACTGGCCTCGCCGGTGACCAAGCGGATCTGGAACGAGGATGATGAGCTCGCTGTTTTAAAGGTTCAATTCTGCTTCTTCGTCCTTGTTCATCTTCCTGCTTTCCTTGATCGCATTCTCACATTCTATCCTCACTCTCTGTGGAAAGGGATTAGTCGATTACCGAGCTAAGACAGGACTCCGACCCAACATTGACTGGGACGCATTTTATAGTTTCATTGGAGGTTCCATCAACGGAGAAGTCTCTAAGGAGCAGCTGTTGAGTAAGATCCGCAAGCTGAAAAGGAAATTCCTTACTAATATGGAGAAAATCAATCAAGGAAAGGATCCGCTCTTTACTAGGTCTACTGACTCTGAAGCCTTTGGATTTTCCATGATGATTTGGGGAAAAGTCGATTCTGAATCTCCTAATGAGCAGAGCAAGAATAGCGTAAGTGAGAGATTTATCATTTTGCAATTCACCTTTGTGATGCTGAATTATACAAATAATGGTCAAATATGTTGGATTAGGAGGAGGCGTTAAAGGAGAAGGAGGAAGGGGCTAATGCTGAACCCCTTAATGGAAATGGTTCAGGAAGAAGTGACGTTGATGGCAGACCCTCTCATGAAGCTGTAATAACGGAGAATGTGGAAACTGGAAAAGAGAGTCATGACGAGGATGATGATGATGACGAGTTAGGTGCTGTGCAGGATGCATTTGAGACTTTGATGTGGCAAGGCTTAAGTGAGTATCAAAAGAAGTTGGAGCTTGACAAGGTGAAGAACCTTGGGGCTGAAAAAAGAAAAGAGTTGAGCCATGAATGGAAAGAGTTATGTGCTGAGCATGGAAAATTGAATATCAAGAAGCTTAGGTTTTTCACAAAGCTCGCAGAGGCAGCAAACAATTAGATGAACTGAAGAAGCCATTGCAGCATTTTGGTAACTTGTCCTCTTTGAGCGGATTGTTGATATTTTCAGTGTTTTGGTAGATAAGAATCCTAGGTTGTTAAACGTAAATCTTAGCATGAACGCTTCTTTTACCATCTAAATTTCAAATGTTATTTTCAACTAAAAGCTTAAGATATGAAAATCAGAGAGACAGGTGAATTGAAGATGTTCATATTTGTTCTACCATTTACCAAAGTGAAAGGTCACTTTGACAGTTTCAATTACTAACCAGTTGATTTTCCGATTTTAGCTAAACAAATATTGGATATTTCATATCTGACTGGAAAATCTGAATCTGAATAGAAAAAGTCAAAATCTTGTCAGAAAACTCATCTAGTCAACCATTCCTGACGGCCTTTTGAATTATTAGTTTTTGTTTCCGATCACTTTTACAGCTTAATTCTTCATTCCAAACTCATCAAACTTCAAATTTTAGTCTTTTCTGGCGGTTCTAGAGACTAGAGAGACAGGGTTCAATCGAAGCTTGGTGAAACTTACAACCTTAGAGATAATGACTGGTCTGTTTCTTGATAAAAATTTAGAGAGGTGACCGAAAACAATACACTAGAGAGAAAAGGGTCTGTGATGTGTGATGCATATTTGGATATCTTCCAAATATCTTAATTCTTTACTTTATCATTTATTTTATTATTTCAACAAATTTTTTTACTGTTTTAAGATTTTAGAGCTTTATTATAAACCAGTTCTAGTTAAAGAACTAAGACGTTCCGGTCCGACTGGCGAGACCCGCTATCCGATTCCAAGAACGAGATCCTTTCACTTTGGTACATAATCCATCAAGATACGAGTGTATGGGATGAGACAAAACTACGAGATCTTTTTCACCCAGAGGACGTTCGGTTATCTTTGGAATGAGACCGAGTATACAATTCTCTATGGATGGATATGCTTGGTCATATACAAAATCCAGGATTTACACAGTTAAATCAGGATATGAGATAGCGAGTAAGATGAGAGTTAATCCAGGGCCAAAACCGATTTTGGAGCCAAGTATAACCGCATTAAAAAGCCAAGTCTGGAAGGTAAAGACATCAAAGAAGTTAAAACACTTTATGTGGCAGGCATTATCAGGTTGTGTTGCTACATGTCAGAATCTTGTGTATCGTCATTTAGACACGGATAGTAGTTGTCCAAGATGTGGTGGGGCCGAAGAATCGATTAACCACCTCATTTTTGAGTGCCCCCCTGCTCTTCAAGTCTGGGCATTGTCTCCTTTGCCCACACTTCCGGGTTTCTTCCCGAGTACTTCCTTATACCGAAATATGGATCACCTCTTTTGGAGGACCAAGAATTCGGGTTTATCAGAGACAGAATGGGATCTTTTTCCTTGGATCATGTGGTACATTTGGAAAGCAAGAAATGACAAAGTCTTCAATGGTAAGAATGTTTCGCCAATGGATACTCTTCAGATAGCAGTTCTAGAGGCATAAAGCTGGAGATTGGCTAATCAGAAAGGCGAACAAGACGAAGATGGGGAAAATACGGAAGAAGAAGCCTTAGATGCGAATCATGTATCACCTCAGTCCCTTTCATGCTAGATAGATGCCTCTTGGCATGAAATTGGTCCAGTCACTGGATTGGGATGGTGCCTTCGAGATTCTGGTGACTGCTTCCTTATGGGAATGCAAGGATGTCGACGAGGCATTTTCTTTCGGTCAGGATATAGACAGACTGTTTGACCTTGATTACGATGACGGAAAACCATCTGGATTGGCATGCTTTCTATGCGGATTTGGAGTACTTCTTCACTCTTAGGGAAAAGTTTTTAGATTTCTCCTTAGGGTTTATACCTAGGTCTTTGAATGTCCGTGCTGATGCCCTTGCAAAAGGGGTAAGAGTACGAGGATTACCTTTTTCTCACGTTAGCTATGTAAGACCGGTTTGGTTTAGCATGGATGCAAACTTTTTCTCATCGGTCTAACTAGCTTTTGGAGTTTGAAGTTAAAGAACTAAGAGAAAACTCTCAAACTCTAGTTTTCGGGTATTCCCAAAATCGACGTGTTCTAATTTTATCGTAGAAGCTTTTTCATCTGGGATGTTAGGAGATAGTTGAAAGATACTTAAGCATCCATGTACATTGAATGAAATCATCTCTAGGAACTATCTTGATGGTTAAGTCTTTATCAAGAACTCGAAGATATGTTGTTCAACATACATGGATACTCAAGTCGTTCAATTATTTGAATTGAATTTGAAACTTCTAAGGATAAAACTAGATATGTTGAGAATGTCCAAAAATTAAGGTTTGAGAATTCTTATCTCTTAGGACTTTAACAAAAGTTTTTTAGAAATCTTTTTCTTATTAATCGATATCAAAACGAAATATAACTTCAAACCTAAACGGTTTATTTATTATGAAGTTCGGGAAAAAGGCTAAATCATACGTAAGAAACCGATTTGAAATCATAACCCACATCAATTGAAGTATAGGTCCTACTTACAATTCGATTTGTGCAAAGTTATACAAATTCTTCTAATTTTGTGCCAATTCATACATAACCGTTATCAGAGTTAAAATTAAATAGATGGTGCTGATTGGACTTAACACGTCATTAATGACGTGAATTATTTTTAATGACATGGAATATATCTTAAAAAAAATCAAAACAAACCGACATCGTTTGGCTATTCATCCCTATTTCTTTTCGAACCTAGGTTGAGAGACGTGGCCTTTAACCAACTAAGCTGGCTCGTGGAATTTGATGTTTGTCTTCAGTAGATAGATATTTCTTAATAAAAATTCAATTACCAAAAAATTTAATATTAATTTTTTTTATTGTGTGAAACAATGAAAACGAAGATGAAGAAGATGGCTCCTCAGATCTATATCCTTCTTTTTTGTTTTTTTTCTACTACTTCACAAGCCTGTCTTATTCTCACCAGTTCACTTTCGATGGCGATCTCTCCAATAAAGAAGCCATGTTGATTAGCCAGCGGCAGCTTCTCTACTACCGTGATGAGTTCGGCGACGGCGGCGAGAATGTTTTCGTCGATCCATCTTAGTTCTTCAAGCTTGGAAACAAGCGATTCTATCTGGTCCGAAGATCCGTACTATCGCCAGAATGTATCTCAATCACGCTGAGATTGCTAGTTTTTGTTCTTCTTCATCAAAGCCCAGATTTTGTTCTCCTCGATCTGGTTAATTTTGTTCTTCTTCATCAAAGCCTTGATTTTGTAATTTTGATTTTTTTATTGAAGTTTTTAAGATCAAATTGAGTTGTGATTAGGGAAGAAATCTAAGTACATACTATTTATTCATTTTCGAAATTTGACTCTGCTATAGTCTCTTTGATTTGAACTTTGAATTCTCAGAACCCTAAAATCCTCTACACTGGAGCCACTCGTCGAGGAAGATGATGTTAAATGATAACCGAAGTCGTTTTGTGCTTCTTATACCCGATTTCGATGCCAACATATGGATAAACAATGTTGTTTATTAAAACCGTTGCAGTTTTTGATCCCCCATATTTTTTATTCTTTCAAAAATAAAATGACGTCGTTCTACTGTACACGTGACTATAACATGTTAATCCGAATCAGCGTAGTTAACTCAATTTAACGTCGGTTAACGCTTAAGTATAATTAGACAAAAAAAATTTCAATGTACATAAATGGGTACAATTCAAATTCTTCATGTGAATAGACTTTAAAATGTTAATCCGAATCAGCGTAGTTAACTCAATTTAACGTCGGTTAACGCTTAAGTATAATTAGACAAAAAAATTTCAATTTATATAAATGGGTACAATTCAAATTCTTCATGTAAATATACCTTAAAATTCAATTGATGTTGGTTTTGTGTTCAAATCAATTCCCATGTATGATTTAGTCGAGTTGCCAGGCGTAAGTTCCGTTTTTACGTAATGGGTTTTGGGCCTACGTTCTAGAAATTACGTGTTAACCTTAATAGCAAAAATATCCAGTATCTTTCGTTTATCTAAAAATTAATTAAGAAAAATAAATATCTTATCCAGTAACGAACGGACGTATACTCCAATTATTGTTATCATCAACACCGTCATATCACCCTTTTATTATTCTTAACCCTCCGATCTGTCACACGTGGCGGTGACTCTTACCGGTTTACCGGCTACTTTATTCATTTTCTCTTCTTTAAAAGGGTGTCAAGCTAAGTACTGCGTATTAAAAAGAGCCTTTGAGAGGCGATTCTCTCTTCCTCTTAAAACCTAGGTTTCGCCGCCGTCAAAAAAATCTCGATCTCCTTCTCCATTAGTCGGTGGCTCTCACCACTGCTGTGAAGGAGATCTCCTTTGTCTATTTTCTCTGTTTTCGGCTTTATTCCGGCGATTTTCCTCCTTATCGTCCCTAGATCTTGATTCGAACTTTGGTCTTTTTCGAGTTTTTAGTGGAGTATGAAGCTACGGCGGTCTGTTTCTCCGGTGGTCCTTCATCGTGGCGTGCCCGATCTATTCATTTTTAAACGAAGTGTTGGTTTCGGTCCTAGTTTTTCCTTGGTGCGTCCTTCCTCAGGTTTCCTGAGATTTTCCGGCGGATTAGCCTCTTCGGCTCATGTTGTTCTATGTAGCTGCGACGGTTTCTATGGCAGGGAGTTAGGGATTTGGCTGTTCTTCATTGTTTGATGTTCCTGAGACTGCAAGTTTTTTTCAGGTGATCTGCCTCTTCCCTGGGCCCTCTTTCGTTTTTGCAGCGGCGGTTCAACATTATTCAATTCGATTTTGACTTTGCTCTGGTATGAGTTCTCTTTAGGAGTTATCTTCTCATCGGTGTTAAAGTTTTGTCTCTCTAGATTCGATTGGCTCTCCGGTTGTTTCGGTTATGAAAGGGTCCTTGTAGACCTGGATTTAGGTCTCTGATCGATTGATTTTGTAGGATGGGGTAGGTTAGATGCAGATTGTGTTGTCCGGTTGGCTCTTTTGCCAACAATGGGTTACACCTCTTCGTTTATGCGTCCTTGTCTTTAAGATTAGATCACTGGCGATCCGGAGTTTGGTAGGGATAGCAGTCCGGTCGGTCTCCTTGACCACAACGAGTTGTTAGGTTCTACTCAGATCATGTCTCCTTATGTGATGGATCTGTCTCTTTTCTGTGTTGTTGTATCTTCGGGTTTAAGCTTCATTTTGGTGATTGAGGCTCGGTTATGCTCTCTCCTTTCCTTTTCCCGCTGTTTTCCTTAAGGCTTCTTCAGATTGGTCCTTCATTTGCGATAGTAGGTGAGCTGATTTAGCTGGCTAGAGATAGTCTCCTCTATACAATATTTGTCAGACTAGGTCGATGTTTGATAGACTAGCACATCCTGCATTTTTGACTCATCTCAATAGTTCGGGTATGTGGTCTTTGGTTGACGTTAAGGGACTAATCCTCCAGGATTTATCCCCTTCCCTTTGAGGAATGTGTAGTTGTTCAAAATAGGGTTACAATGTGTGAACACAAAAGACTTTTAGATTCATAGGTTCGGTTATTTTCGGCGGTTTCCGGCGATGGTTTACCGTCTCTACGGTTCTTTGTTTGGATTTTGGCATGGAAAACTAGGAGATCATGATTGTATTCTCAATTTTCGTTTTGTAGCTTTCGTTGTATTTCACTTATTGTATTTCATATGGGTAGTAATGTTTAGGTTTCATCTTTGAACTGTCTCGAAAGAAACCATATGACTCGGGAAGGGTTTCGTACGTGACTCTTCTTTGTATTTCTATGTTTGGCAAATGAATGAAAAGTATAATTTCCAGTGAAAAAAAAAAGGGTGTCAAGCTTAAAAGGACGATCTCCAAGACATCTCGGAAGTGTGACTCGCTCTGAAGATTCAGCTTCAGCTTCACTTGTCAATCAACGAGAGGTACAAAACAATGACTAATTCCTTTATTTTCAATCGATAATTGGATATCTGGATTCTGACTTTGTAGCAGTGTAATTGAGGTGGACGATGACGACGATGGTAGATTGGAGGGTGTCGACGCTGAATCCCAACGCTCCGGTCTTTGATCCGGTGGGATTTCGTGAGGTCGAGGATTTCTCGCCGAGATGGTGGGAGCTCGTGACGACCTCCAAGTGGTTCCGTGACTTTTGGCTCAGTTCCAACTCGGAAGATAAGTTCGGCGGCGGGGAGTTCTCAGATATGGAGGAAGAGCTCGACGACCTTATTATCTCCTCTGATGAGGCTAAGATTGGTGGATCTACTAGGTTTGATTCAGTGACCGGTAACGATTTTGTTCTATCTTGGGAAGATATTGTTTAAATCGGTAGAAATTTAGGGATTTGAATTTCAGAAGTATGTTCTCTATTAGATATTGCATTCCACATCTTGTGATGTTTCTCACAAGTCGTTTCTGCAGAATCTATGGCTAGGTGTTTGAAGGCGCTTCTTAGCATTACGGAGTCTAGGAAAGGAAAGCTTTACAGATCAAATGTTTCGATTCCTTCTTGTTCCCAAAAGTATAACCAGAAGAAGACAAACGAGTTCATGAACACTAACTTGAGTTGTCGTCGGAATCGTCAGATCTATCAACCTCGGTGAAATGTAAGACAAGTTTCTCGAGAAACATAAGCTCTATTTTCCACATAAAGCCCGAAAGTGATACTTGCGTCTTCTACTTTGTTATTTTTTCTGATTTCTCTACTTTTGTCTATGAATAACATCCGTTGTGAATAGAGTTGTCAACTTTTTAGCTGTATAAAATAAATACGTTTGTGGGATTAGCTTAAGTGGGTTTCGTAAGTGAATCCAAGCACTGATTTTTATTCAAGCTTAATCAAAGAGATAAAAGAGAGAAATTGAGATAGCTCATTAAGCTTAATTAGTTAGAAAAAAAGAGTTACTTAGCTAAAAAATCAAACTGAGAACGTGAATTAGCAAACCATGCAGCCAAAGTTTATAAATTTGTTGTTACTGCAAGATCTCCAATCTCGTTTCTCATTGCAAAAATTACTCAAATCTGATATATCTTTAGTATTATGGTGGAGTTGAAAATCAGGCAATCGTCTAATATTCGACCATGAAAGAGTTAATCCATGTTCAGTTTGGTTTTGTATCGGTTCGCTTCTTGTTCAATTTGGGTTCTTAATGCGTTTTGCATTTTTGGTTATAAAATCTCATGCCGAAATACTCCGATTGCTTACGGAAAAATCTCAAATACTCCATGCATTGAAATAAATTTCTTTTCAATTTAATTTAAATCGAGAAATGAACGAAACATCAATAAAATCAAGAGAGTTTGAGTTATTTACAGACCCGACAACATGCTCTTTCGAGATTCGGTGAGTTTGGATCGGGTTAAGTGTAGAAGTTATATTTTTGAATTCATTGTTATGAGGGGAAATGGATAAGGTAATAAAAAAAAAGACAAATATATATTCGAAATTTGAAAAAAAACCCTAGACCCCATTCCTTTGATCATGGTCAACAATTTCTATTTCTCTACACTCTCGACAACTGGTAATACTAAGCAAAGTTGGATTCAGATTATTTGAATTGAAGTGGATTCGAAGACGAATCGGAAGGTAATGGGATGATTTGTTTATAGATAGAAATCTAAACCTAGATTTTTGAGATTGTGGATCTAAAATCGGGTTTTCTTATCTTCTTCGTGTTATTGTTCTCCTTAGTAATACGGTAATACGATGGTGCCTAAGAGAGAAGCTAAGAAGAAAGGAGAGGGGAACCCCAAAAAAAATGGGAAACGCAGTGGTTAAAGGAACATAAACAAGGAGACGAACGAGGAAATAGGTAAAAGAATTGGAGAAAGCAGAAGTTGCAGAGTCTTTAGAAAGTAAATTGGGTTCAAGTAAATCACAATCGCTGAACTCAAAAGATACATATGAAGGAGAAGGACACAAAGTAATGCTGGGCTAGAGCCCCCAAAGTAGAGAAATCCTTATGATCGCTAATGAACCAGCCAGTAAAGCAATAACGCCTTATGAGAAAACGGTAAGTCTCCCTCGAAATCGGGAAGAAGAGCAAAAATATTGGGATATCTATCTCTATGAGATTTTCATGGAAGAATTGTGTAGTAGTGGGACAATTGAGTATGATTTATGTAATATTGAGACAACTTAATAGCACTGTGTCAACTTATGCAGGAGGATGATGAAGATGAAGTTGAGACTAGAGAGGATGATTCTGATACTAATGGAGAGGATGAGAGTAAAGAGGTTGATGCTGATGCTAATGGAGAAGATGAGAGTAAAGAGGATTAAGTTGAGAGTAAAGAGGATGATGGTGAACAAGTTTGAAACTAATGAACTTGAATATGACTTAAAACCTATACCACTACATAATATGTTTTTTGGACCTTGTGATTATAACAGGCATATCAAGCTGTCAACCAGGTGCTATGTTGATAAGGTTGTCACGACATTAAAAGACCTATTAAATCCACATGAGTTGGAATAGTTTGAAAAACATCCTCAATTTCATCATTTCTTCCACATGCACATAGACGAGAACCATAAATCTATGGATATGTGGATGCTTCTTCTACATACGGCGTCTACAAACATGTTGCACAAAAGAGAAAAAATTCTTTTTGAAGACATGTTCAATGAAGATTTTAATGGCCGGAGCGAGGTGAAAAAATCTGTTAACTGGATAGATGTTGGAAAGGCATAAGCAAAGGCTTCGTCTTCAAAGAATGATTTGGAGGATTTGGTTAAAGGCCTAGCAGAACTGGAAAAATCAATGAATAGAAGGATTGATGAACTTGGAAACCGTTTAGAGCGAAAGCTTGATGACCTTGGAAGCAGAGTTGTAAACCTAGAGTTGTTTGTGAGCGAGGTTAAAAGGTTCAATGTTATGATTCTGGTGAGTAAAAATGAAAATTTGGCTGATAAAGATGATACATAGAAGGAAAAAACAGCTAAAAAGAAGGCAGCTAAAGAGAAGAAGCGGGCAAAAGAGAAGGCGAAAAAAGAGAAGGTGGAAAAAGGGAAGCCGGCGAAAGAGAAGAAGGAGAAAGACAAAACGGTGAATGAAGAAGGAAAAGAGGAAGAGGAGGCAGGGAAAAGTGTCCACTTCGAAGAAGGCAAAGATGAGCAATTAAACCCACGGAAAAAGCAGCGAGGGGAGAGGTACGTCCTGAGGAATAGAGACTAATTCCCGTCATTATGATTCTCTGAACTTATCTCCTTATCTTTATTAAGCTTGGACTTCTCTTAATTATGCTTAAACTTGTTTTTATTAAGTTGTTGAATTGTCTGAACTTGTGAAATTTGAATTTCTCTTTATGGTTTTCATAGTAGGTATTATTAGATATACTATGAAATACAATGAATGATGATTGGTATTATTGGCAATTACTAGACATTACTAGTCCATGTACTACTAGATATACTAAGAATTACTCTTTTTTATGAATCATATTCCATTACATTTCGTTAATTACTTGACGAATAGACCAACCAAAACCATTAAAATAGAGGCAGAGAAAACTATCATCAATTTCATATTCATCTTGTTATTCGCTTCCAACAGAACCTCTTCGAACATCATCACAAGTTTCATCGCAGCTGGATTCCCCTTAATCTCGTCAAATTCTTCTTGAATACGACCCAGTGCGTTATTAATATCTTCGATTTTTACTCGAAGATGGTATATTGCGCGGTCCGACCCTTCAATTTGTACTCGAAGATGGTCTATTGCGCGGTTCGACCGGTTCACCTCGTCTACCCGTGTCTCACGCTCACGCTCACGCATGCGTGCCTCCTCAACCCTTGCGTCGTCAACCCATTTGAAAACATGTGAGTCTCCCCGAAGTTTCTCATGATGCGTGAACGCACACCGAAAGTACTTACGGCCAGGGTTTGTCGTCGTCGTAGAAGTAGCTTCAATAACTAATTCACCACATACCGTACAATACTTGAGAGGAATCCCTGGACAATTGTATCTGCTGGCTCGATTTGCTGACGTTCCACTTGAAGAAGCAGATCCCGTGCGACTCATTTCTGCATCAGGAACCCAAAATTAGACCTAGATTTGGATTAGATAACGAATTGAACCCTCAATAACGAATAGGAAACGAAAGAATCAGAAAACGAACCTGATTAAACTGAGGATCTAAATCTGACGGAAATGGGTTCTCTGTTTTTTTTTTTTTTGCTATGAACGAGAACTGAAATATTCGGGAAAAAACTACCTTCAAGTATCGAGAAGAAAATTCGAACCTTGGATACGTCGCCTTAGGCGGGAAAACCAATTTTTTTAAAAAAAACAAATTATGATTTTATGATATGATTTGGCATGATTCGGCTTAGTAATACGTCCAGTTACACGGTAGTTCTTCATTACACATAGTTGTACTTTTGCGGTTTTCGATTGAAATTAATATTTCATATGTCAAAACTATTTTTTTTTTTTTGTTGTACCGATGATTTATGGTAAAAATATGTAACATATCTTATAAAATAAATCGTCTACTATGAAATTTATTTCGGTAACTCACATTTTGTAGTGGGTTGCATTCAGAGAATCCTTCTGAAAGTTGAAGGTGTTTTATGTGAAAACTGCAGGTAGTGGAAACATAACTTTTAAAAATTTTGCCATAACAATTAATATATATATATATATATATATATATATATCCTATAGTTTCAGGGTTCTAAATTTCGAACACAGATAAATACAAACATATCCTCAATCATTGTCCCATATGCCCAAACATAAAATATGCCCCTAGTAGCACCATTATCACATGGTTGTACTATTTTTTTTGTTAATGAAGTTGTATGGTACAATGTTTTGTATCAATGGAGTCGCTTATAATCATCACAAATGCAATACATATCTGTAAAATATGAAATAATTTCAACAAAATTCCAGTTTTGGTACACAAATTCGGTTGCTTACAAGCATCACAAATGCAACACAAACTACACGTTGTTTGAACCTCGACTACACTCAAACCAACTTTCCAAGCTCCGATCTGACACCCGTTTAAAATTCCTACGATGTTCCCCTGTCGATGTGTATCTCCTTTTTTGCCTCCTACTCCTTGGATTTCTAATGGGGTAATTGGGAGGTAAGCAAACTTGCTCTACAATTTCCTCCGGAATATTCCACTAAGTCGTATTCAGAACTGGATAAATCGTCTGGCTATACGCCAACTGCCAACGTTCCACCCAATAATACTCAGAGCACAGTTCATGGTATTTGATATTTTTGCCATCTGGTTGTTTCTCCAAATCCATCTTCGCAGCAATTGCATGAACACAAGGGTACTTGTCTATGTCAAAACATCTTCAACTACAAATTTTTTTCTTCAAATCCACCATCCAAGGAAGCCTTCCTTACCGGTAACTAGGTACACATAGATGAATTGTTTAGCTCATTCACCGTCAATTTGGCCGCTATTAAAAAATTTGCGTGCAATAGCTTCTCCACATAAGGCACGAGTTTGTGTGATGGGGGAGAAGATACAACTTCCTTCCTATTTTTTTTTATACCATTCGGAAAATTTTTCAATAATCTCGTCGATCATATTACATATCGAGAGCTCCCTAGTCTTGTTAAAAATATTGTTCATCGATTCTACCATGTTGGTGGTGTCTATGTTGTACCTTTCTCCTGGGAAGTAACACCTCCCCCATTTGAACACACTATTTTTGTTCTCTTCATTTTTCTCGAGATAGGTGGCTATAGTAGGATACCTCTCTTTCAATGCTGAAAACCTTTGAATGAACTCTCCCTCTGTTTGTTTGCTGAAGAAACATGAGTTTTTACATTTTGTTGCATATGATATATGCAAAAGCCATGCGTAGACCTCGGGTACACTAGTCATATCATTTTTATTATGCTTGCATGCCTATCAGAAACAAAGATCAATTATGGATTGTCCGGGATAACGGTTTTTAATGTTTCGAAAAACCACTTCCAACCAGCATCGTTTTCACCATCTATTACAGCAAAGCCAAGAGGATAATGGTGATGACTCGAGTCCTGAGCTGTTGCAAACAATAAAACACCTCCATATCCGGCCTTCAGCCAAGTTGCATCCACAATGATAACCTTCCTCATCTCATTAAACCCTTTGATGCAAACTCCTATAGATACAAATAGGTACTTCATTCCCTCTGCTTCGTTCAATTCTAGCACTGTTTTTAAATCAGGATTCGCTTGCTCTAGCATGTAAAGATAACTATAGAGAGACCTAAAGCAGTGTTCCGGAGTTCCACGCACATGCGAAAGAGCTAGATTTTTCCCTCTCAATGCTGTAGAGTATGAAAACTTTACACCTATACGTTCATGAACCACCTCGATCAGACTTTTGGCACTTGGAAGCTTAGAAAGCCCGTTACGAAATTCCTTAATAATAGCTGCAACTAATCGCGAATTTCCTTTCGTTGCCAACTGATTGCTACTTGAGTCTAACCAAGAGCATGTATGCAGCCTCCTATATGTTGTGACAGTAAAACAATTTGTACTCTTCAGCTTCGTCACTCGTAAATACCAGCGACAACCTTTATCTGCCGCACACCACTGCACCACATAACAATTCGTATCAGAGGTGATTAGCTTCATCCCAAAACATTTCGAAGCTCTCCTAACTATATCTTGAGCTTCCCTCTTACTTTAAAATTCTCTACCTTTTACTAGACCTATGCCATCTTCCCATCCTTGCATGGAAAGTCAATGTATTCAACCATCGCACAATGATACACATTAGGACCTCCACTATTATGAAGAAAATCATAATCCACACTGTTCCCAAGACCTTCATCATCACTTCCATTCTCAAGATCTTCATCATCACTGCTATTATCATGACCATGCTCAGTTGACACATCTTCATCCCCACTAACTACATTTTCCATTGGTTCAATTAGTTTCTTACGTGTCTCTTGGCCACCATGAGGAATAACCACGCTATCATTAACACCATAATTCAAACCAAATGAGCTATGTCCACATCCAATACATCTTCAACCTCTACACGTAAAGGATTTCTACACATCTGTTTATCAACAGACGTTAGATAGACAAAGAGATCATCACTATCATTAATATACGTAGGGTGACTATGATTTAAAAGCACCGGAATGCAACTCAATTTAAGGTCCGTCTTGCTGCATTTCTTACCCACTATTATGGTTAGAGTTATCTCTTTCACATATAATCCCCCAAACGATATACCATAAATGCAATCTTCTCTTGATTTCCATTCATACACATCACCACTTTTTGAATACTGTCCTCCATAAGAGAAGTGAATGTTCATCGAACGAAAGCTCATTTTCACCTGCAAAAAGGAATTAAACAACTACTACTTTTACATATTAACAATTCTAGTAATACTTGTTGTTTCTGTAATACCAATTCTCCAATTACTTCTAATACTTAATAGTACTAGTAGCTCTAATCATTACAATATTTTCGCTTTTCTCAGAAATACTAGTTGTATTAGTACTTCAACTTTTTCTGTAATACCCAGTTGTTACAGTTATTCCACTTCCGTTCTAATTCCGCAATTGCATTGCTTCATTTACCAAATCTATGTTTTAATCAACCCTCGTATAATCCATCTTATAGCCCGATCGGCCATAATTTCGTTTCCAATCTACTAAATCAACCTAGAACCTAAAAGACCCGACTACAAGATCTAGTGCCTTTTTACATCCACCAATAACTCACCTCATTTTGTGTGATTCAGCTACGACGATAGGAGAAGCTGAGCTGCTGGACTTCGGGTTACCGATTTCGGGTGTAATGCGGCGGAAAAACCGTCGGAACGAATTCTGGATGCCGGCGCGGAATGAGCGAAACGGTATTTTGGCGGGGAATGAGCGGCGGAATAAATTTATCATTGCTCGCGGTTTTGCTCGATTTTCACTGGTCGAATTAGCTTTATTCTAATTGGTCAGTTAAACTCCGATTTTATTTAGAAAAATCTTTTTAAAAAATTTATTTCAGTCCACCATTTTAATAATAAAATATTCAAGATGGAAAGGCCCGTGAGAAGGTAAAATTGTATTATTGCATTTCATGAAAGGAAGGAGAGTATTTTAGAATGGGTAGAGTATTTTAGACTACTGATTTGTTGACTAGAGTACGCCAGACGTTTACCAAAAATCAGGCAATCGTCTAATATTCCACCATGAAAGAGTTAATCCACGTTCAGTTTGGTTTTGTATCGGTTCGCTTCTTGTTCAATTTGGGTTCTTAATGCGTTTTGCATTTTTGGTTATAAAATATTCACATCTAAATTAATATCGAACGGAATCTTGTGGAATTGAAAATGCATGCCGTCTGCTTTGACTTGCAAATGAACAAATACGGTAATTGAATTAACTCGTCCATATCTCTTTACGTGAAGATAGAAAGATGATTAATTTTTGGAAATAAGTTAATTTCGTTGAACAATATCATGTTGATTCAGATGAACCCTAAGTTGTAGTTCTGAATATAAATATGAAACTACTCTTTTGCTTTGCTCTCATTCCAAAAAGAAGAAGAAAACATCAAACAATTGGTAATATTTTGATTTCACAAAAAAAAAGAGAAAGAAAGATGATGATAAGAACAAAGGTTGTTTGCTTGGTTTTATCTGTGGCTCTCGTGCTATGTACGGGTACGTACGTTTTTATCTGAATGTTTGTTACTAAACATCAATATCAAAGATTTGTCTAGTGTTTTGAAGTGGAAAGCTAACAAGAATCATATTTTGTTGTAAAAAGTGGGATCGAAGGAAGCGCCAGCGCCAGCGCCGTGGGGTAATGGTAGAATGAATTCGATATGCTGTAGAGAACATCCGAAGCTGGGAAGATGTCTTCCGAACATCGATGATAATCCTGAAATGGACGGTAAGTGTTGGAAATTCTGCGTTGAAGGATGCGAAAGAGGAGGCTTTTGCAAACTTTTTGGACACACACATAAATGTCATTGCTATTGTTCTGGCAAATGAGCATCCATTATACTAGTTATTTATTATAGAGGAAGAACAAATTTATTTAGCACCATTTTCGTCATTGCTCTATAAATTAAATCAAGGATTGTAAACTAATTTATGTCTTCAATTTTGGGGAAATTAATATATATATCAAGAATAAATCACATATTTATCGAGCATTTTATACAGGATCCTTTGTTCCAAACTTTTAATTGGACAAGATGTTCTATAATCATGTAGATTCCATATTTATGTTTACAATATCTAGTTTATTATGTACGAAGCTTCAAGCTACCAATGTAGTCAGATCATTATTTCAGTGTATAACAAAAGCATCTCCGGAATATCTATTTCGATTATAAAGTCGCCAAATAGTTCATATATAGGTGTCGCTCTATTAAAAAAGAGAGGAACAAGGTACCATTACCATATTTATAACTGTTAGCCAATGTATATTTTCATATATGCCCTTATGTATAAACCCTAGATTACTTTGTAACTATATATATGTGACTTAATAAGATGAGCACTCCAAGGAGTTTTATTCAATCTCACATGGTATCAGAGCTATACCTCTTCTAAAAAAAAAAAAACCCTAAATCTCTATTTTCTTCTTCCCTACGAAACCCTACATCTTTTTGCTTCTTCTCTTCGCCGCCTCCGTACGTCTTCTTTCCTCTTCTCGTTTCTCGACCTACTCTTTACTTTCCTGTCTCTCTTCTTCCCACGACCATTAACAATGACGATGCCGTCTCCCCTCACCACCACCGACAAGCCTTTCACGATCACTCAGATCAAAGCCTACGTTCCCATACAACTCGACATGGAAAAACTCAACTACAATGTTTGGAGAGAGTTGTTTGAAACCCACTGTAGCAGTTTTGGTGTGCTTAATCATATCGATGGCACAGCGACTCCACCTAACCCGGATAAGCCATGGAAGGAGCATAATGATCTTGTGAAGATGTGGATCTATGGAACGATTTCCCAATCGATCCTTGAAACTGTCCTCAAGCCGAAGTGTTCTGCTCGTGACCTATGGTGTGCTATTGAAAATCTTTTTCGTGATAACAAGGAAGCACGGGCTATGCAGTTGGAGAATGAGCTTCGTACCACCGTCATCGGTGATCTTTCTGTTCACGAGTATTGTAAGAAGCTCAAATCTATCTCTGATCTTCTTGCTAATGTGGATTCACCTATCTCTGATCTTCTTCCGGAGGTCGAGGCTATCGCAGTCGTGGCGGTCGCTACTACAACAACAACTCTTGGCCCTATTGGCCCTACTCGTACAATCAACCGCCATGGCCATCTGCTTACTATCCACCTCCACCGTATCATGGCGCCTATCATCATCATCATCCATCATCGCCAATGCAGCCTGGTCTTCTTGGTCCGTCTCCGCCACGTCCGATTCATCAAGCTCACCTTGCTCATGGAAAGTCGTATGTTCCATCTCCGCCGCATCAAAATCTTCTTCCGACTCAACTCACTCACGCATTTAACACCATGACGCTGCAAGATCCCACTGATTCTCAGTGGTACATGGATAGTGGGGCCACAAATCACATCGCGTCTAACGCAGGTAACCTTCGTCCCTCCTTTAATTTGAGCACACCACCTGTCATTACCGTTGGTAACGGATCCTTAGCTCCCGTTACGACAATTGGTAAAGGAACTCTTCCCACCCCTTCTCGCTCCTTTAAGCTTAATGACATTCTTGTGTGCCCATCAATTATTAAGAATTTACTATCTGTTCGCAAATTCTCTATTGATAATTGGTGTTCTTACAACAACAGAATTATGCCGCTGACATCTTACTTCGAGCCAGCATGACGAACTGCAACTCTGTCTCCACACCAGTTGAAATTGGATAAAAACTTGCTGCTGATGATGGGCCTCCCGTATCTGATCCGACACTTTATCGTAGTTTAGCGGGAGCTCTTCAATATCTTACTTTCACACGACCAGACATATCATACGCAGTTCAGCAAATTTGCCTCTTCATGCATGATCCTCGAGAGAGTCACTTTAACGCTTTGAAGCGTATTCTTCGATACGTTAAGGGCACTATCACGCATGGACTTCATCTCTCTCGGTCTTCCTCGTTTGGTCTTGTTGCGTATTCTGATGCTGACTGGGCTGGTTGTCCCACTACTCGTCGGTCCACTTCGGGGTACTGTGTGTTCTTGGGTGATAATCTCGTATCCTGGTCTTCGAAGCGGCAACCGACTACATCTAGGTCTAGTGCTGAGGCTGAGTATCGTGGGGTTGCTAATGCAGTTGCTGAGGCTACTTGGCTTCGTACTCTTTTGCTTGAGATGAAGATTCTGATTCCCAAAGCCACCATTGTGTATTGCGACAATGTCAATGCTATCTACATGTCTTCTAATCCCGTTCAGCACCAACGCACGAAGCACATCGAAATTGATATTCACTTTGTTCGAGAACGAGTTGCTATAGGCGAAGTTAAGGTACTTCATGTATCCTCGGCTCATCAGTTCGCAGATATTTTCACTAAGGGCCTTGCCTCTCCACTATTCACATCATTTCGGACCAGTCTTAGCATTCGTCCACTCGACACTAAGCCTGCGGGGGGGTGTTAGCCAATGTATATTTTCATATATGCCCTTATGTGTAAACTCTAGATTACTTTGTAACTATATATATGTGACTTAATAAGATGAGCACTCCAAGGAATTTTATTCAATCTCACAATAACTTGATCACCACGATATTGCATAATCAACGTTTAATTTAGTTGCAAATAATTATTAAATGTTTTAGTTGACTAAATCGTCTACTGGTGGCAGAACATTTATTTGCATATTGCAATCGACGTGCGTCACAAATGTTTGCAATTTCATTCCCCTCAAGAAAAAGTGAATTTGATATTTGAATCAAAAATTATTCAAACATCTTAGGGTATGTAAGATCTATTAATAATCAAATAGATCCTGTAATTAGAATATTCAGCTCAACTATTACAAAGAAATTATTATGTAATTAACAAGTAAATGACATGATAGCGATTTCAATGGTGCGCCCAAGGTTGTTGTTTGGGCGCCTTGTCTTGTCTTCGAAAAGTCAATGGATGGAACTCATCAAAGACGTGCATGGTGAAACAAAAACGATGACACTAACTAAAACCCAACTTCATAAATCAAATCATCGTCTCCCTAAAACCAAAACCAAAACCAGAAGAAGAGCATTTCTCTCTCTGCTTTGTTTCAAATGGTTGCCCGCGCTACCGATGTGGTCGTAGAAGTAGAACATCGCGGTTCTCCGGGCAGAAATATATTCCGACCAGATGACTGTTCGACCCCAGAATCTCGGAGACCGATACAATTGTCAGTTCCTGCGCCGGAGAAGAAACTGACCCTTTTTGCCTTAAGACTAGCTGTTCTTGAGAAGGTAGTCTTTTTTTTTTTTTATTTATTTACTTGTTGTTTAGAAAGTGTAGTTGATAACTCACTTGTGTAAACGACAGATTGCTTCACGTCTGGGATCTCTAGGATTCGTGTGGGCCACAGTTGTTCTTCTTGGTGGGTTCGCCGCAACTTTAGAGACGACAGACTTCTGGTTTGTTACTGTGATTCTTGTAGTGGAAGGAGCTCGGATTTTCAGCAGAAGCCATGAGCTCGAACTCCAGCATCAGTCCAAATACACAATCTCCGGAATCAACACCTTCCGTTTCCTTGTCAAACAAGTTATCCAAACATTCCACCGAATTGCTGGTAGTAGAGACCATAGATCATCATCATGGGTTCAAGAAGCGAGGATACAAGAGAGGAATCTAGGGCAGATCACGCGGGCGACGACGAGAACATGGACAAACTCGGATGTTCCAATGCTGCCTTACACAGGATGGGTGTTTGTTTCGAGAAACGTGAGTAGAGTCTTCTATTGGCTCCAGATTGCATCTGCTCTCGCCAGCATTATTATCTCCATGTTGAAGCTCATCAAACAAGACTATGGAGACTCCGTGAGCAAGAGCGCCAGCTCGAATCTTCACTCATCTCTCACTCTCTTCTACTCCCTTGCCCTAGCCGAAGCTCTTCTGTTTCTTGTTGAGAAAGTTTACTGGGAATGGATGATCAGCGTTTTCAAGATCCTTGAGAAAGTCAATAAAGAATGCGGCCTCGAGCAATTCGGAACGGTCTCGGTGAGGCGGTTCTTCTACGACGCCTACTCGAGATCTCTGAATGGGAGTATCTTCGATGGGTTGAAGATGGATATGGTGGTTTTCGCAATGGAGCTTTTGGTTTCCAACTCTCCTGATGAGCAGCTCATCGGAGTAGAGATTCTCTGCAGATTCTCAACCAACAAGGACTACTCGGTTGATACTCTCCAAAAGATTGGCACTAATCTTGAGATCATAGAGAGGTTAGTGGAGATGTTGAACTGGAGAAACCAGAGCCAGCGAGTAGTGAGAATGTCATCTGCGGAGATTCTCTCAAGATTAGCTAGCAAGAAACAGAACTCACTGAGAGTTGCAGGGATCCCTGGAGCCATCGAGTCCATATCCTGTCTTCTCGAGAGCACGAGAGATTTGTGTGAAGCTACAGATGAGATTGGAGAAAAGAGTATGAACCAAACCGATCTGTGGACCACCAATAATCTTGGACTGCTGATTTTGAAAAGGCTAGCTCGAGATCAGGACAACTGTGGAAAGATTGGGAAGACTAAAGGGTTGCTTTCAAAGATCATCGACTTCACTTTCGCTGACAAGAGGATGTTGGAAGATTCAAATGTTGCGGTTGCGTTTGCGGAATCTAATAAGATGTTGGCTGTGAAACGCTCTCTGAAGCTGTTAAAGAAACTGGTGAGCACGACCGGTGCAACTGGGAAGAAGTTGAGGAGTGACATCTCTGGGATTGTCTTCACTGTGAGCAACGTTAGGGAAACATTACGCCATGGAAACAAGCGGCCTGATCTACAGAAGCTCTGCGCAGAGATCTTGAAGTTTCTCGCCTTTGACGATGGTGCAACCGAGAGAATTGGAGCCACGGGCGGGATCTTCAACGCACTTCTCTCCATATTCTTGAACGATGATGAGAGTCAGAATCAAAGTGGTGTGAGAGTCTCTGCTGGTGAATCTATAGCTATGTTAGCTCAAGGAAGTCAAAGCAACTGTCAACGGATCTTGAGATCAAATGTTCTCAACCGACTCCTTCTAGGGTTGAACAAACCCTTGATTCGGTCGAACGCAGCCAGAATCTTGAGGAACCTCTGCGCGTATACATCTCCTAGAGACCAGTTCAATGAACAGCTCAAGGAAGTTAAATCTGCTGGAGCAACAGTAAGTTGTTTGATTCACCCACAAACTCATTGATAGAATCATAATCACTCATCATCTACCTTGTTGTCACTCTAGGTTCTTAATACGATAATGTCTCAAGATAGAAAACCTCAGGAAGTAATGGTGGGATTAGCACCGCATATTCTCAAGCTAATGAGTCCGGAGGAATCAAAACGGATGTTCGAGGAAGCGGGAGTGAGCGAGGAACAAGTAGCCAAGGAATTAGTTAAGATTCTCGAGAGATATGAAGAGCCAGTGCCAAAGGTTCCAAGAATCAGAAGGTTTGCTATTGAGCTAGCCATTCAGATGATGAAACACAATCCCGAGACGGTCAAGACTTTCCGAGACATTGAATTAAAGAACCGACTAGATACCGTCTTTGAGACCGCTGCCGAGGTTGAGAACTTTGACATATTCTCTGGCTCGGTTGGACTCGCTCGCCATGGCTCAACCATTAATCAACTTATTGAAGATGCACTTGGGTTACTGAGTTGAGACTAAAGACCTTTGCAGCACTGTCTTTGCTATATTCCATTTCCGAAGGAAGACGAACAGGATCATAGTACATTGCATTATATGTTGATAAAAAAACAGGATTAATGGTTTGTCAGATGATCGCATTACACGAGGAAAAAAACAAGATTGAAAGCCAAGAATAAGAGATGATTTATTCTCTTGAGACATGATATAAATAAAAACCATAACCACAAGTTAAAAGCTTTCCTTGAGAGGAAGGGTCTTTTGTCTTATCTAGTTTTGAAGAAATTAAGATCCCATCGGCGTAATAACCCATCTAAAACGTTTCCTGATGTGCTACTACGTTCAACCACAGTAACTGTTGCCTTTGTACGTCCTGACAAATCATTTACGTCCTCACTGGATGCTGCATTCTCCTTACTTTGTGTTGGACCAGAAACGGAATCTGTCTTTGCCAATTCTGGTTCTGCAGTTGACGAAGCACCATTACTTTCTTTTTCTTTCTTCTCATGAGTTTCGACCTCCACGTCCTTTAACGATTTCATCACCGCTTCCATCAGCATCTGAGGGCATTCAGATATGTGAATAAACCAAAGTAGAGAGCATAGTCATAAGTGCAAAATCTACTTCTGTATATTCTCACCCTCTCTTCTTCCTCTGCATTACATGGGAAATCCGCCAACTCGTCTACGTGAAACTCCACGTATTGATCATCATCTAAAGCAACCGCATGATGATACGGATCCCCATTCGACAAATCAAAGCTGATCATATCCGAAGATGAACTACTGTAGCTCTCCTGATTCTCTTTTTCCTGAAATATCATGCAACAACTTTACCAATCTTCAAGAACAGTATATATGAAATGATAGAGAGAAAGAGAAACTGATCTACACCTTGGTTTCTGATGATGATTGACTACAGGGGACGCTGGAAGGAACCTGAGAGAAGCAACAAACAAACTGAAGCAAACTCTTCCGAACCAATTTTAGCATTAAAAACTTACAGATTGTGGTGACAACAAACTACAAACCTCTGTTCGACTCATAGGTCTTTTCATGCGGACTTCGTTTATTGCATCGGAGGTGCTGCCTGCAGCTAAACCTGGAGTCAATGACTAACTTTGTTTCCTAAAGAAAGGTACATATATAACATAGAGAAAAGCCCTCATGACTTACTTTTCTGTGCTGAGGATTGTGGAGAACTAAGTTCTTGCATGGTTTTCCAACTGCCCTGAAAATTAAACCCATTAACATCATTGACCTTTCTCGTTAAAGAGACATCAACACCCCTCACCCCTCGCTGCAAGTTTCATTTACCTTGGCAAAGTAATCGTCTACCGGGTCGTAAAATGTCGGCCCAACCACCTCTGGAGGCTGAAGAACGTTATGAAAAAATATGTTTACTGAATCAAAGTAGAATTGTGGCCGTGGTGAATTGTGGTCTCCCTCAAATTTGATTATATTTTTGTCTCCCTGCCATTATTATCAAAAACCACATGTTTAAAGGCTACAATTCTGAGATGCTAAACGAAACTACAATATGAATCAAGCTGGGATACTTACTATGTATGCTTCATATATACGCTCCGAGTGATGAGGGTGAATGAAGTCATCGTCTATGGCATGTCCAAATAAAACTGGAACAAAACAAGATTTCGCTACCTGCAGCATCAACAATAAAAACAAGTTGCAAAACATTACATGACATAAGTAATCAACTAGACAAAAAGGACGAACTACCAGAGGAAACGACCTTAATGGTATTGAGATCTGTTATGTCAAACTTGGCTTTCTTCTGAACAGCTCTCCGCATATATTGTATCGCAAATTTTATCTGAACAAAAATTAAAAGAGCTTAAAACCATATTGTAAAGACAAAGTGGAGGCACAAGAATTTCCACCAGAAACAAAAACTACACTTACAGTGAACTTTGGTAACCGGAATTTATATGTATCTACAAGTTCCATCATCAAATCAACCAAATCAGAGAACGGGCTGTCTAGAACCATAGCTGCGATAGAGGGATCCTCAGCTCCATACATCAAGCTGGAACATAAGTGTTTCAACACAATCATGTCATAGTCCAAGAGACAGGAAGAGTGCAAATCAAATTTCAGTTATGGTGGTTGACCTGTGAAATGTTATAGCTATTGCCAAAATAGACACTGGAAATATTTCAACTCAACAAATATTCTTCTCTACTAAAGAAAAAGGGGTTCACAAGATATGTACATCTTCAGTTGCTTGGAAAATTAACTTGTATAGCAAACAGTTCCATACTGTCAGTTTAAATTTCACCAAGACTGGAATGAAAACGATCTTACTAAGTAAATTAACAAATGAAAAGCTGAAAGGAACCTTGTGACAGCACCCATTGAACGACCCCATAAGCCAATCAAGGAGACATTTTCATCCGTGCGCAAATACTCAACCACAGCTTTGAGATCATCTTTCTGCAAGCACCCGAGTCAAGTTTAACAATCGTAAAACAAATGAGCACTTCCATAATCAAGAAACGAATAAGAGACTACAATCCTACAGGATCTTCCCACTAGTTAACGCAGTTGACTATGTGAGGTTATGAAAAATATATAGAGCAATCCTACATGATATGTCCACTTTTCAATCTAACATGAACTAGACTATCCAAACCTGTAAATCATATGGAATCTTTCTTCAGAAAAATAAAAATAAGGTGCCTCCTCTCTAGACCAAATCAAGTTGCATAAGTTCGTATTACTTTTCATGGGATAAAATATAGAGAAACCACGGGAGTAGTATAAACTAACAAATATCAATGATAAAGTAGATGAATTTGGACAGCTTGTTAATAAGTTTAAGCCATAACATTTGAAGAGGGGAAGGAGAACATATTAGCAATGATTTGAGAAGCACACACCTCGTTCCAACCCAATGTAACATATTCCCCACCAGAAAGACCAGATCCCGAAAAGTCAAGCGTAAAAATTGTGATGTTGGAAGGAAGTAAAACGATTGCAGCTTCACTGGCATCAGCCCTACATCCACTGAATAAGCATAGGATAGGACCATTAATTAGTACACAAAAAGAAAGAATAAGAACAAAAGAGTAGTCGGCAGGTAAGGGGGTGAGTTTATTTCACCAGTACAGCTCAAATGACAGTCCTATAAGTTCAAAACAAAAAATAGATTACCTGTTTCCGTGGCAGTATATTACACAAGGTAGAGGCTTTTCTTCAGGACGGTCAACTGGCATGTAATGACTACACTGAAGGACATCTCCTCTGCTGTTTTTAACCTGTCAGATACAAGATCCCCAAAAACCTTGAGATCCTTAAAGGCAGAAAAAAGAAGCAATGCCACTGTAACCGAGGCTGCAAGACATGGAAACCACTCTGACCAACAGTGAGCAACTAATGAAAACACCTTCACATTTAACTTGGGAGTTCACAACAACAAGACAAAAACAGATAGATTAATTTAAGAACAAGGTAGGACCTCTATTTAGCAGACTCCATTCTTTATTTTATAAACTCTCAAATGTAAAATCAGCTTTACCTCTAAATCTTTCCTCTGGTACCATCTCCCTTTCAGCATGAACTCCTGTTCCAAGAGATCATGTTCCGGATTGTATTCAGCTCTGCATCCAACCAGTTAAATAGTGCAGGCCGGTTTATATTCGAATGTAGATGGAACAAAGGTAGTAAACAAAAATGAGAAATTCTTGGAATGAATTTAAAAGAGGAACAACTTCAACCTAATTAAAGTGAAATCCTAGTATCTTCATCTCAGCGGTACATAATCCAGAATATATCTAACCAAAATTAACTCGAGACTAAGAATAAAAAAGTCAAAATCAAAATCTTAAACTCCATGCGGAGGTCAATTCCAGACTTACAAAGAGAATTCGACAACCTAGTAAAGAGAAAAAAAAAAAGACGAAATAGAAAGATAAACTCAAAACCGAAATCGAGAACAAGCTGGGGAAATGAAGAGCTTCACCTTGGAGGTCGAATTATGAAGTTGACAAGCTGCTCCATCGAGAATCAAACAATCACCACGCTCTTCTCAGTCTTCCATCTTTCTCACGATTGGTCAAATCGAATAAAACCCAGACAAGAAAAGGGATTCAGATAGAAGAATAACTGCAACTAGAAAACCTAAAAAAACGAATATCCAGCTGGTCCAGAAGAGATTCAGCGAGATCCAAGGGACGAAGAAAAAGATACAGGAAGAGAAAGAGAAAAGAGGAGAAATAGAAACGGCTTTTTTTGTTGTTGTTGAGGGTGAACTGTTATTTTGATTTAATATGGACACTTTGTAAATTAGCCCCCACATTTTTGCCGCTTTTTACATGAACCTCTTAACATTTACTTTTCTTTGTTGAATTACCCTTTGAGAATAAGTATGGAATTTATTAATTAGTCAGATAATCATTAATCATTATTATGCCAAAGTTTTTCAGTGAAAGCTGACAAAGGCACAATTCAAAGCTTCTTTGTTTTTTACGAAAAATCACAAGACTAAAAATTAAGGTTCTTAGAAGAACGTGCACGTATGGTCGTTGTAGGTAGGCTTATAGTTAATAGGGTTGTCTCAGTTTTATAAAAATATACGAGGTCAATTAAAGACTTATAAACATGTGAGGTTAATTATTACAAGTACAAAAGCTGTAGGGTGAATGGGATTTTTCGACACCAAACTGCACATCTGGCACAGAGATTGTCACAGCACCAAAAGATTTTGTTGTTTCTGCGCCATATGTTGGCACGCATGGAAACACACGAGTAAATTCCAATTTATCCCTCGTAACGAAACCAACAGTGGTCTTAATGGCCCATCATTTACAATTTATTGGGCCAAACTGGGTTCGGAATTTGACGGAAAATAAATGGACCATCGATTCATTTTTATTTATTATATTGCTTAATATTCTCTATTAATAAATTGGATTATGCAAAAAATATAATTGATCATATTTTTTTCTTTTTTTTTTGTGGTGAAAGCCTATTGTTAAATTTCTCAGCTTTATTTTTCTAATTATCCGTACTCTATTTATAAGTTTACATGAGTTACTTTTGATTTTAAAAATTCTATTAATAATTAACTATTTATTATCATATATTTTGTGTTTATCAATTTATTTTCATTTGACACATATCATAGTCTAGAGAGGAATTGACACGAAATTGCAAACGTTACCACTACCATAACAGTAAGCAAGACCCTTTAAAGAATGGGAACTCTAGATGAATGTTTCAAACGGTTGTACTCAACTCCACCCTTGAAATTTAGAACCTCTTTTACAAAAATAAAGACTTCGCGACCTAAACCGTCCAAAATAATGAAAATAATTTGCACCGTTCATCAATTTAATCGTAGACATCAAAGTAATCAAACCAAAAGATATTCGTTCGCTGTCTTCTTCCTTCTTCTTCATCCTACCCTAAATCGGTCATAGGTATTCTTCTCTCTTTCTCAGCCACCTTGATTCTCCTCGTTAAGCCAAAGCCCTTTAATGGAAAAGAGGTAAGAGAGTGAGTGTACAATGTACTCATGGATCGGATCAAGGAAAGCTTTTCGTCTGTGGTATGTCATGGGAAACCGGCGAAGACAAGCTAAGAGAACATTTCAGCAACTACAGAGATGCTCCGTAGGCCATTGTGATGAGATATAAGCTCACAAGTCACCCTAGGGGTTTTGGGTTCGTCATCTTGGCAAATTCTTCTATTCTCGAAAGGATTCTGTCAAGAAACCAGCAGTAGAGAAAATGTTTTCTTGTTTGTTAAGGATGAAAGACAATGTCTTATATACAAGATACATACGTTTACGTTTAACCTAATCTAATGTACATGTATTGAGTATACAAACGAAACCCAATATGGCTAACTACCCCCTCCTCCCAAGGTGGAGTGTGGAGATTACACAAACCTAGCTTGACAAGAAACGACTCAAGTTACTTGCGTCCTAAAGCTTTTTTCATAATATCTACAAGTTGTGACGTTGTAGACACGTGCTTAGTCACAATGCTACCTCGTATGATTTCATCCTGGATAAAATGACAATCATTCTCGACATGCTTTGTGCGAGCATGAAACACCGGATTAGCAGCCAAGTTAATAGTCGATAAACTGTTAGAATGCACTAGAATAGAATATGAACAATTGATCCCAAGTGCCGGTAACAACTGTCGTAACCAAAAGAGTTCGTGTACCATATCCGCTATGGTACGATATTCCGCCTCCACTGAAGACCTTGAGACAACTTCGTGCTTTTTCGTTTTCCATGACAATAGAGACCCACCGAGCTGAATAAACTACCCAGTCAATGATCGTCTAGTAAGTGGACAAGCAGCCCAGTCAGCATCACATCAAGCAGATAACTTAAGAGCACCTCTATTGGAGGTTCTTAGCACAGTTTTCAAAAAAAAAAAAAACAATAAAAATTTAATATTCAGTTGTACTTCGAGAAGGATCGATCCTTAAATAATGATATGAAGAGGTCAGTCCTTAGTGACGTGACCCGGCTTGATTGGCTTTTTTTAAAAAAATTATTTTTTTTCATTTTCAAAAAAAAAATATTAAAAAATCTTTAGAACCTCCAAGGAGGAAATCGTCGATGGAGGTGCTCTAAGATCAGTATTGGCTCGAAGAAGTATGCCCTGACCCGTACTATTTTTAAGATAACGAACAACTCGAAGCGTGTCATTCCAATGATTCGCCTTTGGATTACTCATAAATTGAGAAAGAAAATAAATGACATAGGATAGCTCATGACGTGTAACACCGAGATACACAAGACGCCCAACGAGTCTTCGATAGTAAGTAGGATCAGCAAGTTCATCACTCTTAGTAAGCGCGAGACGATGATTCTATTCCAAAGGGAAAGAAACTGGCTTGACTCCCATTAAACCAACTTCTTCGATAATATCTAAAACATATTTCGTTGACATAAATAGATACTTTTGGACTCTTTGCCACCTCAATTCCTAAAAAATATTGCAAAACACCAAGATCCTTCATATGAAAACATGAGCTAAGATAAGTCTTAAACTCAGTAATCATATGCACATTACTCCATGTTGTTAATGCAGGGGTTCGGTTTTAGATTATTTCTAATCAAAAGGACCTCTTTGCAAATACATCTTATTTAATCGGGGGATTAAAAAGTTAGGTTCGTCTTGATGTGCAACCGCTCGGCAATAACGGAAAGGTCGGCTCCTAAAAAGGTCATCCGAAGGGGTCGTTTTGTTGTAGCTGAACCCGAAGGCTGCCTACGTACCTCCGAAGAGGATCAAGCCACACGTAGTTCCGAAGATGGGAGATAATCCGAGCCTGAGCTCGGGAGTTTTGTGATTAGCTCGGGCTCTTAGGCCGAGTTGTCGTTAATTCTGGCTCTTGGGCCGAATTGTATTTAACTCGGGCTTCTAAGGCCGAGTTGTGGGTTCTCTCTATTTCGGGTCTCTCTGGTTGTCTAAAACCTCTATTTCTCTCTCTAAAACCTAATTTTTCGTCTAATTCTCTCTAAGAAACTAGAATATAATTTATGGGATCATTTTTTAGGAGGAGGGGGTCATTCTTTTATAAGGATAGATAGACGGTCTATTTAGGCCCAATAACCTAATAATAAGGAATATTTCCTTATCCCCCCAAAGATAAGGAATATTTCCTTATTTCCGAGAGATATGAAATATTTCCTTATTTCCGAGGACAAAAGGATATAGATAAGATTTAATTTTATCCCTTTTAGCTCGTCTTGCCAAGATAAGGGAAATGAGGAATACCCCTATCTCGGGTTTATTTCCCGAGATCGGATCATAGCTAAACTAGAAGGACTATATCCTAATTAATTATGAGCTGTTTATAAGGGGTGCTAACCCCACCATCAACAGTAAGTCCCCCCCCCAGTTTGCTTGACAAGGAACTTGAGCATAGTCAACGAATTTATAATATTCTTGCTCGGAACTAATTGGGATCTGGTTCGTGCAGGTGAAGTTCGGAACATCTACCTAATGTTATAGCTGTGCCTTGAGAAAGACTGCCTACGTACCCTCCGAAGGGATCAAGCCATCCGTAGTTCGCTTTAAATCTATAAGGTGACGAAACCGCTGAAGTCTTTGAAATCTATGACTATTATGCGGAGTTGTTTAGTCTATAAACTTCCGAGAAGCAGGTAAATTTTCCTAACTAGGAGGTAGGACTCTTCCGAGGGATAGGAAAATTGGCCTAACTGAAGCTTCCGAGAAGTGGGAGAACTTCCGAGGGATAACTAAACTAACTAAGAGGCAAGGAAACTCCAAGAAACAGATGATCATCCGAAAGCTAATCAAACTGGTCTAACGGATTTTCCTAACCTGATAGAGTTTTCCGAGCTTATAGGGTAAGGAAACTTATTCCGAGCTTATAGCGTAAGGAGACCGATTCCTAAGGAACCTGATTCCGAAGTTATAGCATCATGAAACTTGTATAGAGCTTATGCGAGGGAAAACTCTCGTCTTTTATTTAGCGGAACTAAGTTTCATTAATCCAAAGAATTCTTCGAATGATCTGTACTTCGAATTTACTAATCCTTTGAACAGATCACCGGAAGTTCTTGGGCGAACCCCGAATTTCGTATTTGTTATTATAGTGAGGATACTTCGACTGTCATCCGTCAATCTTAAGTTCTTACTTTATCAGATCTTAAGATTTTTGGGCATCCTCCGAGGGGCATTTATCTGATTTGTACGAACCCATTCCGAATTTTTCGGAATTCATCGTAATTTGTTTTTGATGACTTTGCTTAAATGTTACTTATCTCATAATGTTTACTCGAAACTTCGAAGTCTAGACTTCGAAATCCAGAAAAGAGCAAAACAAATAAGGCGCGCTTTCCTTATTCATGTGCTTAGAGGGAAGTTTAACAACGAGTCCTACTTTATCAGACAATTTTTTGAACTTTTGCATTCGATAAAGAATGTGTAAAAGAAATTGTTTTAACGAGAAATGCTCGACCATTATCTTTCATACTGAATTCTACTTTATCGAATTCAGTACTTGAAGTGGTTTTAAATATGCAGGAATGACCCGACTTTCACCTCTTGATTCTTCAACCTTACTTTATCGGGCCTCAAAATCCTTCGGCGACGGGAATTACTCCGTTTTTTTTTATATATCGGATGCCTGGTCATGACACCGATGTTTGTGCTGAATGTTAATAACATTACACAATGTTTTTTTTTTTTTTTTTTTTTTTTTTTAGCTGGACTCCGAAGAGTTGCCTACGTACCCTTGAAAGGGATCAAGCCATCCGTAGTTCGAACCTTACTAGATTTTTTTTAAGAGGTCGGTTATCTAGGCCCATGGGTTAATCTCGGAAAAATAGAAATATTTCATTTTTCCCAAACCAGGGAATCTGTGATAAGATTTGATCTTATTTTGTCCGAACTTAGACTTCGGCTTAGACGAAGTAGTTAATACATCCGCTAAATCCAACCATTTTTTCCGAGGTCGGGACTTAATATCATTAGATAATTAGGTCCGTTCCCCTTAGTAATATGATTCATCGGCTGGATCGATCGGATTAGTTCGACAAGCGAATTTGTGTTCCGACCAATCGCTTAATAATCGAGATAATTAATTTATTTATTGAAAAGTAAAGTGTAGATAATACCTGAATATTTCAAGTGCTTCTTCGACGGGCAAATTAAAGCATGATTCGGTGATGCCGAACCAGTCGATAATAAGCCGAAATTAAGTTCGGAGATATTTTGTGATGAGATAAAATAGTTCAGTTAACGAATAGTGAGTTTAGGGAAGAGTGCGGTCGTAACCCGATTTATCATATAATTAATCGAACATATGGAGATTACGTGCGTCTTTGCTCTGGTTCGGTTCTAAATAGCCGATCCTACTGATTTTTTATCTTCTCCAGCCCAGAAAAAGACAAGCTCGGACAAAAAGTTTGCTTCCTTCCTTTCTTTCTCCGTGTGAGGATCTGAATTGGGCTGAGCAATCCTCTCATTTGAATCCCAATATTAACTACTTGAATCTTCATCTCCAATCATTATTTTTTTAGACGCTTCTTCTTTCCTCTTTCTCTTCTCCGTTTCATCTTCTATTTACTTTTTTTTTTTGAGAGATGCAGACGAGATTAATAAAGAGGAAGCTTCGGAGAGGTGATGACGAATTGGCTGCTGATTCCGATCTCTCTTTCGATATGAGAAAGGTCAAGACCAGCTCGGACTTTCGATCTTATTTCTCTCTTAATTTTCTCACTTGTTCTTCAACTGTATCCTTGTCGTTTTTTTTATCTCTTCTTCATCTTCGACATTCCTCTTTGGCAAAGCCGAAGAACACATATTCCTTCTAAAAAACTTTATCCCTTCTTGGATCCGAGGTTGATTTGTAGTTCCAGATCGAACCAACATCCAGGTCTAAGATTGTGTCTCTGATGGTCCATAACCGAATTCTCTCGAGATTTGCCTTCTCTCTTTTTCGTAAGAGATCGACTCGGAGAAGATCAAGAGGTACCGTAGAGGACGAACTTTGAAGCCATAGTCGAAGAAGGTCAATCCATGTTGGGGGTGAATTTCAAATCTGATGAATTAACCCGTGATTATTGTTGTTGGAGCCTTAAACCGTGATAGATTCTGACCAAAGGAGTCATCTGTCATCTTCTCCATCGATAATTACAGGTACTTAGAGAAAAGGAGACAGTTGTGATTTGTGTTATTGGTAAATGACTTTCTTTTTCTTAAAGCTACTGCTCCTCGCCGAACTTGTGCTCTTTGATGTTTTGTCTTCAGAGAAAGAGTAAACACCCTGGTCTTTGCATCAATTCTGATGCTTTTGCGGATTTATTGAATCTGTTTCTAGCAACGCCCTCTGATTGACACCGAATCATGTAGCCTAGCTGCTCCTTTCTTAATGTTATTGTTGCCTCTTTCGTTTTGATTGCAGAAAACGGAGCAAAGCGCAGCCGAAGTGTGGCGATGAAGAAGTTAGAGATGGAGCAGAGGTTGGATAGAGACAATTTATATTCCTGCTCGTCCGTTCTTTCTTTCCTTGATTTTTGTAAAAGTAATTCCTGGTCCTTCTCTGATTCCTTTTTAAAGAAAAGAAGGCCTTGTTTTTCTTTAACTTGGTATAGTATTTGATCAACCGAACTTAATTCCTTGCTATGACTGAAACTCTGTTGTTGTTTTGCTTTTCCTCTGTTTGTCACAGTAACCTTCTCGGAGCAAAACAATATCCGAACGATGGTACGTCTTTATTTTGTCTATCACAGTGATCTTGACAAAAGAAAACCGAAAGAGATCTGAATCGAGGCGCGTCTTTCGAATCAGGACACAACTTGGAAGACAGAGGATGTCGAGAAGCGGAGTCAACGGGTGGCCGCTATCTTTAACCGGTTCTCCAGCACTTATTGACGAACATAACCGGGTGTCGAAGCTTTCAAGGTATAAGAGAACTGAGAGGTACAATTCGTTCTCTTTTCCACAGATTTTCCTATCTCCTCTTTGTTTGAACTTGATCCATAGGTTGCAGAAGACTAACACATTGATGACGAGGCTGATGATTGGTAGAGGTAGCAACGTGACGGTTCCTCGTTTTCTAAGCTACAGATCCACCATCTTTTATCTTTTAATTTCGTGGGGAACTTCTTTCAAAGAAAAACATGAAGCGCTGAAGCTTCTCTTTACAGACTGACTTGTAGGCGAACGAGCTCTAAAGAATCTTCTTGGTCGGAAAGGACTATAGGAGCGCCTGGCTCGTTGAAACAGGGCTAATTAGAATCTCCAAAAGCTCGGAGCCCACTGAATCCAGGCTCATTGAAGTCTCAATGGCGAGTTTTAAAGGTCGGTTTTCTTATTCTAGTCCGAACCACACAACCTTGTTGTTCCTCTAAATATTTACTTCTTCTTGTGGAGTTTCTCTCGACTTCAGCTTTAAGCTTTCTGTTTCGGTTGCAGAAAAATAAAGCAGAGCCATAGCGTTGCTTGGAGATCCGAGAGGACCGGTTTCGAGATCCAAGAGAGCCAGTTTGGAGAGCAGAAACAACACCAAGATTGGAGAACGGCGCCGACAGTGGTATCATATATATCTCCGCTCAATTGTTCTTCTTTGTTTTAGTCCCTAAGTCCAAGACGATTGCTTGGCCGAGATATTTTCATTAAAACGGAGGTCATGAAGCCCTAGCCCTTCTTCTCGTTTTTTGTTCATGTTCCTTTTACCCCAAGCAGGTGTAACCTTACAAAAAAAAAGGTGTAAATTGCTTTAGATGTATGTCAACAGACTCACGGTTTCACAACCGACATGTAGCAAAGAGAAGAACGAATTACTCATGTATAAACAAATTAATTCGTTCATACAATCATGTCTTCTCGATGCGTGTACTCCTTAACTTTTATCTCAATAAAGAACAAGTCAACTTGTATAATTAATTAGAAAAATAGATGACTTAGCTTTTTTGACGCGTTGATTCTTCTCGTGAATTTGGAGGATCCATGGAAAAGATCCCATGAAGGAGATGATCAAAGAACCCTAGGTCTTGTAAAAACCTAAATTTTTCTCGTCGTTGCCGAGCGTGCTTTCAAAATCGACGAATCTCGAAGTCTCCCCCTACCTGGGGCACCAAATGTTGATGCAGGGGTTCGGTTTTAGATTATTTCTAATCAAAAAGACCTCTTTGCAAATACATCTTATTTAATCGGGGGATTAAATAGTTAGGTTCGTATTGATGTGCAACCGCTCAGCAATAACGGAAAGGTCGACTCCTAAAAAGGTCCCCCGAAGGGGTCTTTTTGTTGTAGCTGAACCCGAAGGCTGCCTACGTACCTCCGAAGAGGATCAAGCCATACGTAGTTCCGAAGACGGGAGATAATCCGAGCCTGAGCTCGGGAGTTTTGTGATTAGCTCGGGCTCTTAGGCCGAGTTGTCGTTAATTCTGGCTCTTGGGCCGAATTGTATTTAACTCGGGCTTCTAAGGCCGAGTTGTGGGTTCTCTCTATTTCAGGTCTCTCTGGTTGTCTAAAACCTCTATTTCTCTCTCTAAAACCTAATTTTTCTTCGTCTAATTCTCTCTAAGAGACTAGAATATAATTTATGGGATCATTTTTTAGGAGGAGGGGGTCATTCTTTTATAAGGATAGATAGACGGTCTATTTAGGCCCAATAACCTAATAATAAGGAATATTTCCTTATTCCCCCAAAGATAAGGAATATTTTCTTATTTCCGAGAGATATGAAATATTTCCTTATTTCCGAGGACTAAAGGATATAGATAAGATTTAATTTTATCCCTTTTAGCTTGTCTTGTCAAGCTAAGGGAAATGAGGAATACCCTTATCTCGGGTTTATTTCCCGAGATCGGATCATAGCTAAACTAGAAGGACTATATCCTAATTAATTATGAGCTGTTTATAAGGGGTGCTAACCACACCATCAACACATGTGATAATCAAATCATCGACATAAATGAGAATATGTAACCGAATAGAACCACTCTCGTATGTGAACAACGAGTATTCAGAGACTTCTTGAACAAGTCCATAATCTTTCAAGGAAGAAGAAAGCTTATCATTAGTGCGAAATCTGGGAGAAAATTGCATATAAACCTCTTTATTCAAATCACCATGTAAAAATGCATTGTGTACATCCATTTGACGAACCTCCCAATCCAATGAAGCCAATTTTTGAAGAAAATCTCGAACCGTAGTCATCTTAGCCACATGTGTGAACGTTTCAGTATAATCAACACCTTCTGTTTGATTGTTACCATGAACAACAAGACCGGCTTTATACCGTTCGAGACTACTATCAACTTTAAGTTTGATACTAAAAATCCATTTAAAACCGAGGGCTTTCTTTCAATGATGTAAATCTTGAACATACCAAGTACCAAGCTCGTCACAAGAATCAATCTCATATGCTATAGCCATACGCCAATTTTCATTAAGAATAGCGTCTTTTTAGTGAGTGGTCTCAACACCTGAGTTAATAGCAAAGACATATGCTTGATAAGTCGCAGAGAATTGCGAACTAGGGACAAACTGATCCAAGGTATAGTGAGTAACTGACGGAAACAGTGTATGAAGCAAAGTAGTGACGTAATCAGCAAGATTCTTTGTCTTGGTCTTCTTTTGATGACTGCGACCAAGAAGCTCAGGTTCTTCAGAGGTATTATCATCATCATCGTCACTAGAAGCAAAAGATATTGGAGCTGGATGCTATGTCGACACCGGAGGTACAACAGTAATTGGATGTAACGTCAGAGAAGACGATGAAGATGGCGTCGAGGAAATCACGACGAGAATTTCTAGAATTTTAGAGTATGAATTATGAACTTCAGGAAATTACAAAACTGTAGTATCCGTAGAAATCAGATCATCTGCAGGAAGAGCAAAAGTCTCCGAAACATAGGAAGACGTTGGTGAAGAAACGGAGCAGCCCGAACAGAGGTTTCTGAAACAGAGACTGCTAGAACAGGAGTTTCCGAAGGAAAATCATCAAAGTCTTCGGTAGAATCAATCGGTCCCGTGATATCAGAAGAACCCAATGAGATCAATGGAGGATATGATTTTGGAAACGCAAATTCATGTTCAAGAAAAATGACGTCACGAGATACAGACACCACACCAGTCTTGATATCATACACACACCAACCTTTTTTTAGCAAAGGGATAACCGATGAAGATAGACTTTTTACTTCGACTCTGAATATTGTATGTCCACGCTTCTGATTATGCACATAACAAATACACCCAAATGTGCGAATATGTGTCATCGGAGGTGGTCGCTTTAAAATAAGCTCAAAAGGTGTGAGACCTTGAAGAAGTGGAGTCGAAGTAAAATTTATTAGATAGCCTACTGCAAGCACACAGTAACCCCAAAACTCAATAAGAAGTGAAGCATGAAACATGAGTGATCGAGCAACATTCAGTATGTGACGATGCTTTCGTTCGACGCGAGCGTTCTGTTGTGGTGTGCCAACACAACTTGTTTCATGTATAATGTCGTGCTGAGCAAAATAATCAGTTAAGCAAATAAATTATGAACCATTATCGCTGCGAATAGCTTTTACTGTGGTCAAAAATTATCTTTCAACTAGAGAGATTAAATTTCGAAGATGTGTCGGTGCGTCTTGTTTGGAAACTATGAGGTAAATCCAAACAGCCCGAGAGTAGTCATCAACGATTGTTAAAAATAATGAGATCCGCATGGAGATGTAGTCCTATACGATCCCCAAAGATCATAATGAACCAATTCAAACGCAAAACTCGTTTTATTAGTACTCAATGGAAAATAATTTCGTGCTTGCTTGGCACGAATACAAGTATCACAAATTTTTGATTCAAAAGCCCTGCTACTATTAGAAAAATCAGAAATCTTCAGCAAGTTCATAATTTTAGACAGGGGGTGACCCAACCTAGCATGCCAAAGTTCAAATGATGGAACTGAGGTATGCATAGCTACTGCTTTTCCCACTCCTCTGAAAAAATAAAGTCTATTTTGCTATTCACCCGCTCCAATCAGCGTCTTGATGATGCGGTCCTGAATAATACAAATATTTTCAATGATTTGAAACATACATCCCACATCCCGAGTAAGATGTGAGACTGAGATAAGATGGTATTGAAGACCGTCAACAAAGAACACATTTTGAAGAATGAACGAAGAACTCATTCTAACGCGACCATATCGTGTAGTAGTAGAAAATCTTCCATCCGAAAGTTTAATGGACACATGAGTCATGTCACAAACATCAAACAAGAACTCAAAAGTACCAGTCATGTAATTCGAGGCACCAGTATCAATAATCCAAGATTGCCGAAATGACTTACCAGAAAACTTTGAGTTTGAACTCGCTTTTCTTTCCTTGAGAAGTTGAGCAAGCATCTTCCACTGCGAATCATTTAGACCAGTAATCCCAATTCTATCTGACGAGGTTAAAGCTTGATTTTCAAATTCCATCGTGTTACCACAACTGTGAACAAACACATGATGTGCTTGAGCATGATCACTGGGTTTAGATTTGGAAGAATCTGCAGCAAGAATATTTGTACCTCGACCAGAACCAGCAGAATCAGAAGAGCCACGAGAAGACTTACTAGAACGGTTTTTGTACTTTTCATCATACCATTGAGGATATCCAATGCCCTTAAAACAATTCTCCGCCAAATGGCCTACACAATTGCAATAACTACAAACGCGATCTGACCCCATCTTATCAAAACTAGAATTCTTCTTTTGAGAAGATGTGGACTGAACCATGAAACTTATACCATCAGACCTTTCTCCATTGATGAGTCCATTTTGTTTGGACTCAGCATCTTGTTGAACTGTGTTGTAAGCCCCTTCCAAAGTCGGCAAAGGAACTCGTGATAAGAGATTAGATTTGAATGTTCCATATGTAGATTCATCCAAGCCCATAAGAAATTGATAAAGTTTATCTTCCTCACATTCTTTTCGAACCTCCTCCATTTTCTTTGCTTGATGATAATCAGACAAACTTCTCCATAAATGAGTGAGATTGTCGTAATACTCTTCAACATGCATTCCCTTTTTACGACAATTCACCAATTCGGTTTTGAGACATTGTACACGCTGTCCATTCTTTATACCATAACGCTTTTGGAGATGAGCCCAAAGCTCTTGAGAGTCATCAATGTGCGAGATCGAATCTGCTATATTTTCATCAATGGTAAGTTTTATTCAAGAGATCACAAGTTCGTTATTTGCAATCCAATCTTTATAATCTTCAGATGTTTCAACTGGTAGTGGTATTGATCCATCTGAAAATCCAAATTTCTTCCTTGCCTTCAATGCTAAGCGAAGATTTGTAGCCCAAGTATCGTAGTTCCGACCACGTAACAGTGTCTTGGAGATAACAGTACCAAGATTATCTCTAGACGTTAAATCATACAACGGCCTTTATGTTTGACGTCAGAAGTAATCAAAGCTGATTGAATAGCCATGACAAGAAGTGTTCTGTCGAGAGAGAACAACGAAAAAGGAGGGAAACTATGATAGAGAAAAAAAAAGTGTTTTGTATTATGCGGAAACGAAAAACACAAGATCTAGAGCTCAACCTTTTTGTAGTTTTAGGTCAAAGGATCTGATACTATGTCAAGAAACCAGCAGTAGAGAAAAAGGTTTTCTTGTTTATTAAGAAATGAAAGGCAATGCCTTATATACAAGTTACAAACGTTTAACCTAATCTAGTGTATTGACTATACAAACAAGGCCCAATATGGTCCAATAGATTCTCCCTGACAAACATCACATTGATACTAAATTGGATTTTATTGCACTCTCTTTGAAAAATTTTGATGCCTTGTATACCAGAAATACTCAATAATTTTTTCAACCCTGAATGATTTGAATTTGGAGAGAAAAGACATTTTAAGGTGGTGTTAGTTGTTCCTTTTAGTAAATGTGCTAAACAAATTGATATTATTATTATTATTATTATTATTTTCTGTGTGGATATCAATGAAATGGTCAATTTTGGATCGAGACTTTAGTTTGGTATGAATAGTTGTATATTGCGCTATGCTCTTACTTTGGCTTAGAATTGATGAACCTGGAGGTTTAATCCAGAGATTTTGGTGGAGGTTTAGGTTGATGTGATGTGAAGAGAAGAGCATCAAGTCTCTGGGAACCTTAATCCTTGTAGAAGTTGTGGAGGTGGGGCTTACCATAAAATCAAGAAGATCTTTGTCGATCAAAAGGTTCCTTGACTTTATATTTAGGTTGAGAGTATAAAATCTTTATAAACATGTGCTATCTATCTATTACAATAAGCCATTTATGTTAAGTTAATTTTTAGACTTTATAAATAGAGGCTTTGCAATATGTTTCTCGGTGCTTGTATTGGTTGGCTGTGTTTTGGTTTGGCCCTGGTGGATACAGCTTAAGAAGAGAATAAGGTACTAAATTTAACAAAGGATATGCGGGAGAAGAAGTAGAAGTAGTAAATTCAGTCAGTGGTAGTTGTAGAAAGTAATCAGAGTGTGGGGTTTGAGGAATGACAAAGGGCATAATCATTTTTTGCATCGTGTGATTGCTTGAGGGTGCACTTGAGTTGTTAGGTGGAGCAAATACTCATGGAGAAAATGTTCCTACTCAAAATTGTTGTATACATTTGAGGTAATTGTTTCAAGAAAACACATGAGTCATACAAAGTTACAAATACTTGAAAGCTTTTTGTATTGTTTATTTGATTCCCATACGTTTAACTATTGTTTATTTGATTCCCATACGTTTAACGTCCTAGTGCAAGATTCTTTTTGTTTGGTTTCAGCCTCTATATACATATTTCTCTATGTCTTACTGATACCTTCCATATTTTCTTCTCTAATATCATAACACCTACGTATAAACCTAATCCAACTAACTCTAATTTTTCATCTTTCCTCTTCACCGTTTTGCTTCTTCTACAATATCAAGCAACCATGGTCTCTCCCCCCTGTAGTTGAACAAATGCAGATAAAGCTTTACAGAGTGGGGTGTACAAAAGAATACACTTATGAGCCAAAAGAAGTTACATGGAGAGTTATATGAGACCCATCGAGTTTCCTATGCGCAAGTGTAAATGTTTGGCGTGTGGTAGAGAGTGTCATATACGTACTGATGGAAACTGTATGTCGTATGACTTAAAATGTGGCAAGTGGGAAGCGATTAAAGGTTTGGAAAAATTAATTGAAATGGCTTTATCAAATGGGGATGTGCTTGATATAGCTAACCGTTGTGAAATTTTTTTAGTTATGTGTGAACTAAAAGTCACACAAGATTGGGTGTTTCAAGATTTTTTTAGAAACAAGATCATGCATTAATCAAACAGAGATTTGGGGTATGATTGAGTGTTTTGATGGTTGCTTACAGTCCCTTGCACGTCAAAATCTGAGTTGAAGTTTATTTTAACGGTTTCGGTTTGATGACTCCTAGATATTATATGGTCAATATTGTGAAATATATTGTAGAGTTGTTTCTTTCTAAGTTAATCATATTGTTCAAGTTTCTATATTATTCGTTTTTATTACATGAATTTCAAAAACATAAAATATTAATTTTGAAAATACTTCTATAATTGTGTATAGCTTTTTTAAATAACATGTATTTAATATATATACTAGGTGTCTCGTCCGCGCGGTATCGCGCGGGCGATGAATTCCTCGTTTCTCGTCGTTATTATATAATTGATTACATTATCTTATATTCACGTATATTGAAATTTTGTTTCTTCGTATACTATCGGCATATCATCTGATCTGGTCACACTTACAATCACTATTTATGTATATCTCTATATTATCGACGCGGATATTACCGACCATTTGGATATTATCGACACATTGATCCATTCACTATTTTAGACATTCGATGAGTATCATCAAGGATTTGAATCTACTGCTTTAATTTATTGCATATCTCCCCTGGAACCTTCTCTTGAGTAATAGGTGGATCTTCAATTCCCTTTAAAGCTTCCCCTTTAATTTCTCTTGGAGTCTCCTCTCCAGTAACATATGCATTTTCAAAACCATATTCGACATCTCCTCGAGCTTTCCCTCGAACCTCTCTTGAGTAGTAGGTGGATCTTCAGATCCCTTTCAAGCTTCCCCTTTAACTTCCTCTGTAGTTTCCTCTTCAATAACATGCGCCTTTCAAAAAATGTCTTCAATATGCCCTTGAGCTTCCCCTCGAACCTACTCTTGAATAGTAGGTGGATCTTCAGATCTCTTTCAAGCTTCCTTTTGAACCTCCACTTGAGTAGTAGATAGAATAATATGTGGATCTTCATATCCCTTTCAAGCTTCCCCTTTTGCTTCTTCTGGAGTTTCTCTTCAATAATAGACTCCTTTCGAGAACAGTCTTCAACATCCCATCGTTCTTCCCCTCTTACCTCTTTTTGAGTAGTAGGTGGATTTTCATATCCCTTTCAAGATTCCCTTTAACTTTTCTAGAGCTTCTTATTCGGTAATAGGTGAATTTTGAGAACCGTCTTCGACATCCCCTTGAACTTCACTTTGAACATCTCCTTGAGTAGTAGGTAGATCTTCATATTCCTTTTGAGCTTCCCCTTGTACCTACTCTTAAATAGTATGTGGATCTCCATATCGCTTTTGAGCTTCCCCTTTAATTTTCTCATCAGTAACATGCGCATTTTGAGAACTATCTTCAACATCCCCTCGAGATTACCCTTAAATCGTTCTTGAGTAGTGGGTGGATATGTCGATCACTTTCGTGCTTCCTTCTAGCTTCCTTTGGAGTTTCCTCTTATGTAACCGATGCTTTTCGAGAGCCGTCTTTAGCAACCCGTCGAGCTTCCTCGCAAAGTAGTATGTAGATTTTCAAATCCCTTTCGGTATTTTTCTTTAACGTTCTCTAGAGTTTCCTCTTCAGTAACATGTGTCTTTCGAGAACCGTCATCCACATCCCCTCGAGCTTCACCTCGAAGTAAGAGGTGAATCTTCAGATCCCTTTCGAGCTTCTTATTGAACTTTCTCTTGAGTAGTAAGTGGATCTTCAGATCTTTTTCGAGCTTCCCCTTTAACTATCCTTTTGAGCTTCTCTTTAACTTCTTCTAGAGTTTCTTCTTCAATAGTAGGTTCCTTTCAAGAACTTTCTTCAACATCCCCTCGAGCTTTCCCAGAAACTTCCTCTTGAGTAGTAGGTGGATCTTCAGATTCCTTTCGAGCTTCTTTCGACCCTTCTTTTGAATAGTAGTTGGATATTCAGATCCCTTTCGAGTTTCCAATCGAACCTACGCGTGAATAGTAGTTGAATATTCAAATCCCTTTCGAGCTGCTCCTTTAACTATCCCTTTTAACTTCCTCTGGAGTTTCCTCTGGAGTTTCCTCTTCAGTAACATGTGTCTTTCGAGAACTTTCTTCAAAATTCCCTTGAGCTTCCCCGCGAAGGGAGCATTCCCTTTAACTTCTTCTAGAGTTTCCTCTCCAATAACATGTGCCTTTCGAGAACCCTCTTCAACATCCCCTCGAACCCCCTCTTGAGCAGTAGGTTGATCTTTAGATCTCTTTCGAGATTCCCCTTTTACTTCCTCTGAAGTTTCCTCTTTAGTAACTGATACCTTTCGAGAATTGTCTTCAACATCCCTAGAACCTCCTCTTAAGTAGTACGTGGGTATCCCTTTCGAGCTTCCTCTCGAATCATCTCTTGAGTAGTAGGTGGACATGATTTGGTGTGTTAGTTGAAATACAAAATAAAGCATGAATGATCATGAAATTCCGATAGACGTTAATGAACATAACATACTACTCAAGAATATTGATACTTGATGGTGCGACAAAAACTCTGAAACAATCAAACCATGTTGTAGTTTGTTAGACACCTAAAAATTCAAAGCATTAGAACCATTACTGAAATAATTGCGAAGTAATTTAAAGTAGTTACAATAATCATTACCTCCTAAACCCAATTTTGGCAAATCTTATTGTTCTTCATTCTTTTTCATATACTTTTTTTTTTCGGATTTGTAATACTATTCATTTTTAAAATTTTTATTCGTTTTATTCATCGTATCATTCTTATTATTTTTCTTCTTCTTCTTCTTTTCCTAGACTTTTTTTTCCTTTTCATCTCCTCAAGCGCGTGTAATACGCTTCAAAGAACTTGGATTTGATCATTTCAAAGGTTTATCATTCCTTGAATTTTTAGTTGTATAAATAAATGGTAAATGTATACATATCTCGGATAGTAGAATATTTCCAATAAAATTTTGGGATATGATTTTTAGAATATTTTTCATTTTTTCAATAATGCTTTTAAGAAAGCATAGTTCAAAAACCTTACATTAAACAAATGGATTTCTCCTTACAAATTCAAATGTAAATATAATTAATACTTGCAGTTACATATTCTTATAAAAATAAATAAATAAAACAAAAATTCAACTTTTGAATCAACCTCATATCTTTGCTTTCTGAGATGAAGAATCCATTAGCTTATGGCTTTCTTACCTCTGTATCAAAGCATCAATCTTCTTCTGCTCCTCTTCCTTCTCCTTCTCCTTCTTGCAAAAAGAGAATCTTGCTTTTGCAATAACCACGGATTGAAGAACTTGTGGATGTCCGTTTATGCTTAATGTTCTGATATTCTCCAAGTAGTTGTTGCTGTTCGTATTGGTTCGTAACTTCTCATGTGATCCGGATGCTTAATGATACAATATTATCCTGGTAGTCGTCACTGCTCGATGGTGGATAAAGTATTTAGGTCTTAAGCAAAGTAAAATATGGAAGATGGAAAGGGCATCTGATAGGAACGAACTAGGTCTAGGAACGATTTTTGGTGTTTTAAATCTTTATGAATGTTGTATATATATAGGGGAAACAATAAAGATAGTAATAAATATAATTTTTCATTTTCTTTTCCTCATAGATATGTACAAATTCCATTATTATCTCTTGTAGTCACATTTTTCAACCAAATCGCCAGGAACCGTACCAGCTATCTGATTACCATGTGCAAAAACATCGATTGATGCAATGTGAAAATCGTTAATATTATTTCTTAATTTTTGGAAAAATCGATATTTTTTTTCCTTAAAGTAAAATATTATTCCTTAATGATTTGGTAAATTCGTTTGCAATTTAAATAGGAAGGTTTATATTTATCTAAAGAATATAGAATAATTCCATATCTAAATTAGAAGATATACATTTATATTTATTTTTTTCCTTTAAGATAAATATTATTTCTTAATTTTTGGAAAATTCGATATATTTTTTTTTTAAAGTTAAATATTATTCCTTAATATTTTGTAATTTCGTTTGCAATTTAAATAAGAAGGGACTAATTTGTAATTATCCAACAATTCATTATGGTTTTTTTTATCAAAATAGAAGTTAAAGGCAATTAATTTATGGGCGATGACGTTGACAGCCTTAGAGACCATTATGCTTCACAATTAATTATATTGTAGTACAATATAATATTTTGACACAATATTCCACTTGTGTGCTCTTTTTTCTTTTTCAAGTGTTTCTTGTTTGCTCTCAAACCGTGACCATATACGGCTCCTAACTTTCCAAATAGGTCAAAGCTACTGTTATTATCACTTTAATCAGCCGACCCTGCATTTTTCAAAAAAAAAAAAAGGATTTTCAAAAATACGAAGAGTTTTACACAAATTTAAAACGATAAAATAATTTATAAGAGTTTGCATACCGAGCCGTTTTTCGTTTTTTCGTTTTCTTTTAAGTACGTTGAACCGCCTCATCCTAGCCAACACATGATCTTCTTTGTTGGTTGAATAATCATGAACCCTTGAGTTTTCAATCATGTTGTACATATTAGCTATAGACTCTTGAAATGATGGAAGAGACATATAAGATATATGTGTGTGTGTTTCTTTTTTTTTATGAATTTGCAATGCCCAATCCTTATATATAGGGGATTTCAAAAAAATTCATTCCTTCTTTATATGTTGAATGTAGAATAATTTCATATCTAAATTAGAAGATATACATTTAGATTTTTTTTTCCATTTAGAAAATATTATTTATAAATTTTTGGTTAATTTTCTTTTTCTCTTTAAAAATATACATTTTAATTATATCATTTTTCGTTTTTCTTTTCCTTTAAGAAAAATATTAATATAAGAATGTAGAATAATTTCATATTTAAATTAGAAAATAAACATTTAGATTTTTTTTCCATTTATAAAAATATTGTTTATCAATATTACATATCTAAATTAGAAGATATAAATTTAGATATTTTTTTTTTCCTTTTAGAACAAATGATCAATTTCGTTATTTTTTTCCTTGAAGAAAAATATTAATTATCAATATTTGAGAATTTTGTAAGATTAGTAATAAATTTATTTTTCAATTTAAATGGGAAAGAACTAATCTGCAATTATCAAAGATTTGATCATGGGTTTTTTAGAGCAAAACAAAAATTTGAGGCCATTAATTGATGGCTGATGACGTGGACAGCCTTGGAGGCCATTATGCTTCACAATTAATTATATATATATATATATATATATATATATATATATACTAGTGGGTGACCCGTCCTTCTGGCGGGGTTGAACTCTTTTGTGAAGGTCTTTGTGGTCTCAACCTTGTTGTCAAAGTAAAAATGAGTTTCGAATGTCACATTCAAATAAATTTTACCTACGACAGTTTAGTGGGTGAAAATTTTTTGAAGATTGCAAAATTGTAATTTAATTTTGTATTATGTTGTCTATATACTAAAACTTATAATCGTCATTATAAATACTAAGCTTTATATTTATAAATTCAACCACTCATGTACAAAAGTGACGATCAACTTGTTTTTCTGATAAATTTTTAAAATGTTAAAACTGATTCTCGAAGTAGTACACTCACAATGTTGAATTCTACAATTAAAATCTCCTATAATCGAATACAAAAATCATGACTTGCGGTAATGATTTTGCTACTTGAAAAAAAGTAAACCATTAGTTAGACATGTGGACACTTGATCAACAAAACTTGGTGTAAAAAGATTAAAAAAGTAAATGTTTATCGTAGAGTATACTTAGAATTAAGTGTTTTGAGTGTCTAAATCGATAAAAGGATTTTTGGGAGGACCTGGCACAACGTCAGATTTGAATACCTCCAGTAGGATTTGTACATCCTTCTGATTCGGTATCTGGGAGCCTTTATCCCAAACTTTCATTACCACCATCCTTTCTTTCAAATGTATATGGTTTCCAAAAGCGACATTTACCATGAAAAGGAGTTAATACTACATGGTAAACGCTACTACCATTCTTTTGCACCAATCTTGCATTTTAAATACTACAATTGGCTATATAAGCTACTCGGCCTTGTTAGCTATCAACTTGAAGTCACATAGTCGAAACAACCCTACAGTCTAACCTCGCAAAAATCGATTTAAGAATCTGAGTCAGTTCACTCTCACAACCCCCTCCCATCGTATTTATAATACAGATAAAGCTTTCAAGAGATTCAAATTCTATGTTAGATAAAAACCCATTTATGGATTTTCAATCATTTTTATAATATTTATAGTTGTTTGTCTAGAATTTGAGTTAGATATATATTTATTGAACATGGATCTCCAATGAAAGTGTTAGGCCTTCCCGTAAACCCTGATTGTTCTGTTCTCTCTTCATAGATCATAATAAAATGTTATAATATAACGATCAATTTTTTAGCTTAAGATTCAGTTTTATTATTTTAGATATATATAATAAGTTACAATCATAAATATATGGATTAAATTGTGTATTTAAAGTTTTTTTAATTAGGTTCAAATGCATGTACACAAATATTAATCAAATTTAATGGATTGAATCATAAATTTTCTAATGGGCCAAATGAATCTTAATAAATGAAATATAAAAATGAGTTGACGAGGTGTCACAATTATAGAAACTCAATTGATGATGTGGCTTCATAAGAAGAGAGTACAAATAACTTTTTATATATATATATATATATATATATGTTAGATTTTCATAATATGTATGCTTAGAATATGTTGGAGGATAGTTACACACCTCAACAATAACCTGACCCAAATCATATTAATTCGTTTTGTATTAAGTTGCTTCGTCTACTAATCAACTGATTGTTGCTATTCAATTCATAAATGACGTAACGTTTCCATATTCTAATCACATTTTACTCTAATCATTTCTCCATGGACACATTTTCTAGTCTACAAGACAACAACTCCATACTCACTTTAAGTTTTTGGTACAAGAGACTAAATGTCTTGAAACCACTTTCTTATCTTGTTCTTTTTTTAACTTGGTCTTTTATTTTGTATCAATATAATTGATAAATTCTCATTATGTGTTTCACTACTAAATTATAGATTTATGTCAAAGGACAAAGAGGTAAAGTGTAACATCCGCTTTCATTTTTCATTAAAAGCAGAAATGTTGATAGGAGTGTGGCACTACAGAGCTAGGTGAACTTGATGGAGCAGAACGGGAAAGAATGGTTGCGGGACATAGAGCGAGACTTGCGGTATGCAATGCGCGGATGGGAACGAGCCAGGGAGCATCAGGCCTAGTGCGATGGGACTACCCGATGGGAACGGGCCGGAAGTCACCGTTGAGGCCCAGAAGGAGGGAAAAAGGGGCGGCTAGGTCGGTGGGAAGATTTCATTTTGATGAAAAAGAAAAATAATTCTTTAATTAGGAAGAAGAGATAAACATAAGGAATTTAATTAAATAAATGGGAAATAGATAAACATGGAAATTAGAAATTTAAAGGAAAAGGAAATATGATAATTATAAGGAATATTATGATTAGGAAGGAATAAGGGGTGGCTGCCAACCCTAGTTATTCTGGAGAGAGAATCACGTGGCCCAAGGAGAGAACGAAGGAGAGAAAGAGAGAAAGAGAGAAAGAGAGAAAGAGAGAAGGAGGAGCTGCGGGAAAGATGGGAGGAAGAGGAAGAGGAAGAGGAAAAGGAAGAGGGAAAGAAGAGAGAGACGGGCTTGGGAACATGAAGAGGAGGATGACGAGGTGCACGAGAGTGGAGGAGGCGATGGACAGCTCGTGTGAGTGGATAGAGTGCTCTCCACGACAACCAAACTCAAAGGTGAGTGCGGTTCTTGTCTTGGCTTTGATCTCTCTTAATTCAGCGTGTAGATGGTTATAAGAATGTTAATTGAAATCGATTAAGTGTTAAAAGAGATTGATATGCATGTTGATGATATTGGATTGTTGAGAAACGACACGTTTAGGGTTCTCTAAACCCTAGACGCGAATCCGTGTGCTTGATTGCATGTGTTGATTGTCTTGATTGTTCTCTAGGAGTAAGTGGCGGCACGATTAGGGTTTCTTCAAACCCTAGTTGTGATCTGCGTGATTGGATACATGAGTAGATAGGGGCGTCACATCTAGGGTTCATAAACCCTAGATGTGAACCGCGTGATTGATCACTAGTGGATAGGCGGCACGGCTAGGGGGTACCAAACCCTAGTTTGTGATCCGATGTTAAATGGAAAGTAAAGGCTAAACGGACTAGGAATTGCATGATAGATGACACAAAACATGATGAATGATGACTAGATGATGATTGGATGATGATTGTGATTGTGATCGTGAATGAAAGAGGAAAAGAAGAGGGCATGGCCGGATGAGATCCGCGGGCCAGGATCTCTTGCTGGCCGGACTTAGATAATGTCGATGGCCTTAGCATTGTTTAGACGGACGGGATCGGTAAGCCATCCTGCGGGATATATCGAGGACTCGGCCGTCTGATGCATCGTGACAGGACCGATAAGCTTGTCCAAGGTCGGACAGTTGGTGATCAGTCCAAGGATCGGATATGGATATGGATATGGATATGGATATGGATATGGAATAGGCTTCGGCCTGGTAGTTCTACAGAACGGAACAGACTCAGCGGGTCGCGATTAATGTCGATGGCTCCTTGGCATGACCGTGTCTCGGGATCGGTAAGCTATCATGCGAGATATGTCGAGGACCCGAATGCGGAACATGCTGTAGCGAGACCGGTAAGCTTGATCGTGAGTCGCTGGCTCAGGACCGGACCAATGATTGTTGAGGATCGCATCGGTTTACCGGTGATGGCTTAGTGACCAGTCCAGACACGGACGGATCGACCAGGCATGTCGAGGGCGCGCGCGGCCATGAAACCCGCGTGACCGGTAAGCTGCTGGCTATGAACGATCCGGACATGACTGAACCGAGTCTTGATGCTTCCAATCGAAAGTGGAAAAGAGTGGCTTATGGATCGATGGGTTCATAAGTGTAAAAGAGGGCTTATAGATCGACGAGTTTATAAGTGTAAATGATTGGTGCATGAAGGGCCTAGTTTTCAGGTGCAGCTTCGGCTGAGCCCAATTAGGTGGGGGTGTGATTGTTAGAATGGAATGAATGTAATGGATTGGAGATGTGAATGGTTAAGTGATATGGATGAACTGGAACGGTTAGGATATGATGATAGAACTGGATGAACTGAATGAACTGAACAATTAGGTTAGATTGATTAGCTTGATTAACCGGACTGATTGTTGTGTGATGATAGGTTGTTAGATGCTTGTTATAGGTAGAGTCAATCTCACGAGTAATTCAATTACCTCCGCCTCCGTTTAATGGATACAAGTAGTGAGTTAGTACAAACCGGAGCGTAGGACGTCAAGACCATCGGACTGAACTGGGTTTTAATCAGTTTTGGCCTTCTGGCCCGATAAGTTTTTCTAAATCGTTTTATGTTCGGATTTCTCTCGATCAGATTTTTAAAACCACGCTTTCAAAATCAGACCGGTCTACTTGGCTGGGGCGGGGTGTTACATAAATGGTTAGTGGTTTTTAGTTTAGGGAGTTCCTAAGACTGCTTTATAAGCAGTTGATAGATCCACTAGTACCAGCTTTATAGATAAGTAATTTCTATTTTTCGGTGCATCTTATCTCATCATGGACTAGTTAGTTTGTTAGTATATTTATTGAATTAGCGTAGTTGAAATGAGTTAGTTTGTTGGTATAGTTATTGAATTAGCAAAGTTGAAATGCGTAACTATATGTATTTGGTAGCTAGCAATTATTTTATTTTTTATATATATGCAGGCTGGCTGGTCGAAATCAATAGGACCACTACATGGATTGTAATGTTGTTGGTGAATCATTTAGATGTGACCTATAACGACATCGTTTCATCAGAATAACTATTTCTGCATTCCCGCTGATGGCTTTTGGAAGAAACAAGAAACAACAATAAGAGGGATTAGAGAGAAATAACAACATTTTGAGCATTGGATTTAATTTTTAAACAAAATGGAGCCAAACAACACAAAAATAGAGTTGTCGAATTTGATTTATTCAATAATACTACTGTCAAGTCCAAATCATCTCAACTCCTGATTTTACTTAAGATTCTTCAATTCCAGGGGAGCTTTTGAATTGCTTTTTCCAGATTGAGTTCTCTAGATGTTCTTGATCACTGAAGATTGCGCTTTCAGGTTCAAGAAAATGGTCCTGATGAATATATCCGAAGAAGAAGATATTACCAAAATATACATAATTTTTGCATGATAAAAAAAAAGGAAGAAAGGTTAAAGCATTTTTTTACCAGCAAGAGGCGACAAAGATGCCGAACAAGACGCGGAATTAGAAAGGGACATATTGGTAATTAATCCATCCCACAACAGGCCATAACTTGTTACATACAAAATTCAAAACCTTGTCAAAACAAAACAAAAGAAAAAGGTAATTGAAAAACAAAGTGATCGAGTCTCATTTTCATTTACCTTCCAAGCTGTTAATTGGATTGTAGGGTAATCTTTCCCAATTATGTACTTGACTAGCTTTCATGGCATCACTGCAGGAGATAATTTAAGATGTCTTACTCTAAATCTAATAATTGGATTGTAGGGTAATCTTTCCCAATTATGTGCTTGACTAGCTTCCATGGCATCACTGCAGGAGATAATTTAAGATGTCTTACTCTAAATCTAATAAATCATTTGGAGAAAGAAGAAAAACTGTCAAGTGGAGGCATGATGATGGTATCTTCAACTACTAAACCATAATAAGACATAAAAAGAAAATTGTTCCATGAAGAGATTGTAAGTTGTTCCAACAAAATCTGATAAGAGACTTTTATGATTTACAAATTCGCTAATTCGATTCTAAGCACAATCAAAGTTCAACCTTTTTGGCGACTGTTGTATTGTCCTTGTTGGATTTAAAAATTACATCCATCATTTTGTGGAAGAAGTGACCAAACGGTCCACCGTAACCAAACCCATACAACTACATAGAGAGAGCATATACCAATCGAATATCACATTCCAATAAATAAATAAAAGACAAATTAATTGGCCTAAAATCTCAAAACCCATCAAACCATAACTAAAAGCAATCTCCGGAACTGAAACCGTTTCACTCCAGAGATCTTCTGAGCTATGGCGTCACTAAAACCAGCCAATACCCCTGCAGTGATCGCCTGCAATTTCAACCCCAAGACTTGATCGATATTTATACAGTAACTGAAGATAATTAATATATATAATAAATAAACCTTGGTTCGTAAAAGGTAGACTTGGCGCTGGATCAGATATCTACGCCATGCGTCTTTGGCAAAATCAGACATGGCTGTCCAAGTTTCGAACAGCGAAAAAGGATAGAGAGATTAGGAGATCCAGATTTGGCTGAACATATATTAATCTTTTTTCTTTTATATTAACAACACCCAATAAATTAAGAAAGACCTGTGGGGCCTCAAAAACATTTATAATCAAGGAAATTGTCTCTTTTTTTTTTTTCTTTTTTTGGGTGGGGAATCTAGAAAATTCTCTAAGTCGCGAAAAACCTTTGAAACTTGAACAAAACACCAAGAAGAAAGATTGACTATCACTAACCCTCCGACACCTCCATCTTCACTATCTCAAGGTTGGAATCCTCCTCCAAAAGATATCCTCAAGTGTAACGTTGATGTTACTTGGAAGCAAGGCGTGGCTAGATGTGGAATAGGCTGGATTTTGCGTAATTCTAATGGTGATATGCTTTGTTATGGGGATACGTGTTATCCAGCATTGACTTCGAGTATTGAAGTTGAAGCTGCGGCCTTGTTATGGGCAATGACTTGTTTCGATAATATGGGTAAGCATGATATCATCTTTGTGACTGATTGAAGTAACCTAATAGCAGCTCTGGAGGAACTAGGAATATGGCCTAGACTCTCGCACTTTGTCACTGAAGCATCGAGGTAGTGTTGATCGCTCCGACCAAAGTTTAATGTGGTAAAGAGAATTAGGAATGCAGTTGCTCACTCGATTGCCAATTATATTTCTACTCATTATATTTATGCGGCTGTCTTACATTGTAGTCCACCGGCTTGGCTCAGACATTTGGTTCTGAAAGACAAGTCGGTTTGAATTATTTCTCCACTCACAAAAGTGTTTTCTTAGTAAGTAATTTTAATGGAAGTATGTTTGAGAATTTAAAAAAAAATACCAAGATCTATTTACAGACTAGAATAAAGTAAAACAAAGCAGAAAACAGCAAAAGAGAATTCAGAGCAGTAGCACAAATTGTGCTGCTTGATTGGCAAATAGAATTAACTGGTCGTGGGAGTTCGATTCCTTTGATTTATTCGTCTGAAATCAAAATTAATTTTAAGGATTCAAAAGTTAATTATTGTTTTACCCAGCAAGCAGAGAAGATTTTGGGATTTCAATATCCCTGCAACAGCTGGACAAAATTTTAGATATACTAACAAGAACAATTTGCAATATCCAATTTGAGATGCATAACCACCACCACGTATCAATCAATGCCCTTTAGAATCTGAGCTGATTACCTTTTGCCAATTATACTATCAGAAAGAAGAATTCACATCAAAGAAAACGGAGTGGCTCGACATATGGTAGTAAATTTTCACGATTCTAATAGCAACATGACAAGAACTACTAAGAATTTTCAAGATTCTAACATGAACATGTCAAAGATCAACTTGATAGTAATATATCTACAACATATAGCTGGTTTTTTATGCTTACGGTAGTGGATTAGGCTGCATCTGAAGTATCCTCTAGAGTACTGGAAATGGATGCATCTGAAGTTCCCGATCAATCCCACCGTCTGTAACTCTCTAAAGTATGGTTGGTTGATCTTCGCCAGGATTGTCACAGACGTCGGCAATCTCCACAAAGCAAAACTGTAAGGTTATCAATCCCACCGTATGTAACTCTCTTAAGTTTCCTTGGATTATCTTCGTCTGGATTGTTACAGATGTCGAAAATCTCTACGCGCATGAAAGGCATCCACAGTGGAGGAAACACTTGGTTTGACATCTCAATGCTGTCGGCGGTTTACACGTGCTTGGAAGGCTTTCCGTCTGAATCTGTATTATCCTTGGAAATACTCTGGAGTAGATCCAATCCTTCAACGACTTGGCCGAACACGACGTACTGACCATCCAGATTGTGGTCCTCTCGCAAGAGAATCATGAACAAAGATCCGTCGCTGTCTGGACCGCCATTGGCCATCGAAAGGATACCTGGACCGCTGTGCTTCAGGATGAAATTCTCGTCAAGTAAACGACCGCCATAGATCGATTCCCCTAGACCCGAACTTCCGTCCTGTGATATCACCTCCATATACGATGTAATTCAGGCACACAGAGTCGATGCAAGTTCTCGGCCGTCTTCAGGGTGCTCTTGAAGAAGAGCTCCATCACGATCCGGCCTGCCGATATGCCTCCCACAGTCAGATCAAAGAAAACTTTAGGGTTAGACATTTTTTGATATAGATCCCAACTTTAGGTTTGTCGCGTCGATGTGTTCCGTAATAATCCTTTACACAGGTCACTCTACAAAAAAAAAAATATGCTACATCATTGATGTGTGAAGTAATTCACCTAAATATGATTACAAGTGCATAGTTATCGATCCCACATAGATTATGTCGAGTTTCAATTCTAACCAGAAAGTATGAGTGATTCTAAGTAACTTAGCTAGTATTTGTTGTGTTTTAACTTATGGATTAAAGGCGCTAGATCAAGAGAAGTATTACATGTGATTTAGACTAACACAATCAACAATCAAATAGACTCTTAAACACAGAAGACGTAATTATATGGCACCTAGTCTACCGTAGCTGCTATACCTCTGGACGAACCACTAGATCAGAATTAACTACAAGAAATTTGGCTATTGATAGCATAAAAGGATTAGTGTTTTTGATGTTTATGCTATGGTTGACTAAACCTTGATTTTTAGATAGCGTTTCTTATTCAGTAAACGATATCAATTATCAGGCGCTAATTTATTGATTTCATGCCTATTAATTATTACCAAACTAAAACACTATTGAATTGTCTAACGGGACTTAAAATTTCAAGTGCCGCCACATAAAATTAGCCAAAAGATTGGGTCCAACAAATTACGCCAATTTTTTCCCCATTTTATTTTGTTAGAGCATCTCCATTAGGGGTTTAAAGATATAAAATCTTAAAAAAATAATAATAAAAAATTTGTGACCCTACATAACAGTGTTGAACTGCCTTTTAAAATCTCTTTTTAAGAATCGGTTTTTCATTGTTCATGTGTACGTGGCGGCGCACGATTAGTTGATTTTTTTTTTCAATTATTTTTTTTGACTTTTAAAAAATGAGGAAATTATAAATTTTTAAATTGTTTTTTAAGAACCCAAGGAAGTTCACTGATGGTGATAAAAAAAAAAAAAAAAAAAAAATCGCTCTTTCCTCTCAATCTCTCGATCTAGGGCTGGAAATAAAAAAAAATCCCACGACATCTGCATCTCCAACTTCTTCTTCTTCAGAGTTAATCAGAGAGCTCTCAGTTTCTTTTCTTCTTCTCTGCAACATCCAACCGGGACCATTAGATGTAGCTCCAATGTCGTCCTTCAGTCGGAGCTCTCTTCTTATTTTTCCCTTCTCCCCTTTTTCCGATTCTCTCGTTCAACATTGACATAATCAAAGACAAAATTTGCAGAAATCAAGGAATGGATCAAAGAACACAAGCTTCCTACCATGGGTAATCACTCTCGATTTAATTCCGTTTGTCCATCCTCAAACAAACTTTATCGTATAACTTTTTTTTGCGTAATAAGAAGGATACACGAGTCTCTTTCGTATTGATTCAATGTTGTTGTAGATCTGGGCTGTGTCATATTTTATGAATAATTCGTCAGATCTGAGATTTTGTGTTTCATCTAACTCATTTTATCTCAATTTAAACTAATGACAAGTTGTCTATGGCTTAGTGGCATCTCTGGTTCAATCGCCTATAACTGCTCAAAACCTATAAAAACCAGTGCCAGAATCATCCACGCTAGGTAAATTTTCTAATCAAAACTTTTCCTGAATCTCTCTATAGTTTTTGGATAGAGAGAGCCAAAATTCTGGTGATTCTTCGTTGTCTTTATCTTTATCTTCTTAAAAGCTAAAAAAATCTCTTAATTTCATAAACGAAGAGGATACGCAGCGAGAGAGTTCGCTAAGCAAGGTGTCAAACCTGGTAAACTTTCTATCTCCTCGATCTATTCATATTACAGATTTGAAATCATTGTTTATATCTTTCTGTTGTTGTTAATTATTTTCTTATCTTCTCTGCTCCTAGATTTACAATATTGGTGATTTTGTGTGAAACAGGTATCTCCATATGAACATCCTGCAATTAGCAAGGGAAATATCAACCTCGAAGGTTTAAAATCTCTACTTTTAACTCCTTGTTAATAGATCGGTTTGGTTTTTTTTGGATGAGTAGATTATTTTTTCTTGATGGCGTAGATTTATGTTTCCACATTTGTTCTTTAGCACGGATAAGCTCTGTTGCTTGTTTGTAATTTATGCATTTTTTTTGTTATCTTTTATCTCTATTTTATGATTGCTCGTGTTTCTTGTGTGGTATCAGGAGCATAAAAGGGATTGAATGCAAAATGACAAGCAAGCCAGCAGGGCACAAGGCAAAACCGTCGAAGGTACATATCAAAGGACTTGGTTGTCTTGTTAGCGAGCTACACCAGTAATAATTTTGATTTGTTTCTCTCTAGAGTATCTGCGAGCTACACCAGTAATATTTTGATTTGTTTAACAAGAAGATGTAATCAATTTCTCTTCTCTAATCTTGCAAGAGATCCCACTGGTAAGATAGTGCTTAGACTTCAATGGTAACAACCACAATCTTTGGCCAGGTTTGTTTATTTGTTATATCTTTCTCATTTTTCTAATGGTGATTGCTTTCTCTATGAAAATTACCTTTATGATCTTAGGAATTGCTTTTGGTGAAACTTATTTGTAATCTTGTTTGCTGAAATTGCAACACTAACTGTGATAAAGAATATCTTGTTGGTAAATGGAAGAGGAGGCGATATAGCTGCAAGAAGGGAAAAGAGGATCATCATCGAAAAGAGAAGCTGAAGGCAAGGGTATTAACATTATAAGTATCGAGAAAGGAGTGATGGAGTTAGATTATAGCTGCTTGTCTTTGTCCATTATTGTCATTGTGGTAAACTTCTTTATGAACTAGCTTTCACCTCCTGATTTGCTTTTGCCTCAACCTCCATACATCTGTATTAGTAAAAGAAAGGGAGGCTATATGGCTGCAAGAATGGAAAAAAGTGATGGAGTTAGAGCTGCTTTGTCCTTGTCTATTAGTGTCATTGTAGTGAAGTTTCTTATGAACTAAGTTCTGTAAACTTGATAATATGTAAATTTTTTTAATTTTTATATATATAATGAAATTTTTTTATTTAACGTATTCACAGATAATAAAATCTGATAAAATAATTATAAAAAACGAATGCAATATTAAATATATATAAACAATTAGATAATGTTGTTATATAACTAATTAATAACAACAAATAAATTAAATAAATGCTATTGAATTTAAAGTCATAGGAGACATTAAAACGCTATCTTAAAAATACAGATTATTGTATTTTAAAAAAATACTATTTAAAGTGTCAGACATTTTATTGTGGGCGATGACAGAGCGCTTAACTTAACGTTATCGTATCATTAGATAGTGTTTTTCGGGCGCTATCAATAGTCAAATTTCTTGTAGTGCGAAATGATGCTTTTTAAGCTAAGGTAACTAGCACATGCAATGAACTTAGATTCGATTGGTCCTAATCTTCTAAGCCAAATGGTGTATTTGAACAAGGACGATTACCTACTAAAAACCATGTTATGGTTATGCTATAAAATGATGTATTACAGTAGCAAAACCTAGAGATCAATATCCTAAGTGATCAAGTCAAGATATTGTATGAATTACCATTAAAGTAGAGAGTCATTACTGATCATATAAAACCTTTGAAAAACCATAGATACAACAAGTAAACTACTCACACATAACAAGCAAAACCATCATCAATAATATTATCAAAGGTTTAGAAAGTAAAAAAATTTGTGGGTCTTTCTCTCTATAAATCCAAGTAGAAGAATAAACTCAAGAAACCTTAAGAATAAAGTGGCTCCTTGAGGCAAAAGTAAGAGTTTGGTAGCTTGAGAGATTTGATTCTTTAGAACTTGAAGGCTTGACCTAATCCTCATTCTTAACCTTGATTATATAGCTCCAAGGAATGAGTCTCTAGGCCAGTGATGGGTTTCCAAGACTTCGGGTTTAGAAAAAGCCAGCAAAACGAATTTCCTTTCTTATGACCGACTAGACGAGTCGGTCGACTCCAGCTTCGAGTCGGTCGACCTTGTCTTCGGTTCAATAGTTCTTCATTTTTGCTTCAAATCGTCTAAGTCTTCTCCAAATGTCCCATCTCGTGAGATCACTTGTTTATCTTGTTTAATAGTGCAAAAAGGTTTCAAAACCGTATAGAATGTGCTTATAAAATCGGTCAAAATATTAATACATCAATCATCCAACTCAAATTAAATTTTCAACAAATAAAACAACATATCTACATCCTGTTTTTCCTAAAAAAAATTAATTTCATTTTTTAAGTAAAAATCTATATGTTCCACTATCATCCATAACTAAAAATAAAATAAAAAGACTGCATCCCACATTCAGAGCAGCCGTGTCAAAGGTTAAGAACCGTAGGCGGTGTTTAAAAAATATTTGCAATCTACATAAACCTTCATTGTCTTTCCCAATTTTTACTTGTTTAATTTGGATTTAGGATTTAGGATATGATTTTGGGATTTTGGTAATTCTTTGCCTTTTTGCTATAATTATTGATTTAATGATATTTAATTTCTTATTCATGAAAACATTTTAAACACACATAAAACATGCATATGCAGACTCCTGAGACTCCTAAAATGCAAAGCATGAAAGTCTATCCTAAATGCATAAGAAATGAAACAGAGATGAGATAATTTGACTAAATCATACGGAAATTAGGCGTTAAAACACTCAATTTCTTATCTCATCAGTTTTGCTTTTCCTCAAGCAAACAAGATCGCCCACAAGAAAAGTTTGAATTCCTTTGAATACGGTTTCATAAATGGTATTGGCAATTTAGCTCAGAAATGCGAGAGTTCTGAGAATCATCTTATTCTTGAAAATTTTTTCTCCATTCCCTCATATTCTCTCTTTCATGAAAAATTTCCAAGGCATTTAATAAATTAAGCTCACTTAACCATCTCAACACACATGGTGAAACCTTGGCAGGGAAATCCACTAAAACAAGCTTGCTCGGCTTGGTGGAAAAGGATTTCGAAAGTTGTAGTAAGAATTTTTATTAGACATATGAGTTTTTCTCAAAAGGAACGGTACTTTCGCAAAATACTAAGAGCCAAGAACAATTGGTACATACAAGGTTTAGATTGTCATCTACCCTTCTACTCCCCCCTTTGTATTATACTCTAAATCTCAAACATCCATGGAGAATTTATTTCCCTTCCTAATCTACCCATAACAAAAGGCTTTGCCTTGATCTCTTTTTTTCGAACTTGCTTCCTTTTTCCAAGGAAATTTTTAGACTTCTCAGTTCATGGGAAGGTTGGTCGAAATTGGTTATAAGGTTCTACTCTTTATATTATGTCCTCTTTTCTTCAAATTTGAACTCATCCCATATGATTATTCCTAGATTCAGAGGATTTCCGTTCTTTTTTTTATTTGTTTCCCTAAAATACATTTTTTTATTTAACCATTGCTTCTCTTTATATTTCCTTTATTTATATATTATATATATATATAATATAATAGAGAGAAATATAATATAATATATTATAATAGATAATATATATATATATTCTCACACTAGTCTGTCCTAATCCTAGAATCAAACTCAATGGTGAATGAGTTTCTACATAACAGTCCTAACCTTGTCGTTCTCCAAACTCAACATGTTTTACAAAGTAAGCGTTCTGAAAAAGGCCTCACATTTTGCTCACAAGTAATGTCCGACTTGAACAAAAAAGTTCAGGTATAGGGTGTGGGTAACCATTGCTAGAATGGCCATTTGGATCCACAAGAGAGTGGTAAAAAGGTGTAAGAGGATCCAAATGTGAATCGAGTTACATAAAGGTTGCTTTTAGGGATTTCAATGCTTAAAGCTTTGATTTCAAACCATGTGTTATGAGGTCAAAGTTGTTTTGGTAATGTATTTTTTTTTTTTAAAGGTTTTGAAAAATCTGATTGAAAGATGAGCAATTTTCGCTTCCAAATGTTCGAATCAGTTCTCATTATTCGTATTTTTCTTTATAAAACCGTTTTTAGGATTTAGGATATGATTTTGGGATATGGTAATTTCTTGCCTTTTTGTTATAATTATTGATTTAATGATTTTTAATTTATTGTTTCCATGTAATTGAATATGGACTTTCATGAATTTGTCATTAGTTCGAGGTTTTATCTATATAATTGAGTAGATTTTATCCTTTGTCATTAGTTCGAGGTTTTATCTATATAATTGAGTAGATTTTATCCTTTATCTACCAATGATGTACAAAATTCTCTATTGTATGTCATTTGAGTTTATTTTTCCTTCTCATAATGGTTTGGTTTCCTGCTGAGTTTGATTTTAATTTTCTATGATTTGATTGGTATATTATCGTTTTATATGTTGCTAGGTCTATACCCGCACTACGCTGCGGGTTACTTTCTATTGTTGAAATCGAATACAATTATTTAGATCTATGGATGTTTATCTCATGTAATCATGTTTCTCTTCATGGATTGAGAAAAAGGAAGACGCAGTCTATATAAATAGTAAATGATTGGGTAGAGAGCTTTAAACTCGTAGATTCATACATATTCATCTATGTCCATAAAATATCATAATAATGTTCCTATGTGTATTTTCAAACTTGTTTTTGGTTTAATTGTTACTATCGGTTTCTTTTCGGTCTTGGACATGGCCACAACTCTGTTATGTTTTTAGTTCTAGACTTAAAAATATTTTGGTACTTCACACATCTGCTTCGTTTTATTTTAGAGGCCCACTCACACACCTGTAATAGTAACATTATCCACTTCTCATCATTTATCAAAAGTTACTTTCATTCTCAACATTTGTAACTTTATTATTAAAAAAGATTATTAACACAAACAAAGCCCAAAGCAAGTACATTGTAAAAATTTAGTTTGAAAATATGGGTAACCAAGTTTTAGATCTTCTATTTTAAAAAAATAATTTACATAATTTGATGAGATATAATTTGACCATATAAATGACAATGAACTTTTCTATTTTTTGCACTCTCTATCAAGCGCCACTTACATATAATCGAATCCATTAATTTTCTGCATGTATTCACATTGATAAGAGATTTACCATATTACAGAGGAGAAGACAAAGAGATTTTAACATTTGAACTTTTAGATTATATAATATCACTAGACTCCACAACTTCTTCTCCATTACTCTTCCAAGGCTTAGCTATGTTCTAAGACAATATCTCATCATGTGTTCATGTCTTCCTCTTTCTACACCCATATGATGACATTGACAACGTCTCCTCTTTTCTCTTTTCTTCTTCCTCTTTCTTTTCTCTCCTTCCTTTTTTCCTCCTTTTCCCCTTTTCCTTCCTTTCATTGACAATACATGTAAGCGTGTTTTGTTTCTTACTTTACTTTTATTTATTTGCTTTCAATTTCTACTTATATGTTCAAAACAAAAAAAAATGAGTTAGTTTCTTAGGGATTTTGTTCTTCGATTTCAACATTCCATTTTTGGAGAAACTAAAAGCTTCTTACAGAAAATGATACATAAGCATTGTTGTTTGATTAAAAATAAATGTTAATAATTACCAAATCTGTGAATTCAAATTGAAACGAAGCTAGACTTTAAACATAAGATCTTAGATCTAAATTTATATGCCAGACCTAATCCATATTTGATGAAAGACTTAAATCGAGAACCCTAAATAACCCCCCCCCCCCCATTTTTACAAAACTCACCTCAACGAATTTATTTCGAAACTAAGGCATTAAGAAATCATCGAGTATGCTTAGATTGGACTCTAATTGCGAAGCAATCTCCTTTGATTTAACATGTGAATCTCAATTTTGAAAAATCACGGAAGATCTTAGTAAACTTATATATATATATATATATATATATATATACAAAAATTCAAAAGAGAAAACTCGGAAATTGGAATTACCTATAAGGAAAGAGAGATACGACAAAGAATACACTGCTTCAGATCAAGATTTCGTTGGATTAAGTGTGGCGAAGATGAAGTGAAGAACATGAGAGGTGACGGAGATAAAGATTTTGTACGTTTATTGAGAAGCGAGGAAGGAAGGGTATTTTGTTTGTTGGTTTTACTTTAAAATAATACTAGATGATAGCTTGCGCTTAGCGCAGGGTGAGATTAAATTTTATTAATTTATACTAACATAAAAAAAAGTGTCAGTTAAAAAGACAACATGAACGCTCAATTGTTACCTTCTCTTATTAGTACTACAGTAACGACGTTAAAGGAAAAATATTGAAAAGTTGATGGTCATTTCCAATTAGAACATTTCCTTTGGCAAGTTATTTCATGATGTCTTTCGGTTTATCATTGTTGCATAACCAGGGTATTAATTGTGATATGACTTGCCCTGAGTGTGGAATGGATATTGAGACGATTAATCATACATAATTTGAATGTCCCCCTGCGATGCAGGTCTGGGTTTTATCCCCCATTCCAAATGGGAATCTATAATTTATCCCCCCCCCTCGGTGTTCTCAAATATGGACTACTTATTTTCAAGGATTCTAAAGGATTCAATACAGGTTTATCCTATTAACCCACTCTCATAGATTTTATGGTTTATATGTAAGACTCGAAATGATAAGGTCTACAGAGGTCTTGATCGAAAACCTTCGGATATTCTTAAACATGCTATTGGAGAGGCCCAAGTATTGGCTGATGCTTAGAGTTCACTGGCGGTGTGGGATCATGTGGTCCTACCTTCTCCGGATACGAGTTTTCAAATTTCTGGAAGCGTTTGTCAGATTGATGGATTGTGGAAGAAATATTGCCAATTTTCGGGTCTAGGATGGTGGCATAATAGCTTGTTCTCCTAAGCTACTTTTATGGGTGCCAAAGGATAGCGTTAGAGCTTATCCCCGTTATGAGATGGAGGCTCTCCTCTGGGCGATGGAATGTTTGATTTCCCATCAAGAAGCCATAGTAATTCTCCAGACAGACTGCTCGAAGCTAGTGAAGATGATTACGACGATGGAAGACTGGTCTGCATTTGCAGCCCCACTTGCTGATTTTCTACCCTCAGAAGGCAGTTCCAAGATTTTACACTCACACTTATTACTCGAAGACTTAATGGTAAGGTGGATTGCTTGACGTGTAGTGCTACTGCTCATGGTAGGGAGTCCTCCTACTATAAGTAGTGTTCTTCCAATTTGAATTCCAAACATTTTTATAAGTTATATTATTTCTATGATGTCACCAAGAAAGACAACACTTTGGTTGCATGAGCTTTACGAATAATGACAGTGTGTAATGGAAAGACAAAGAGTACAATTAAGATTATACTAAAAACCATAGGATTTAAGCGTTTTTAGGCATGATGGTAAAATTTTAAATTTAACAAACAACTATCTATTGAATTAAAGTAAACTAAGATTGGTGAAGAAAAATTACAAATTTATCATCTTTCGAATTTTTTTTTAAATTACCTTGAAAACTACATTTCATAGTTTGTTATCTTTGTCCAAAATAAGTATCATTTTGACGTTACCCTAGGTAAAGCTACATATAACTGTCTATGTGAAAAGACCAGTCTTGGCAACAACAATCCAACATTGAAAGAATTTGAACTTGGATTTTATTGATTGTCATTTTAAAAGTAATTGCCAATGGGAATTATCACCTTCCCATCCTAAAATGATATTTTCCTCCAGTTGGTGTACTACTCACTCTGGGAATATGAACTTTTTGGGTGTGTTTATTACCAGTGATTAGTGTTGCTTCCACAGTGTGTCTACTTAACTATGTTATAAATAACCTAGTCTCATTACCCAACCCGCCTTTTGGATCGATATTTCTAAGCAACATCATATAAGCTACAACTTTCAACTTAATACTATGGTTAGGCATACCATGCACTTTAGTTTTATTAAGGAAATCTAGCGGATACACCTCTTTATCACTTGAGTTTGAATCAGTTGGATCTATACTATCAAAATTTAGGTAAACCCTTCCATCAACTAAAATATAGGAAACATGCGTTGATGTTGAACCATTTAAGTTTATTAAAATCAAACATTAACAATGAATAACGAATAGTGATATGTGGTAGCAAATTAAGCATGTGATCGTTAACCATGTCATCATTGGTTGGACATACTATGCTCTATCTTGGTAAAAGTATGGATCATGTGATTATACAAATCCATGTCCGTAAACCGACTCCACTATAGATATAACCGGATTGCTACAATCAGTTATAAAAAGCTCTTCTAAAATGTCAATCACAACCTCTCCTAAATTCGTCTCATTAATTCAACCATCTCAAATAGCGAATAACCATTTAGAAAATTCCATTATCTTTTTCTTTATGTTACTATCGATACCACCAAACTAACCTCGTATTCTTGGTCATTCTTAATATTTGCAATTAGCCAAAATATTAGAAGGATTTAATAAAGTCATTACAATATGACGTAAATCACCACAACATACTATAACTTTACCATCAAAGGAGTATTTTTCTCTTCTGTCTTCAGTATGTCACACATGCTACGATCCAAAGTCTGAAAACAATGATAGCTCATCATTGGTGCTTCATTCCTTATTTTAAATAAGCCCCACTTACCAATTCTGCAAGGTCTAAACCTGCTTTCATATTTCAGATAGAAAACTCTTCAGAATTTAAAAGAATTCCAAATCGTGAATATGTTGTCCTTCCTCCAGAAAAAAGAAGCAATGAAGCAATGCCCTATTTGCAACATTTAGAACAATTTCACCTTTACTCCTCTAAGCAGTTGATAGAATCGTCCAAAAATTTTGTTTCCATGTTCCCTCGAAAACGCATAGGAAAAATATACCTCCATCACCATTGGAAATAGCATTCATGATGGTATCTTCTCATCGGCTAATTTTATGAAAAAATCGTGGTAATCTTTAACCAACTTATCTTTGGGGTAATTATGTTCATTGAAAAATAGTATATCAAGTGATCTCTGCCATAGGTTGTCATGTGGAAGAGGCATACCTTTAAATATGCCTAATGAACTTCTTTTGCTTCGAAAAATTAACTCAATCTCAAACAAGGAGATATGGAATATATACATTGTTATCACTTGAAAGGAATCTAATGGATATCATAACTATAATTTGATGAACATATTTTTTATTTATACAGGTCAAAAGAATAAGTCATCACGTTTTACGATACCATATATTTAATTTCAATTTTAAATTGACTTAACGAACACTCCATTGTAATATATTTTTTAAATCAACTTGATCTAAATATTTGGCTAACACTAAACTAAAATACATGCAAAATCAAATAATTGAAACTCAAGCTATGTTTCTTGTAGTTGGAAAGGAATCTAAGACATTTGTAATCAAACTTGATATGGTCTTCCCTAGTAGATAGATTTCCGTCAAATCACGCAATAAACTATCAAATATAATCTTGAAAATTTGACTACAAATGTTTGGTCAATCTTCGGATCTCAGATGTCGGCTTTCAACATACCGATATATTTTAGGCCACTTTGGGTTGCATGTGAAAGTTATAAAAAGATATGGGAACCCACAATATTTGCTACAGTATTTGCATTCAGATACTTATTCTGCATATACCGAGCACCACCTGTGTAAGATGCATGTATGATTATCCTTTATCTTTGGTTGGATAGATAAGTACCATCGTTTTATGCCTCAACTAAATTAGAATTTTTTTTTTTTTCTCGTAGGTTCTTCGTAAATAACGTAAATGTTATGCTTCAATCATGGTAAAGATCTTTTAGAAACTACAAACCCAAAAAAAAATTATGTACAATTATGTAAAATTATATACTTTTACTGATCTTTTAACTGGAAGAAAATATCATTTTACTGATCTTTTTGAAAAAAGTATATAATTTCCTAGAAAAATGTATAATTTAATATGTGGTTTTTGAAAAAAAGTATATAATTTAATATGTGGATTTTTAAAAATATCATATTGTACATTTAATAACATGTAAATGTAAAGTAAGAGTTTTTTTGAATTTGGAATGATCCTTAATTCCTAATATATTGGTTTTCAATAGACCAAACTACTCGGGTAAGGAGAGTTTTTTGATGATGTTATTTTCCCACAATTTTTAAAGTGATTTTTTATTTTTTTACTTCATTAATTTTCCCTTTTTTGGTCACACCATATTTTTTTACCTTTTAATTGGTCTATTTAATTTACAACTTGATTTCTAATTAATCTGGTTCCGTTTAAATTTTAATTGACTCATATTTCTTTTATTTAAAAATTCTGATAATCAAGAGATACTGAAAAACTAATTATATAAACTTACTCAAATTTAACTATAATCACAATAAAAACAAATTTTCAACCTCTTTAACAGTAATATGTAATATAGACCAATCGCGTAGTGTAGCATGAAACTTTTATCATGTATGATTTATACAATAAAGTAAGTTTTCAACCTCTTTGACCATTAGTATGCCTACTCAAATAAATAAATAAATAAATCGATTTGATGATCACTTTATTTCCAAATTCATAAATCTCGATATTTAAAACTTTACTTAATATTTTTTATTCCTAAGTTGTTTAAAAATAACTATGAGGCTCTGAACCAAAATTGGAGAAAGGAATGAGAAGGAACATTACATTCCCTTCATTCTGAATTTTCTTTACCATTTGTAAGAATGTTACATATAATTTCTCTTCATTCCTTATTTTTAGAGGAGATTAATGAACAAATATATTGCTTATCAAATTAGTTAAGGAATAAAAGGATTTTTTTCTATTCCTTCAATACATTTATACCTTATAAATATTTTTCATATCATTTTCTTCATTCTTTTTCCTCTTCGTTCATGTTATTCCTCAAGTGGTCACCAGACGGAACCTAAGATAATAATTTGTTTTACAATGCAAGAATAATGGAGAATTGTGAAAAGTTGTATGGACTATTTATAAAATCGTAGTGTAGCAGACCTGAAAATAATCGGTAATAAGAAATTATATTTATTTATTTTTATGCAAGAATATATAAGAAATTACAGTAACGGTAATTTTTTTAAAAATGTCATCAATGTGTTAGATTTTTCCGAAATAATCAGTAGTTACAACCGTATCATTTTAGGGATTGATATATTCGAATTTGAAATTACATTTAAAGAGAATTGAATGTGCCAAAAAATACATAGTAAACTAACTAATTAGAAGCTACTAAAATCCTAATTAAATAAATAAAAAATACTCAGAAAAATGAGAGGCCGAAACGTCAACAAAATTGGTGGTTTTATTATTTTTGTGAAGAGAATTATTATCGTTAAGATTATAATGACTTAGGTTAAAATTAGAAAGTTAAATTAATGGTGATTTGAAATTTCCTTATTTATTATGGAATTTTTACTGCCGACATTTTAAAAAAATTCAAATTAATTCGGACATAGAGATTTAGGGGATGTGAGATTTTATGCAGAAAAATTAGAATGAATTTAGTTATGTATTATTAGAAATCATCAAAACTTTTCTTGTACTATAAAAATTAAATTTAAACTGAGAGATTCATGAGATATTTATGTCGATAATTAAAGTAAAAATAATTTGGTATTGATTGCTTGTTGAAAATATCCATAAACGAATATATATTGAATTAAAAAAATAAAAAATCCTTAAAAATATAGACATGTGAATAAAAGTTATATTCTTTTAATATATAGTATATGTAATGTAAAATAAGAAATAATATATGGAAATTAATTTTTTATTATATTAAAATCGTCATAAAACATGATTCTACCAAAAGTAATTTCAATGGAATATTTATTTGATGATAAATATAGATATTAGCAAGATTTGGGAATTTCATGACCATTAGAGGAATTCAAATTAACAAAGAATCAGTTTATTTATTTATTTATGGTAATTGTTGAGTTGTAGTATTGCATATCTTGTTATCAAATACATCGGCACCATGTATTTTTAATGGGTGCTTAAGAAAGTTTGAAAATCTTGTATCACAAATGATACAACATCAGGTTGGTATATTATTCTACACGAATACATATATTTTTATTTTTAAATTGAATTTTTCTTTTTATTAAGTTGTAGAATGGGATTTGTTTAATTAATTCAGATTTTTTTTTAAAAAATGTTATAATGTCAAGATATAAATAAAGGCTGCTTTATTGAAGATTAATAAAAAAACTTAAATTAAATTGTTTGGTCTAAGCAAAAAGAAAAAGGCGGAATAATAATATAAATAAATCTGATTGTTGATTTATATCCATTTACTCCATGCTTCTATTTTTCATCGGGTCTGGCTCTTCCATCACACTTTCCATTTATATCTGCAAAATTTAAAACAATTTTAGTTTAATATGTTGTAAGAAAATAAAATATATAAATTTTTTGCATGTGAACATGAGAGATGATCAAATTGATGAAACTAAAAGAAAATGAAAAATATGAGAGATGATGAAATAAATAAAAACTAAAGATTTATACGAAAAAAATATGATGAAATACTAAATTTATCTATCGTGAAAATGAAAAATTAAAAAATTATGAGAGATGATGGAAGAAATAGGATGAAACATAAAATTACAAAATTATGAGAGATGATGGGAGAAATAGGATGAAACATAAAATTAAGTTTTTGATTGTTCTTGAAACTGTGGAGAAAACTTAGAAGAAGCATTTCTATTTATAAGTAGGTGAGTAGGATTCAACAAAAAGATTCAAATGGTTTGGGTGAGTGGTTTCCGTAAATTTAGTAGCTAAATCTTAGGAATATATTAATTAGTAAACTATTCTGAATAAATTCACAATCTTAAATGCATTTCTGAATTTGGAATATATTTAAATTCAAATTAAAATATGAATAAAAATAAAAAGAAAAATCAAAAATGGTGAGAAAAAAAGAGGAGATGACATGTGGCAGAAAATGCTCCTCCTTTAATATATTAGAGATGATGTGTAAATTTATTATGTTTTGATTGGTTATTGAAATCTATCTTTTTAAATGAAGTGACAGCTCCTCTCAACACAAGGTGGCTGATGTGGTAAGGATGAAGAGATTTGATTTTCTCTTTATAGTATTGATTAATAAAAAAATTTAGGAAAAAGAATCTTTTTTAATTGTGAATTCTCAACTTTTTGATGGTATTCTCGTATTTTTATTTAATAAAAATAGTTTTCTAAACTTTAAAAAATAAGGGCTAACTTTCAAATTATGAAAGATTTTTAGATTATTAAACAAAATCTCTCTAATTTTAAACCAATTTTTTTTATATAAAAGATAGTCAAATTACTTAATCTCTCTTGTTATATATTTAAATTAAGATTACAACTTTAAACAAAAATATTCCAATTTCAAATTTAATCTAATCGAAAAATAAATGTAAGTTTGGTTTAAAATTGATAAATAGCCAACTGTTTAAATTCTTTTAAACTTTGCACTAAACCAAAATATAATAAAAATGACTTTTAAATGCAACAAAACAAAGATAAAAAAAAATCTTACTCACTAATAGACATCGATTTATAAGTGAGTTTAATTGAATAAATTTGATTAGTAACAAAGAATAGAAGAGGTACGGTGGACGTGAGTTTTTTTCAATGTTTAAAAATATTGGTTAGTTAAAGTTTTTTAAACACTTGATTAGTATTACTCAAGATAAAGTAATGTCTCGAATGATAAAAAGAAGTTAATTACATTTAGGAAAAGAAGTTTATTTGCTCTTCAAAATTTTTAATTAAAAAATTGGCCGAAAACGAAGGCTTTTTTTTTCTCACATAGCCTCGGCCCTGCCCACATTTCCAATCCTCTTTTACATGCTCCAGACTCTCACCCACCTCTTTTAAGTCAAAAACAAAAACTACCTAAACAAGCAAACCCCCATTATATGTACCTAACGACCCTCTCCACGACCTCTTCTTCGAAGCCTTTCAATTCAGTTTTTATTTGCTTGTCTTTTACACCTTGTAGATCAAATATTTTCGCTGATGTCATCCCCAAAGATGTGCTGTGTAACTTCATTGTAGCTCCACGCCCACAGACAATGTTTTAGAGCTAGGTTTCTATCTTAATATATATATGACCGACTTTGTAATTTTATCTTTAGTAAGATCAGACCAAGAGTGCATGGTAAGTCCGATTTAGGCGTAGTTCGAGCTTTAACTTGCACGTACATAATTAGGACCAAATTTATGTTTTTATCCTTGGCCATGACTGAAAACGTCTAATGGGCCTGACTTAAATGTTCGGTTGAGCTTGGGATGGATGAGAGGTGGGCTCGACTTATGCACTTCATCCTTAGTCGGAACTAAAGGTGCAGAGTGGGACCGACTTAGCTATCAATCGATCTAGGAAAATGCCATATGGACTCGACTTAGGTGTCTAGAGCATTGAGTTCTACTTTATCATACCCAACATATTGAAGACCCGTATTATTTCACTACTGCATTCTTGGGGAACTTGTGTAGGACGGATTCGATTTTAAATACCTTTTGATGCATAGGCTATACTTTATCGAGCTTCAGAATCGCCAATCGTGGGTTAGTTTAACACTTCATTCATGGGAACGCATACGAGCGAACCCAGATTTAATCGAGTACCTGATCAAGGAACCGATATATGTTTTAAAGTTATATTAGTGAAAAGATCTCCCTATACGAACCGATCAGCCTAATCCGATGGGCGAATTGAAGTATTGAATAACGCCTGGATGTTCAAGTTTGATGGGTGATGTTGATGGTGGGGTTACCACCCTTTATCAATAGTTTGGTAATAATTGAGGTTCGGTCCCTACCGACCTTTTCCTAGTGATTTATCAGGTTGTAAGCCCCTTCGATAGGAATGGAACCCTCGGCCCAGATGACCGAGGGACACCTCGGTGAAGAATGATCGGATTTAGTATCTGAAGCGGGGGGTGTAAACAACTTCGTCCGAAGCCGAAGTCTAAGCTCAGACAGAATAAGATCAAATCTTATCACCGATTCCCTGATCTTGGAAAAATGGAATATTTCCATTTTTCCGAGGTTAGCTCATGGGCTTAGATAACCGACTACTAGGATATATAAATACACACCCCCCCCCCCCTTCACAAATTTAATTCATTCAGAATCGGGGAGAAGAATTACTAGATTTCCTAGGTTTAATACTTCTCTTTGATAAAGTTAACTCGGCATTCCGAGTTAACACCCTTGTAACCGATATTATCAATAAAAGTTTCTTTTTCCGAGGTTTCTCTTTTTGTCTTTTACTTAACTTATTCCAAAAAACAAACCCCTCTAATTATAAATAATCAGAACTCAAATAAGGAAAAGAAGAGAAGACCTAGTTTTCTACCAATTAATGTTTTCCAGTTTCGGAAAAATATGACAACGGGGTTGTAAACCGAAGTTTGGTTGATTCGAATGTAAAAATAGTTTCGGAACCACGATTTCGAGTTTGAGCGATGTCCGGTAAGTATCTTCCTTTGAGGTTTGATATCAATTTTGAAGGCTCCCTCTGGGTTTTCACAGGCTGAGAAGTTCGTTAATTCCTCTAGCTTCCAAGAATTTAGTCGAACGCCACACCGAGCAGCAAGCACTAGCAGCCCAGTAATAATATTGACTGATTTGGGTGTTAATTGGGGCATTGCCATTCCCCGACGAGCGCAGTAACTCACCATTAGTTGCAGAATTGGAAACCAGAGATGATCTTCGAAGAATAAACTTTCATAAAGACAGATGTAACCCGGTGGCGAGGTCCAAGGTCTCTGGTCGATCCTCGAAACTAGGATCTCGATCTCATCGGGACTCTGAGCTTTCCTTTTCATTCTTCCAATCTCGGATTTAGAAAAAAAGGAATATCCGACATCTGGGATGTTCGGCCATGAGATTGTGTTTTCAGAAACCGAAACCTTGGGATTGTTTCTTTCAGTCATTACTAAAGGAAAAATATTAGCGGTTCAGAGAAGGAGATCGAAGATTACCTCGGAGAGTGGAGAAATGATTGTGGGATGATATAGGAAGAATGAATGACGGTTGACGCTTCGTTTTATGCGTCGGAGGGATTTGATTAGCTACCGTTTCAGGCAAAAGGAGGAGTCGTTCCTTTTCATTTATTTTTGCTTCTATTCAAAATGACACGTCATGGGGGAGTTGAAAGGTTTTGAGGATATCGAGGAATTAGCGCGTAGGAGACTGTTCATTTTCTGCGATCTTTCCCGCCATATTGAAGGACGAAGTCGAAGGAAAGGGAGAAGATTCAAGACTATTGAAGACGAAGATCGAATGCAACCAAGTTTCATTTATCGACAAACTATTAAATTATAGAAATTCGTCAACTCTACTCGAAGACATCCTCGGACGATCTGGGGGGACTTACTGTTGATGGCGGAGTTACCACCCCTTATCAATAGTTTGGCAATAATTGAGGTTCGGTCCCTACCGACCTTTCCCTGGTGATTTATCAGGTGGTAAGTCCCTTCGATAGGAATGGAACCCTCGGCCCAGATGACCGAGGGACACCTCAATGAAGAATGATCGGATTTAGTGTCTGAAGCGGGGTTGTAAACAACTTCGTCCAAAGCCGAAGTCTAAGCTCAGACATAATAAGATCAAACCTTATCACCGATTCCCTAATCTTGGAAAAATGGAATATTTACATTTTTCCGAGGTTAGCCCATGGGCTTAGATAACCGACTACTAGGATATATAAATACACACCCCCCTTCACTAATTTAATTCATTCAGAATCGAGGAGACGAATTAATAGATTTCCTAGGTTTAATACTTCTCTTTGATAAAGTTAACTCGGCATTCTGAGTTAACACCCTTGTAACCGATATTATCAATAAAAACTAGCTTTTCCGAGGTTTCTCTTTTTGTCTTTTATTTAACTTATTCCAAAAACAAACCCCTCTAATTGTAAATAATTAGAAGTTGAACCCAGTCTCAACATATGAGCTATGAGAACCGTTTCGTGTCGAAAAGCTAAGTCCGGTGGGAAAGCTGTGAGAACCATAACACAAGATAAAGGATGGTTAAGTTCAATGGGCAAACTGTGAGAACCATTTAATGTTGAATGGTTAAGCTCGGTGGGCGAGCTGTAAGAACCATAACATAGATTAATATTGAATAAAATAATTTTTATTAATATCATAGTTGATCTCGAGGTGGGCTGCCTACGTACCCAGAGGAGATCAAGTCGAGCCATACATATTACATAACTAAAAGATTAAATTTGCGAACAGTTTGAAAATCTGGAAAGCCTTCATCTTTCCGACTTCCATCTTCAGAATCCGCGAGTACTCTTCTTCGACCTCCTTTCTTGGTAATTTATTTCCAGAAAGAGTTCCCTAAGGATCTCGACAGACGTTGGTCGGCTCTTACTCATAATGGTTACTATTGAAGGATTGTCGATAGAAATGACGTTTTCTTACGCTGCTCCGCTGGTAATAGGACATTTTAGCATCCTAAGACAACCATTTCATGCTGATTTAGGTTTCATTTTCACCCATTTAGTTCTTTTCATGCATCATTTTTGCCACTTTAGGAACATTTAGATTTTAGGAACCTCAAATTGCATTTGTATTTGGTTTTGGTGTTTATTGATGCCACATGAGTTTCATGGGGACTAAGTAGGTGATGGGAAGCCTTTGGATTGGACCCAGTTATCGAGAGAAGTAAGAAAGAATTAAAGAAAGAAGCATAAACCAGCGTATCGACCTCCTATTAGTCGATACGAAGGAAGAAAGAACAAGCTACATCGACCCAACAACGTTCGATATGGACGGGAGACACGCGTGAGGCACAAGAACCGACTCTGGTTTGTATTGGCCCCATATCGGTCGAAACGACCAGCTCATAACTGTGAAAATTTATGATTTTACCCATGCCATCTTAGAGACTTATAAATAGTGGCATTATGTACTAAAGTTTGGTTAGGTTAGAGAAGATGTGAAAGCGGATTAGAGATTCGTGAGCGCAAAGGTAAATTAATATTTCATTTAGATTAAAATTAATGCAAGAACTAGGATTGATCACTCTAATTCTTGATTTATGGATTTTTACATTTCCGAGGTGTTTGATGTTAATCGAAAGAGAATTGGTATTGATATTGGATAAGGACTATTGAGCCTCGATCGGTTTTTTAATAGTAATACACTTGATTTCATCTGATATTGACCTTGGATTAGGAACATATTGGATGATGTGGGGTTTTACGCATAATGTTTTGCTACCATCTAGATAACATGAAGAATGTCTAGTTACACAAGTAGAGAAAGTATTTGATTGTCGATGCATCCGCATGAGAAAATCCAATAACCATGAAGGGGGAGTAGTTAAACAGAGCTAATTTGATCAACTACTAACATAAACAGAGAGGAGTCCGTTAACCCACAACATCATGCGAGCGCGGGTACCACTCAATGATAAACTGAGACTCCCAACCTAGGACGGAACCGGAGATCCACCGGTCTACATGAGAGCATTTTTAGTTAAAGTCGGACGAGCCGAGTTCTAAAGAGGAGAGGAGGATCAAGGAAGATGTCAACCTCTTCTTGGAGAGCTTAAGAGGGGATGCCCAAGTTTGGTTTACTAGTCTACCCCCTGATTCAATCAGTTGTTTCGCCGAGCTTCGAGAAGCTTTCTTCCAACAATACATGTTGCACCTGGAACAACAAGCTACCGGATCAGACTTCTACGCAGTAAAGCAAGGACCAAAGGAGCCACTCCGAGGTTTTATTAAAAGATTCAAGGTGATTTACTCGCGACTGAGGATAGACGATGATCTAGCAATCGGAGCACTCAGTGCGGCAACGTGGTATCAATCGAGGTTTGGGGACGAGTTTTCTGCTCATTGTCCCCAGCCCATGAACGACGCATTTTACCGAGCAAATACCCACATAAGAATCGAAGAGAATCGTGCCCAAACTTGCGAAAGTGCATGGATCCGTTAAAATAAAAAACGATATGAATCCGGAGGAGAAAGGAAAAGGACGACGAGTAGAAATAGACCAATCTTGGAAAGATAAGTCTTTGACGTCCCGTTCTTCCGAGATATCAAGTATTTGACGCTTAGTCTCCGCCAGTTCGGTGATTAGCCGAGAGTTTTCTTCGAAAAGAGCTTTCTCAGCATCGAGGGATCTCCCCTTTAAACCTTCATTCTCGGATAGAAGGGAACCAATCCTCAAGTCAGGATCGGCAAGCCTCTTCTCATACTGAAGAAATGATTGACCGATAAAGTCCACCAACTGAAGTATAAAAAAATTATTAAATACAGGAGAAGTATAAGAGAGAAAAATGTTTGGGTTGGTGACTTACCCTAAAGAGTGAACAGGATAGGGCTTCTAGAGTATCTGATTCGCAAAAAACTTCGGGTAGACGACTATCGTAACCACTCGCCTTTTGCAAGAGCTCGGTGCATTTCTTCTTATCTTTAAAAAGCATGTCTACACCGTCAAATTCGAATTGGAATGCGTGTTGTTGCTTTACCGGCAAGATAAGCTTCTTGTTCTCAACGTTCTTCTTCTTAGCAGCTTCAACCTTCTGCTTTTTGGCGGCCTCGGAGTTTTGTCTCCTTCTCGGAAGAAGATCTTGATTACTGCCAGAAGCACCTTCGGGGTTTGTTCTTTTCATTTTAAGAATATGATCAATCTTTTCCCAATCTTCTCGTCCTAGAAGATTTTTTACAAAGTAAGTAATAGTTTGGAGAATAATTTGAGAAGTTCGGAGAAAACATACCGGCCCAAGATCAGGCTCTGTAGAAATGTACAAGGAGAATGTCGCCCCACCGAAGTTCTCTTTCCTTTTTGAGTTTTTCGAATTCTTCAGAGAAGTTTAGTGGGAGAGCTCGGAAGCAGCTTGGTTTAACTGCAAAATAGCAAGACAGGGTTAGAATCCGAATTGAGAAAGAAAGAAAAGACCTAGTTTCTACCAATTATGGTCTTCCAATTTCGGAAGATTGTGGCATCACGTTTATAAACTGAAGCTTGGTTGATTCGAACGTGAAAGTAGCTTCAGAACAATGATTTTGTGCCTAAACGAAGTCCAGTAAGTATCTTCCTCTTTGGTTTGATATTAGTTATGAAGGTTCCCTTTGGGCTTCGGGAAGCCGAGAAGCTCGTCAATACCTCTAGTTTCCAAAAATTTAATCGAACACTACATCGAGCGGCAAGTACTAGGAGTCCGGTGATGATTTTGACCGAGTTAGGTGTTAGTAGAGACATTGCCATTCCCCGACGAGCGAAAAAGGTTACCATTAGCTGCGGGATTGGGAACCAGAGATTAGCTTCAGAGAAGAAGCTTTCATAAAGACAGACATAACCCGGTGGAGAGTTCCAAGGTCTCTTGTCGGATCTCAGAATTAAGATTTCAATCTCGTTGAGATTCTGAGATTTCTTTTTGATTTGTCAGATCTCGGATCTAGAAAAGAGAGAGAATCTGACGTCTCTGGGATATTCGGCCATGAGATCGTGTTTCCAGAAACCGAGACCTTGGGATTGTTTCTTTCAGTCATCGTTAAAGAAAGAATGTTAGTGATTCAAAGAGGAAAATCGAAGATTACCTCGAAGCGTGGAAAACTGGTTACGGGAAGAATTGACCGTGAATTGAGGGTTATATAGGAAGTGAGAATAATGATTGACGCTTCGTTTTCAGCGTCGAGAGGATTTTACTAGCTAAAGTTTGGGGGGGGGGGAAGGAGGCGCTTTTCTCTTTCATTTATTTTTGTCTATTTTCAAAGCGACACGCCATGAGTTGAAAGGTTTTGTGACGATCGAAGAATTTGCGCGTGAAACGAATAAGGCTTTTCATTGACTGCTCCTTTTCCCGTCATATTGAAGGATCGAGATCGAGAAAGATGATGAAGATTCAAGACTTTTGAAGATAAGGATCGACCAACGCCGAACTTCATTTATAGACAAACTGTTTAATTTGGAAATTCGCCAAGTCTACCTGAAGACATCCTCGGACGAACTGGGGGGGGGGACTTAGTGTTGATGGTGGGGTTACTACCCCTTATCAATAGTTTGGCGATAATTAAGGTTCGACCCCTGCCGACATTTCCCTGATAATTTATCAAGTCATACGTCCCTTCAACAGGATTAGAAGCCTCGGCCCAGATGACCGAGGGATACCTCGGTGAAGAATGATCGGATTTTAGTGTCCGAAGCGGGGGTGTAAATAACTTTGTCCCAAAGCCGAAGTCTAAAGCTCGGATAGAATAAGATCAAATCTTATCACAGATTTCCTAATCTGGGAAAAATAGAATATTTCCATTTTTTCGAGGTTAGTCCATGGGCTTAAATGACCAACTACTTAAAATATATAAATACACCCCCCCCTTTCACTAATTTGATTCATTTAGAATCGGGGAGAAGGATTACCAGATAACCTAGGTATAATACTTATCTTTGATAAAGTCAACTCGACATTCTGAGTTAACACCTTTGTAACCGATATAATTAATAAAGTTCTTTTTTCCGAGGTTTCTCTTTTTGTCTTCTATTTAATTCATTCCTAAAAACAAACCCCTCTAATTACAAATAATTAGAAGTTGAACCCAGTATCAACAATAAGCGATGGAGGAACACATTTTGTTAACAAAGTACAAATAATTGGTCACGCTACTAAAATCTTATGTTGTAAAACACAAAATCTCAACTGCTTATCATTCTCAAACAGCATGACAAGTAGAAGTATCAAACTGCCAGATCAAACTTATTCTCAAGAAAATAGTTTACAAGTCAAGAAAAGACTGGTCGAACAAATTAGACACTGGTTTATGGGCCTACCGAGCAGCTTACACAATGTTTATTGGCACTACACCATTCAAATTGGTGCACGGGAAACCATGCCATCTCCCAGTCGAGTATAAAGCCTCGTGGGCAACTAAGTTTCTGAACTATGGCATCAAAGATGTGTCTGAAAAACGACTGATTCAACTTGAGGAGTTCGACGAGATAACAATGAACACATATGAGAGCGCAAAACTATACAAAATAAAGACCAAAGCCTACCATGACAAAAAGATAGTAAAAAAAGAATTCAAAATATGCGACAAGGTTTAGCTATTCAACATGTGCATAGGATATTTGATAAAAGAAAACTAAGGTCTAGGTGGAATGAATCATTCATGGTAAAATATGTACGTCGTCTGTACGGAGCACTAATCCTCTACAAAGAAATTTCGAATCAATACTTCGTAGTAAATGGTCATCATTGCGAACTATACCATGAAAACAATAACCTAAGTCCCGAAGTAATACCACTGGTGGACCTTCCCACCACCTAAATCCCGAAAACAATGAATGTCAAGCTACGAGAAATTAAACAAACGCACTTAGAAGGCAATCCCATATTATCTTTGTAAATAAGCAATAATTTTTTAATTTTTTTGCATGATTTTTTTTTTTTTGAACTACAATTTTTTTCTTTCTAAGATTAGAAAATGCATGCCAACCTGAGGACAACTTCATGAGTTCGGGGGAGGAATTAATGAAAGAAGGAAGAGAAAATGGAGTAAAAAGCATGTGCATCAGCCTTGTATAACCGATAATGTTTTTTTTATCGGGTGTATATCGGTCGATACGTCCGACTGTAAAGAAAATTTTAAACTGGCGGGCATCAACTCCATATCAGTCAATATGCTGAATTCGATCCGCAGAAAAAATGATAAATAATAAAAATATATGTTTCAATTCTATTTTTACGGTAAAAAAACGGAACCCACATCGATATTACTCCTCCAACATTTACCCTTCCCCATAAACACCTTTCATCTTCCCCAACACAACTCCTTTCTTATTCTTCACCAAAACTTTCACTTCCTCTCATTCCTTCTCATAATTTTCAAAGAGGAAACTTGTTTTTCAAAGCAATAACTTGAATTTTGCAATTACGCGATTTCACATACCAAATCACTCATTTCAGGGTAAAATTAATTGAAACCTTTTTAAAAAAAAAAAAAAAAAAAAAAGAGATTTCTAGGAAATTAATGGAGATTCAAGGTGAAATTTTAGTGATTTTGTAAGTTTTGGGAGGTGGAATCAACAATTTTTTGCCTAGGTCGGATTTTCTCAACGATTTCGAGTTCTAAAGCTTTAAGTTTTCAAATCGTTCGAAATCGCATCGACCAATTTAATTGAGTCTCCAAAACAGCCATATTGACAGATACCAAATTCTTGTATCGGGTGATACAAACTTCATATCGTTCGATACCAACGAAACATACGAATTAATTCGATTCTTTGTCAAATCTCGCAGAAATCAAACATCGAAATGGCAAGGAAAAGCGGTTCTAAGAAGGCTCATGGACCTAGTAGCAAGGAGAAGCCAAAGAAGAAGGTTTCGGTTTAGAAACCGAGAGACTACGATTTACCGAAGAAGAGAATTACTCTGGCGTGGAGCAAAACAGAGGTAAAAAATTTGAAGCTTCTACAAGAGATAGAAATCGAGTTGCCGAGATTCACCGACAAGAAAGCTCTCAAGGAAAAGGCTATTCTTCAAGACGTGAGCAATTTTCTCAAAAGAATGGAATGTGTTTCATTCCTCCATATGCAACAATACATGTACCCCGAGGTTACGAGGTACTTTCTAGCTACAATCCGAGTAAACTACGACGCGCCAACGCCAATTGAGGGAGACGTAGACGAGGAAGAGCCGAAAATGAGGGATAGTCAAGGGAAAATTCACTTTTGATTGGGAGAGAAGAACTATCGGTTTACAATCACCCAATTTTCCAAGCTCTCGGGTTCAAAAACGGATACTTTCGCGCTTTCGAGTTCAGCTCTTACCCATCCATTCTTTGGTCATTTCTTGGAGACGGTGCAAAAGCCCGAGTTTCTCTTGATCAACAAGGCTCTAGAAGAACTCAATGTCTACAAGCTGCTCAACGAAATCAATATGGATTTCCTTTTACTACAATCCTTCCCCAACATCATGGACAAGGCGAGAGAGGGTAAATGCTCGCTTGGTATCTTCATAGGCGGGGTCATAACCGCCCTTTTGACAAGATTGAGGATTGATTTTTCGAGAGAGTGTTGGAAACCTGACATCCGCAAGATGGACTTCCCATAGCCACGATGAAATTTGCGGTGGGAAGAAGATTGGTAGACGGCGAAACTAGGATCAACCATGAATAGCTCACAAGAAGAGGCGCCCTGAGACATTACTTTTTGCCCAATGCTTACGTGCCGTCAACCTCGAGGAGAAACATCCGTTTTGAAGTCTCGCAAGCTCTACTCATCAATGTGGAGGAAAACGAAGAAGGGATTCATGAATAGGAGGTGAGACACAACCCGATTTTTGAAGAAGAAGTGAGGCACAACCCGTTGTTCATGGAAGAATAGGAAGACAAAGAGATGTTTGACATGCTGGACTATGACGAGGAGGACAACTAACTTCAAATAGAGGCTTGTGCACCAATACTTAAGATGCTCGGGAGTGAAAAAACCTAGACTCTAGATATTTCCTCAAATGTTCGAGTATCAAGGGAGAAGGAATGAGGTCGCAACTCTATGGTTTAAGAAAACTTTCAAAGCAATCTGACACCTAGTCTCAAAGGTCAACAAGTTGAAAGCGGATTCGAGCGCGCTCGAGAACGTGCACAGAGATTTAAAGACGAAGCATTCGAGTACCCCATTTCAAGACGAGGGATCTCATTCTTCGAACCACAACCTCACCGCAGCTCCTCTTCTCACGACACCACAGAAAAATGAGTATGGAAAAGAGTACACGAAGAAGCTTCGGATTCATCATCCGACGAAGTGTGAACACCAAGGTACCAGACCAAACTTGTATATATTTCATTTAGCATTTCTCATAAGTTATTTTTACATTGTCTATCTCTATATGGAATCGAAACACCGAGACGGTCTGGTTCAAGTTCAGGGGAAGGATATAATTATTTAGGATTCATCACTTTATTCATTAAACAAGATAAAAATATAAATAAAACATAAAAACAAAAAAATAAAAAAAAAGACAAAAAAAAATGTCGTTCATAAGAAATATTGTATCGACCTCGCGCTGGTCGATACTTGTCTGATGCAAATTTTATGATGTTATTATATATTTTCAAGTTTTTTTAAAACATTTTTCTAACCATTTGAGCATTTATGAAGTCTCATTTTAGGACATCTTCTCATGATGAACAACTGTTAGGAGTTTTTTTGGGACTATTAACCCAACATCGGTCGATATATGGAGGAAGATATGGAGGGAAGACACGCGTGAGGTACAAAAACAGACTTTGGTTCGTATCGATCCCCTATCAGTCGATATGATCAATTCAAATTATGAAAAATTATGATTTTATCCCTACCAATTTTAAAAACTTATAAATAATCCTTTTTGAACTCATCTGCGACACAATTATCTTTTTCTACATTAGTTTTTTATGCTTTGATTTATCTCTTTCTAGTTTCATTCTAAAACATGTATTTATTTATTTAAATTTAAATTAAACCTTTTTTATTCAATCTTTTATTTTAAGTCTTACTTAACCTTTTTTCTTTAATTAATCTCAACTATGATTCACACAACAACTATGTGTGAGTAGTGGTTTCATGGAATAAAATTTGGTTAGGTTAGAGAAGATCTGAAAGCAGATTATGGATTCATGAGCGCAATGTCGATTAATCTATCATATGGATTAAATTCAATGCTAGGATTAAGATTAATCACAATAATTCTCGATTTAGAGATTCTTACACCCCAAAGTATTTGATGTTATTCGAAAGAGAATTGATATTGACCTTGATGTGGGGATTTACCTGGAATGCTTTGGTATCCTCTTGATAACATGAAGAACTTCTTGTTACGCAAGTAGGGATATTATTTGATTGTAGATGCATCCGCATGAGAAAAGCCAATAACCATGTTTATATCCCTTCGATAGGCTTAAAATGAAGGAGCATAGTTAGAGAGAGTTAATTGGTTCTAAGAAATTGTTGAATCATTTAGTCGAATAGAACCGGACCATCGGATAAAGTACCGCTTAGGAATCCTAAGAAGTATTTTGTTTCCGAAACTTCTAGACTAACGCTTTGTAATAGCTCCATGAATTGCTACCTTATCTCGCTATCCTATTACCGATCCCACCAAGCGTTCGACCATAAATGTAATCTTGATTTTTTATTTCGTAAAATCAATTTCCCGGTTTTATTTAATCAAAATCACAATCTCCTAGCCTCAGCTACGATTTTCAACAACCAAACCAATCAACTAAACCCCTTACTTTTACATCCGGTTTTAAAATTTTTCGATAAAGTTCCTTAGCTCCTTTGGGTTATACCCTCAATTGATACAACAAGTATTGCTTATACTTGGACAGCGGTCGAGGTATTTTATAAATTTTAAACTTCTAAACACTGACTACATCATCAGAGAAGTTTGTTCTCAGTCACGAAGCATCTTCGTGCCATTCGTTGGCCGCTTCGTATGGTGAAAATCCTTTCGGGGTCCAGAACCTTAAGCACTAGTGGTAAGTCGACGTCACTGCCTACATTCAAGCGCTTTGCATGATTTTGTTGTAGATGGTCACCTTTTCTATCACAACGAACTTGACGATCTTTGTCACGCCTCCTGCTGAGACCAACTGTTTGATAGTTCAACCTTTAAACATTGTCTCCTCCGAACGTGGTGAGATTCTTGGTTCTGGGCTTGACATTTTGGTCTTTAATTTTCATTTTCTGCAAAGTGTCGATGCATATCACGTTTAGGGAACTTTAACTTTCCACAAGGATTCATTGGATGTTGCAATCACCAATATGGAGTTCGACGACCAAGGGGTTATTATGGGGCGCATTGACTCTCTTGAGCTCCTTGGCCGTGAAGACCAACTCCTTTTGGAAGAGGCAGCTCCTTGGAACTTGATCTGTAGATAGTTTGTAGATTACTTTTTAAAATGTATCGGATCGAATCTTCATAATTGAAAAGGCCTGCCATGATAATATCAATCCGCCTACGCTGCAAAGATGGATGGGAGGGGGGGGGGAGAGGTAGAACTTACCTTCTTTGAGGTCGTTTTCTTGCTCCTGTTTTCTGTGATTTTGCTTTGTTACCCATTCCGACCGACATTTCGGGTTCTGGAACACTCGACATGTGGTTGAATGATATGACTTTCTCTTCTCATTCTCGTCCATGTACTTTGCTAACAAGTAATCTTGGAGATGTTTGCAATCTTCCATCTTGTGGCAGGGTCGTTTGTGGTAGTCATACCAAGGTAGAGTGGGCTCGTTCGGATTCAACCCGAGGTGGAATAGTGAAACTAGTGAACAACAGAGTCTCCTTTGTTTAAGAGTTCCCAAATCGGGTTCATGGTTGGTTGGCTGCTAGGAACTAAATTTCTCTCCAGCTCCTCATCTACTGGATCAGTAAAGTTACCGTCCACTCGCTTGTCTTCTAGTGGCAGTATCCCGACCATCTTCTTTTTAATTCTTTCTTGTCTTCTCGGTTTTCTAACCTTGAAAGTTTCCTTGACTTAGACCCCCTTACCTGGCACATCAAATGTTGATGCAAGTGTTCAACATTTAATCATCTCACTCGGATTGTGGATCCCTTTCAAGAAGGACGGGTCCCCTTTATATAAGTAGATGAGTCAATCTTTTTAAGGACATGGGTTATGTCGTGAAAATTTAATCTTATCTTTTCTAGGTCGGCGGTCAACATAATGTAGATAGATAATGCCTTTTTGTTGGGCTTATTACCTAGGAAAACTCTAATGACGGCTCACAATTAATACTGAGTTTTTAATAAGGAGTTCTAATCCCACCATCAACATTTATTGTTGTTAAATTATACATACTGATGCATGCATATTTTGATGTGTTAAGGTTCTTAGAGCATTGAATAACCTTTTCGTTTTGTGGATAGTTATATCCTTTTGAACAAACCAGGATTCATATACATAGAACAATTCTTGGTCTCCGAGTGGAAAGTGTCTTATAATCTAGGAAATTGTCTAAGTGGGGCGAAAAACCTTTGAAACCTGAACAAAACACCAGATGTATTTACAGACTACCAGAGTAAAGTAAAAAAAAAAAAAAAAAAACCAGAAAGCAGCAAAGAGAATTCAGAAGAGCAGAGTTTGGAGAGCAAAAAATTTAAACACAGCACAAGAGCAGTAGCACAAGCTGTGCTGCTATATTGGCGAGTAGAATCAACTGATCGTGGGAGCTTGATTCCTGTGATTTGTTCGTCTGAAATCAAAATTAATTTGAACTATCAAACATGAAACACAAATAGTAATATATACAATGGATTCAAAAAGTTTATTGCTTTACCTATAAGAGGTGCCTCCATAAAGCCGGGCGATCTCTTGAGATGAGGAGGACACGACCACCTGAGTAATCGAACTGAGGGCAATACATATCGTTTGGACCGATAATCTCTCTTACAGTTTGGAAGCTCCCATGGGCACCTGTCAAGGTCTCTTCTTTTGCAGTATCAAACACGAAAAGTCCCATACCAGAAGTAGCCATAACAAAGTTTGAATTTCCCCAGACTTGTGTTATTGCAGAGTGGTGCGAGTGAGTGTTTGAGTCGGGTAGATTGTAAGTGCTCACGAGACGCTGTTTGCGTAAGGAGAATTGCTGCACTTGAGAAGATGAAGAGGCCACGTGCTTCTTAATAGATGGTTTCAGATTGGTACATCCGACAAATACCGAATCTCCTCGAGATGATACACATTGTGCATTAACTCCTAGTTTAGGGATTTTAGCACCAATCCCAGATGGGTTGCGAAAATCCAAGATGTTAATTGAATCACTAGTGCAGAAAACTCCATCGTTGCCTTCAGCTTCCATGGAACTTACTCTGCATTTCAAATAAAAACAAAACACATAGTAAATAAAGAGAAATGAAACATGTCCACTTTTATGAGATAAACCGAGGAGAATGGAAAACGGTGAAATAAGTTTGAACCTTTGACGAACGCCTCCCCCGAGTTCAGCGTCTGTGTTGTTGATATGAAAAGCTGAGATTTTTCGCCCTGAGGTGGAAATGTTGAGCTGTGCTTCAGGGTGAAGGGAATTGACATCCCAAACAGAAATTGCTTCAGCTTCTGCTATGACAAGTTTTCCTCGATTCCTCCATTGTAATGGGCTCGAATAATCTAAAGCTGACACAGGACTCTGCACCTCCCAGCTCATGATTTGTTCCCCATCTCGGATGTCAAAAACCTTCACTACACTTTGGAAACTAGCGGTTGAGACTATCAGAGGACCGCATGGCCTATACCACCATTGTTGAGCTTCTGGAACCAAGGAACAAGCCGAAGTGTTCCTACCATGTGATCTGTTATTGGATAAAGGAGCAAGGGCAGTCCTTGAAACTCTTGAAGATCCATCCTCAATGTGGAGTGCCTTTATGTCTTTCGCGTAGAAATCCCATGAACAAAATCCAGACTCTAGAGTATTCCCAGCAGAAGCAGCTACAATGTATCTGCCTGAGCAGCCATCGGCACCCGGAGCACGAACTACCCAGCAATCTCTCCAAGTGTTTGCCGAGATACCATCTGGAGGATTGTACACAGCTTTCACCTGAAAAAAGTAATTTCAGGTATTTGATGTTAAAATAACAATGCATATAAAAGATGTACAAGTTCCAGCCACTTCATGCAAAGCCACCCAGATTGATAGAGAATTACAAATTAGATTCATTACCCAAGAGTTTGCGTACAATAGATAGCCCAAAATACAGCTTTAGTTATTCAATGTTTCTTCAAGTTGAAGATGAAAAACCAATCTAAATCAAGAACATCATTATCGTGGTTACTAGAGAAATCTGTATGATGTGGCCAATGTTACTTAGAATTTAAAATCGATGCTCCATATAGTTCAAGTTAGATCTTTAACTTCGCTAATGTAGAACAGGTGTTCCATAAATAACATGAAAGAATAGTACCTCACAGTTGGCGACATCATAATAGGAACATGAGCCATCATCATGAGCGAGTACAACTGCCTCGCCCTCTGATACAAACCATCCTCCGGTAGAATTTTTGGACCCAATGTCATTGACTTGATACATGCATCCATCCTCTATCTCTTCCAGCTCCATGTCCTCTCTATTCTCTTCATCATCAATTTCCTCAAGTGCTTCGTTTGCTCTGAGGATTTCATTTAAATTGGAAGTCAGATTGACATTTTTCGAAGAATCATCTTCCTTTGAAGGCTCCTCCGTATCCATCTCCTGCACTTCCCGGTTATCAGGCGCGATCTGATCACTTCTAAATGCGACTTTTTCCTTGTCAAGCGCGGCCAAGAACTCTAGGGCTATTGGATTCTCTTCAGCTGGACCTGAGGGCTTCACGTCAGCGTTTACAGCTTTGTTGGACTCAACAGAATCATGGCCTTTTGAGACTTGTGACGATGTTTTGGACTGAGTTCTGCTCCTCAACAACCTCTGGTGAGGAAAGAGTCTGTCTTCCAGCTCCTCCTTATTTAATCCTTTAACCGAAGTTTTTGCTTTCATGACTTGAGTAGCTTTGTTTTTCTCTGATTCTTTCTTCTCTCCGTGCTTGACATTTGGACCATCAACAACATGGCTCATAGACTTTTCAATCCCTGTGATCTTCTGCTGTATATCAGAGATTATAACCTTAGATGAGTCCGGATTGTTCAAATCCAGCATATCCTTTGTCTTCTTGATGTCTGATGCAATTTTCTTAACCTTCCCTTCAAGAAAAGCAAGCTTCTCGTGCAGTTTGCTTGAGTATTTAGTAGTGATACTGCTGCTTCCTTCATTACCTCTGTTCTCCTTTGAAATTTCCATCGCCTTTCCACCATTATCCAAAGACTTTCTTCTTAAGCCTGCCCCTGGCTTTTCAATTTTACTGTCTGATTTCAAAGTAGTCGCAGATTTTTCTCCGGAACCAAGCGAAGCTTGTGCCTTTGGATCAGAAATCGGGTTTCTCGCCGATTTTGCCTGAACTCTTCCTTCATTTGTTTCCTCGCAAACCCTAGTTGATAGAGAGGATGTGTCGACAACCTTAATTCCACTCTCAACCTGTTTGAAACCGCAGGAGGCCTTGTACCCAGATCTCTTATCCTGATCCGATTCGCCCTTTTCCCCAGTAACCCTAGGTTCATTTTTCCTCCTCAAATCCGAGAAAACCCTTATTAAATCAGATGGGCTAGAACTCCTACCTCGCAAACCAGACGAGGTGGATCGCGTAACCCGACCCTCGCCATCACCAACACTTCTCACGGCGGACTTATCGATGCGCGGTACAGGCCGGAGAACTGGCTTCTGCGTTGATCCAAAAGTTCGGTGACCAGGCTTGGGATTCTCTTTGCTGGATAATGATTTCTGGAGAACAGAACTGGGATTCTTGCTAGAGATCGGAAGTGGAGTTACAGACCTCAAGGGTTTCTTTCCAGAAGATGGATTTTCTCCATCGCCGGCGTTTACATCTTTCATACGGCGGCGATTCGATGAAGCTGACATCGGCGAAAAATTTAGGTCAAAATAATTTAGGCGAAATCTAGGATTTGAAAAACCTTTCTGGGGAACAAAAAGGGGAGTAATTTGATTTTTGAGTCTGAAGAAAAAGCGCAAACCGATAAATTAGAGGATACTTAATGGCACTAGCAGACAAAACTTTTTAAAATATCAATAATTCGTCGGCTTTTGTGATTTGGGCGGGATCACGGAGAAATCAAAAATATTTGAGTTTTGAAATATTTTGACTTTTCCACTTCTTAAAACACTGCGTTTTGATAAAAACAAGTTGTTTTAGGGCACGAGGGTTATTAGACACGTGGCAGCAATTAACAAAAAAAAATAAACGCACGGTTTCGCGGAAATGCTTTGTGTTTCATGCAACAGTACGCGAAACGTTGTGTCGATCTATCTCTCGGGCAACCGACACAACCGAAAATAAATCTCTTTATAAGTACTTTCCTACACGGGAACAAATCACGCGATAATTGATCATAATCTTAAACATCGAAAAAAGGAAGAAAATGGCGAATGAGTATGGATTTGGAATGGGTTCGGTTTTGGCGATAATGGTGGTTTTGGTGATGTTGCTATTCGTACCGTTGATGATGGGACCGGTGTCTCCTCCGTCTCCTCCACTTATCTTGGTGTTTCCGATCGTCTTACTCTTTGTGTTTCTCTATCTCCATTTTACTTCCAAGTGAAGTATACTCTTCTTATGATTGGATTAATTATTATCATGTCATTTATGTAGTGTGTATTTCTCAGACAATATAGGTATATGTTTTTAGTTATACGTCTATCAAACAGTGAGTGTATTTGCTCTATATATGGCTTATATATCTTATAATTGTTGGCTTACAGTTACACATGCTGCCTTACACATTTGAGATGCCTTCAAGTAGATTTTTTTGTGTCTATAATTTCTTTCTCACTTGCCCCTTTTACTGTTTCTTTCTCAAGTAGAATTCGACTTCTGTAATAATGTAGTTTACAGACAAGTAGAACTCTCTCCAGTGTTGTATATATAGCGCTGCATACACTGCCGCATACACTGCAAACATACACAATAAATAAACACCTTTTTGGTATATATTTCATATGACGAACGCAGAGATGAAGTAAAAAATCTATAACTTAGATTTGAAACAGAAGTAAAAGTACAAATAAGCATATGTGAATTATTTATTTCAATTTTCCAACAAAAATTGTTGTATTTTGATCACTAATAGGTCCAATTTCAGACGGAAAAAATATCCTAGAAATTCTATGTAAAAGTACATAGCAAAAACGTTATATTGGAAATTTCTGACTAGATAATATTCGTCTATAACATCTTGATGTTATATGTACTACTAGGTGATGTCTCCACACCTTGTCATAAATTTCAGAATAGTAAAAACTTCAAAACATTCAATGTTCGAAATTAAAATTCTATTATATAATCGAATATTATATTTTTTGATACCATGAAGATTACATCTCTCCAACTTAAACATATTGAAAAAAACGTTAAGATTAACTAGAAAGTTAAAATAATTATCAATCTAATTATTATTGTGTTCTTTTTTTTTAATATTTTTATATTTAACTTTTTCAGAATTCTTAATGTTTACTGTGAGAAGAGCCGAACACTAAGGCTTGTTTTACATAAGTAGACTTACCTCATTTTATAGAACTTCGACATGGTGAGATCCTCTTTCATACAAAATAATATTTAAATTATTTTATAAAAATAGTTATCAAACTTCAAATTCAAATCGCAAGGCTTAAAAAGTGGACATTGCTTTCAAGTATTATCATCTTTAAATTTTAACGACATTGCACAATTGGTTATTTCAGTGTTTGCATTTCCAAGATACCAAACAAATCTTTCTTTTATTATTTTTAAGATTTTGAAACAACAGAATAAATGTTTGTACCAAGTAGAATCTCGATCAGTCTCGTCTCTTATGAGAAAAACATATCTTAAATCACACAAAACAAACATGCATCCACCAAACCACATTTGAGAAGTTTTAGCTCTAGTGCCGACGTTTAGTCATGGTGCACAAATTTAAACTAAGTTTGACAAGTTTTACCTCAAGTGCCAAAGTTTTAGCTATGGTGTACAAGTTTTAACTAAGTTTGACAAGTTTTTGCTCTAGTGCACAAGTTTAGCTATGGTGCAAAACGTTTAGCTAAGTTTGACAAGTTTTACCTCTAGTGTCGAAGTTTTAGCTATGGTACACAAGTGTTAGCTCTGTTGGACAAGTTGAAGATCTGGTTTTGAAGTTTTAGCTATGGCCTACCACTAGTAGAATTCGAAAAATAGTTACGAAAATTTTCGTGGCTATAACCCAAAATCGGTGGCTATATTGTAATAACCCGTCCCAAGACGGAATTATTTACTAAAAATAAATAGTAAATAATTCAGAACGAGACAAAGCGGAGAAAATAACTATAATATTTATAGTTATTTTTAGAAATATTTCCTGAATTTTTCCGGTAATATATTCTTGAAGACGGCGCACGCCAAGAAATGATCGAAACTTAAATCGCAACGGAGAAAGGCGTATATATTATTTCGTCCGAAAAAGACGAAATTAAATGTGAGAGTAGCAGGAAATGATTGGGATCATTTCATGAAGAAACGAAGATTTTTCGGAGTTATATGGTACGTAATATTCTAAGGGGGTGGTATTGGATCTGGCATTTGAGAGGATTTCAAGTTTTTTTCAAATCTCTGATTATTGGACTTGGCATTTGTAAAACCTCTTCAAAATCCAAGGTTATTGTAATGATGATTTATACAAATCCCCTTAAATCCTAGGTTATTGGAAAACTGAGATTTCATTAATTAATTATATAAAAAAAGATTTGAGATTATTTGAAAGAGAATTGATAGTTAAAAATCAGGGATTTCAAATACCAGCTCAATTGATGGTATTTGGAGAAATCCCTTAAAATCTCTGAGATTCAAAATAATTCTAAATTCTTATTCCAATACCCCCACCTAAAATGCCAAATCCAATACCACTCCCTTAGTTTTTTTTTTCTTTCCCCGGAGGCCAAAAAAAAAACATTGATATCTCGGGTTTTTATAGATAGTCAACAAATATCGAAACTTCGAAACTACGTGTGGCTTGATCCCCTCCGAGGGTACGTAGGCAGCTTTTTATAAAATTTCAGCTACATTGTGAATCTCGATTTTATAGTCCAGAAGTTCATACAACTATACTATACCGAGATTTACACAAATCAAAACATCGAAACCTTGATCACGTTCTCGATCCAAAATTAGGACAATTTGTCTTAATAGAAAATAAACTTTCCTAAAAGTATCTCGGAACCCGATAAAATAAGGCTGAGAGATTGAAAGGTACGAAATTACAAAAAATTTACTAACACATTCTTTACCGAATGCAAAGGTTCGACAATTTGTCTGATAAAGTAGGATTTGTTATAAAACTTTAAGCAATAGAATAGGGAAAGCGTGTCTTAATTGTTTTGCTATTTCCGGATTTCAAAATAGCAAGTTTTGAATTTTTGAGCAAACATTCGAGATATACGAGAACAAAATTTTATTAACAAATATTCAAAGAAGTCATTACAAGACAGTTACAAAAAAAATGGGATCAATTCGGAGGTCTTAATACAAGATTACTAATGTGAATATTAAAAAATCTTCGTCTTGAAACTCCGGAATTGTAACAGTGTTTGCAAGGTCGGACAAATGATCACATTCTTTCTCGGCTTCAACAATGTCCTCTTCCGAGATAGAGAGTCCATTTTCAAGAAGAGAGCGAAGATTTTGAGCAACGGCCGCAGCTTGCCCATATTCGTTAGCTTTGTCAAAAGCTTCGGAATATTTGCCAAGGGATACGCGGATATTGTCCAACTTCTTCTGGCAGGCGTCGAAGATAGCTCGTTGCCCATCCAATTGTCTTTTCTAAAAGTACTCAGTACACTTGGAGTCTAGAATAGCTCGATTAACATCCCTCTCCGCCGAAATAGCAAGGATTTGACGTTTAGCCTCCGCCAGTTTGGCGATTAACCGAGAGGTTTCTTCGAAAAGATTGGAAGTTCTCGAATCTTCTTCCGCTAAGTTTACCTTCAGATTACTCAAGCTTTTGTTTTGGTTTTCAACTTCGCCTCACGTCTCAGCTAGAGCTTTCTCGGCATCAAGAGATCTTTGCTCCAAATCCCCATTCTTAGATAGAAGATAGCCAATCCTCAAATCAGAATCATCAAGTCTGTTCTCGTACCGAAGAAACAATTGACCGATGAAGTCTATAGACTGAAACATTGGAAGATAAGGAAATTCAACATAAAGAATATTTAAAAAAAAAAAAAAAAAAGGATGCCTAGGTAAAAAAAGGGATGTCTAGGTAGGTGGTTTACCCTAAACATTGAACAAGAAAGAGCTCATAGAGTTTCAGATTCGCAACAGATCTCGGGCAGATGATTGTTGTAACCACTCACCTTCCGTAGAAGTTCGATGCAATTTTTCTTATCTTTGCAAAGAATGTCTGCACCATCAAATTCGAATTGGAATGCGTGTTGTTCCTTCACAGGCATTTCAAGCTTCCTGTTCTCGGCACTCTTCTTCTTAGCAGCTTCAGCATTCTGCTTTTTGACTGCTTCGGTATTTTGTCTCTTCCTCGGAAGGAGATCTCAATTGCTGCCATAAGCTCCTTCGGGGTTAGATCTCTTCATTTTAGGAACGGGATCGATTTTTTCTCAGTCTTCCCTTCCTAGAAGATTGTTTGCAAAGTTAATAGTAGTTCGGAATGTGATTTGAGAAGTTCGGAGAAAACATACCTGTTAAGGAAATGGCTCTGCGGATATGAATTGGAAGAATGTCACCCCACCGAAGTTCGCCTTCTTTCTTGAGTTTTTCGAATTCTTCGGAAAATTTTTGTGGAAGAACTTGGAAGCAGCTTGGTTTAACTTAAAAATAACAAAAATGGATGGTTAAAATTCAAATAGGGAAAGAAAGAGAAGACCTAGATTTCTACCAATTATGATCTTCCAGTTTCGGAAAATTGTGGCATCAGAGTTATAAACCAAAGCTTGGTTGATTCGAACGTAAAAATAGCTTCACAACTACGATTTTGTGTTAGAGCGAAGTCCGGTAAGTATCTTCCTTTTAGGTTTGATATCAATTTTGAAGACTCCCCTTGAATTTTCGGAGGCGGTGAAGTTCGTTAATTCTTCCAGTTTCCAAGAATTCAGTCGAACACCACACGAGCAGCAAGCACTAGGAGTGCGGTGATAGTTTTTGTTGATGGTGGGGTTCTACCTCTTATCAAAAGTTTTGCAATAATTGGAGTACGGTCCCTGCCAAGCTCTTCCCTGATAACTTATTGGGTTATAAGTCCCGACAACAGGAATATCAACCATCGGCACAGATGACCGAGGGATACCTCGGTAAAGAGTGATCGAATTTGGTGTCCGAAGCGGGGGTATAAAAAACATCATCCTAGGCCGAAGTCTAAAGCTTGGACAGTATATGATCAAATCTTATCACGGATTCCCTAGTCTTGGAAAAATGGATATATTCCATTTTTCCAAGGTTAGCCGATGGGCTTACTAGACCGACTAGTAAGGATATAAAAATACATACCTCCCCTCACTAATAATATTCATTTAGAATCGGGGAGAAGACAAACTAGATCACCTAGGTTTTACTTCTCTTTGATAAAGTTAACTCGGCATTCCGAATTAAACACTTGTAACACGAATCACTAATAATACATCCTTTTTCCGAGGTTTCCTCTTGTTTTCTTACTTTATACTTTTCCAAAAATGAACCCCTCTAATTATAAATAATTAGAAGTTGAACCCAATATCAACATTTGGCGCGCCAGGTAGGGGGGCTACTGATTTTTGGTAGGTAAAAGAGAGACCTCGGAAAAAGACACACCAATGATAACTACGACTCGCGGAAGACCACAGATGACTCGATGGGATTAACCGCCCATTGAGGTTTTAGATCAAAAATCTTGACTATCAACTCGGTGGACAAACCTAAGGATTGGAGAATCCGTAAATGGTCTTCTGGAGGACGAGGAAGCAAGTAATTAGGATTGTGAGCCGATAAGCTATCAAATTGTCAAACTGTCTTTATCAAACTATCAATCATTAGATGAAGCGGAACAAGGTACGAAAGAGATAGAAGAAAGGCAGAACGAGACAACAAGAACTCAAGAAAAGATTATAAGCAGAAGGTCAACGGATGCCGAGCCGACCTCCATAACAAGTGACTCAATAGCAGAACTGCACCGCGAGTTTCGGGACATGAAAGTTTTGCTCCAGAATCCTCCGGTCAATGTCCCACACCTAAACCAAGCGTTCAAAAATACAGATAAGAACTCATCCGAGACAATCAAGTTCGGACCCGATTCACTCGAAAAAATGAAATTGGAGTTACCAACTTATAACAGAGTAGGTGATCCGAGAACTTTCCTTAAAACATTAATGATCACTATCAACCAAGCTCGAATTCACCCTCCAGAGAAGGAAGGAAAGAAGTGCCAATATTTTTCGGAAAGCTTACGAGGAAACCCCCAAACTTGGATAACCAACTTACCTCCTAATTCAATAAGAAATTTCAACGAACTATGACATAAGTTTCTAAAGAAATATATCTTTAATCTCGAACGACCAGCAACGATCTCCGACCTTTATTCCGTAAAGCAAACGTCAACCGAGTCACTTCAGAGTTTCATGAAGAGATTCAAGACCATATACTTCCAGTTAAATATCTCGGACGAACTAGCCATTGACGCCCTAACTAATGGAACGTGGTATGAGACAAGATTTTGGGAAGAACTTTCGGCTTACCGGCCTCACTCCATAGAAGATGCGTTTTACAAAGTAAGCGTATACATCAGGGCTGACGAGAATAGAGCCCGGTTATCCGAGAACGATCAAATTACTTCAGAAGACGAAGACATAAGGAAAAGATTTAAAGAACCTCGCCGGCACTACAATAAAACGTTCGAGCGGAAAGGAAGAGCCAGAGCAAAAATCTCATTCATAACCAATAAGTATCTAGAACAGAAGAAGAAAGCTATGACCAAAAAAGAAAGAACCCTTCCAGCGTGTTGTTGTTACCACACCGCCTATGGACATAGCACAGAAGAATGTCGTAACCTACCAGAGTATCTTTTGAAAAAATACTTGGAACGCGTTCCCAAGCAGCCAAAAGAAACCTTCACCCAAAAAATGCCAATCAAAGTTGAAGGAGCGACTCCTGAAAAATAGTCGTCAAAGAAGGAAGGAATCTCCCCAAGAAGGATCCTCGTACTGTCACAAAAGGATATACGTTATCTCCGAAATCCCTAGGGAAACACAAGAGCAAGCTGAGCAGCATACAAAGCCGAGGTTAACTTTACAAAAGGAACTCGTCTTTACTCTCGAAGACTTAGAAGGAATCGAAGTCCCACATACCGATCCTTTGGTGATAAAATTACAAGTTGAGAATTATGAAGTTCCTCGAATATTAGTAGATACCAGAAGCGCGACGAATGTTATAAGTATTGATGTTTTCCAAGAATTATGGTCAAAGGAGATAAGGATCAAACTAGTGCTTAAGTCACTAACAGATTTCAATGGCGAAAGTGTTCCGATTCTTGGGACAGCGCAACTCCCGGTAACGGTTGGAGGAACAATCAAAATCGTTAACTTCAACGTAATAGAAAAGCCAATTCTCTACAACAAAATTCTCGGGACCCCCTAGCTATTTCTAATGAAATGAGTGGTTTCAACCTATCACCAATGCCTTAAATTCCCAACTCCACTCGGAATTGTTTCGGTAAAAGGAAGTCAAGCCCAAGCAAGAGGTTGCCTTCGAGAAGGCCTAAAGGAGAAAAAAGCCAAACCTCCCTTCAGAAAGGAAATTTTAAATTTCAAAAGGCTCCGAATATAGAGCAAAAAAAAAAAATCGTTGATATCTCGGATTCTCCGAGATAATTAACGAAACCTCGGAACTACGTGTGACTTGATCCCATCCAAGGGTACGTAGGCAGTCTTTCATAAGGTTTAGCTACAAACATTTAATCTTGGTTTAATAGTAATGAAGTCTCAATGACTCGACTATACTTAACTACGATTCACTAAAAAAAATAAAAATACGAAATCGATGCCTTGATCACGTACTCGATAACAGGGTTTATCCCTCCTAACACATTCTATACCGAATGCAGCTGAAGGTTTCAGAGCCTGATAAAGTAGGGCCGATGGATTCTAAGGCAAAGTCGGAACATTCCCGCTTATGTTGAAAAACATAAAACTCATACCCAAAGAATCCAAGGATCTGATAAAGTAGGATCTAAGGATTAGAGGTCAAAACAGTCGAGGTTTAACGCACTGAACATTTTCGGCTCTGTCCATGATTATCCGGTATTTTGTTGAAGGAATTCTTGAAAAAGACCAACATACAGAATACTCGAAGAATCTTTTCTCGAAATTCAAGGAAAGATAATTTGTTTTTAAAAATAAGAAAGACACAAGAATATAATCTCGGAAGACCCCGATGGTTATCATTTAAAGGTTCTTTAACAAAAAAAAAAATAGAACGACATTACAATTCGAAATAAAGGCGTTTGGTTCGAATTCAGGAAAATTATAATTTATAACTTCTTGTTCGGCTGCTTTGGCATCCTTCTCCACTTGCGTCAAATAATCAGCAGGAATGTTTATACCTAGAGAAGATTGTTCATTAAGTACTCCGAAAACTGCCTGGACTTGCCCGAGATTCATAGTTTTTACGAGCCCCTCTTCCCGAGCCTGGACGGTTTTCTCAATGGAGTTCAACCTGTATTGGATCTTCTCAGCCATCACCTTCTTGGTGGATTGTACCTTATGAGTTAAAGAAGCAGCAGCAGCATGAGCTTCCTTCTTCATAGCCTCGACTTGGTGAATAAGAGAAGTCCGGTCAACCTTCAAAGCCTCATTCTTCTTTTTGAGATTGTCAATGTGATCATTCTTCTCCCTCAACAAGCCTTCGTATTCACCCACGATGAGAAAAGTGTTGTGAGCTTCCTGAAAAACAAATTTGTTAAGACCTCGGAATATTGTAAAAGATAACCAAAGATGAAGACAAATCATCAAACCCGAATGGAGTTCCTTGCAAGAATGGATACATGCTCCTTCACAAGAAAATCACCTTCCGGCTTTAAAGAATTGCAGCCTGCCATCTTCCAGAAAAGTTCGACTCTCTTCTCCTCATCATTTGAAAGAAGTTGTGGTGAATTGAATTCAAACTTAAAGGGAGCGTCCTCGGCTTCAAATTGAGATTTCTGTCTTTTAGTCAAAGGAGTCCCAATAACCGAAGAAGCAGACCTTTTCTTTGAAAACTTGTTTTCGGGGAAGTGGTGGTTGATTTTCCACGTCTTCTTTCCGAAGAGGTTGAAGCTCTGTGGGTAGAGGAGTCGATCTCGCCTTTTTGAGATTTCTGGAATCTCGACCTTTTCGGGGGAGCTCGGATAAACGATTTATTGGTGTAATCTGAAGGCGATCTTTCCAATGGACAGTCGGATTCGGAAACCACATAGCCTTTAAAACGAAACCCGAACAATAAGATTCAGCAAATCAAAATTTTGGAAGAAATTCGAGGTACCTGAGCGTAGGCGAGCAAGATTGACTAGATCCTCAGGAATTTTCGGAAATACCAGAGGAGGAAGAGTATAAATCTGGTTCATCTCCTTTTTAAAGATCGGAGGGAGTTCTTTAAAAAGGATCGGTTTTACGATTGTCGAGTTATCAACTGACCATCTCCTAATCACCTCGGCTCTAGGATCAAAGATAGAAGCCTTATTGATCCGAACGTAAAAGAAATTAGTACGCCATTTTTTGGCGTTAGAAGTAAATCATTTTTATAGTTTACTGGCATTTTTAACCATAATATACCAGGTTCTGCCATCTCGATTATCGACAAGTTTGGCAAGTTCGGGAAATTTCCAGCACGGAATGATAACATCAGCCCTGCTGGCTTGGATAAGAAAAGCTACCATATGTCGGATAGCACCGGGTCCTAGTTGAGTGAAAGCAATCTTCAATTGTTTACAGAACTCAACCAGAAGGAAAGGAATAGGAAACCAAAGTCGAGCTTCGGTAAAGAAATGAAAGTAAAGACACATGAATCCCTCAGGGGGAGTCCAAGGTTTTTCTGTAGACTTCAGAATCTGAATATCGAGACCTTCTGGTTCAGAGGCGAATAGGCGGAGAGTATCAATGTCGCCTTCTTTGAAGGTAGAGTCTCCAAATTCTTCAGAAAGTTATTCTCCTGTGGTTGCCTGGTCGGAGATGTTCTCAGAACTATTGCTTTTGGATGGGGAGTTCGCCGGGATAGGTGAAGTAATATTTTCAGTTTCCTTCTCGACTAAAGAAACGCCTTTGATATCGATCAGGGAGTCGATTGATTGATCTCCAGGGTTTGTTTGCTGCGATTCGCTGGACCCAGAAGAAGAAGAAGCCGAGGTGGGATCGGTTTCGGAGCTGGAGCTAGGAGAATTTTTAGGCGACATTTTGAGAAGAATATTTAGAAAGATTGTGAGAGTAATATGATAAAGGATAGAGATTTAGTCTCTTTAAATAGTTGTTTAGAGAGAGGCGGTTCAACATTTACAAAAGATTAACCAAAATTTTCGGTAAGTGTTGAAATTGTATTGGGAAGAAAAGAGAATTCACCTTCGTTTCGGGTGATTCGAGAGTATATAATCGACACATCATCAGAAAATCGAAAAGTCTTGTAATATCCGAGAATTTTGCGCCAGAAGAGAATAAGACATTTCGTTGTCTAGTGTTTTCCTGCCAAAGTAAAGAATGATGAATATTGCAGAATTAAAACTAAAGACTATTGAAGACGAAGAACGACTGATACCGAACTTCATTTATTGACAAGCTATTTAGAATGGAAATTTGCCAACGCTGCTTGAAGACATCCTCAGACGAACTGGGGGGGACTTATTGTTGATGGTGGGGTTCTACCCCTTATCAATAGTTTGGCAATAATTGGAGTACTGTCCCTGCCGAGCTCTTCCCTGATAACTTATTGGGTTATAAGTCTCGAAAACAGGAATATCAACCCTCGACCCAGATGACCGAGGGATACCTCGGTAAAGAGTGATCGAATTTGGTATCCGAAGCGGGGGTATAAACAACATCGTCCTAGGACGAAGTCTAAAGCTCAGACAGTATAAGATCAATCTTATCACGGATTTCCTAGTCTTGGAAAAATGGAAATATTCCATTTTTCCGAGGTTAGCCCATGGGCATACTATACCAACTATTAATGATATATAAATACATACCCCCCCTCACTAATAATATTCATTCAGAATCGGGGAGAAGACGAACTAAATCACCTAGGTTTTACTTCTTTTTGATAAAGTTAACTCGACATTCCGAATTAACACCCTTGTAACACGAATTATTAATAATACATCCTTTTTTTGAGGTTTCCTCTTGTTTTCTTACTTTATACTTTTCCAAAAATGAACCCATATAATTATAAATAATTAGAAGTTGAACCCAGTATCAACAGTTTTGACTGAGTTGGGCGTTAGTTGAGACATGGCCATTCCCCGACGAGCGTAGTAACTCACCATTAACTGCGGGATTGGGAACCAGAGATGAGCTTCAAAGAAGAAACTCTCATAAAGACAGATGTAACCCGGTGACGAGGTCCAAGGTCTCTGGTCAGACCTCAAAATTATGATCTCAATTTCCTCAGGCTTTTGAGCACTCTCTTTAATTTTTCCAATCTCAGATTTAGAAAAAAAAGAGTGTCCCACATCTGGGATAATTGGCCACGAGATTGCACTTCCGGAAACCAAAACTTCGGATTTGTTTCTTTCAGTCATTGTTAAAAAAAAAGATGTTAGCTGTTTGAAGAAGGAGATCGAAGATTACCTCGGAGGGTGGATAAGTGATTATGAGAAAAATCAACCGTGAATTAAGGATTATATAGGGAGTATGAATGATGATTGACGCTTCGTTTTCTGCATCAAAATGATTTGATTAGCTATCGTTTCAGGCGAAAGGAGGCGTCGTTCCTTTTCATTTATTTTTCGCCTCTATTCAAAACGACATGTCATAGGGGAGTTGAAAGGTTTTGCGAGTACCGAAAAATTAGCGCGTGTGACAAAAAAAACCCTTCATTTTATGTATTCTTTCCCGCACGTGTTGATGGAAGAGATCAAGAGGAAAGAGAAGATTCAAGACTTTCGGAGACGAAGATCGACAGCAACCGAGCTTCATTTATCGACAAGCTATTTAAATTATGGAAATTCGCCAACTCTCCCCGAAGACATCCTCGAACGAACTGGGGGGGGGACTTACTGTTGATGGTGGGGTTACCACCCCTTATCAATAGTTTGGCGATAATTGAGTTTCGCTCCCTACCGACCTTTTCCTGGTGATTTATCAGGTCATAAGTCCCTTCAATAGGATTGGAACCCTCATCCGAGATGACCGAGGGATACATCGGTGAAGAATGATCAGATTTTAGTGTCCGAAGTGGGGGTGTAAACAACTTCGTCCCAAGCCGAAGTCTAAACTCGGACAGTATAAGATCAAATCTTATAACAGATTCCCTGATCTTAGAAAAATAGAATATTTCCATTTTTCCGAGATTATCCCATAGGCTTAGATAACCGACTACTAGGATATATAAGTACACACCCCCCCCCTCCCCTTCACAAAGGAAGATCATTCATAATCAGGGAGAAGAATTAAACCTAGGTTTAATACTTCTCTCTGATAAAGTTAACTCGACATTCCGAGTTAACAACCTTGTAAACCGCAATAATCAATAAAAGCTTATTTTTCCGAGGATTCCTTTTCACCTTTTACTTAACTTTCTCCAAAAACAGACCCCTCTAATTATAAAAAATTAGAAATTGAACTCAGTCTCAACATGGTGCACAAGTGTTAGCTACATTTGAGAAGTTTTAGCTCTAGTGCCGACGTTTTAGCTATTGTGCACAAGTTAAAGTAAGTTTGACAAGTGTTAGCTCTGGTGTCAAAGTTAGCTATTGTGCACAAGTTTTAGCTCCGATGCCAAAGGTTTAGCTATGGCGCACAAGTCTTAGCTAAGTTTGACAAGTTTTACCTACAATGCCAAAGTTTTAGCTATGGTGCACAAGTTTTAGCTAATTTTTACAAGTTTTAGCTCTAGTGATTAAATTTTAGCTATGGTGCACAAGTTTTAGCTAAGTCTGGCAAGTTTTAGCTAAGTTTGGCAAGTTTTAGCTCTGGTGGAAAAGTTATAGCTATAGTGCGCACAATTTTAGCTAAGTTTGACAAGTTTTCGCTTTAGTGCCGAAGTTTTAGCTATCGTGCACAAGTTTTAGGTAAGTTTGACAAGTTTTTGCTCTAGTGCTAAAGTTTAGCTATGGTGTGTTGATGGTGAGGTTCTACCCATTATCAATAGTTTGGCAATAATTGAGGTTCGGTCCCTGCCGACCTTTCCCTGATAACTTCTCGGGTTATAATTCCCGTCAACATGAATATTAATCCTTGGCCCAGATGACCGAGGGATACCTCGGTGAAGAATGATCATGATTTAGTGTCCGAAGTGGGGGTGTAAAAAACATCGTTCTAAGCCGAAGTCTAAAGCTTGGACAGAATAAGATCAAATCTTATCACAGATTTCCTAGTCGTGGAAAAATGGAAATATTCCATTTTTCCGAGGTTTAGCCCATGGGCTTACAAGACCGACTATTAAGGATATATAAATACATACCCCCTTCACTGATAAGATCCATTCAGAATCGGGGAGAAAAATTACTAGATCACCTAGGTTTAATTACTTCTATTTGATAAAGTTAACTCGGCATTCCGAGATAACACTTTTGTAATCCAAATCATTAATAAAGTTCTTCTTCCGAGGTCTCTTTTGCCTTCTTTACTTAATACTTTTCTAAAAAGAATCCCTCTAATTACAAATAATTAGAAGTTGAACCCAGTATCAACATGGTGCACAAGTCTTAGCTAAGTTTGACAAGTTTTACCTCTAGTGCCGAAGTTTTAGCTATGGTACACAAGTGTTTGCTCTATTTGAAACGTTGAAGCTCAAGTTTTGAAGTTTTAGCTATGGCGCACAAGTTTGAGCTCAATTTGACAAGTTTTACCATTGTTGACAAGATTTTAGCTATATCCTACAAGTTTTAATAAGTTTGACAAATTTTAGCTATGGTAACAAACATTTAGCTATTGTGCACAAATTTAAGCTAAGTTTGACAAGTTTTTCCAGTGCCAAAATTTTAGCTATGGTGCACTAGTTTTAGCTAAGTTTTACAAGTTTTAACTCTAGTGATTAAGTTTAACCTAAGGTGCACAAGTGTTAGCTAAGTATGACAACTTTTAGCTATGGTGCACAAATTTTAACTAAGTTTGACAAGTTTTAACTCCGGTGGCAAAGTTTTAGCTACAAGTGTTAGCTAAGTTTTACAAGTTTTAACTCTGGTGCCAAAATTTTAGCTATTGTGCACATATGTAAGCTAAGTTTGATAAGTTTAATATGTGGTGCTTAAGTTTAAGCTATTGTGAATAGAGTTTAGCTAAGTTTGAGAAGTTTTAGCTCTAGTGCTGAAGTTTTAGCTAGGGTGCACAAGTGTTAGCTACGTTTGAGAAGTTTTATCTCTAGTGCCATTTTAGCAATTGCGCACAAGTGTTAGTTAACTTTGACAAGTTTTACCTCTAGTGCCAAAGTTCTAGCTATGGTGCACAAGTTTTAACGTTGTTGCCAAAGTTTTAGCTATGGTGCACAAGTACCAGCTAAGTGTGACAAGTTTTAACTCCAGTGCCAAAATTTTAGCTATTAAGCATATTTAAGCTAAGTTTGACAAGTTTAATCTCCGGTGCTTAAGTTTAAGCTATTGTGAACAAGGTTTAGTTATGTTTGAATTTTTTTAGCTCTAGTGCTGAAGTTTTAGTTATGGTGCACAAGTGTTAGCTATGTTTGAGAAGTTTTAGCTCTAGTGCCAACGTTTTAGCTATTCTGCACAAGTTTAGGTAAGTTTGACAAGTTTTAGCTCTAGGGCAAAAGTTATAGCTATGGTGCACAAGTTTTAACTAAGTTTGACAAGTTTTAACTTCGATGCCAAAGGTTTAGATATGGTGCACAAGTGTTAGCTAAATTTGACAAATTTTTGCTCCGGTGCCAAAGTTTTAGCTATTGTGTACAAGTTTTAGCTAAGTTTGATAAGTTTTAGCTCTGGTGCCAAAAATTTAGCCATGATGCATAAGTTTAAGCTAAGTTTGACAAGTTTTACCTCTAGTGCCAAAGTTTTAGCTATGGTGCACTAGTTTTAGGGAAGTTTTACAAGTTTTAACTCTCGTGATTAAGTTTTAGCTAAGGTGCACATGTGTTAGCTAAATGTGAAAAATTTTAGCTCTGGTGCCAAAATTATAGTTATGGGATACAAATTTTAACTAAGTTTGACAAGTTTTAACTCCGGTGTCATAGTTTTTTTTATGGTGCACAAGTTTTAGCTATGGTGCACAAGTTGTAACTTTGGTGCCATAATTTTAGCTATTGTGCACATATTTAAGCTAAGTTTGACAAGTTAGCTTAAATAATTGTTGTTGCCTAGACAAAAAATTTTTTTGACAAGAAGCAGAATAAGCAAAGAATTTTTAATAGAGATTAAAAAAATTGCAAAACATATTTATGCATACCATAAGGTAAAAAAAGAAAATTAGTTGGGGCTTGAAATTAGTAGAAAGGATCAGACAATACTCCCCAATATTCTGATTCAAAGTATGCTCCTATCCACCGCTAAATGTAATGACTATCATAAATAAAATAATCTTTTATTTTTTAAAGGCACCAACTTTTTAATAAAAAAGGAAAGAAGAATAGGAAAAAAAAAGGATTTTTTTTCCATATAGTTCGAAAATAAAATAGAATTTATGTCATGACTAATAAACTCATAGGATGTCTAATTCCTTTTCGTAATTGAAAACCACGATGGGCTGAAATACCTTTTAGTCATGGTGCACAAATTTTAATTTTTGGACTATTGGGAATGGATTTACTTCATTGGTTTGTACAATTATTTTTCATTAATTTCTCCAATTCTTGATACATCATGGTACGAGATTATTTGGACTACAATATTAAACCAGATTCTAGAGCAAGATTTAATAAGTAATACTCAACAAATAGGAACTCATTTATCACCAGATTTTTTTCTTCCATTTGAACTCATTTCAATAATTTTTTTAGTTGTTTTGATAGGTGCAATTTTGGTGGCTCGTCAATTAAAAACGTTCAACTAGTAAAGACTAAAGAAAAATTTGTTTATGTTATGTTTTTTTTCGTTCATTCAATTAAATTTGATTGAAAACTATTTAATATTTTAAATATTTTTTTACCTAAATATGATTTTTATTCGTACTTTTTTTTTTATATTTTAGTTGATTGAATCCGGTGAATTGTTCATATTGAAATGAATCAAAATTGATAAGAAGTTGCAGAATGATATTCGAACATGTACTTATTTTGAGTGTCTATGTATTTTTATTTGGTCTTTATGAATTGATCACAAGTCAAAATATGGTTAGGGCTCTTATGTGTCTTGAACTTATATTCAATGCAGTTAATATGAATTTCGTAATATTATCTGATTTTTTTGATAATTCCCAACTAAAAGGGGATATTTTCTGCATTTTTGTTATATCAATTGCAGCCGCTGAAGCAGCTATTGTATTAGCTATAGTTTCGTCAATTTATCGTAACAGAAAATCAATTCGCATCAACCAATCGACCTTATTAAATAAGTAGCATAAATAAAAAAATTATAGATTTTAATTTGCATATATATAATAGGTTATGACTTACTAGAGTATATTTGTGAAAATATAAGAAATCAAAGTATTTTAGCACCTTTTTAAAATCAATTGAGTCAGAATTCATTACAAAAATTCTATTAAAGGAGATCATTGTTTCATCTAGTATTTTAATATATCATTCATTTAGAAGTTTACTAGATTGAAAATTTATGACATTCAAAAAACTATAGATCCTACGTCACATTCAATAAAAATTTATGATACATGTATAGGATGTACTCAATGTGTCCGAGCATGCCCTGCAGACGTATTAGGATGGATGTAAAGCTAAGGAAATAGCTTCTGCTCCAAGAACCGATGACTGTGTTGGTTGTAAGTGATGTGAATCTGCCAGTTCGACCGACTTTTGAGCTTTCAAATTTATATATGGCATGAAACAACTCGAAAAATGGGTCTAGTTTATTGATACGTCACTGCAAACCTCATTTAAATAAATTTGGAATAATTTTTTTTGTATTGACAAGTACTTGTAGTTAAAAAAGTTAAATTATATTTTTTCATTTATATTTTTTTGTTGAGTACGCGTTTTTTGGACCTGATATATCTTGTCTTTACCACATATGATTTTCCTTGGTTAACAATAATTTTTGTTTTTCCAATAATCTGTTGTTTGTTAATGTTATTTCTAAAATAAAGTAAATAAATGGTATACTATATGCATTTGTATCTTAGAACTTCTTCTAACGACCTAAGCTTTTTATTATAATTATAAAATGGACGATCCATTAATTCAACTGTCCGAAAATTATAAATGGATAATTTTTTTTATATTTTTACTGGAGAATAGGAGTAGATGGCGCTATAGGAACAATTTTACTGATGGGATTTACTACCACTTTAGCTACTTTAGCGGCTTTTTTTGTTACTCGGGATTCCTGATTATTCCATTTCCTAATGTTAGCGATGTACATCAATACAATAAGATTATTTTCTTCTCGGGATCTTTTACTTTTTTCATCATGTGGGAATTAGAATTAATTCTTGTTTATCTACTTTTATCCATGTGGGGTAGAAAAAAACGTCTGTATTCAGCTACAAAATTTATTTTATATACTGGAGGAAGTTCTATTTTTTTTACTAATAGGAGTTTTAGGTATAAATTTATATGGTTTGAACAAACCAACATTAAATTTATAACTATTAGCTAATCAATCCTATCCAGTCACACTCGAAATACTATTTTATATTGGGTTTCTTATTGCTTTTGCCTTAAAATCACCGATTATATCTTTACATACTTGATTACCGGACACCCACGGCGAGACACATTATAGTACATGTATGCTTCTTGCTAAAATCTTTTTAAAATTGGGAGCATATGTGTTGGTTCGAATCAATATGTAATTATTACCTCATGCTCATTCTATGTTTTCACCTTGGCTGATGGTGGTCGGTACAATCCAAATAATTTATGCAGCTTCAACATCTCCTAGTCAACATAACTTTAAAAAGAGAATGACCTATTCTTCTGTATTTTATATGAGTTTTATAATTATAGGTATTGGTTCTATAACGGACCCAGGAATTAATGGAGCTATTTTACAAATAATCTCTCATGACTTTATTGGCGCTGAACTTTTTTTCTTGGCAGAAACTTGTTAAGATAGAATTCGGCTTGTTTATCTTGATGAAATGGGTGGAATGGCTATCTCCATTCCAAAAATATTTACAATAATAACTATCTTATTGATGGCTTCTCTTGCATTACCGGGCATGAGTGGTTTTTCGTTGCAGATTTAATCGTTTTTTTTTTGGAATAATTACTAGCCAAAAATATTTATTAATTTTTAAAAACTTAATTATTTTGTAATGGCAATTGGAATGATATTAACTCCTATATATTTGTTATCTATATCACGCAAAATGTTCAATGGATACAAGTTAATTATGTTAAAAACTTTTCTTTTTTTTTGATTCTCGAGCCTGAGAGTTATTTCGTTTAATCTCTATTCTTCTACCAATAATAGGTAATGTTATTTATCCTGATTTTGTACTCTCGTTTGCAAGTGACAATAATTCATTTTATCTAATTATTTTTATGGCTAGTTTTCATGAAATAAAAAGCATTAAATTGAATTGTAATCAGAAGTCTTTGGTCTTTGTATTGTGAGAACTTTTTGAATCATTGTACTACTTGATTGAAAAGGTTCTTAATTACTTACTACTAAAATTAAATTAGATTTCTTAACTTATATAAAGTTAGATATAAATACTATTCTTTTTTATTTTGATTTGGATTCCTTTATTTCTTGGTTAGTGTTTTATTTAATTCGATGTAAATGAACGATAACTATGCAAACCAATTCCTAAAAGATTGACACCAAAATAGCATATCCAAATTAAAAGAAAGCCTATAGAAGCCATAATTGTAGAATTAATATCCCTAATATTCCTATTTGTTTTAATATGTAAATAAATTGTGAATATGGTCCAAGTAATAAATGCTCAAATTTCATTTGGATCTCAATTCCAATATGAACCCCACATCTCATTAGCCCATACAGAATGTCGACAGTTAAAAAATTAAATCCAAGACTAATAATACAAAAACTCCAAAAATCTAATTGTTCAATCAATTGATGCTTACATTAATTTCGAGAAAAACTAAAAATAATGTTTTGTTGTAGTAAAATAGAATTTCTTTTATTTATGTCGTAAAGTACATCATAAGAAAATAATTCATTTAATAAAGAAAAAATTACTCAAATACCATAAAATACATCGGTAATTATTAGAGTACCTTACAAAAAATTTCTATATCTTAAATTTAATGTAAAAAATCTTTAAAAACTTGGTATACATCACTAAATAACGACAATGTCATTCTGATTTATTTTTGTTTCTAAAATAATAAAAAAAAAAACAAAAGCTTTTAAACAAAAAAGAAAAGTGTCGTTATCTTCTTCCTCTTCTTCCTTTTGGCCGACAACAAAACAAAACCCTAGCAATCACAAAACCGGCGCAGGTGCTCGTGTGTTTCGTCGGCTTGAGTAGCCTTGTCGGTGCAATCGACAGTGTGGGCACTTCTCCTCCAAATTTTTTTTCGATCCCGCCGTGTGGGTATTCGTTGCACTTCTCCTCACAAGCTTCTCAATCCCGCAGATCGTTTTTCACCAGCGTCTCTATCGGAAAATTTCAGTGTCTCCGAAGTCCCGTCTGTGTTCCTCAGTTCTTCGACCTAGATTTCTTGTTTCCGATCTCGGATTTCAGAGACCATCTCTCCGTAGCTTCTGTTATCAAATTAAAGGTAAATTTTTTTCCTCCATCATTGTGATCCTTGAATTGCCTGAGTTATTGTGAGCAATTGGTATTGTAAATTTTTGTTTTATGTTCAATTGTGGGAGATTTATTTGTTGAATTGTGTTTTTTTTGTTTAGTAGATTAAATTATAGAACCATATGAGTTATGGTTGAAAATAGAGTGATGCAGTTCAAACTTGTGTTATCGTTTTTGTAATGTTTACTTGATCACAAGTATAGTACAAAATTGTGTTTACTTGCTCGCAATTATAGTTCAAAATTGTGTTCTTGTTTGTAACTATAGAAGCACTTGGAACTTGGTTCTTAAATTTCTTAAATAGAATGTTATTTCTCCCGCGTAATTTTCAACCTTGAACTGGTCGACTTTTTGTGAGAAAAAGCTGATTTATTTGTAATTGTTTGAGGAACTGTGGCCGATTTATTGATATCATCAGTTGAATTGTGTTTGTTTGATTTTGTATATTGTATTGTATTATTTGATTCTTAATAGTTTCTTCATTATTTTTACTTTCTTTTTTTGCAGAGATTTATCATGAACATGGATACATCAAATGAAAAAGCATACCCTCCAAAAAGCAGAGTACTCTAGTTAATAGGAGCGTGGGTCACAGCTGCTTGCTTGGTCATATTGCAGATTTGAGAGACGCAATTGGCGAAGAAGTGTGGGACAACATAAAGAAATCAACCCTTGGAGTAATTGTGAATCTTGTAGATAGCAATTACGTGTGGGGAGCCAAGACAGTTGAGTATTTTCTTGCAAGACAGTTAGCATTAAAGAAGAAAGAGATTTGGTCGTTGGTTCGCAGTCAGCCAATCCGATTTTCTCTTAATGAGTTTGAGTACGTAACGGGTCTAAACTGTCAACCATTTCCTGAAGAGAAATGCGATGTGGAACACACTGATTTATGGAAGTTGATAGGTATTAAATCAGATGCTCTAGGACCCCGCTATGATGAGCTTAGAAATGCGTTGGGTAGCTGTAGGTCTTGGGACTTTGAGCAAAGGAGAAGGTTTGGATGTTTGTTTGTTGTTGTTGTCGGTATTTACGGGGCGCCTCACAACTCACCTATTCCTTTAGATGTAGTGAAATGGGTTCTCAGTGAAGATAGCTTGGAGAGGTATCCTTGGGGTCGAGCTTCATTTAACCAGCTTTTTACTTCTATCCAAGTTCAGGCAGTTGAGAAAACCTCGTACAGTCTTCATGGATGCGTTCATGCACTTCTCATCTGGTCATATGAATCAGTTAAGGTATTTGGAGAAATGTTTGGGAACAAAAAAGAAGTTAGCGATGTCCCTCTTCTGTGTTGGAGCGATTCTCGACCTAGGTCAGACCTAGATGTCGTGCTTGATAATGAAGGGAAAGCTCATGGGAAGGTGAAAAACATTATTTGTTTAATTCTATTACTTTTGTGTTGTGTTCGATTAACTATTACTAACTAATCTGATGAGTTATTTTTTTTTGTTTTGCAGCTTAAATTTAGGAATTTAGTTGAGAAGCCTGGGAATGAAATATATCCTGCTTGGAGTGATGAAAATAAAGATGAGCAACTGGATAATTTGATTCAAGATATATTGAACAAGAGTTTTATTGAGTATTCATGTGATGTTGTGGACAGAAAGAAGAAGAAGCGCAAGTTGCAAGCAGCTGAAAGAGAGGATGATTTGGGTAATGATAAGAGTGTCGATGCTACAGGAAAGAAAGCTATGTCAGCAGGGGAAACGTCATCGAAGAAAAAGAAATTACCAACCGAGAAGAATGTCGCTAAACAGGTAAATCATTGAAATGAGTAATGAGGTTTTTTTTTTTTTTTTTTTTTTTTTCATTTTGATCGATGCTCTTCCATTTTTCAAATGATATCCTACTTGTATTTTGTAGGCAGTGGTAAGTGATTGCGAAGAAAACCAGATAGATCAATCAAATGAGTTGACAATCAATGTTGTGTTAATTATCATGTCGAAGCTTGTTGAGAAGCTTGACGCAATGGAGAAAAGCGTTGGAGACAAGATGGAATTGTGGGAGGCTAAATTGGATGCAAAAATCGATGAGAAGATCAAGACAAATAACGTGTCTTTTAGAAACACGACTTGGTGGGCAGATTGCTGCTTTAAGGGCTGAGGTGGATAAATTGAAAGGTATCCAAAAGGGTAATCATAATATCGAAGCAGCCATCTCGAAAAACAATGAGGATTTCGAGGTGAACAGCCCTGGTCCGGTACGTTAGAACTCGGACAATTCTATGTTTTATGCACATAATGTTTGTAATCGCTAAATGATGATTGTGTTTTTTGTTTTGAAATCAAACATAGTGTCTGTAATAATTGATGTATTTTCCGTACTAAAAATATTGTCTGTAACATTCATGTACTGTTTTGAAATACATGTTGCTTTGTTATTTTATTTAGTGATCTTGAATTTAGTCATGGTTTCTCATTTCTTTGGGCAGGTTTGGCAACTGAAGAAGAAAAAACTTCAGGAGACAACATTTCATTGCACTATGTTGTGAAGACAGGAAACAGCAAACAAAAAAAGACTTTTGAAAAGAAGGATGTGGTTACGGATGGTGCTGTGATTGTGAACAACGATTTAAAAGTCTTTGATAAGAAGAACGCAAAGGATTTGACAACGATTAAGGTCAAGGAAGAAGATATTGACAAGAAGGCGTCCAAAGTGACCAACATTGTAAAGAACAAAATAGGAAAACCCTGAAAAAAATAGTACTTGGGGCAGTTATTGCAGTTAGGTGATTTTTTTGTTTTTTATTAAAATAGGAAAAAATATGAATAATTGAAAAAGCCCACTAAAAAAATTAATGATTCATATAAATTACTTAATGGAAAATGTCCTGAATAAATCCAACTCGTGAATAATAATCCTATTATACCAAAAAAACGTAATTACGATTCCATTATCTGATGAATAAATTAAATCCTATGATTTCACCTAAATTAACTAATAAAGTTAAAAAATAAATTTTCAGTACAATAGAAACGACCGAAAAAGATATATGAGTTAATATATGCTCTAAAATTGAAAAATTCATAAAATAATTTGTTAAAAATTAATACTAGGTTTTACCCGATTTTTGAAAAATGTGGAAAAAGTAGGGTATTAATTTGATTATAAAACTTATAATATATTCACTCCGTTCCACGAAGATACATTTTCTACCAAAAAATTTTGTTTCACAAAGTTATAATTTTTGTGTTTTCAATGGAAATTTTAGTAATTAATAATGACATTTTGAAAAGTATAAGAAGATTAATTAAATTTATTAAATTACTATTGGTTTAGGGATATGAGAAATTGTTTCGTAACAAAAATTGATGTATTTATGATTAAGTATTTATGATTTTCTTAACATGTGAGAAAACTCTAGAAAATACATCTTTGTGAAACAGAGGGAGTAATATTTCTTTTATAAGATCTTATGCTGCTACTCGGACTGAGATGCTATAGCACTGCTTCTTAAGAGCAGTGTGTCTACCAATTTCAACATTGCTGAAACTTGTTCAAAACAAAACTAACAAGTTTTTATTCAATCGTGAAGATTAAAAAATATAAATAAAGAGACCAATTCAATGAAATTTACAATTGATTTCATGAAAAAAACATGTTTAAATAGGTTTTTGGGGTTTTATTTCAATTAAGATGTTTTTTTTTTCACTAGCTTTAGTTTAGTCTTTTTAAATTAATTTTCTTTCTTTCTTTTTTTATAGAATACAATAAAAAAATGCTTTTTCTAAAAATTAAAACTTCGCCAAAATTCTTAAATATTTTAAATAAAATAAGATTTGCCTAATTGCTAAAAAAAATTTATCTGTTTTGCTACATCTTTTTATATTGTACAAATATAAGATTTTTTGATCACTTAGAAATAATATATATTTTTTTATTATTATCTAATATTCACTTGTTGTGGATAGATGCTTTTATCAATTTGATACCAAGTAAAGAATATAACAATTCGGATAAATAATAATTCCTAAAGATATAAAGTTAAAAGTGATTCACTTATAATTAATAATTTTAAGAAAGTATTGTTTTCCCTTAAAGATCTTGTATTTTCTCAACGAGGAAATACAACATTATTTTTTATTATTGCATCAAGTTAGTGAGGGAAAAACAAAAATGCCTTGTTTGGAAAAAAATAATAAAAGTTAACCTTTATTTTTAACTATATATTGTCTTTTTTTTTCCTCTTTTGGTTCCTAATTGATTTATTTCTAAAAATTAGTTTTTTCGTTAGGGTAATATTAATTATTATAGTGTTTTTTTAAAAAAATTTTTGTACAAAAAAACTTTTTGAACTACCTGTAGAAAGTGATTTACCTAACAAAAAGGCTTTCAACGATGTTCAATATCCCTTTGTTTTCCAAATTTTTTTATAAATTCGCTTTTTCGAGACAAAAATATGTTTTTCTGGAACTGCCATTCAAAAAAAAAAAAAAAAAGGTTTTTTAGTGGTATAACTGCTATTCTTTCGTACTTTATATTGATTTTTTTCTTTAAAATTTTATGATATATTAGTTTCAAAACAATAAAAAAGATTACTTAGTATACTGGAAGATAGTCACTAAATCTATTACTAATAAAAATTAAAGGTATAATATTGTTAGGCCGTCCACATAGGATTTAAAACAACCTGTAATATTTATCCACATTAGCGTTTTAAAATAAAATAAAAAATTAATTAAAAACAATTAGAGTTTAGGAAATAAGGAAATTGTATATAGTTTCCACCAGTAATATTATTTCACATCACCAATTAAAAATAAAATAAAAAACTAATTAAAAAAGGAAATCAGAGTTTAAAAATTAAGGAAGAAATAAGGAAATTATATCATAGTTTCTTAAAAAAAATTTAATGGTAGTTCACATATGATTTTAAATGACCAAAAATATTATTTTAAATCAGCTTTCAAAAATACAATAAAATTTAAACTTTAATACAAATATCTTCAAAATCAAGTCTCACCATGTTCCATATTAATTTCATATTTTCCTTTATTATTGTTTTAAAATGAATTTTAATATAAATAATTTTTTAAATATATATCATTATCTAAATTTAAATTTTTTAGTGTTTAAAAACAGATTTTAAATCATTATGAATTTTGAATCATTATCTAAATTTAAACATATATATATTTTTTAAACGAATACTTTTTTTGTGTTTAAAAACAAAAATTTACGATTTAAAATTAAACACATATTTTAGTGATTGGTGTTTTAAAATCAGCTTTTAAAAATAGAATAGAATTTAAAATTTAATATCAAATATCTTTAAAATCAAGCCTCATCATGTTCAATATTAATTTCATATTTTCCTTTCTTATTGTTTTAAAATGAATTTAAATCTAAATAATTTTTTAAATATATATTATTATCAAAATTTAAATTTTTTATTGTTTAAAAACAGATTTTAAATCATTATGAATTTTGAATCATTATCTAAATTTAAACATATATATATTTTTTATAGAATACCTTTTTTGTGTTTAAAAACGAAAATTTACAATTTAAAATTAAACTCATATTTCAGTGATTGGTGTTTTAAAATCACCGGTCCAACCCAACCTAATCACCTATCAAATCAAACCATACTCAAAATTAGATTTATCCCAAAAAAGTTTTATTCTTGTGTTGATTATTCACCTTTGACCAAAATGTCTCTGATAGAATCACGAAGCTCAATTGAATCTTGCACATTAAAACTTCTCACTTCTCAGATCGATCCATTTCTTCTTCAATCAAATATGTGAATCGCCTATCTCTCGGCGACGAAGATAACAACAAAATCGAAGCTCGAATTTTCTTTTTGTTGTTGGAACTGATTCGATTTGCACATTACAGTTTCTCATATTGATCCCCTTCTTTTTTAATCGAATCTATGAATCGTCTATCTCTCGCCGACGAAGACAACAACAAAATCAAAGTTGAGATTTTCCTTTCACTGTTGGTGATTTGAGTGGAGAAATAATTAGTGAAGCTAACTGAGGTTCTGATGTTAGTGAGAAAGCGACAACTTCAAAGAGAGATTTTGAATTTCAATACAATGTAAAAGATGAACAAGAAAAGCACAAAAAAGATTTCAGGAGTTTGAATGTGCAACAAAAAATAGTTTACGATGCATTTATGGAGTCGGTAGAAAATGATATGGGAAAACTATTATTCTTATATGGTCCTGGCGGAACACAGAAAACATACCTTTATAAAAACATCATTTCTAAGATGCGCTCAGCAGAAAAAATAGTGTTCCCAGTAGTTTTTCATGCATCACAACATTGCTTCTACCTGCAAATAGAACAACACATTCACATTTTAAGATACCAATACATATCGATGAAGATTCAATGTGCCATATAAGGCCTGGAACAATGCTTGCTGAATTAATCAGAAAAATCGATCTTATCATATCAGATGAGACGTTCATGACACATCAGTATGCTTTCGAAGCGCTAGACATAACATTAATATATTTGATGTCCATGAAAAATGAAGCAGCTACGGACAAGCCTTTCGGTGGCAAGAATTTACTACTAGGTGGTGACTTCTGAAAAATACTATCAGCCGTTCTACAGGGTTCTAGAGCAGATACCATTTTAGCATCAATCAAAAAATCATACTTGTGGGAATCTTGCAATGTATTCACTTTAAAACATAACATGAGACTCCAAGAATCAAAAACAAGTTTTGCAGCATGGCTACTAAATGTTGAAGATGAAAATGCATCCACAACGGAAAATAAAAAAGATAATGGAGCTGATGGTCATATGGTTGTAATTGATTCAAAATTCCTAATCCAATCAACTGGAGATCATATGGAGAAAATATTTAAAGCCAAAAATGTAGAGAATGAACTAACAAAAAATAAACATGCAAGCATTACAGAGACAACATCCTAACACCCCGGAATGAAACAATTGATGAGATTAATGCAAATATGTTATCAAAATTGTCACGAAAATAAGAGGAATATCTCAGCTCAGAGCGTATAGAAAAAGTGATACAATATCAACAAACAATGAGACGCTATATATAGTTGAATATCTAAACTCTCTAGAGTTCACAGAACTACGAGAACATAAGCTATGTTTAAAAGAGGGAGTACCAATAATGCTGCCCCGATACAAATCACTTTCAACTCTATCTCTTACTTCATAGCACAAAAAATAAATAGTAACAACAATAAACTCATATCGAATTAAAAGGAAAAAAATAACTCCACTGCATAGAAAATTCAAATATCATGATATTAATGACAAAAAAACAAATTTATTATAAAATATTAAAAAACGCTCAAAATTAAAAAATAATATATTTTAATTTCTAAATATATTCCAAAAATCAAAACAAAACAGTTTCAAATTGAAAAACAAACACAATGAGAAATAAAGTAGTAATAACTAAAAATTAAAAATATTAAAAATATTAAATATCACCATATTTTTCAATAAGAAATCATTATTAAATATCAAAGCAAACGAAACAGATAACATTAACATACCCGGGCGTAGCCCGGATTAAAAACCTAGTTCCAATATTAAAATTAATTCCTTAGTAATTCTAAATTATCAAACTCAAATAAATTTCTTATGTAAAGTTTTTTTTCTTATATAATTAATATTAAATATTTTTTTGTCGTGTAAATATTTTGTTATATTCTTACTATATGTATATAAATTATTGTAGTACGGAATTATAATAAACTTTTTATGTACCTATAGAAAATCACAATTTTATTTAGTAATAACAAAAAAAGATAAATAAATTTTTTTGGCAATAGCTTAGTAATATTATTTAATCTCTTCTAATTTTTTGATTTGAATATATATATTTTTTTTCAAAGATTTCTGAAGTATTAAACTAATTTAAAAAATTTATATTTCAGTTTGAAATCGCGTGCTTTTATATTGTCCCTTTTGAAAAAAAATATATACAAACCAGTGAATAAGAAATAAAAAATTTAAGAATAAAATAAAAATGATTTTTTATTTTATGGAACATACATATCAATATTCATGGATCATCCCTTTCATTCCACTTTCAGTACCTATTTTACTAGGAGATGGACTCCTACTTTTTCCGAGAGCAACAAAAAACCTTCAGCGTATGTGGATTTTCTTGAATATGTTTTTGTTAAGTGTAGTTATGATCTTTTCACTCTATCTATATATTCAACAAATTTTTCTAAGTTCTATTCATCAAAATGTATAACCTTGGACCATAAATAATTCATTTTCTTTTGAGTTCGGTTTATTTATTGATTCACTTATGTCTATTATGTCAATATTGATTACAACTATTGGAATTTTGGTTCTGATTTATAGTAAAAATTATATGTTTCATGATCAAGGATATCTGAGGTTTTTTGTTTATATTGATTTTTTTAATACTTCAATGTTAGGATTAGTTACTAGTTCTAATTTGATCCATTTTTTTTTTTGGGAATTAGTTGGAATGTGTTCATATTTATTAATAGGTTTTTGGTTCACACAACCTATTGCGGCGAATGCTTGTCAAAAAGTTTTGGTAACTAATCGTGTAGGGGATTTTGGTTTATTATTAGGAATTTTAGGTTTTTATTGGATAACTGACAGTTTTGAATTTCAGGATTTGTTCAAAATATTCAATAATTTAATTTTAAATAATAGAGTAAATCTTTTATTCCTTCCTTTGTGTGCATTTCTCTTATTTGTGGGTCCTATTGCTAAATCCGCACAATTTCCTCTTTATGTATGGTTACCTGATGCCATGGAGGGCACAATTTCTATTTCGGCTCTTATACATGCTGCTACTATGGAAGCGGCGGGAATTTTTCTTGTAGCTCGTCTTCTTCCGAATTTTATAGTTATCCCTTCTATAATGTCTATAATATCTTTGATAGGTATAATAACAGTACTATTAGGAGCCACTTTAGCTCTTGCTCAGAAAGACATTAAGAGAGGTTTAGTCTATTCTACAATGTCTCAACTGGGTTATATAATGTAAGCTCTAGGTATGGAGTCTTATCGATCCTCTTTATTTCATCTGATTACTCATACTTATTCGAAAGCTTTTTTGTTTTTAGGATCTGGATCCATAATTCATCAAGTGGAAGCTATAGTTGGATATTCTCCCGATAAAAGTCAGAATATGATTGTTTCGGGGGGGGGTTGACAAAATATGTACCGATTACAAAAATTGCCTTTTTAGTAGGAACACTTTCTGTTTGTGGTGTTCCACCCCTTGCTTGTTTTTGGTATAAAGATGAAATTCTTAATGATATTTTGTTGTTTTCGCCGATTTTTACAATAATAGCATATTCAACAGCGGGATTAACCGTATTTTATATGTTTCGGATTTATTTACTTACTTTTGAACGGCATTTAAACACTTTTTTTTATAAATTACAGTGGAAAAAAAAGTAGTACCTTATATTCAATCTCTTTATGGGGTAAAGAAGAATAAAAAAAATTATTAGAAATTTTGAGTTAGTATCATTAATAACAATAACAATGAATAATATGAAAAGAGTTTTTGTTTTTGCAACAAAACATATAAAATTAGTAATAATGTAAGAAATAAAACTTTTATTACTGTTGAAAATTTTGGACTTAATACAAGAACTTTCTATTATCCCATGAATACTAATACAATACTATGCTATTTCTCATGCTTGTATTGCTTTTAATTACTTTGTTTGTTGGAGCCGTACGAATTCCTTGCAATCAAGAAAGAACAGAATTTGATATATTATAAAAATTATTCACGCTGTCGATAAACCTTTTGCATAAAAATTCACAAAATTTTGTAGAATGGTATGAATTTTTTAGAAATGCAACTTTTTCAGTCAGTATAGTTTTTTTGGAATATTTATAGCATACTGTTTATATAAACCTTTTTATTCATCTCTATTCAATTTAACCTTACTTAATTCATTTCAGAAATGGAGTTCTAAATCAATTCAATGGGTAAAAAAATAAATATTGTATATAATTGGTCATATAATTGTGGTTACATACATGCTTTTTTTTTTATAAAAAAAATCTTTAATTTAAAGTATAAGAACATTAGCAAAACAAACAAAATTTTTTAGTTTTTTTTTAGTTTTTTTTTGTCCCTTTGAAAAAGAAAACTTATACAAATGGCTTTGTGATCCATGTCAGAGGAACACAACTTACATAAGAAAATTTCCTACCCTGAGCAGTAGCATTACACGCCAAATAATCCGCATTTCCATTTGATCTTCTTGGGATAAGAGAGGGTGAAAGTTTGAAACTGGCTTCTGAGGTTGTCATCGTCACAAGCGCAGAGCAGTCAGTCTGAAAAACCACTTTATCCTCGTTATGATGCAACATAGATTCCATGGCCTAGAGGAGAGCTTCCATCTCAGAATGCAATGGAGATAAGCCTCGACACAAGCCCTTGGCACCCAACAGAGGGGTCAATGATGTCGAACTCTTAAAGCTCTAACCCAGACCTGCAAAAAGACTATCTTTTTTCCATGAGCCGTCTATCTGACAGACATTATCAGCCATGGTTGAGCTGTTATCCGAAGGGGTATCCGGTGAGTACAGGGCCATTTGGACCCTATCCGACCTAGCTCTATCTGACAAGGAGGATTGGGCTTCTGCCCATGCATGAGCTTCACCAATAGCGTGTTTAAGAATGTCTGGCGGTAACGATTGAGTCCACTGAAGACCTTGTCATTACGAGCTTTCCAAATAAACCATAGGATCCAAGGGAATGGGTTCACAGGCCAACCCTGAAGACAAATCTTAGGGATCCTAGAGAAAAGAAAATCCATGTTCGAGAAAATCGAGGAATACGGAAATGACAGATGCCCACTAAACAAACAAAAATTCTTAATAAATGAATCATTGATGGAATTACAAATGAAGTAGGTATAACAAGTTTCTTTTTAGGAGAAGTAACAAAATATATAGGTGGAAGTCGCATCTCTTCTTATCTATTCTTATATTTGTCTTATGTCTTGATTTTTTTAATGATCCTCTTTTTTTTTATTTTTTGAAAAATTCTAAATTCGAATTTTCTTTATTTCCATCTAGATTTTCGGAAACTTTTTTATAGTATATTCGAACGTGGAATTCATCATCCTAGTTGATGGTGGGGTTCTACCCCTTATCGATAGTTTGGCAATAATTGGAGTGCGGTCCATACCGAGCTCTTCCCTGATAACTTATTAGGTTATAAGTCCCGATAACACAAATATTAACCCTCGGCCCAGATGACCGAGGGATACCTCGGTGAAGAATGATCGAATTTAGTGTCCGAAGTTGGGGTATACGCAACATCGTCCTAGGCCGAAGTCTAAAACTCGGACAGTATAGATCAAATCTTAGCACAGATTCCCTCTTCTTGGAAAAATGGAAATATTCCATTTTTCCGAGGTTTTCCCATGGGCTTACTAGACCGACTATTAAGGATATATAAATACATACCCCCCCCCCCTCACTATAAGATTCATTCAGAATCGGGGAGAAGAGAAACTAGATCGCCTAGGTTTTACTTCTCTTTGATAAAGTTACCTCGGCATCCCAAGTTAACAAACATTGTAATCAAAATCATTAATAATACATCCTTTTTCCGAGGTTTCCTCTTGTTTTATTACTATATACTTTTCCAAAAACGAACCCCTCTAATTATAAATAATTAGAAGCTGAACCCAGTATCAACATTTGGTGCGCTAGGTAGGGGTCGAACCTACGGCCTTCTGCTTAGGAAACAGAGAGACCTCAGGAATGGAAAAATATATCGGTGTGATTCTCGATAGTTCGAGTTCCAAAGGAACTATAAAGAAGCGTATCCGAGAAATACCAAAGACTCGATCTATAAGCCCAGCCCCAACATATCATTCTTCAGCAGCCTTCACAAATGCAGATCTCGAGGGAATTATAATTCCCCACAACGACCCTTTAGTCATCCGTGTCTTCTTGGCCGGAAATCTCATGGAAAAGGTGCTCATAGATACCGGGAGTACGGTGAACTTATTAAGTTTAGAAACTATGAATCGGATGAATGTAGTATCTAAAGACATGGAGGTAAAAACAGAATCCATAACTTCACTTCCGGGGAAGAGAGAAGTAGCGGTGGGAACCGCGGTCTACCCAGTATCAATTGGAGTAGTCACTATGGACACTATCTTTCATGTGGTATCATGACCCCTCATATTCGACGCAATTATGGGGGTACCTTGGCTAACAATGATGGAAGCGATCCCTTCGACCTACCATCAGTGCCTCAAGTTTCCAACCCGACACGGTGTTTGTTCAGTTAAAGGAGACCAACGAATAGCCAGAATTTGTTCCATGCCCCCGAAGAATCAGTCACGAACAATCTCGCTAATCTCGGAACCAGAGGTCCCCCACAACGAAAATCCGAGCTTATCACTAGTTGGAGAGTTAAATCCAAATATTTTCGGAAAAGATTCATCCGAAAAAATATACGTCGACGAGGAAAACCCAGAACGCTGTTTAACAATCGGAGGAAATTTGGAGAAAGAAACAAGAACAGAGTTAATCGACCTACGAAAGAAAAACAAAGGAACGTTCGCCTGGTCATCCTAGGACATGGTAGGGATTGATCCAACGGTAATATCACATCGGTTAAACGTGGATCCTACCCATAAACCAGTCAAACAAAAGAAGAGGAAGTTAGGACTGGAAAGAGCAGCAGCTGTCAACGAAGAAATCGATCGGTTACTAGCGAAAGGCTCAATAACCGAGGTTCAATATCCGGAGTGGTTAGCCAACCCTGTAGTAGTAAAAAAGATAAACGGAAAATGGAGAATCTGCGAGGATTTCACGGACCTAAACAAAGCATGCCTAAAGGATTGTTTTCCCCCTCCCAAGCATAGAAAGACTGGTGGAAGCCACGGCAGGAAACAAACTTCTCTCCTTTATGGACGTATTCTCGGGATACAACCAGATTATGATGCATCCGGATGATAGGGAAAAAACCGCCTTTATCACAGACAGAGGAACCTACTGTTACCGCGTGATGCCCTTCGGTCTGAAAAATGCAGGAGCAACGTATCAGAGGTTGGTTAATCGGATGTTTACAGAAAAGCTCGGAAATACGATGGAGGTTTATATTGATGATATGTTGGTGAAATCTCATGCGGCATCCGAGCATGTCACTCATCTACAAGATTGTTTCGGTATCCTGAACCGCTTTGGCATGAAGTTAAATCCGGATAAGTGCACGTTTGCAGTTACCTCGGGAGAATTCCTCGGATACTTGGTAACAGAGCGAGGAATAGAAGCTAACCCAAGATAAATCAGTGCAATAAAGAACATTATCTAAATCAAAGGAAGTGTAGAGGCTGAAGGAGCGAATTGTAACTCTAAATCGATTTATTTCACGGTCAACTGATAAGAGTTTGCCCTTTTACAATCTTTTGAAAGGGAAACAATTCGAATGGAATAGCGAATGCGAAGAAGCCTTTCAAGATCTAAAAAGATACATGTCGACCCCTCCGATCTTGAACAAACCCGAAGATGGAGAAACCCTTTTCCTTTATGTTTCGGGATCAGAATCGGCCGTAAGCGGCATGCTGGTCCGAGAAGATAGAGGAGAGCAAAAACCGGTCTTCTATGTAAGCAAGTCGTTGCTCGACACAGAGACGAGATACCCAGCTCTAGAAAAGTTAGCATTTGCCGTAGTGATAGCAGCTCGGAAACTCCGACCTTATTTTCAGTCACATCCGATCGCCGTAATAACAAGCCACCCTCTCCGAACAATACTACACAGTCCCGGACAGTCAGGACGGCTGGCAAAGTGGGCTATCGAACTTAGTGAATATGACATTGAATATCGAACTAAAGCGACGATTAAATCCCAAGTTCTAGCTGATTTCTTGTCCGAACTACCTCTAGAAGTAATGAAAATAGCCCCCCAGAATGAGCGGTGGACCCTCTTCGTTGATGGATCTTCATCCAAATTCGGATCCGGGATCGGGATCTGGCTGAAGTCTCCAATCGGAGAGGTTTTATAGCAGAGTTTCCGTCTAGCTTTTGAAGCATCAAACAATGAGGCGGAGTACGAAGCCTTAATCGCAGGACTTCGTCTTGCAAAACAATTAGGTGCTCAATATCTCCGAGTTTGCTGCGATTCTCAACTAGTAGTTAACCAGTTCAGTGGTGAGTTTAAAGCAAAGAACGATCGAATGGAGGCATACGTGAAGTTGGTGAAGCATTTAGCCGAACATTTTAAAGAATTAAATTTAAAACGGGTTCCACAGAGAGAGAATACGATGGCAGACTCTTTGGCCGCTCTTGCAACAGCGTCAGATCCCCATTTTAAAAGAACAATTCCAGTCGAAACGATCAACTATTCGAGTTTCAGCAATAACAAACAGCACGCTTTGGCAATCGAAGACGCAGAAGAAAAAGAGGCTCAACCAGAAATCTTCGGAGAATATAAAGAAGACTGAAGAACACCAATTGTTCGTTAGATTAAAAACGGCGAGGTCCCATCGGACAAACGGGCAGCACGTCGGCTTAAAGCTATGGCTGCCCAATATTTAATAATGGACGATGTTTTTTTTTAAAGATCCGCCGGACGATTGATGCTCCATTGCATTGGTAAAGAGGAAGCAAACAAAGTAATGACCTCTACCCATTCTGGTGAAGGAGGAAATCATTCGGGAGGAAGACTTCTAGCTGTTAAACTTCAGAGACTAGGGTATTATTGGTCAACCATGATGGTAGATTGTGACAAATTTACGGCACGTTGTTAAAAATGTCAATGACATGCTCCCTAGATTCATGCACCAACAGAGTTACTCATGGCCGTAGTACCTCCTTATCCATTTATGCGATGGGCTATGGATATTGTAGGACCTTTTCCAAAGTCGACTAGCGGGAAATGTTTCTCCTAGTCTTGACTGATTATTTCACGAAGTGGGTCGAAGCAGCAGCTTATCCGAAGATTCAAAACAGGGAGGTTGAAAGTTTTGTTTGGAAAAATATAGTCTGCCGTCATGGGATTCCTTACGAGATAGTGACGGATAATGGCTCACAGTTCATCTCAAATAATTTTGAAGCTTTCTGCGAAAAATGGAATATCCGTGTAAACAAGTCGACTCCAAGGTACCCACAAGGAAATGGACAAGCTGAAGCTACGAATAAAAAAATCGTCGCCGGGATAAAGAGAAGACTTCTCGGGAAAAAAGGAAGATGGTCGGACGAATTGGAAGGAGTACTTTGGTCACACAAAAAATACTCCTAGAAGTGCGTCCGGACAGACCCCCTTTTCGCTTTCTCATGGGATGGAAGCAATGTCTCTTGCCGAAGTTAGGGTTCCAAGCCTGCAAAGAACCCTGATGATACACGACACCGAGATCAACGATGCAATGTTAAAAGAACGGAATGACGAAATACAGGAACTTCGGGACCACGCTCTACTTCGTATTTAAAACTACCAACAAATCGCTTCTCGATACTATAACAAGAAAGTCTGAGATCGCCCTCTCGATGAAGGAGACTTAGTTTTACGAATGGTGTTCGAGAACACAAAAGAACCCGGAGCTGGAAAGCTTGGAGCCAAATGAGAGGGTCCTTACTTAATCGAAACAAAAGTAAGACCTTGTGTTTATCGTTTGAAGACTATGGAAGGCGAAATGTTCATCGGGCTTGGAATTCATTCCATCTGAAGAGATATCACTGTACCGATGAGCCATAAAATCCGCTAAAAAAAAAAAAAATCCATTTCATCGATTTTGTCTTTTCCATTCATTCGGATTTCTTCCATTTCATCGATTTTGTCAAGATCCTCCCTTTATTTCGGAAGAGAGAAGGAAAAGAAGTTTCTTCGGTGGATACCTCTTGGTTCTGTTTAGTCACACCCCATTCTTCCGTTTTTGAGGTTCCTTTTAGTTTCTTAGTAAAAATGGGTGATGATAATCTTCCTAAATAATAGACACATGTAATAAATAAGAGAATACTAAAGATTTAAGCCATAGAATTTCTCAATTTTGACACAAGAAACTTATACTTATTAGATCTAATAAATACATTAGAATTAATAGAATTATTTTGTGCATCCAGACTAATACCAATCCAACCCATTTCATGAATAAAATGTGACCAATTAACCAACCAACAAAACTATTTGTTACAAATAACATCTTGTTGTTGCATTGAAACATATAAATGTTGACTAATCTGGCTAACATTGAACTTGGTAAAATGAAATGGTTGAATAATTGAAAAATGACATTATTCAAGAAGACACATTGAATGCGAAGATTACGCATTTGATTTATGGTAGTAGATCCATAATCAAAAAAGTGTTTGTGATTGTTCCAGAAGAAATGAAACAAAAGATACAGTAGAGCTAGTACAGTTATTGTATGAGGTCTACCCAATGCTAAATGTAGAGGCGCATAATAGATCGATATGAACATCATGAGCTGTCTCGCAATAAAACCAGTTGTTGCTGATACTTTCTTCTCAGTTCCTTCTTCTCATTCGTCCATAACCCAAGCCCAGAGAAGGAAGAGATAAGAAGGCCCTATGGAAAATGTGGTCAAAGATTCATAATAGTTCAACGACCGAATTGATTTTCTTCATGCATAAGGATACTAGATTACCTAGTATAAAAGATTGAAAAACCATCACAAACCTTCCTTTTGTATTTTCGACTTCAATTTCTGGATTATTAGATGCTGATTGCAATTTTCCATATATATAAATAGAAAGAGATAGACTAGAAACGACATCTCTTATGTCAATGACACCAAAGGGATATTAAATGAATTGAATTGGGATTTGGATGGAATATAATGAAATAGAGCCGCTTTAAGGTTTCCTATGAAAGGAGGCATGGAACGGAGCCACTACGAAGAAGTTCTGGGGGGCTACGAAGGAAACGTCAAGTTCATATTGGTCATGGGTTGAAAACGGGAAATGAACTCTTTGAGATCTAATCTCCCATTGTTCCTCAGTAGCTCAGTGGTAGAGCGGTCGGTTGTTAACTGATTGGTCGTATATTCGAATCCTACTTGGGGAGATTTGATTCATTCCAAATTAAAGAATTCGGAATGGCTGAGAACACATTTTTTCTATGCTACTAATATTTATACTTGCTCTGCTATTTTGTCCAAGCCTGGCTGAGAAAGAATGGCTGAGAAAGAATTATGGGGCTTCAAAAAATATGTTGATATGGCTGGTAAAAAAATATTATATGTAAAAAAAATAAATTAATAGATATAATAAATACGAAAAAAAAATATGGAACTGAAAGTTGCATAAAAAATTGATAAATGATTGGAATAAGTGCGCATGAGAGCCAAATGAATCGAAAGATTCATGTTTGGTTCGGGAAGGGATCATATACCTTTTTTTTATGAATGGAAATATAATTTACTTTCATTAAATGATTTATTAGATAACCAAAAGGAGAGGATATAAAATACTATTCGAAATTCAGAAGAACTCCGTGAAGAAGCTATTCAACAATTAGAAAACGCCCGAGCTTGCTTGCGTAAAATAGAAATGGAGGCAGATCAGTTTCGTGTAAATGAATACTCTGAAATCGAGTAAGAAAAAATAAATTTGATTAATTCAACCTCTAGAACTTTGAAACAATTAGAAAATTACAAAAACGAAACCATTCTTTTTGAACAACAAAAAAACAATTAATCAAGTCCGAGAGCGGATTTTCCAACAAGCTTTACAAGGAGCTATAGGAACCCTAAATAGTTGTTTGAGTAACGAGTTACATTTACGTACTATTAATGCAAATATTGCTATGTTTGGTCGATGAAAGAAATAACAGATTAGTCTTTTCCTTACAGTTATGATAGGCATTATTTTTTTTCTTCCAAAAAAGAATTAGGACAATACTCATGGTAACCCTCGCCGACGAAATAAGTAATATTATCCGTGAATGTATTGAGAAATATAATAGAGAAGTAACGATTGTAAATACCGGTAAAGTACTTCAAGTGGGCGATGGTATTGCTCGTATTGATGGTCTTGATGATCTAATGGTAGGTGAATTAGTAGAATTTGAGGAGGGTACTATAGGTATTGCCCTTAATTTAGAATAAAATAATGTTGGTGTTCTATTAATGGGTGACGGTTTGATGATCCAAGAAGGAAGTTTATTTTCTGAATCTCGGTTAAATGAATTGAATCTCCTGCCCCATGTATTATTTCAAGACATTTTGTATATGAGCCTCTTCAAACATGACTTAATGCTATTGATTCCATGATCCCTATAGGACGTGGCCAGCGAGAATTAATTATTGGTGACAGACAGACCGATAAAACAACAGTAGCCATAGATACAATTCTCAATCAACAAGGTCAAAATGTAATTTTGTTTATGTAGCTATGTGTCAAAAAGCTTCTTCTGTAGCTCAGGTAGTGACTAGTTTACATGAATGAGGGGCAATGGAATACACTATTGTGGTAGCTGAAACGGCTGATTCCCCGCTACGTTACAATAGCTCGCGCCTTATACAGGAGCAGCCTTGGCTGAATTTTTTATGTACCGTGAACAACACACTTTAATCATTTATGATTATCTTTCCAAACAAGCACAAGCTTATCGATTAATGTCTCTTCTATTACGAAGACCACCGGGTCGTGAAGCTTATCCAGGATATGTTTTTTATTTACATTCACGTCTTTTAAAAAGAGCTGGTAAATTAAGTTCTCAATTAGGTGAAGGAAGTATGACTGCCTTGCCAATCGTCGAGACCCAGTCAAGAGATGTTTCAGCTTATATTTCTACTAATGTAATTTCCATTTCAAATGGACAAATATTCTTATCCGCCGATCTTTTTAATGTTGGAATCAGACCTGCTATTAATGTAGGGATTTCTGATTTGAGAGTAGGATTCACCGCTCAAATTAAAGCCATGAAACAGATAGCTATAAAACTAAAATTGGAATTGGCTCAATTCACTCAATTAGAAGCCTTTGCCCAATTTTCTTCTGATATCGAAAAAGCTACTCAAAATCAATTGGCAAGAGGTCAATGATTACGTGAGTTACTGAAACAATCTCAATCAGCCACTTTCACAGTCAAATAACAGAGTTACTGAAACAATCTCAATCAGCCACTCTCATAGTGGAATAACAGATAATGACAATATATACTGGAACAAATGGTTATCTGGATAAAGTAGAAATTGGAAAAATAAGAAAATTTCTTAAAAACGAGTAAACCTCAGTTCCAAAAAATCATATCCTCTACCAAGACATTAACCGCTGAAAATGAAAGCTTGTTGAAAGAAGGTATTAAAAACAATTCGAACGTTTTATATTTCAGAAATAAGTATAAAAAAGTAAATGGATTCTTCTTTTTTTAGTAAATTTTATTCTTTAATTAATTTTTTAAAGAAATTCTATAAAATATTAAAAAGTTCTTTTAACTTTACATAGAAGTATATGTAAGTTAAGTATATATAATATAAAGAAATAGAAAACTAATATTTTTAATATTAAATATTAAAGCATTCATAATTTATTTATTATTCTATATTCTTTTTTATCTTTTTTCTATTTCTTTTTTTCTATTTTATATTAAAACTAATATTTTATAATATATACAAATATAAATAATAGAGAAACATCAATATATTTATATCTATATTAATATTGTGTCCAAAAGGATTTGAACCTATACAAAAGGTTTAGAAGACCTATATCCTATCCATTAGACAATAGACGTTTTTTTTTTTTGATTTTATAGTTGTTAAAAAAAAAATACAAAATTTATTTAGCAGTTGTGTATTGAATTCATTTCAATACACAGTTGCTATTAGACAATTCTTATACATAAAATTGTCTCGGAAGAGGAAAATTCACAAGTTATAGCAGGTAGCGGGAATCGAACCCGAATTGTTAGCTTGGAAGGCTAAGGTGTAACTCGAATCGTTTCCGACTAAGATCCGCCGCTGGCCAACAATCAAATAAGAACATGACCGTCGGTTTCTCCTAGCCGGTGACCCAGTGATGTCACATAACCCTCCACGCCTCAGTTCAAGCTTCGCAGCTAATACCTCGAACGCGGAGTTGTGTGTGAATCGGAAGATCCAATATCATTAACAACACGCTTTATTTATAAAACATTCGAATTAATACATATAGTACTGAGTTCGAAAAAAACAGAAAATAATTATACATGTTGGCCAGCGATCCATAGACCAGAAAGCATACATACATATATCTTGAAATCAAAGACTTGCAAACAGACGAGAAAACTACTCTGACTTGGCCTAAGGTCCCGCACCGGCTCTAGCTACTCGACTACTGGTTACCTAAAAAACAACAACGTGAGTTTAATGAGTAACCTAATGTCACTAAATGAGCTAGATCCCTTTACTAACATGCAAAACTTCCCGAAAGCTCTAGGTTAACAAACAACAAACATGTTCGGGGAGTTCAACAAACAAACATACATCATAGCCGAAGCAGCGGAAATAAAACAAGCAAGGTGAGCCATGAGGACATGTTTCAAACTACATTACGCTAGCTAGCTATTCTCCTTATTCTCCTTACATCCTAGGGCCAGGGTGTATTCGTTTTTCCCCACCCGTCAACCATATCAGTCAACCTCCTTCATTCACCGTTTCCTAGCGGAGCGCGGCGAATAACACGTGAACCTCAATAGGTTCACACCCACGGCCTGATGATCAGTCAGTACTGTTCTCCGGGGTCTTTCCGTTTCCGAAATATCTGGCATCCTAGCGTATTTCAAGAGAACGAAGCTCAACTCATACGGGGGAAAAACGAAACACCAATCTAATTAATGATTCAGATACAAAGATGCAGAATCACTAATCTCTACTCCGTATGTATTAAGTCCTCGGATTCCCATTGGAACCGATTATTAATACCACATTTTGGTCAGTTCTCTGAACTAGAACCAGACCTTCGGTACAACATTCTAAAGACCTCATTGTCCATCTGGACCCGGTCTATTAGACCCACTTACCTCACGCATTAGGGTTCTGAACTAACCACTAACACGGCATGCATCACTACTCCGTAATTCTACTCAAAGAACCAAACAATAAGAAAGGTAGAGAGTAGACAAACAAACAATCAAATGAATAATCACCAGCGTGATTATCCATTAACAAACCGATACCTGGTACGATCTAGCCCTTCATGGCTCGAGATTCGTACCCCGATATCAAGACCTTGCAGGTAGATCATGTCAACAAACAAGTTGATCTAACTCACCGTTCACTTATGTCGCGGTTGAACCCCGGTGGACTCCGTTGACTAAACCCGTGAAGGGAATGTGTCCTGGAGATCATACTTGTATTCAATCTAGTATAGTTTTGAAGTCGAGATAAGACTATCATGTGATACTGGGTAGTTATAATGCTTTACTAGAAGCCGCTTATAACTTATGAGTTATGAACTCATTGCCAGTATCATGTGATTCTATAGGGTCACACACCTAAGCAAACTGGACAACAAGTATTGGGAATGATCATTAGAGTAATGATCACGTCAATGTGTAATTGTTACACATTGATATCGAGTTTTTATGAGTGTTTCGATCGACACACATATTGGTGTCGGTCGACACAGCTCAGGATTAAAGATACCGGGTTTTAATTAATGACTTAATTTAAATCGGTTAATCCATCGGTTAAGAAATTTCGACCATGCCTCTATATAAAGGCACTAGGTCACGAAATTTCATATAGAAGCTTTAACCTAGCCGTAAAAATCGAGCTTTCCCAGAGGCACTATCATCCCGCTTCCAGTTTGTGTGCTCCGGTTCTCGATATTCTGATCATTCCGCTGCTAAGAAACTCCATGTATATCCGTGAACTGAATATGATTCAATAAACATAGATCTAGGGCTATGGATTTATGTTTAGGGTTTTAGAAAAGTTTTAAAACTCTACACCAAATTCCTTCAACCCAACCCTTCACTTCAGACTTCTCCTTGATTCACCTTTGCTAGTACCACTGAATTGGACCACCAACAGACCAAAGACCACGAACCACCTTCTGGACCGTTCTTGGATCTTGACCACTGTTTGACTTGACCTCCGAGGAACTTTGGCAGAGTTTCGGCTGTTCTCGAGATTTCTTTCTGAGATTTCGGCAGAATTCCGAAATGACTTGTATTTGAGAAAATCCTGTCAAAAAATCTCCGACTTGGCTCTACTGGTCTTCCGGTAATTTCGGTAGAGTTCCGACTGATTTCGGAGTTCTGCTCCCAAAATTCGAACAGAGTTCCGACATATTTCGGATGGAGAGAAACCCGTCGAAAAGCACGTGCCCTCACTCTAACACTGAAGAAACTGACCAAGAAACGTTGTGAATGTCACGAACTTATTGATGCAGCTCCCACACGTACTCTACGAGAATTTCTAGGAATTCCGGCAGAGGTTTGGCTATACCGAACGCTCGTTCGTGTCCGAAATGGAACACAGACAGCTCCCTCTCACTAAACCGGACTGGAATCCTGAACAGTTGTTCGGACGGTTAAAACCGTCCCGAGGCGTCGGGTTTTATCCCTGAGCACCTCCCTCTCTCTCTCTCCTCCTCCTCGCCGGCGACTTGCACCGGCGGCCTTCTTCTTCTCCTCCTCCTCATCTCTCTCTCCCTCTCTTCTCTTCTCCTTCTTTTCTCTGCCCCTTTTATGATTGAAGGAAGTGGTGTGAAGAGAAGAGGAACCGAGCCCCTTATTTAGAGCAAAATGGGCCATTGAATGGCTGCCACGTGGCACTATCCCAACGGTCCATTATTATATATATATATATTTAAAAAAAAAACTAATATAATAATATATATGTTTCTGAATAAAAATATATTTTTATTGTTTTTTTCAACCAATCAAAATCCTCCGTTCGTTTTCGAGCGTTTCGCATTCTGATTTGCGATTCCACTCCTGCCTTTTTCGAAAATATTTTTCTGTACACTTTCTGACTTAGTCTTCTCGCGGAATTATTTATTTTTAATAAATAATTTACTTTTTTTTTAACAGACTGTTACATAAGGGTTTTAGTCGACGTCGAATGATATTTTTATATTTTTAACGTCTAATTCAAAACTGAACATGAAAATTTGTTTTCATTTGGCTCATTTATGATATATGGAGAAATTACCAAATAAAATAGGATGGAATCAAAATCAAAATTCGGCCAGAAAATCTATGTTAGCTTTTTTTTTTTTGGTGCTTTCATAAAAAAATTTGTTTTATATATTATCCTTCTAGAAGCTAGAAAAGGAGAATCCGAACAATCTTTCTAGTTTCTATACCAACCAATGAATAGAACTGAAGATTTAGTTACGATTAGAAAGCAACTTTTTTAGCTTTATACATGATCCTCTTGTTATACTTATTAAATTGTAAATAGTTATCCAATTAAAAAATTAATTTTCAGAATTTAGTAATCCAAATTTACAATTGATTAGAGTCTTACAAATTTATAATCTTCCTTGAATATTTCATTGAAAGGTAAATGACTAAATACTTTTAAGAAATAAAGTTTTTGATCGGAAGATAAATCAAACCGAGAGATTTTTTAACTATTAAAGGGATTAAAAAAATGAATCACACTTTTACCACTAAATTATACCCACTACAATGTAGTTATTCCATACAATTGACCTTTTGTCGAACACAGTAATCGAAGGTGTAATAATAAAAAAATAAATTATAAAATTATAGCGTCGACGCGTAGGCTTAATAAAATTAGTAAAGCGGATCCCATTTTTTTCTATTTCAGATCATTTTTTTTCTTCTAAAACTCTATTGGATGAGTCTTTTAACTGTATAAAAAAAAAGGTCCGGTTGGAGACTAACCATGCCAGGTTATAAAAAAAAGATCTTTTACTTGTGTTTGGACTAGACAAAAAAAAGGATTCTCTATTTTTATTATGGTGGTTTTATTTATTATCTTTCTGAGTTCGAGTCTTTTCTCTATCTAATATTTATCTAAATTTTTTGTGTTTATAAAATTACTGAGTAAGTTCTATAAAAAAAGTTATATAATAGTAATATATATAAAAATAGATGATAAATATATTTATAAAAAAATAAATTATATAAATAATAATATATAGAAAACGAAAATAATATATATAATATAAAGATAATCTATTAAAAAAAAGTGTTTTACGAATAAAGTGTAGAAGGTTTTTTTTCAAACCTTTTTTTTATAATTGAACCTAATAAGTATACTTTTTTTATTAGGAAAGATGGCTGAGTGGACTGAAGCGTTGGATTGCTAATCTTTTGTACGAGTTAATCGTACCCAGAATTCGAATCCCTCTCTTTTTCTTTTTTCTTTTGATGATGTGTAATAGAAAAAAAAGCAATAAAAAAATCTTGTTTTTTTATTCTTCACGTCCCGGATTACGTCCTAGATCATTTGATAGGAATCCAAATAAGAAGAGAGAAACAAAGAATATAACTATAGTGTATATAAAAAGTTTGAGAGTAAGCATAACATAATCTCCAAGATCTTAATTTTTTTATGAAATATCTAATTTGATACCAAAAAAATCAAGTTATTTATTTTTGTAAGCTCGAATCTAATTAGGTTCAATATTTAGGAAATAGAATGATTCAGATTTATTATGACTACAAAAAAAATTCAATATTTGAATTGAAAGTTTGTTCATGTGTCAAGATTTTTTTGATCTTTTTAATTGTTGGAAGAAAGATAATCACATATTTCTATAAATTTTATAAGACAGTATTAATAATTTCATTGAAAACTTCCAGCTGCTTGCTAAACAAAGGCAAAGAGAAGAAAGAAAAGAGGTATTATAGACATAACATCTACGATTGAATTGAAAAAGGTGTAAGACTCATGCAATTTGACAACTAAAAAAGTGCTTGAAAAAATACAGAATTAAAACAAATATAGATCAAATTAAATATATTAATCATAACAAAAGTTTGTGTATATTTTTTTATAATTTAATTTTGATTGAGTTAATAATATATTTTTATATAAAGAAAAATAAAGAAAAATAGTCTAAAAAGACTTTGTTGAATTTACTCAATAAAAAAACCTTTCATTCTCTTATGAGAATTAAAGAAATAATATTTTCATACAATATCTTAATTGAATTATATGTAATCTCTAATCTATTAGAAATAAAAATTAAAGCTATAACGTTGTTAGTTATTGTGCATAAGTTTTAGCTAATTTTTCCAAATCTTAACTTTAGTGCACAAGTTTTGGCTTTGGTGCACTAGTTTTAACTAAGTTTTAAAGGGAATGTGTCCTGGAGATCATACTTGTATTCACTCTAGTATAGTTGTGAAGTCGAGATAAGACTATCATGTGATACTGGGTAGTTATAATGCTTTGCTAGAAGCCGCTTATAACTTATGAGTTATGAACTCATTGCCATTATCATATGATCCTATAGACTCACACACCTAATCAAACTGGATAACAAGTACTGGGAATGATCATTAGAGTAATGATCACGTCAATGTGTAATTGTTACACATTGATATCGAGTTTTTATGAGTGTGTCGATCGACACACATATTGGTGTCGGTCGACACATCTCAGGATTAAAGATACCAGGTTTTAATTAATGACTTAATTTAAACCGATTAATCCATCGGTTAAGAAATTTTGACCATGCCTCTATATAAAGGCACTAGGTCATAAAATTTCATATAGAAGCTTTAACCTAGCCGTCAAACTCGAGCTTTCCCAGAGGCACTAGCATCCCGCTTCAAGTTTGTGTGCGTGTGGACTTCTGTAGAAGCGCAGCATCTGAGGCACTCCTGTTCTCGATATCCTGATCATTCCGCTGCTAAGAAACTCCAGGTATATCCGTGAACTGAATATGATTCAATAAACATAGATCTAGAGCTATGGATTTGTGTTTAGGGTTTTAGAAAAGTTATAAACTCTACACCAAATTCCTTCAGTTGTATCAGAGCCTAATGTTATTATTGAATCTGACTGTATGCTTGATGAATTATAAGGATTCAATTGAGATACAAGAGTTATGTATAGGAAAGCATGCTAGATTTGATTGAAAAACGTTTTTGATGAAAAAGAAAATTAGGGTTTCTGCAATGGTGTGTCGATCAACACCATCGCTGTGTCGATCGACACACTCTAGTTGATTCGCGAAACGATTTTCGTTCAAAACACAAAAATTAGGGTTTTCTGCGGGACAAAGCATGTGTCGGTCAACGCAGGTTTAAACGCAGTGTAAAACTTTAAGTGTCGATCAAATGATCGATGCTCCAGAAAATCGCCTGTGTCGATCGACACACACGCATCGATCTCCATCGGTTTAATTGGATTGAACCGGATTGGCATGATCGGTCTAATTTGGTTTGATCGATTTCATCACGATTTCAAACCGGTTAGCTCGTGTCGACCAATATAACTACGTATTGGTCGACACAAACATAAACTGACACCGGTTCAATTGTATTGAATCAAATCTTTCTTAATTAGATTAAAACCTTTTGAATTAAATCTAATCTTTCTTAAACATATATCTGATATGTTTTAAGATCAATGTGTCGTTCCTCAAACAAAATATCAAGCATCTTTGATGTCTTTCCATATCTTATCAGCTGCCGGGTCTTGTTTTGTTGTGTGATGGGCTTGCCAAAGCAAGGCATTCACAATTACACGAGTAAGGCAGGTGGTAATCGTTACCACATGGCTCGAATATTGGTTTGCTTGAATGGGCTATCAAAATGGTTTTGGGCCCATAGACATAAGATTGGATCTGATATAGGATATTAATCAAAGACCAAGAGTCATATTGGATATGATCAGCAAAGAGTTGCTCACCTAAATAACTAAAGTTTGGGCAATGAGCCAAAGCTCACTCAAATCTCAGTGAAATATGGACCTTGGATCATTATATTCAACTTGAGGAAAATTAATTTTGAATATAATGCGAGTTGTCTTAAATGTTAAGATTTCTCATTCCTTGAACATCAAAACTAATTAAACTCTCTCTTTTCTTGATTCAGCTATGTCTAACAACAACAACTCAAACTCATTCACGTTGAGATCCGTCCTTGAGAAGGAAAAATTGAAAGGATCCAACTTCTTGGAATGGAATCGGAACATAAGAATCGTTCTCAAAAATGAGAAGAATGAATATGTTCTTGAGAAACCTCTTCCTGAAAAACCCAGATCCAATGCTCCCATTGTTGATAACGACAAGTGGGAAAAGCATTCGGATGATGTGACAAATGTGATTTGTCTGATTTTGACCACGATGAACTCGAAAATGCAGAAACAGTTTGAGAACGCGGGGTCACCGATCGAGATAATCACAACCCTGAAATCTATGTTTCAGGATCAAGCTCGCACTGTGAGATACCAGACGGTTAAATCTCTCATTGAGCGCAAGCTGACAAAGGACAGTTCAGTAAGCCCTCACGTCATCAAGATGATGGGTTATATCGATAACCTGGCTAAACTGGACTCTCCCCTTAGCCAAGAGTTGGCTACGGACATCATCCTGCAATCTCTGCCAACTAGCTTCGATCAGTTTGTTCTGAACTATAATATGAACAACATGACGAAGTCTCTGACTGAGCTGCATGGCATACTCAAGACGGCAGAACCCAATGTCAAGAAGGCTGCTCTTGATGTACTTATGGTACAAAAGGATAAAGGGTTTAAGAAACCTGCTAAGGGCAAAGGAAAGAGCAAGGCTGTCCAGGTTGAGAACTGGGACAAGCCTGAGTCGTCTTCCAAGCCCAAGCGTGGCTCAGTTGATACTGATACTTGTCTTTACTGCAAGAAGCCTGGGCATTGGAGGAGAAACTGCAAGGAATACCTGGAAGGTTTGAAGAACCTGAGGAAGTCGTACGAGACGACATCTAAAGGTATTTATGTTATAGAAGTAAATGTTACTTCGTCAGGTTCTAATTCTTGGGTATTGGATACTGGCTGTGGTGCTCATATTTGTACTAATATGCAGGGCCTATGCAGCAGTAGAACGCTGAAGAAGGGACAAGTGGACTTGTGCGTTGGGAATGGAACAAAAGTTGTTTCATTAGCCGTAGGAACTTATCATTTGTCTCTGCCATCAGGCATGATTTTAGAGTTGGAGAATTGGTACTATGTACCTGCGATAAGCAGGAATAGCATTTCTATTTCTGTTTTATACATGAATGGTTTTGAATTTTCGATTAAGAAAAAATGTTGTTCTTTTATTCGAGATAATATATTTTATGGTAGCGCCCCATTAGAGAATGGGCTTTATATTCTTAACCAATCAATGCATGTTTATAACATAAATAACAAACAGTTTAAATCAAATTACTCAAACCCGACTTTTCTCTGGCACTGTCGTTTGGGCCACATCAATGAGAAAAGGATTCAAAAGCTCCATCGAGATGGGCTTTTAGACTCATTTGATTATGAATCATTTAGGAACTGTGAATCCTGCTTATTGGGCAAAATGACAAAGGCCCCTTTCAACAAGTTTAATGAAAGGGCTAGTGACTTGTTGGGCCTTATACATACAGATGTGTGTGGCCCAATGAACATTAGTGCAAGAAGAAACTTTAGGTACTTCATCACAATTAGTGATGATTTCAGTAGATATGGTTATGTCTATCTTATGAGACATAAGTCGGAATCCTTCGAAAGGTTCAAGGAGTTCCAGAATGAAGTACATAACCAACTTGCCAAAAGTATCAAAGCTCTTCGATCTGATCGTGGAGGTGAGTACTTGAGCCAAGAGTTCGATGATCATCTTAGAGATTGTGGAATCCTCTCACAACTTACTCATCCTGGAACACCACAGTGGAACGGTGTGTCTGAGAGGAGGAATCAGACTTTATTGGATATGGTTCGATCGATGATGAGTCATGTGGATCTACCGTTATCCTTCTGAGGATATGCTCTTGAAACGTCTGCGTTTACGCTGAAGAGAGTTCCAACAAAATCAGTTGAAAAGACTCCACATGAGATGTGGACTGAAAAGGTTCCAAGCCTGTCTTTTCTTAAAATCTGGGGTTGCGAAGCTTATGTCAAGCGATTGATATCTGATAAGCTCGCACCCAAATCTGATAAGTGCTACTTCGTTGGTTATCCTAAGGAAATCAAGGCATACTACTTTTACAACCGATCTGAGGACAAGGTATTTGTTGCTCGGAACTGTGTCTTTCTTGAGAAAGAATTTCTTTCCAAGAAGAACAGTTGGAGTAAAGTACAACTCGAAGAAATTCGAGAACCACATAACTCTGTGTCAACCTGATGAGGAAGAGCAGCCGTTGGATTCACAAGAAGTTGTGGAACCAACACCTGTGGTGCCTGTAGTTCGCAGGTCCGGAAGGACTCGTAATGAAGTTGAGAGATACGAATTTCTCGTGACTAACTGTCATGATCTTCTGATCGTTGATAGTGACGAACATGCGAATTTCGAAGTAGCAATGTTGGGTCCTAACTCCAAAAAATGGTTTAAGGCTAGTGGATCCGAAATGGAGTCCAAGTCAATCAACAAAGTTTGGTCTTTGGGAGAGTTTCCCGATGGGGCAAAAGCCATTGAGTGCAAATGGGTCTTCAAGAAGAAGATTGACGTGGATGGTAATGTACAGATGTACAAAGCTAGATTGGTGGCAAAAGGTTTCAAACAAGTGCATGGTGTTGACTATGACGAAACCTATTCCCCAGTCGCTATGCTTAAGTCCATTCGGATTCTTCTAAGGACTGCCACTTATTATGATTATGAGATTTGGCAGATGGATGTGAAAACCGCCTTCTTGAATGAGATTCTGGAAGAGGATGTGTATATGACACAACCTGAGGGTTTCGTAGATCCTAATAACCCTAAGAAAGTATGCAAGCTTCATCGATCCATTTATGGATTGAAGCAAGCATCTCGGAGTTGGAATCTTCGTTTTGATGAAGCTATTAAAGAATTTGGTTTCATCAGGAACGAAGAGGAATAGTGCGTTTACAAGAAGACTAGTGGGAGCGCAATTGCTTTTCTAGTACTGTATGTAGATGACATATTGCTTCTCGGAAATGATATTCCGTTGCTTCAGTCTGTTAAGACTTGGCTTGGAAGTTGTTTCTCGATGAAGGATATGGGAGAAGCCGCGTATATTCTTGGAATAAGGATCTATAGAGATAGATCGAATAGGCTAATTGGACTGTGTTAGGATACTTATATTGATAAGGTCTTACATAGGTTCAATATGCATGATTTCAAGAAGGGCTTGCTTCCGATGTCACATGGCATCACTCTCAGCAAGAAGCAGTGTCCTTCGACACCTGCTGAGCGAGAGCGCATGAGTAGGATTCCCTATGCCTATGCGATAGGATCTATCATGTATACTATGCTATGTACTCGACCGGACGTCGCTTGTGCTTTGAGCATGACGAGTCGATACCTGTCAGATCCCGGTGAAAGTCACTGGACTGCCGTCAAGACTATCTTGAAGTATTTGAGGAATACTAAGGATAAGTTCTTGGTATACGGAGGATGTGATGAGCTTGTGATAAGTGGATACACCGACGCCATTTTCAGACGGACAAAGACGATTTCCAAAAAATCTAGCTACGTCTTCTGTCTGAATGGCGGTGCAGTCAGTTGGAAGAGTTCCAAGCAGAACACTGTAGCGGACTCCACGGCAGAAGCTGAGTACATTGCTGGTTCAGAAGCGGCAAAGGAAGCTGTTTGGATTAGAAAGTTCATTACTGAACTTGGTGTGATTCCTAGCAGTTCTGAGCCTATGGCGTTGTTGTGTGATAACAATGGAGCAAAAGAACCCATATCAAACCAGAAATCCAAACACATCGAGAGAAGATATCATCTGATACGAGATATCATTGAGAGAGGAGATGTGAAGATCAGCATAGTTCTGACGGACGAGAATGTTGCTGATCCTCTGACTAAGCCACTCTCACGGCCCAAGCATGAGAGTCATGCTGCGGCAATAGGAATTAGATTTCTTGAGTAGTAATCTTAATTTGAGTGGGAGTTATTTATTTTGTTTTGATGTTCATGTAAACATACTTTGGTTATGTTTTAATTAATGAAATTGTTTCAGTATTATTTAATAATGTAGTTGACTAATTAAATAATAGTCCCAAAATAATTTAAGGCATTCTTATAGGTCATCAAATACGTGATTTGATCATGAAACCCTATAAGTGAAAGATGTCATAAATTAAATTAATGAGGTCCCTGGTCGAAGGTTGTTAAATTGGGACAATAATAACCGCGCGAGACTAGTATGTGATGTGACTGATGACCAAGTTTCATGGTGTCATTGATAGGAGTATCAAAGTCAATCACATAGATATGTGTTGTGAACACGGTATTGGATATGACCCGCTAGTGAGAACTTAACAAGATTGTTATATGAGTGTCATATGAGTTTCTTATTACGACTATAGAGTATAGTCCTTAGACCTGAGTTCATCATGATTTCCTGCATATGAATTGGTCTGCTTTGACTTTGTCAAACGTCAGCCGTGACTGGTGACTATTCAGACATTGATTGGGCATATCATGAAGTTTGTGGGTAACAAGATGGGATTTTTCCCTCCTATATAACGAGAGTTAAATATCTCTGGGCCTATCGAAGATTTGATACTGAGGAAATGTATGGCCACACTCAAACAAGCTGAGTGTCAGTTGTTTGCCTTTATCAGTATAAATCAGAGTTCGATAAACATGATTTGGCTTTATAAGGATGACACGAGTTCTTGCCTTATGCTGAATCGAGATATATAGACAAAGGGATTATTGGAATAAGTTGATTCCAATACAAGAGGGAGATTGAAGGGAATGTGTCCTGGAGATCATACTTGTATTCACTCTAGTATAGTTGTGAAGTCGAGATAAGACTATCATGTGATACTGGGTAGTTATAATGCTTTGCTAGAAGCCGCTTATAACTTATGAGTTATGAACTCATTGCCAGTATCATATGATCCTATAGGGTCACACACCTAAGTAAACTGGACAACAAGTACTGGGAATGATCATTAGAGTAATGATCACGTCAATGTGTAATTGTTACACATTGATATCGATTTTTTATGAGTGTGTCGAACGACACACATATTGGTGTCGGTCGATACAGCTCAGGATTAAAGATACCGGGTTTTAATTAATGACTTAATTTAAACCGGTTAATCCATCGGTTAAGGAATTTCGACCATGCCTCTATATAAAGGCACTCGGTCACGAAATTTCATATAGAAGCTTTAACCTAGCCGTCAAACTCGAGCTTTCCCAGAGGCACTAGCATCCCGCTTCAAGTTTGTGTGCGTGTGGACTTCTGTAGAGGCGCAGCATCTGAGGCGCTCCTGTTCTCGATATCCTGATCATTCCGCTGCTAAGAAACTCCAGGTATATCCGTGAACTGAATATGATTCAATAAACATAGATCTAGGGCTATGGGTTTGTGTTTAGGGTTTTAGAAAAGTTTTAAAACTCTACACCAAATTCCTTCAACCCGACCCTTCACTTCAGACTTCTCCTTGATTCACCTTTGCTGGTACCACTGAATTGGACCACCAACAGACCACGAACCACCTTCTGGACCGTTCTTGGATCTTGACCACTGTTTGACTTGACCTCCGAGGAACTTTGGCAGAGTTCCGGCTGTTCTCGAGATTTCTTTCTGAGATTTCGGCAGAATTCCGAAATGACTTGTATTTGAGAAAATCATGTCGGAAAATCTCCTACTTGGCTCTGGACTTGGCTCTATTGGTCTTCTAGAAATTTCGGTAGAGTTCCGACTGATTTCGGAGTTCTGCTCCCAAAATTCGAACAGAGTTCCGACATATTTTGGATGGAGAGAAACCCGTCGAAAAGCCCGTGCCCTCACTCTAACACTCAATAAACGTTGTAAATGTCACGAACTTATTGATGCAGCTCCCACACGTACTCTACGAGAATTTCTGGAAATTCCGGCAGAGGTTTGGCTATACCAAACGCTCATTCGTCTCCGAAACGGAACACAGATAGCTCCCTCTCACTAAACCGAACTGGAATCCTGAACAGTGGTTCGGGCGGTTAAAACCGTCTCGAGGCGTCGGGTTTTATCCCAGAGCACCTCCCTCTCTCTCTCTCCTCCTCCTCGGCGGCGACTTGCACCGGCGGCCTTCTTCTTCTCCTCCTCCTCATCTCTCTCTCCCTCTCTTCTCTTCTCCTTCTTTTCTCTTCCCCTCTTATGATTGAAGGAAGTGGTGTGAAGAGAAGAGGAACCAAGCCCTTTGTTTCTGAATAAAAATATATATTTTTATTGTTTTTTTCAACCAATCAAAATCCTTAGTTCGTTTTCGAACATTTCGTATTCTAATTTGCGATTCCACTCCTGCCTTCTTCAAAAATATTCTTCTGTACACTTCCCGACTTAGTCTTCTCGCGGAATTATTTATTTTTAATAAATAATTTACATTTTTTTGAACGGACTGTTACATAAGGATTTTAGTCGACATCGAATGATCATTTTTATAGTTTTAACGTCTAATTCAAAACTGAACATGAAAATTTGTTTTCATTTGGCTCATTTATGATGTATGGAGAAATTACCAAATAAAATAGGACGGAATCAAAATCAAAATTCGGCCCATAACATCTATGTTAGGTTTTTTTTTTTGGGTGCTTTCATAAAAAAATTTGCTTTATAGATGATCCTTCTAGAAGATAGAAAGGAAGAACCCAAACAATCTTTTTAGTTACTTCTTTCTAGAAGATAGAAAGGGAGAATCCGAACAATCTTTCTAGGTTCTATACCAAACAATAAATAGAACTGAAGATTTAGTTACAATTAGAAATCAACTTTTTTAGCTTTATAGATGATCCTCTTGTTATACTTATTAAATTGTAAATATTTATCAATTAAAAATTATTTTTCAGAATTTAATTATCCAAATTTACAATTGATTAGAGTCTTACAAATTTATAGTCTTCCTTGAATTTTTTATTGAAAGGTAAATGACTAAATACTTTTAAGAAATAAAGTTTTTGATCGGAAGATAAATCAAACCGAGAGACCTTTTAACTATTAAAGGGATTAAAGAAATAAATCACACTTTTTACCATTAAACCATATCCACTACAATGTAGTTATTGCATACAAATTGACCTTTTGTCGAACAAAGTAATCGGAAGTGTAATAATAAAAAAATAAATTATAAAATTATAGCGTCGACGCGTAGATTTAATAAAATTAGTAAAGCGGATCCCATTTTTTTCTGTTTCAGATCATTTTTTTTCTTCTAAAACTCCATTGGATGAGTCTTTTAACTTTAACAAAAAAAAGGTCCGGCTGAAGACTAACCATGCCAAACTATAAAAGAAAGATATTTTACTTGTGTTAGGACGAGAAAAAAAAAAAGGATTCTCTATTTTTATTATTGTGGTTTTATTTATTTATCTTTCTGAGTTCGAGTCTTTTCTTTATCTAATATTTATCTAAATTTTTTGTGTTTATAAAATTACTTGAGAAAGTTCTATAAAAAAAGTTATATAATAGTAATATATATAAAAATAGATGATAAATATATTTATAAAAAGATAAATTATATATATAATAAAATATAGAAAACGAAAACAATATATATAATATAAAAAATAATCTATTAAAAAAAAAGTTTTTTACGAATAAAGTGTAGAAGGTTTTCTTTCAAGCCTTTTTTTTTTTTTATAATTGAACCTAATAAATATACTTTTTCAATTAGGAAAGATGGCTGACTGGACTGAAGTGTTGGATTGCTAATCCTTTGTACGAGTTAATCGTACTCAGGGTTCGAATCCCTCTCTTTCCCTTTCTCCTTTTGATGATGTGTAATAGAAAAAAGCAATTCGAGTATTTTCACTAATTAAATAAAGCAATAAAAAATCTTTTTTTTTTATTCTTCACGTTCTAGATTACGTCATAGATCATTAGATAAGAATCCAAATATGAAGAGAGAAACAAAGAATATAACTATAGTGTATATAAAAGTTTGAGAGTAAGCATAAGACAATCTCCAAGATCTTAATTTTAATTAATAGATTCTCTATTTTTATACCAAATATCTAATTTTGATATAAAAATAAATCAAGTTTTTTATTTTTGTAAGTTCGAATCTAATTAGGTTCTTTCGTTTAGGGAAAAGAGGATAAAATTTAGGAAACAGAATTATTCGGATTTATTATGGCTACCAAAAAAATTCAATATTTGAATTGAGAGTTCGTTCATATGTCAAGATTTTTTTTATCTTTTTATTTGTTGGAAGAAAAAAAACACGTATTTCTATAAGTTTTATAAGACAGTATTAATAATTTCATCGAAAACTTACAGCTGCTTGCTAAACAAAGGTCAAGAGAAGAAAGAAAAGAGGTATTATAGACATAACATGTACGATTGAATTGAAAAAGGCGTAGGACTCACGCAATTTGACAACTAAAAAAGTGTTTGAAAAAAATGCATAATTAAAATAAATATAGATCAAATTAAATATATTAAGCATAACAAAAATTTGTGTTTTTTTTTATAATTTAATTTTGATTGAGTTAATAATATATTTTTATATAAAGAAAAATAAAGAAAAATAGTCTAAAAAGACTTTGTTGAATTTACTCAATAAAAAAACCTTTCATTTTCTTATGAGAATTAAAGAAATAATATTTTCATACAATATCTTAATTGAATTTTATGTAATCTCTAATCTATTACAAATAAAAGTTAAAGCTATAGTGTTGTTAAGCCGTCTATATAGGATTTAAAACAATCAGTAATATTGTTTCACATCAGCGTTTGGAAATAAAATAAAAACTTATTAAAAATAAAGAGTTTAGAAAATAAAGAAATTTTATATAGTTTCCACTAGTAATATTATTCTACATCACTAGTTAAAAATAAAATAGAAAATTAATTTTAAAAAAAGAAATCAGAATTTAAGAAATAAGGAGGAAATAAAGAAATTATATCATAGTTACCTAATTAAAAAGAAAATTAGAGTTCAGGAAATAAGAAAATTGTATATAGTTTTTACTAGTAATACTATTCCACATCACCAATTAAAAAAAAAATATAAAAGTAATTAAAAAATAAAAACAAAATTTAAAAAATCAGGAAATTATATCATATATCATAGTTTCCTATAAAACTTTTATGGTAGTCCACATATGATTTTAAACGAAAAAAAATATTATTCCAAAAAAATTTAATATAAAATATCTTCAAAATCAAGTACCATCATGTTCCATATTAATTTCATATTTTCCTTTTTTATTGTTTTAAAATAAATTTAAATCTCAATAATTTTTGAAATCTATATCATTATATAAATTTAATTTTTGTATTGTTTAGAACGAATTTTAAATCATTATGAATTTTGAATCATTATCTAAATTTAAACATATATATATATATACATATATATATATTTTTTTTAAACGAATACCGTTTTCGTGTTTAAAAACGAAAATCAATACTACTACTAGTAGGTGGTGACTTCCGACAAATACTAACAGCCGTTCCACATGGTTCTAAAGCAGATACAATTTTAGCACCAATCAAAGAAACATAATTGTGAGAATCTTGCAATGTATTTACTTTAAAACATAACACGAGACTCCAAGAATCAAAAACAAGTTTTGGAGCATGGCTACTAAATGTTGGAGATGAACATACACCCACAAAGGAAAATAAAAACGATAACGGAGCTGATGATCATATGGTTGTAGTTGATTCAAAATTACTAATGCAATCAACTGGACATCATATGGAGAAAATATTTCAAGCCACAAATGCATAGTACGGACTAACAAAAAATACATATGCAAGTATTACAGAGACTACATCCTAACACCTTGAAATATAACAGCTGATGAGATTAATGCATACATGTTATCAAAACTGTTTGGAAAATAAGAGGAATATCTGAGCTCAGAACATATAGAAAAAAGGTGACACAATACCACCAAACTATAAAATGCTATACACGGTTGAGTATCTAAACTCTCTAAAGTTCGTAGGACTACCAAAACATAAGCTAAGTGGGAGTACCAATAATGTTGCCCCGAAACATTAATCAAAAGGAAGGACTATGCAATGGTACACGATTGATAGTAACACGTTTGGGTGATTGAGTGATCGAAGGTGAGGTAATCACGGGAACAAAATCCTGCCAAGAATAATCTTATCACCAATTGACTCATAGCATCCTTTCACATTACGAAAAAGACAATTCCCAACAAAAGTATGTTATGTAGGAAGATTAATAAAATCTAGGGACAAAGCTTCAAATTGGTTATCCTATACTTGTCTCAACCCATTTTCAGTCATAACCAACTATACATGACACTATCACGTCTAACATCTCCTAAAGGTCTACCCATCTAAATTGGATGGTAATGCACATTCAAATATATTGTTTATACATAAATATACATAGGATTAGATTCAGAAGAATACCATATTCGAGAAGCAATGTAATAAACATGGACTAACATGGGCTTAGATCAGTGTCATTTTATAGTTTCTTATTAATCATAATAATTTCTTTACATCATGATCATATAGGACCGGTTTACAATGGTTTATAATTAACAAATAGCGGTTCTTTTCTTTATTCTATTATGCCCCTCAAAATGGCATGTAAAGAGATTGTAATGACATCTTGCCTATCAATACATGAAATTGACCAAACAATAAAGCTTTTGTAAACACATCTACAATATGAGAATATGTGATGATATGCAATGTTATAATCAAATCACTTTCAACTCTATCTCTTACTTCATAGCACAAAAAATAAAGAGTAACAACAATAATATCATATCGAATTAAAAGGAAAATAATAATCCCACCGCATAGAAAATTCAAATATCATGATATTAATGACAAAAAAACAACTTATTATAAAATATTTAAAAAACACTAAAAATGAAAAATAATACATTTTATTTTCTAAATATATTTCAAAAAATGAAAACAAAGCAATTTCAAATTGAAAAACAAATACAATGATAAACAAAGTAGTAATAATAAAAAATTGAAAATATTAAATGTCAACGTATTGTTCAATAAAATATATTATTAAATATCAAAATAAACGAAACAAACAATATTAACATACCCGAACATAATCCGGATTTAAAACCTAGTATATAAAAGTAACTATATTCTAGACATTTTAGGGTGTCCACATCAGCACAGTTTCGTTCATGCTTAAACCAATAATGAACTGCCAGATTTACCATTTATGAGACAAAATTCCACGTCAGCCTAAGTTCCTTGGTAAGCCTTCATTATTTGCTTTCCAATTTTCACTTCGTTTCAACTTTCCTCTTGCTCTAATCTCTTCGCCACCCCCAGTATCTAGCATTCAATTACATATTTTGATTCATCTATATAAGAACAAAAACGGAAAACCTAATACTGCAACCTAAAAGTGAAATCGAGGCGTTGAGATAATATGAGCATAGAAGATGCATATGCAGGGCGAGCCAAATGCAAGAACAACACTGGTAGTACTTCTAAACGGCACCAGTAAAAACACTTGAAATTGTCCTGAACAAGGCCATCTCAGTTCTATTTGGTTTAAATGTTAGGGTTTCTCTAATTTTTGGAGTTTGCGGTTGTATTGATAAGATTCTAAAAACTAAGCAAATCGACTCATCTACAAGTATAAAAGAACTTTTGATGATCGTTTCCAATTTTTCCAAATTGGAGGCCTAAAAGCTAATTTATTGTGTTTTTGTACTGTAATCAGCTTCCAAATAGTATGGTTACCGCAAGATTCCAGGTACTTAAAGCGCTTTTTACAATCATCAAAGAAATTTGAAGTTGAATCATAGAACAAAATATTCCCTTTTCTCCCAGGACCTCATGGACTATGAAGGTGATGGAATAGCAGATAAGATGTTCCAATGTATTCAAGAAATGCATACTTGAATACCGCATGATCGAACATGCTCTTTCTCACAGCTTTATGAACGTACATAGTTTTCAGTAGAGAAAACACCATGTAGCCGATTATGAGCAGAGAGAACGAAAAGCAACAACAGCGCTGGAAGTGAGTACTTCTCCGCTCTAGAATTGTATCTCAAATCCTTTTAGAACAAAATTTAAGGTAGATAGACGATTGATACCCAGGTTTTCTTTAATCCATCCTTCTCCTCCGAACCGTTTTAATAAATTAGATGTGTGTTTGTTACAGGATTTATTGACTGAAATAGGGTAAACAACTTCAAAAATTGCAAGGAAACAAACTGGTACACAACACAACCGTAGGAAAAGGTAAGGCATCAACTTTGACAATTATAGTTATACTTTAGTAGATGAAGAACAATCATTGGTTTAGGAAAAGATGAATCCACTGAGCGTACCAAGGTGCGCACATGGTACTTAAAGAATAGTTAGCGGATTGATTGTGGTTAAATCGAGAGATTACCGTGAGTAGATTAGTGACGTGACTTTGATATCGTGGCGTCCCATGTCGTGAACTAAAGTGGGTCGGAATCCTCCGTAGAAGGAACTGAACTCGGTGATTAAGTAAGAGAGAGAGAGAGAAAACGAGCTGGTCGTTGTTTATAAATGTTAGCGACCTGCTTCAAGGAAGCGACGTGCCGAGATACAAGAGTAGAGAGAGTTGGGTGAGATGACAGTGGTTGAACTGAGATCAGAACTTAACTCCGGTGGACCGGAGTCGCTTACAGAGTTAACCTTGATCTAAGTAACCAAGCTACTTGACCTGACTCTAGTTTATCGTTTGTGATTACAAGTGAGAGAGTATGTACAAAATGTCTCTTCCCCTCCGTAATAAATGTGGGGAGTATTTATAGGAGAGCTTGATCTCGTTAGTTGACTTGTGGCTATGCTAGATTCGAGTTGTAGGCCGCCTTCTAGGTTGCATCAGTTGCATGAAAGGATATGCACGCGTCGGCGTCGGTTCCGAAGTCAACTCCTCGTTCGTTCTGACAAGCGACAAAGTGTGATGTGGTTCGGGTCACATCATGCTTTGTCTAGTTGACTTCGTGTACGTCGATCTTCGCGAAACGCTTTCCCGAAATGCTGAAGCGAGATCTTTATCCCGGAAGTCTGTGTGGTTTTGGGCCGGAGTCGTTTGCTCTTGGGCCGTTGTTTTGGGCTTGTTAGCTGGACCCAAATCTTAATCTGGAGGAGGCCTGGGGTGTGCTAAGACAACCCCCAACAGTTAGTCCCCCCCCAGTCCGATGACGTGTCGTCCCGTCATTGGATTTCGCGAATGTCGAGGCCTGAATCCAGGGAAGATCTGGCGTGTTGGAGCATAACCTTTCAAATATTTGCCGTCGTTTCGTTTGAAGATTTGGTGTCGCTTCACATACAATTACAATGACGTGGCGTGACACGAGTGGACCGTGGGTCGTGGAGGCGCGAATCGAGGAACAAGAAAAGTGGGATGATACGACCTTTCGGCTCCAGTGTCATGATGACGTGGCATTTAATACCCGTCGCTTCTTCTTCCTAATACTTTCTATATAAACCCGGTTCTGCCATTAACCTCCTCTATTTGACATTTTCTGCTTAATTACTCCTTGCTTTCTCTCTCACCGTATTTGTGATCCTATTTCGTCGATCAAACCATGACTTCAGAAATATCCTCGTCGTCGTCGAGATCTCGAATGGGTGGCATCAGCCTTCCCGAAACTCAGGCTCCGGCGGTTCGTAAGCGCCCAGGAGAGGAGTCCGGTCATTCTGTTCCTCCGGCAAAATCGCTTAGGGTTTCGACGCATTCGTCGGAGGAGGTTGCACAAGGTTCTTGTGGGGAGCCTGAATAGAGGGCCCTTCAGCCTTCTTCTAGGCAGTGATCTCCCGCCGCTGGGGGCGAGCCCGATTCATCGCCTGAAACTGGGGCCCTGAAAAGGAGAACCTCGAAAGTTCCACCGCCACATGCTGACTTGGATCCTGTGGAGGCCAACTCGGCTGGTGTGACGGAGCCGGCGATGGTGGTCGCTACGTTGCGTGAGGTCTCCGGGACGCCCATTGATTTGACGGGGCTCGAGGAGGTTGCCTGAGTTTTTCTTGACGCACCTGCTACTGGGTCTGTGGGCATTACCCCGGAGGCCGGCGGTGCGGTTCCTGAGGCGGACCAAACCGGTCCGTCAACTGAGCCTTCGTAGCAGGCTGGAGATGAGGCCGGATGCTCTAGGACCGAGCCGGTGTCGGATATACAGCCGGCACCTCGGGCGTTTCGTTTTGCTAGTGATGAGGAGGTGATTCTGGAAACGAGCACGGCGGAGTGCGCCAGGCTGCAAGTGGCGCTTCCTCTAACCGGAGCCGAGTTTCCGGAACTGGGTTCCCTGACCTTCGCAGAGGCGTTTGGCTATGTCTCCCGAGCTTCCGTCAGGGTAAGTGTTGATTAGATACCTTTGGTTATTGGATTTGTTTCTGACGTGGTTCGTTTATCTCGCGTTGCCAGAGCATGCTCTTCCAGAACCGACTCGTGTTGGGTTACGAGATTTGGTGAGCGATCTGCGCAAGGAGATCGCGTCGCTGAGGGTGGAGAACCCAAAGCTTCTGGAGGAGACCGCGTCTACTCGTCTTGCTATCGAGAGGAGCAAGGTTGAAGCGGCCGAAGCTTCCCTCGCCGAGGGGCGGGCTCGCGTGGAGGACTTCCGGGTTCGGCTCCAGCGCGAGGTGGGGGAGAAGATGGCTCTGAGGGACGAGCTGAAACGAGTGACGGCGGACTCGCTGAGGAGGGAAGAGTCAGCGCTGAGGGAAGCGCAGGCGAGGGCCAAAGGGGAGATCGCGCCGTACCGGGACGTCGTGGAACGTGTCGACCGTTATCTGGCGGACCTCCCCACGGCTAGGGGGCTCGTTGAGCGACTTCAGCGTGTCTCCGGGGAGTTGGCTGGAGTGGAGGCCCTCCGAGCTGGGCGAGATCCTGTCGAGTACCAGTGCGCACTCCTCTGCTCCGAGGTCGAGATTTGGAACGAGATAGGGACTGCCAGGTAGGCGACCCTGGAAGAATATGATCTCGCCTTAGTCAAGCCCGTGGCTGCCCTTACCGTGTCAGAGGAGGTGCTCGATCCTGCAGATGAGGATAGGCAATGATGCGAACGCGAGCATCATCTTCCCAGCCTAGCTGCTTCCTCCAACCTTTGCTGCTCAGATTGTTTATAAGGGCTTGCTCTCGTGCCCGTAAGCATCCTTGTCTAGCAGCATGTTGACGTAAAGAGGAAGGTAATGTAATATTATTTCTACCGATTTTCATGATGATATTTTACGCTGTTTTGGAGCCTTTTCTGCATTTTATATAGGTTAAATGAAAGATTTCACATGCTGAGGTGTTTTGCAAGAATCTAGAAGATTTGAAGCTAAAAATGAAGAAATTTGATCCGGAGCCCGAGTCGACCAACTGGAAGGAAGAGTCGACCGACTCAGAGGCCGCCTTAGTAAAAAGGAAATTCTTTTTGGGCCTTCTTTTCGAAACCCTAACTTCTAGAACTTATTTGCCGACTCATGCATGACCTAAAGGAGCTATATAATCGACTTTAAGCAGAGAAGAAAAGGAGAGATGAATTCCATCAAGCTTTTGAAGCATTCAAGCATCCCTTTACCAAAAATCACCAAAAAGTTATTTAGGTCTTGTTTTCAGGGAGTATCCTTGTGTGAATGTTTTCTTGTGCCCCTGTTCTCTTGGTTTTACAGAGAGAGAGAGCAACGTTTTGCTCTGATCTCTTTTGATATTACTTTCATATTGCAAACTCTTGATATTAATGATTATGATTGGTTTGTTTGCTATGTGTGAGTAGTTCCCTAGGTAGATCTAGGTTGTCAAAGGTTTTATGGGTCATTAGGTGCACGAATTGTTGCTGAATTCGTGACTACTCTCTGCTTTAATATTAATTCATACAATATTTTTGACTTGATCACTTAGAATATTGAATTTTAGGGTTTGTTGCATCATACACCCATTTTACATTAAACCTGGGGCCTTGTTTTTAGCAGGTGATCTCGTCCTTGTACAAACGAGAGTTTGGCTTGGAAGATCATGAGCATTCAAATCTATTCCTAATGCATGTATTAGCTATATAGGTTGAAAGCATCCTTTCTGATCTGTTGGTTGATTCATATTGCAATACTCAAATAGATTTGGTATTGTATACATTTGTCTTTTGTGTTTAAGAGTAGAGCAGCATCTAATTTCGTGCATGGCCCATATTACCCGCGATTTACCTAAGTCTAGCGTTTTTAATGTATAAGTTACACAACTAGTTACCATATAGATTGCATTCTAATAGAATCGAATTTCGACATAACCTCTGTGGGATCGATAACCTAATTTATACTACAATTATACACTGTGGACTTGCAGTTAGTTTTGGGTGAATAACTTCGCACCATCAGAAGGCGAGGGAGGAAGGATGCCGCAGTGTTTCCCCGTAGGTGTCGTGCTTTCCTGGAGTTCCTTTTGACGCTATGTCAGGATTTGGGCTTGGCGAGACATTAGTCGATGGCGGTGCATTGTTCTCCATGTACTGCTTGTTAAGTTTGGAAGCTTGTCTCACTTTCGTTGCTCCAGCATTCTTTGGTGACATCGCTCTCGAGCCTCTAATTTCCCGAGTTCTTGAGCGGTGTTAGCTGCGGGGTGTGGAGTTCGTCCATCAGATTTTTTTTTTGTAGCAGGCGTTAGCTGATTCTTCTGGTGTAGGAAGGAGCAAGCTTTGTTTGCTTTCCTTAGGTTTTCTAGTTCTAGCTTTGTTTGCTTTCCTTAAACTTGACCAGGGCCGAGTTTGCCCTGGGTGTTGCTATGAATAAATAAGTTTTTGGAAAACTTTCTTTGACGTACTTATTTATCCGAGAATGCGGGGTGTGATACCCGACTTTGAATTTTGCGAGGCTCGATGCTCGGCTTAACAGACCGCGGTCCATAGATTCGACTTACGGTTGTGAAAGATGGATCATCTTACATCGATGCGCACTCCACCGACGGGGTCGTGATGACCAGCTGGGCCGGGTTGAGAAAAACTGCGAACCTGGGGTTCGGCTTGTGTATACGCACCTTTTGCGGGCTAGGGCCGGCTTATAGTGTTCACGCGTGAAGGGGTCGTAGGTGATCAGTCTACTACATCTTGGCGATGTGGGTGCGAGTAGGGCTCGGCTTGAGTTCCTTCCTTTTTAGGGGTCAGCTCTCGTAGCCGCGAGCCATGGCTCGTCTTACGCTGTGCGGGGGGCGTAGGCGCCGTTGCTATCTCGGGGGGGGGGGGAAGGCTTAATTTCCATAATCCTTTGGGTGGAACTGCCAAGAGTTCGTCCTTGGGTTTTTGGTACCTACCTAGGGAAGAAGGGTTTTTGCGAAGGGATAGCTGGACCTCAGGGAGGTTGCCTACGTACCTAGTGAGGGATCAAGCCGAGACGTAGTTTAGGGAACCGCGGGTAGACGCGGTTTTTTTTTTTTTTTTGCACTATAGAGAGGGGTTGAGCGCGTGTTGGCGGCCTACTCGAAGTAACGCTTGAGATGGAAGGAGTTCCACGAGTGTGGGACTTGGTTTTCCGACATCGTGAGTAGCTCGTAAACGCCGGGTTTGACTACTCTTGAGACGATGTAGGGCCTTCCAATTGGTTCCCATTTTGTTGATGGGGCGCTCCGCATTGTTCTCGAAGACTTGGCGGACGACGAGGTCCCCGGTCATGAAGCCTCGACCTCGCACCTTCTTGTTGTAGTGTAGGGCGGCTAGGTGTTGGTAGTTTTGGATGCGCAAGAGGGCTTGGTCGCGTTGCTTCTCTAGCTCGATGTTGCGTTGCTTTAATAATTTGCCGTTCAGCTCGGGGTCGAATACCAGCATCGTTCTGCGGAATGAGGGTACCACGGTCTCGGCGGGCACCAGTGCCTCCATTCTGTGGGATAGGGAGAATGGTGTCTGCCCCGTTGAGCATCGGGGAGTTGTGCGGTGTGACCACAGCACTCAGTCGAGCTCGTCGGCCCAGAGGGTCTTTTTTTCCTCAAGGCGCTTTTTCAGACCTTCTAGAATTTGTCTATTTGTCGTCTCTGCCTGGCCGTTGCCTTGAGGGTAGCGGGGTGTGGCTTTGCTTAACCTGATGTGCCATTTTGCGCAGAAATCTTCGAACTGGTTCGAAGTGAATTGAGTGCTGTTATCGGTGACGATCTCATAGGGTAGGCCGTGTCGGCATATGATGTTTTTCCAGACGAACTGTTGCACTTCGTCGGCAGTGACCTGTTTATAGGACTCATCCTCTACCCACTTGGTGAAGTAGTCCGTCATGATTAACATATACTTCTTTTTGTACTGAGTTTCGGGGAGTGGTCCAACGATGTCCATTGCCCATCTCATGAAGGGGTACGGCTGTGCGGAGGCGGCGAGGAGCTCGGTTAGCTTGTGGATGCTTGGTGCGTGGTGTTGACACATTTCGCACGCCACCGCATGTCGTGTGCAGTCGGCTAATAGGGTTGGCCAATAGTAGCCGAGGCCCCTGATTTTAGTGGCTAAGGCTCGGCCACTGGTTGGCGTGTGTTTCGAGTACGATGTTCTCGGCTTCGTCCCGGTTAACGCATAGTAGGAGCGTTCCTTGAGCGTTTCACCGGTACAGGCGGTCGCTAACGACGTGGTACATGGTGCATCTCGTCCTTAGTCTCCGTGCTGCCCATCGATCCGGAGGCTGGGTCCCGTGTTTGATGTATGCCTTGATCTCGGTGCGCCAGTCATCATCCGCGGCCCCCTGTGCTGCCTCAGAGGCGGGTTGTGGGTTGGCGTCCTTTTCCTGGGATCCTTCGGATATGGCAAAGGTTCCCTCGGCGGGTCCTACGCTGGCGGCTTTGATGGTCCCCACCGGGATGGTTCTGCGGAGCGATGGCTCCGAGGTTGACGCGAATGTTGCCAAGGCGTCCGCAGTTAAATTCTCGCTCCGGGGAATCTTGGTCAACTTGAAGGACTTGAATTCTCGGGCGAGTTTTCCGACGTGGGTGCGATAAGCGTCCATCCTGGGGTGTTTAACGTCAAATTCTCCGCTACATTGATGAGTGACGAGCTGTCAATCGGAGAAGGCACTGAGTCTCTGTATGCCTAGGGTTTTGGCGAGGCGCATCCCGGCGAGCAGAGCTTCGTACTCTGCGTCATTGTTGGACGCTTGGAATGCGAGGCGGAAAGATTGCTCGAGGAGCTGGCCTGTTGGTGATTTGAGAAAAACCCCTGTCCGCAGCCTTGCTTGGATGCCGAGTCGTCCACGTAAAGTGACCATGGCTTCCTGCGGCGGGTTGCCCTTCTCCTAACTCTGGCGTTAGCTACACTTTCATGTCGGCGAGGACCTGCGACTTTGCGTCCCATTTTTCATGCAGCCGGAGTGAGCGGGACTGTGGAGTATGGTTCGCAGCAGGTGGTTTGAAAGGACGACGATCGAATGCGATTGGAAGTAGGGCTTGAGTTCCCGGGCGGCGGAAACGACTGCTAAGGCGAGCTTTTCCAGTGCGGAGTAGCGGGTCTCGGCCCCGTTGAGGGCTTTGCTGGTGTAGAAGATGGGTTTTTGTTCGCCACGGTCCTCCCTTACGAGGACCCCGCTTACCGCTGATTCCGAAACCACGATGTAGAGGTATAAGGTTTCACCATCCTCGGGTTTGGCCAGGATCGGTGGGCTCGTGAGGTATTCCTTCAACTGTTTGAAGGCTTCCTCGCAGTGTTCGTCCCATTCGAAGCGCTTATTACCTCGGAGTAGCTGATAGAACGGGAGGCACTTGTCGGTTGATCTCGAGATGAAGGGATTGAGGGCCGCTATGCGGCCCGTGAGTCTCTGGACCTCCCTGGTGCTGCGAGGAGACGGGATGTCCGCCACCGTGGAAATTTGTTTCGGGTTAGCTTCGATCCCTCGCTTTGTAAACGATGTAACCTAGAAATTTGCCGGAGGACACTCCAAAAGTGCACTTCGTGGGGTTAAGCTTCATGTTATATTGGTTCAGTGTCGCTAAGCAGGTCTGCAGGTGGGCGGTATAGTCTTCCGCGCGTTTAGATTTCACCAACATGTCGTCAATGTACACTTCCATCGTGTCCCCGATCTGGCTCGAGAACATGCCGTTGACGAGCCGTTGGTATGTAGCTCCGGCGTTCTTCAATTCGAAGGGCATCACCTTGTAGCAATAGGTGCACTGCTCCGTGATGAAGGCCGTTTTCTCGATGTCGTCAGGGTGCATCATGATCTGGTTGTAACCGGAAAAGGCATCCATGAAAGAAAGGAGCTCACGCCCCGCAGTGGCTTCAACAAACCAGTCGATATTGGTGATTGGGAAGCTATCCTTGGGGCAGGCTTTGTTGAGATTGGTGAAGTCGATGGAGACTCGCCACTTCCCATTCTTTTTCTTCATCACCACTGGATTGGCGAGTCACTCGGGGTATTGGACGGGGGTTATGGAGCCGGCGTTTTCCAAACGGTATACCTCGTCGTTGACAGCTTGAATGTCAGGTTGACGTTCAGCTCATGGCACACGATTGAGAGATCGATGTCGGGCATGTCTTCGGGCTTCCAAGCGAAGGTTCCGACATTTTCTTTGAGGAGTCGGATTAGGTCGGTCCGTAAGGGCTCGGGGAGGTCCGCGCCTACTCCCACGGTCCGGGTGAGGTCTGAATCATCCAAGTTCACCTGTTCGACGCACGTTGGGCTAGGGGCGTCTTGGACCGGAGCGTAGAATCTCGCTCTGTGCTTGGACCGTTAGGTAGGTCAAGGCTGGGGATTTGCGGAGCTTGTGTTCTGTGATGAAGCAGATCCGAGAATCTGCCTGGTTCCCGCGGAGGATGTAGATCCCGTTTCGCGTTGGGAACTTAACGCAGTGATGGTAGGTGGACGTGATGGCTCGCATCCCGTGCAGCCAAGGAATCCCCACGATCACATTATATATCGTCGGCTTGTCGACTAGGAACTTCATGACCTTGGTCATACCACCAACATGCACGGGGAGTTTCATGGTGCCGATGGTGATCGTTGTGGTTCCGTTGAAACCGGTCAAAGGGCTTGTAACGCGGCTTCATCTCGTACCCTCGGAGCTCCATTTTTATCAGAGTTTCCCAGAATATGACATTGACGGAGTTGCGTGTGTAGATTAGGATTCGAGCGACCTCGCAGTCCGCGATTTGTAGAGGGACCACGAGAGGGTCGTTATGAGGTTGGATTACTCCGCGAGCGTCCGCATCAGTGAAGACGATAGTGTTCGCGGGGTCGACAGGAAGAGGTTTGCTGGAAGACCGGAGCTGCCGATAAGAGGCCGCCGCCCTTCCGCTTTCCTTGATGGCCCGGACTGAGTCGTTGATGTCAAGGAGTCCACCCATGATCATGTTGACAGCGTTCTAGCTGTGAAGGGGGCTTCTTTCGGGAGGAGGAGTGGATGCTGGCGTCTCCGGTGGTGAGATTCGGAGATTGGCCAAGGCTGGAGAGAGAGCTGTGATCTCTGCGGTGGTGTCTCCTGGCGATTAGGGGGAGTCACGACCTTGTCCCATGGTTCGATGCGAGGCGTAGGGAGGCGTAACTACCAAGTTTCGGGAGTAAGGAGCGATTCCTGAGCTTCCCCAAGGTCGGCGCCAACTGAGGGTACTGGGGTGCGCACATGGTACTTAAACAATAGTTAGCAAATTGATTGTGGTTAAATCAAGAAATTAGCGTGGGTAGATTAGTGACGTGATTTCAATATCGTGGCGTCCACGTGGCGTGAACTAAAGTGGGTCGGAATCCTCCGTAGAAGGAACTGAACTCGGTGATCAAGTAAGAGAGAGAGAGAGAGAGAGAAAACGAGCTGGTCATTGTTTATAAATGTTAGCGACGTGCCTTAAGGAAGCGACGTGCCGAGATACAAGAGTAGAGAGAGTTGGGTGAGATGACAGTGGTTGAACTGGGATCAGAACTTAACTCCGGTGGACCGGAGTCGCTTACAGAATTAACCTTGATCTAAGTAACCAAGCTACTCGACCTAATCTCTAGTTTATCGTTTGTGATTACAAGTGAAAGAGTATGTAAAAAATGTCTCTTCCCCTCCGTAATAAATTTGGGGAGTATTTATAGGAGAGCTTGATCTAGTTAGTTGACTTGTGGCTATGCTAGATTCGAGTTGTAGGCCGCCTTCTAGGTTGCATCAGTCGCAGGAAATGATATGCACTCGTCGGCGCCGGTTTCGAAGTCAACTCCTCGTTCGTTCTGACAAGCGACAAAGTGTGATGTGGTTCGGGTCACATCATGCTTTGTCTAGTTGACTTCATGTACGTCGATCCTCGCGAAGCACTTTCCCGAGATGTTGAAACGAGATGCTTTATCCAGGAAGGGCCTTGACACTGGATCTGTGTGGTTTTGGGCCGGATTCGTTTGCTCCTGAGCCGTTGTTTTGGGCCTGTTAGCTGGACCCAGATCTTAATCCGGAGCATACCTAAGGTGTGCTAAGACCACCCCCAACATCCACAATGATTTATTTAAGCTGTCGATGAAGTTGATAAGTGAAAAATAAATGGGTTAAGAGGTCCCTCAAGTTGACAAGAACTTGCAGTGCATCCATATACCATTTCCCATACTATATGAATGCATATAACACCATCTAAACCAACAATAAAGTTGAGAAAAACTATGTTTCTTTGGTGATTGGCTTCTATAACATGATTTAAAGAGACATTGTCATCTTATATCAAATCCGTTATTGCCTTGCTTTGCACATTAATATTGCCTACATTAGGTAAATGAGAGAGAGAGAGTGCAATAGAGCGATCAAGTTTTAGGAAGATGTTACATGAGGCTTGAAGAACAATATAGTCTCATAGACAGACCCAATGTTGAGAAGCCAAATCACAGATTTGATGATTTGCTTCAACCAATCCTTTTGGAATTATAACCTTGTACCAATTCTGAGTAACCTAAGATTTCTCTTGAAAAAAAATATAATAATTTAAACGATAAGTATATCAACACAGTACCAGAAATTAAATGAGGGTTACTATGAAGATCTGTATTTCTGAGATAGTTTGGTGTCACTAAGTTCTTGAAAGTAAACTATATACTATTGTTTTGCTTGCTATCTCTTATTTTATGTTTCATGACTCGTCTGCTTCATCATATATCTATTACACATAGTTGATTCACAATATATTTGTGATCATGATGAACCTTCCACTTCTCTTGACTGATGTATGGGGATAAAATCATTATGCAGGTTTTGTTTTTATGTAACATACATTTATACAGTAAAGCTTATGAAGGTTTACAGTACAAAAACTTCAGTACCAGATAGAATATACTGGGTCATGAGCTTGAACTTGCAGTTATCGTTTACCAAATTTGAAATTAACTCCCTTTCACTCTTTTCTCTTGGAGCGTTAAATAAAACAAAAAGAAAATGAAAACCTTTTTAGTTTTTTAAATGCGTTTGATATCACTTAACCAACTGTCTTTCTCACGCTTTTTACAAAGGTGGAGTGGCAATGATTGCAATTTTAGACAAAATTTATATGTTTTATTTTTGTGTGCATAAACTGAGAATATGAAGCTCAGTTACCATTCATGAACTTGCACATGTCCTAAACTTTTGTAATGTTTCTCCAATCTTTCAACCAGAAAATTATTTGAGTAACGTTTAGTGGGTGTTTACAAACCATAAGAAATGTGTTGAAAAACTTCCAAGAATAAGTAAGGATATACTAAGATGTACATTACTCTTACTCTGCTTTGGGTACCTTTGGGCGTTTGTGGAGGTAGAAACGAAGTCTACAAACTTGAAGATGATGACATGGGGGTTTTTGTATGACAGACATCAGCCATCATGCTGTCATTGTAACCGGCATCAATTTTCTCTTCTCACATCAACGACTGGTCGCATTACCAGATCAAGTTGTTGTGACCTCCACCATCCACAGCATATTAAGAGATAATCGAATGACATATCTCTGAATTAGAAAATTGTGAGGCTTTTTTGACGGTGGTTAAATGGACTAAGCGGGAAGAAGAAAAAAAATGAAAGAACGTCAGAACTACTGAACTAATTTCCTCTACAATGTAACTAAATAAATATACAAGTTCCTTCTTCATATATATGTTTTTTTTTTCAACGAAGTCTCTTCTACTTTTGTATAATCGATATGTATAATAACTTTTTTTTCCCCTCGAAACAGAACACCGAAAACAATTTCAAACTGGCAGTATTCAATCTGTATTCATTCATTTTCATACTTTGGCTAAATAATCACCCTCCCAAGCAAATCTCATGGTACATTGGTAATAGTTCCTTTTAAACATATTTCATAAATGTTGTTTTCACTCCCTTTATCAGGACTTGAAAAATAAAAAATAAAGTGGTTACTATAAGGATTGTGAAGTACAAACGTAAAAATACAAATGAGGCGCTACGCAGATTATAATCGTATGTCACAAGCTCATGACTCCCTTTCTATATCACAGATATGGAAATAATTACTTCTGTGTAGTAAAAAAATACATTACCAAGACAACTTTCAAACAAACCTTTAACAAAAAAAAAAACTTTCAAACAAACCCCTTAATATATGTTAGATGGTTATTTAGAGTTAAGATTTGGTTCCATTATTTATTTTTCAAAATTAATACAAAAGATATTATTTATGGGCTCAAAATCAGTAGAATGATTTGGCTGAACATTTTAGCATAGCACTTTTAAGATTATACAAGAATGATATAAGGCTTTCGATCCGAATCTAATAGACGAAAAAATAAAGTTTGTATGTGAAATGTTTTTACAGAATTTGATCTACAGTTTGAGGAACTTCAGCCCATCCAACTCTATATTTAGTATACTTTTTCCCATGTATAAATATTGGTAAATACAAAAAAAATAGAAACAATTACTTAGATAGCATAGAAAATAAATAATATTATTAGAATATTATACATTTTATAAAAATTATTTATATATTTTTTCTATTCTCTGAAATTACTGTTCACACCATTTCCTTTTATAATTTTAATTGATTTATTTTAAATTCACGTCACCAAAGGAAAATACACATCATTAACAATAAATTTGTATCACATTAATGATCAAAAGAGAGGGAAACCTTTTAATTTCGTCATTAGTTACTATTCACGTCAGAAAAAAAAAAAAACGCCATTTCTCGGTGAATCCGAACAAAAACCCTAATCTTCATCGTCGCATATCGTCTCGTCTCTTCTGGCCGCTTTTCGTCTCTCATCTCTTCATCATCGCCGTCGCGTTTAGGTTTCAACACGAACACGGGTCGGGACTGTTCGTGTCCGGCAAAACAAACGTCTTTCGATATGTGTTGAACCTTTATTTTGAGTTTTCTGAAAATAATCCGACATCGAAGTTAAATTGCAAGTGATTCCCGTGGTTTAAACCGTGTTTCGTAAACTATCGAGACGAAAGTTAGGATTTTTATTAGGGTTTTTATCGGTATTTGATGGCTTATTTACATTGTTGATTTATCATTATCTCTGTGGCTGACTTTAGGGTTTTATTTTGAGATATTACGGCTGATTTATCGATGCCATTGATGCCGATTTATAAGTTATTTTATGGTTGAGTTATCGTTACCATGGCTGAGTTATCTGGATTATCTTTACTTCTTGGCTGAGTTATTATATGTTGTGTGGCTGAGTTATGATTCATGATGGCTGAGTTATGGTTGCTATTAGGCTGAGTTATGGTTTCTATTAAGCTGAGTTATGATTCTTTTATGGTTGGTTTATGGTTCATCATGGTTGAGTTATTGAAAGCTTTTATGGCTGATTTATGATTCATCATGGCTGAGTTATTGTATGCTTTGTGGCTAATTTATGATTCATCATGGCTGAGTTATGTTGACAATTTGGCTGAGTATTTTTCTGTTTATCTTCTTCTCATATGGGTAGTTCTGAGAAAAGTTCTGAAGATCAAGCAAGGGAGTACCCTCCAAGACTTTACGCAGAAGGGGATTATATTTTGGAAAATTTATCCATCTATCACAATATAAAGTTGAAAGATTTTACTGATATTAAAGACACAGTAGGAGATGATGTGTGGCATGAAATGAATGAGTTGCATGTTGGAATAACTGCTAAGTTAGTTGCAAGCAAATTCGTTTGGTCTGGTAAGACTGTTCATTATCTACTATGCAGACAGTTGAGCGTACACAAGAAAGAGATTTGGAGTCTCGTTGGTGGTCAACCTATGAGGTTTAGCCTGAATGAATTTGGTGAGATCACGGGGTTAAACACCGATCCAATGCTTACGGAAAAGTTTGAATCTGAAGCCGACTATTCTACATTCTTGAAGGCCTTGGGAGTGCCTACTGGTGATGGACCAAATTTAGCTGAATTGAGAGAAGGATTATCAGTGTGCCGGACATGGCCTTTTCAAGAGTGTAAATGGTTGGGGCTGTTGCTTATTCTAGCCATTGGAATTTATGGCTTGCATCCTAACTCCACAGTACCCCTTGAAAGTGCAAAAAGAGTTTTGATGACGAAGCCATGAAGACGTATCCATGGGGTCGGTTAGCATTTGAAACTCTTGTTACTTCTATTAGGATGTTGAATCCTACAAGAGCGTCGTACACTGTTAGTGGAATGGTTTTTGTGTTACAAGATTGGGCGTATGAATCAGTCGCATGCTTTGGAGAGCGATTTGGGAGAGTAGTGAGTAAGGATGAAGTTCCTCTGCTTCGATGGGGTGGAAACCGTACACGTTCAACATTGGAATCGGTCATTGCTCAAGAAATCGAAGTGCATGGTGAGGTAAGAATTTGGACGAGTTAATCTACATATGGTGGTTGAGTTATGATAATATATGGTTGAGTTATGCTAGTATATGGTTTAGTTATTGTTTATAGGCTGAGTTATGCTAGTATATGATTGAGTTATGATTGTTAATAGGCTGAGTTATGCTATTTTATGGCTGAGTTATGTTTGTTATTAGGCTGAGTTATTATATTTCAAGGTTGAGTTATGCTATTATATGGTTGAGTTATCACTTACTGATGTCTTGCATAATCTCTTACAGTTGCGTGTGCGTAAAATGGTTATGAAGGATGATGTAAGTGAGCTATTCCATACGTTTCCAGGTCAAGACCAAGACCCAGCACTTGATTACCTGATAAGAGACATACACGAGAATAAGTTTGTTAAAGGTTATTGGGATGTGAAGAGGAATCAAAAGAAAAAAGAAACGGCTAAAGCTACGGCTGAGTCTCCACAACCCGCAAAGAAGCAGAAACTCAAGAAAATGATCAGCAATCAGGTTGGTGAATCTGGCGAAGAAGAGATACATAGGCCAAAGAAGAAGAAGAAAATGGCAAAGGTAAGTGACATGGTGTTGCATGGTGTTGGCGAGGAGGAAGATGTTGGGAAAGATGTGTCCCAGAGAACCATCTTGGATATGGTGTCTAAAATTTACGAGAGGATGGACAAAGTTGATGATAGATTAGACAGCGTTGATACAAGCTTCAAAGAACTGGTCACCAATTAGGAGAAGGTGATTGGAGATAGGGTCGAAGTGAGAATGGATGCTAAATATGCCCCACGGATTGGTGGCGTTGAAAAAAGAGTTGGATCTATAGAAAATGAAATAAAGTTACTTAAAGAGCGCCTCCAACACATTGGGGTAGGGCAAAATGACCAAAACGATCTCGGGTTACATATGAAAGTCCCGGGTCAGGACCAGCAAATGAAGCAGACACCAAATGCTCCAAAGTTGGTCACCTAGCCCTTCTGTTAATAGTCCTACGGTATGCTAATGGCTGAGTTATGCATCTTCCATGGCTGATTTTTGCAAACATTGTGGCTGAGTTATGAAAACATTATGGTTGAGTTATGAAAACATTATGGTTGAGTTATGCAAACATTATGGCTGAGTTATGAAAACATTATGGTTGAGTTATCAGATTCGCTTAATGTGTTTTGGCTGGATTATGAATACATTGTGGCTAAACTATTTGCTACGTTTTACAGCCAAAGAATTTTGAAGACATAAAAACTATTTCTGAACTCGACGAGACCAAGAAGAACCTGGTAGAGGAGTTAAATAAGGCAAGTTGTGGATATGAAGATGGGGCTCTTGGTTTCATTGACCGGTCTCCTGCAAAGCTGGTAAAACCCTTGCGTACTGTGAAGCTTGAGCAAAACCAAGGGAAAAAGGCGATGGAAAGAAGAAAAACGTGAAAGGTGATGAAAAGAAGGATGACGTCAAAGGTGATGGCCAACATAAGAGAGGTCGAGGTAGACCGAGAGGAGGAGCAACGAGAAAGAAGACGGATAGAGACGAGAAGCAGGCGACGGATAGAGACCAGAAGCAGACGACGGATAGAGACAAGAAGCTGAAGATAAAGTTACCCGGTCGGAAGAATAATGGTGATGCCGATAACGTTCCGACTCTAGTAGATAGTGACGTATTCGATGTCACTGAAGAGTTCCTCGCTGAAGACAACCGCATGTTGCTTGAGTCTGATGAGGATGATGAGGAAAAGATGAGGTGTGAGAGAATTAAGGCCTTAAGGTTGGAGAGTGTCTAGCTAGCCTCAGATGGGAGTGCATTGTATCGAGGACAAGATAAATCACAACAGTTGTTTCCTTACATTGGAGACAAAGGGTTGACGTGCATGTTCAAGAATTGTTTCACCTAGAATATATGATCCTATGGCACCAGTTGAACCGACTACATTGAAGAAACTTAAGGCTTACCTGGCACAATCCAAGTATTTCCCTCTCGACATTGTGTTCATAAAGATTATAGAATAACTATTCGTGTATACTAACTTGTATTTATCTGTTAGGAATGACCAATCTAGAACGTCAACGGCTGCTGACATTGATCTCTACAATGCTCTTGTCGCTGAAAGAAAGGATTGGCCAAACAAAGACTACAGATGGCTGTGGATACAATAAGTATTAACATATGGCTGAGTTATGTTTGCTATTAGGCTGAGTTATGGTTTCTATTAGGCTGAGTTATGGTTTCTATTAGGATGAGTTATGGTTGCTATTAGGCTGAGTTATGGTTTCTATTAGGCTGAGTTATGGTTTCTATTAGGTTGAGTTATGCTCTTATATGGTTGAGTTATGCTCTTATTTTTCAGCATGTGTCTGTGTATATGAGAGTCCTCCAGAATAGGTACAAGCGAAATCCATGTGCATTCCCCAACAAGCGCATAGCGTTTCTAGGCCCGTGGTATATCAGTATATGGTGTAGAGACTATGAGCAGTTGTTCAAGAAAGGCCAAAGAAGTTCAAATTCAAAGAGACATCTTATGAGCAGTTAGTTAACGGTCTACTTCCAACCGATCAACCGACAAGTATGAAGTGGATACAGGATGTTGATCACTTGTACCTAGTTTTCCAGACCGGAGGCGAACACTGGGTGGCGATGCACGTGGACCTCCTCAAGGAGAAGATCGATTGTTATGATTGCATCGTCGGCCAAGTTACACCAGAAAGTGACCTGAAGATTTTGGACGCTTGTAGGTCGTTAACGCGGATGATACAAGCAATGATGAACGATTTAGTTCCTCATACAATTCGAGCACCTTCGGGCAAACAATTTAGCTTCAGAAGGAGGAGTGCCTCCAAGGTCCCTCAAAATGATCATGTTTGTGACTGTGGTGTGTATGCGTTAAAGTTTGTAGAGTGTCTAGAGCTAGGTGTAACTTTCGATGGCATCTGTGATAGAAATATTCAGGCTCTATGGGTTAAGATGGCAGCAGAGATCTATGATGAGGCACCTGATTGTGCTTGCACAGTTTACTTGATGGCTTGCATAAATCTCTTAGACTCTAGTATTTTTTTGATGTACAGGCAAACTGATGCTTTTTGTGACTGATTTATGATCGTATAGCTGATTTATGGTCGTATAGCTGATTTATGGTCGTATAGCTGATTTTGTGACTGATCCTACTTTAGTTCTGTATTTTGTTCTTTTATGGTTGAGTTATGAAAACACACGACTGAATAATGGAAAAATAAGGCTGAGGTATTAAATAATTACGGCTGAGTTATGAAAACATAACATGGCTGAGTTGTCAATAATGACGGTTGAGGTATAAAACATAACATGGCTGAGTTATAATATAAATGACATGGCTGAGTTATAAAATAATTATGGTTGAGTTATAAATTATATATGGCTGAGATATGAAAACATATGATGTCTGAAAATTTTAAAAACTAAGGTTTGAGGTTTCTCATTGCATTAAACCTTAGTAAATAGATAAAGGGTTAGGTGGTAATGTTCATAATTTGATTTAGATGTAAATTATATTACTGAATACATATGAAAACTAACTATAGACAGTATATTTGTCCATGGTAACATTGTATGGGTTTAGGGTATAGGTTATAGGGTTTAAGTCACAAAATTACATATATGAGCTCATTTAGATCGCAAATTATGTATTCATTTAATATTGAATACAAGACCCTCCATATAACTTAATTAAGTAGTTTTATATTTATCCCTCATCACATTGTATGGGTTTAGGGTATAGGGTATAGGATTTAGGGTTTGTTGGACATGAAATGACAAGATACTTTTGTATTCATTTGATATTGAATATCCCTTCAATATAACTTATTTAAGTAGATTACATACATGGTTATGCCACACGACAACATAATAAATGTGAAATACACTTTTAGGGCAAGGATGAGGTTTAGTTGAGTTACCATTATATGGTTGAGTTATGATTCTTATATTGTTTAGTGATGCTTATTATACGGCTGAGTTATGATTATCATACGACTGAGTTATCATCGTTATATGGCATAAACGACGTCGTTTCCGATGTTTTGTTTTAGGGTTAAGTATAAAACGTCGTCGTGAATCATTACTTGTCATTTGGTTGAGAAAATATCCAGTAAGATGGCGCAGAGACAACTGTTTGGCGATTCCGGTGAATCTAGTGACGTGGCTGAAACGGCGGCGGCGTTCGCAAAGAAGATAAAATTGATAGTGGTTATAGCCGTCGATTTATCTTTCGGTGTTGGATCTTCATGGTTGTTGTTGAAATTTCTGGGTTTAGGGTTTCACTGGTAATCACAAAATCGGGTTTTAATGGAAAAATGGTTTGACCCTATTTTCATATGTAGCTAACTTTGCCTTTTGCCTTTTTATGATGTATAAAGCAGATATGAGGGAAATAAGAATGAAAACGAGATATGGAGAGGTAAGATAGCACGACAAAGGGGTTCCTTGGGCGTGCGACTACGGTGCCGCGATTTTTGTGGCAAGTTCGTCTGACCCTCACACTAGGGGGGGGGAATATCTCAGTTGTCCATATGAGATTTCTGATGTAAGTGTGTTTGATTCTGCATGTCCTTGTTTTATAAGTCTTGTTATTTAATTGGCGTGTAAGAAGATGTTTGTTGTATTGTTTATAAGGGTCATGGTCAAGGATGCGGTTTCAAGAGATGGTGGATCGAGGCATGCCAAGATGAATTTGTCAACATAAGAGATGAGAAGAACTCGATGAAGGAGGAACTGGCAGCTGCTAAAAAGAGAATTAAAGATCATGAGGTCACAATCTTCGAGCTGAAGTTACATGTGGATGAGCTGCTGGAGGAAAAGAAGAATGAAGTTGAGGAGAACCCAGGTGAGCACTTTGATACCGGGATGGGTCTGGTCAATCTGATGGAGAAATTTGTCGCACTAGAGATGAGTTACGACGCACTGGAGAGGAAGTCTCAGAGCTTGAACAGGTACCTCTGAGGTCATGGAAGTGGTTGCTGAAGTATAAATATATGTGGCCGTTTAACTAACTACTAGTTGAAGTTTTTTTTTTTGATATCCTAGACAATTATATCGGCATTTTGGACAAAACTGAATTTGGTGTGAGACATATGTCTCTTTTTGCTATGTATTAACTAATATTATGCATTTGATTTTCTCATATTTTGATTATATATAGTTATGGCTGAGTTATGACTTAGACACGGCTGAGTTATGACTGAGTAATGGCTGAGCTATGACTGAGTTATGGCTGAGTTATGAGTTAGACATGGCTGAGTTATGGCTGAGTAATGGCTGAGTTATGACTTAGACATGACTGAGTTATGGCTGAGTAATGGCTGAGTTATGACTTAGACATGCTGAGTTATGACTTACACATGGCTGAGTTATAACTTAGACATGGCTGAGTTATGTATAGTTATGGCTGCGTTATGACTTTGATATAGTTGAGCCATGCCTGAGTAATGACTTTGATATGGCTGAGTTATGGCTGAGTTATGGCTGAGTTATGACTTAGACATGGCTGAGTTATGAAATATACAAGAGATATAAAAAGATAACGGCGGAGGCATGGTAAAAAGAAAATAAACAAGATAATTTTATGTTCACAAAAAGAGCTTGTTTGACTGCCAAACATATTTTAAATTTATTAAAATTTACCGCCAAAAATATTCAGAATAATTCAAATATTCAAAAATATCTTCATTACATGGCTGAATTATTATCTTACATGGTTGATTGATTATCTTATATGGCTGAGTTATCATCTTACATGTCTCAGACAACAAACATGAAACATTTATACAGTTGAAAACACCTTTAGTTTGGACAAGTTGTAACATAATGCCCAACATTTTTACACTGCGGACATACATGTTGTTTCCTAGGGCGTTTATGTGCAAGTGCAACTTCCACAGCTTATTTAATCCTAGTTTACGTAGGCCTTCCTGCTTGTTGACGAACAACCGGGGGCAAGCACGGTTGCATAGCAACCGTATCTGGAACGGACAGTGCCGTATCTGCAGACATGATAGGCTCAGCGTATGCGTAATTCAGATAAATGTTGTTATAGTAAGGACTACGGAGGGATATACGAGACGTATTCCTATGATCGGAAGCTGCGATTGCATGCACGCACGGTATTTTCTCGTGGTCGAAACGTCGGCATGTGCATCTTTTGGCATCCAAATTTACAACAGGTAAAGAAGTCGCTCCATATGTGACTTGAACACGATAAGCATCAATCGTTTCTACCGTCATAAGGCGGGCGGCAGTGACATGAACATATTAGGAAAAAAAACAAACCATTACGACTGAGTTATCAACACATTACGTCTGAGTTATAAAATCACTATGGCTGAGTTATGAATCTTTATGCCTGAGTGATCAACACGTTACGGCTGAGTTAAAAAAACACTTTGGCTGATTTATGAATCTCTATGAGTTATCAACACGTTACGGTTGAGTTATAAAAACACTTTGGCTGATTTATGAATCTCTATGCCTGAGTTATCAACACGTTACGGTTGAGTTATACACATATAATGGTTGAGTTATGAAACCATTACGATTGACTTACTTGTAACAGGTTTTCGACCCCTCGCGAGAGCGTTGTTTGCTGCGATTTCACATCCTCTCTCCGCTCAGCAAACCATCTTGTCATCATAGTCCGTATCGATTCTAGAAGTCGAACAATGGGCAGACTTCTAGCATTTGATAATGCTTTGTTCATTGATTCCGCTATGTTAGTAGTCATTAAATTGTACCTTTCACCCGGGAAATGAATGTGCCCACATTCGGACATCAGCTCTCTGGAGGTAGCCATGGAGTTGAGGATGAAGCTCTTCAATCTCATTGAACACCACAGTAAAGTCAGCCAGCCTAAAAAATTTTGCCGCTTTCTTCACCAGACGGAACTGAGAGTGCAAGTCAGCCGGTGATGTAAGCTGTGTGGCAGCTGAAGAGATGACACACGAAGTACTACACCGGAGACTGCGTACGAGATCAATGGAGAAGATTTTGGAATGTGAATATCAAGGGTGATTTAATCTGAAGATTCTGGAGATCAAATATTGACAGCAATCAAGGATTTGGAGCAGAATCAAGAATCCTTAATTATAGGAATCAAGGCAATCAATGATAAGGGATTTCCAAATGTTGCAAATAAGGAAACTTTGGATATCAATCATAGAGAAAGTTAAGGGATTTCCGAGTGTGCAAGAAAAAGAAACATAGGAAATCTCTCTAACTATAAAAAGAGTCGAAGACCTGCGTATGAGGGTCATCACTTCACAAGTTGTAATAGAGAGGGAAAGATCTAAAGCTAAGGGTTTGAAACACAACATAGGGCTTAGATCATTTGGGAAGATCTATAGCCAAGGGTTTGTAATAGAACATAGGGCTTTGATCATCTAGGGGATTAGAGAGCGAGTTCTTTTGTAAGAAGAGCGATTTGATATTACTTGTAAGTGTATCATAAGAGTTTCTAATCAAAATATATTCTTTGTAGAAAAACTACTGTGTGTCATATCGTGTCCTACTCTTTGTCATTCCACATTTTCAGGAATAACTCTTTTCCTTTGAATTTAACCAAGATGTTCTTATATAAATGGTAAGTGCAAATTCCACGAGAAGCTAGAGGATACACATTACCAATTACTTTCCCTATCGATTTATGCCTATCCGAGATTATAGCAAGACCCTCATCGTCAGGAATAACAGCTTTTAGTTGCGTAAAAAACCAACAACAAGAATCATCATTTTCGGTGTCAATGATACCAAAAGCTATTGGGAAAATCTGAAATTAACATCCTGAACTAGTGCTGTCAGAAGCGTTCATTTGTATTTACCATTGAGAAACGTACCGTCGACGACAACAACTTTGCGCATGAAAGGCCACCCATTACAACTCGCACCAAACGCAATGAAGACATACTTGAATCTTCCACACTCATCGATATGAAGACGCGCTTTGTACCCGGATTTGCCCTTCTTATCATGTAAAGGTAAGCATGCAGTTCAGCAAAGCCACACTTAGGAGTCCCCACATCGATCGGTCTCGCAAACTGTAGCGTTTTATGTGACTTCCAATAATTCATCTGTAATAAGTCAGCCAAAACGCATTAATAACTTAACCATATAATAACTATAAGTTAGCCAAAGCTTATTCATAACCCAACCATATAATAACTATAAGTCAGCCAAAGCTTATTCATAACCCAACCATATAATAACTATAAGTCAGCCAAAGCTTATTCATAATCCAACCATATAATAACTATAAGTCAGCCAAAGCTTATTCATAACCCAACCATATAATAACTATAAGTCAGCCAAAGCTTATTCATAACCCAACCATATAATAACTATAAGTCAGCCAAAGCTAACTCATAACCTAACCATATAATAACTATAAGTCAGCCAAAGCTAACTCATAACCCAACCATATAATAACTATAAGGCAGCCAAAGCTAACTCATAACTCAACCATATAATAACTATAAGTCAGCCAAAGCTAACTCATAACCCAACCATATAATAACTATAAGTCAGCCAAAACTAACTCATAACGAAACCATATAATAACTATAAGTCAGCCAAAGCTAACTCATAACCCAACCATATAATAATTTTAAGTCAGCCAAAACGTATTCATAACCCATAACCCAACTGATGTGATCATGGCTAGCAAGGAGGCTGAAGCAGCTAAGGAAGGAGAGAAGCAGCTGGAGCCAGAAGGCAATGAAGACCAAGATGGATCAATGGAGCAGTCAGAACCTGATGAAGCTAAGGATGTTGAAGAAGAAGACCTTTACATCCCTCTTGGACCAATGACAAGAGTCAAGTCACATAAACTCAAAGAAGCTATCCACTCTCTACTACACTCAATTAGGAGCCGACTTAAGTATGCTTATCCAACTACTTTGGTTGTGATTCAAGCTACTTGAGTCTTATCAAGAGAGGTATTTGGGATTGCACTCTTTTTCCCTCCTCTTAGTTTTGTCCCATTGGGTTTTCTAAGAGAGGTTTTTAATGAGGCAAAACCAAACACTATTTCAAAGCCTCTTGATGAACTAGGCTGATGTATCATGGATTTTACCGGTTTTCTACCATGATATAGTAGGTTTTATGGAGTCTTTGTAGCATGTTTTGAGCATTTATACAGGATTTACTAGCAAAAGACACTTTGGAGCAAAAAGAGCTAAAAAGAAGGTTTTGGGAAGTTTCCACGTGATTTGAGAAGACTTAGAAGATTTGGAGCCAAAATGAAGAAATATTGCTACGAGCCCCGAGTCGACCGACTGAAGAAGATGGAGTCGACCGACCGTCACGCCGACTTAATTTAGAAGATTTTCTTATCGAGCCTTTTGCGGAACCCTAAATCCTAAGACTCATTCACGACCTATATAAGCACCTCTTAAGCACTAGGAGAGGCAAGCCCCCGAACTGCACAAGAACTCAGAGGAATACAAGATTTCTCTTTGCTTTTTGTTTCCATTGTTTTTAGCTACCTAGAGATTGTTCTTATCATTGTTATAGACTCTGAAGAAGATTAGAGAGTGTTCTTTCTCAACTAAGCTTTGTGAGCCTCTGATCTTCTATTGTCTAATTCGGTTTGTATGCATTTCATTTATAAAAAGATGATTTGTTTTACCAAAACCATGTCTGAGTAGTTACTTTATTAGATCTAGAGTTTTCTTACGGTTTTCTATGAATTGCTAAAATAGTTTTAAACAATCTTTTCAATCACAAAATTCTTCGCTACAGTTGCTCTTCACTGAGTTGACGGACTCGCAAACCGTTTTATTCAATCATAAATCAAGATCCAGTAGTCGAGAGACACCGAGGATCGGTAGACAGTTCTGTAGTGAGCAAGGTACGTTCTAAGTCAAATGAATGTTTGTTTAGACACCTTGTGAACAGATTTAGCTTGTACTCGCATGCTTGTTTATCTCCAGCGACAATCCAAAGAGATTTGAGATTTAGAGATTTAAACAAAGGCGCTGTTTTAACACATCATTAGAACATCGTAGCTATTATCGTGTCTAGAGTTCTAGAGTTTAGAGATTCGAATTTGATTGTGTTCTTAAATCATAAATTCATAGTTTTCAACTGGAATTCCCTAAGATCTAATATTTCCCCAAATTTGAAGTCACCAAATGTTTTCAAAGTTTTTCGGTTTACAAAAGGATTTACTTAAAATCTCTCACTCATAAATCAATCATAGCTCTCTGTGGGATCGATAACCTAAGTACTACAACTGTACACTGTGCACTTGCAGTTAATTTTGGGTGAATAACTTCGCACCATCATAGGCCCACTCTACCTCACTTGGACGTTTTTGGGAGATGAAGAGAAGAGTCAAACTTTTTTTTAATATTATTATAACTCTTATGTGTTTTTTTTTTTAAGTTACAGCTGTGTGTTTAGTTTCCCTAAGATTTTTCAAACACTATATGTACGCTCCTTGAGCCTTCTTTTCAATCTATCAAACATCTTTTTATCAAAACTTCTACAAACTTGTTTGATCTGGGTAGTGTGTAATATCTACTCTGGATGGTGTGTAATATCCATCTCTCTTGGTTTCTTCTTTGGTGTGTAATATCCTAAGGAGATCTAAGCCTGAAAGTCCTTGGAGAATTCCGTAACTCCAGGAAGTTTCAATCATTCCATAGTCGTTTCTCATCATTCATTCAATCCCAAAACCATTCACAGAATCATCCACAATCATTATCACATCTGTTCATCATCATCTCTTGCGTGTTCATCACTGTATCACCTATGAGATCATCAACCTATCATAAAGGACATCAAAGGGACAAGATCCTATCACCTAGGATCACATCAAGTGGTATCAGAGCAGACTTTGTGCCAGGTTGTGTTGTTCTTAACTGATCATCTTCTTAGAACAATTTCTGCAATTTTGTGACTTTTAATCTCTTGAAAATTCGTGTGTTTTAGGATCAAAACCTGTTAGATTTTTGGTTATTAGGGTCTAATATATCTAGATCGTGCTTTGGAATTACTAAAAAACATAAGAGAAATCAAAAACCTTAGGGAGAAAGAACCTGCAGTTTTCTGCAACTTTTCTGCAGATTGTTACTCTTCACATCTTGTGTTTAAAATTGATTCTAGGGTTAGATTTTGGTTGAATATGATCATAGGAGGCCGATCTCACTCGTTTATGCTTTGAATTCATCAGAAACTACAAAAGATTTCGTAAAACCTAGAGAGAGAAATTATGGTTTTTGCTGCTACTGCAATTTGTTCTCTAAACTTCACTTACTTTTTTCAGACTTTACTTTTGTTCTCCAGACTTCACTTTTTTTTTTTTTGCAGACTTCACTTTTATTCTTTAGACTTGATATTTCCAAAGAGCATTTTTACTTGTTAAGTGTTTGAATTTGAACAGGTACCATGGTGCATTCAAACAATGAAGATGGTTCTGCAATTCCAACTAACAACATCAACAAGTTTCTTATGGATGCAATGATGGCTCAGATGATGACAGCCATGAGAAGAGAGTTTGAAAGCATGAAAACAGATGTGGAGAGACTTGTTGCTGAGAAACCAAGGAGAAGTCCACATTGATCTGAAAAAGAACAATATTATCACATCAGCTCCTCAAGGTCTAATGGTTCTAGGAGAAGAAAGCAGAACAGAGAAGAGAGGCAACCTCGTGCCACTGACCCTCTTAGCAGTCTCAAACTTAAGATTCCTGAATTCAAAGGAACAAGTGATCCAGAAGAGTATCTAGTGTGGGAGAAGAAGATTGATCTTGTATTTTAGTGCAAATACTACACTACTGCACAAAAAGTTAAGCTAGCACCAACAGAGTTCAAGGAGTATGCATTAAGATGGTGGGATAATTTGCTTACTACCAGAAAGAGGATATGAGAAGAACCTATAGAATCTTGGAATCAAATGAAAATTCTCATGAGAAAATGGTTCATTCCAAGCCACTACCACATAGAGCTACACTTTAAACTAAGAACTTTGGCTCAAGGAAACCGTTCAGTGGAAGAGTACTAGAAAGAAATGGAGACCCTTATGTTCAGAGCTGACAGAAGAAGATAAGGAAGCAACCATGGCTAGATTCATGGGAGGATTGAACACATACATCATAGACAAACTGGAGGTCACACACTATGTTGATATAGAAGAGCTTGTGCACAAGGCCATCTTGTTTGAGAAGCAACTCAAGAGGAAAAGCTACAGACCTAATCATGGCGCTAGCAGAAAGCCTAGCTATCACAAAGAAGAGGAATCAGGATCTTACAAAGACCTCAAGCCTTTGTCTAAGCCTAAACAAAAAGATCAGAAACTCAAAGAGAAAGAAAGACCAACCAGTTCCAAAACCAGAGAGATCAAATGCTTCAAGTGCAGAGGTAATGGTCATTATGCCAGTGAGTGCTCCAACAAGAGAGTGATGGTCATTAGGGACAATGGAGAACTTGAATCTGAAGAGGAAAAACCTGAAGCAGAAACCGTAGAAGAACAAGTTGAGATGCCAGTTAGAGGAGAGTTATTGGTCACTAGAAAGACTTTGAATCTTAAAGCCAAGGCTGATGAGAATGATCAGAGAGAAAACTTGTTTCACACAAGGTGTATTGTTCATGGAAAGGTCTGCAGTGTGGTCATTGATGGAGGCAGTTGCACCAATGTAGCTAGTGAAACAATGGTGGAGAAACTTGGTCTCACAATTCAGAAACGTCCAAAACCTTACAAGCTACAATGGTTCAATGATGAAGGAGAATTAGAGGTGGAAAATAAGGTGCTGGTTCCTTTGTCCATTGGTAAATATGAAGATGAGATTTTCTGTGATGTATTACCTCTGGATGTTGGACATATCTTGCTTGGTTGGCCATGGCAATCTGATAGAAAAGTAACACACAAAGGCTACACCAATAAGTATTCTTTTGAGTTCAAAGGCAAAAAGATTGTGCTGGTACCTCTAACACCACAAGAAGTGTATCAAGATCAGCTTAGTTTAAATAAGAGCAAGGCCCAAACTACTCCCAAGGTTAAACAATCAAGCAATCTCCTGATTAAGAATCCAAAGGGAAGTCAGTCTACACCCTTACCTCTTATTTCTAAATATTGTTGTATGAGTTTAAGCATGTCAAAGCAGGCTGTGCCTAGCAAGATTGAACCACTTTTGCAGGAGACCCAGGATGTATTCCCTCAAGAAAACCCAGAAAGCTTACCACCAATTAAGGGATCTGAGCAAGAACAAGCTGAAAAGGATACTTTCCATTTGTTGAAAGAGAAGCTCATTCGTTCACCCATTCTCTCACTCCCTGATCTTACTAATACTTTTGACATAACTTGTGATGCTTCTAGTATTGGTGCAAGTTTTGTGTTTATGCAGGGAACAAACCAATTGCTTATTACAGAGAGAAGCTAGGTGGAGACACACTCAATCATTCCACCTGTGAGAAAGAATTCTATGTGTTTGGAAAAGATCTACAAACATGGCAGCACCACCTGTGGCCTAAGGAAAGCGTCTCTCACACTGATCATGAGTCCATGAAGTACCTTAAAGATCAGCCAAAGCTTAATCAGAACCCTGCTAGATGGATCGAGTTCATTGAAACCAAGGTGATCAAATTCAAGAAAGATAAGAGTAATGCAATTGCTGATGTATTAGCCTGGAGGTATGATTTGCTAACTCCTTTAGAGTCTAAGTTGTTTGGGATTGAAAAGATTAAATCTCTTTATGCAAATGATTCTGATTTGGGAAAAGATTATGCTTCTAGTGAAGGATATGCAACTGATAAGTACTATAGGCATGATGAATTCTTGTGTTATGAAAACTGTTTTGGTGTTACTAATTCTTCTTTGACAAATGTGTTTATTAAGGAGTCACTAGGTGGAGCAGAAAATACTAACAAGGGTAGGGAGAAGAAGTTTCCAAATGAAAAGAACTTCAAACTCAAGCCACAAACTGATGAAACATTCGAAATCATCAAGAATATCCAAAACAATGCATATCAAAGGGATCTTCAAGGTAAGATTAATCTGAGCTCTAGTTTTAGTGTTTCTAATTTACTTCCTTTTATTGCACGTAAAAAAAAGATTTGAGGACTAATTTTTTTCAAGTGGGAGAGGATGATGTGATCATGGCTAGCAAAGAGGCTGAAGTAGCTAAGGAATGAGAGAAGCAGCTGGAACCAGAAGGCAATGAAAACCAAGATGGATCAATGGAGCAGTCAGAACCTGATGAAACTAAGGATGTTGAATAAGAAGACCTTTACATCCCTCTTGGACCAATGACAAGAGCCAAGTCACAGAAACTAAAAGAAGCTATCCACTCTTGATGTATCATGGATTTTACCGGTTTTCTACCATGATATAGTAGGTTTTATGGAGTCTTTGTAGCATGTTTTGAGCATTTATGCAGGATTTACTAGCAAAAGACACTTTGGAGCAAAAAGAACTAGAAAGAAGGTTTTATGGAAGTTTCCACGTGAATTGAGAAGACTTAGAAGATTTGGAGCCAAAATGAAGAAATGTTGCTGCGAGCCCCGAGTCGACTGACTGTGACACCGACTCAATTTAGAGGATTTTCTTATCGGGCCTTTCGCGGAATCCTAGATCCTAAGACTCATTCACGACCTATATAAACACCTCTTAAGCACTAGAAGAGGCACGACGCAGCCCACAAGAACTCAGAGCAATACAAGTTTATCTTTGCTTTTTGTTTCCATTGTTTTTAGCTTTCTAGAGATTGTTCTTATCATTGTTACAGACTCTAAAGAAGATTTAGAGAGTGTTCTTCCTCATTTTGAGCTTGTGAGCCTCTGATCTTCTATTGTCTATTTCGTTTGTATTCATTTCATTAATAAAAAGATGATTTGTTTTACCAAACTCATGTCTGAGTAGTTACTTTATTAGATCTAGGGTTTTCTTACGGTTTGCTATGAATTGCTAAAATAGTTTTAAACAATCTTTCAATCACGAAATTCTTCGCTACAGTTGTTCTTCACTGAGTAGACAGACTCGCGAACCGTTTTATTCAATCATAAATTGAGATCCGGTAGTCGAGAGACACCGAGGATCGGTAGACAGTTCTGTAGTGAGCAAGGTGCGTTCTAATTCAAATGAATGTTTGTTTAGACACCTTGTGAACAGATTTAGCTTGCACTCACATGCTTGTTTATTTTCAGCGACAATCCAAAGAGATTTGAGATTTAGGGATTTAAACAAAGGCGTTGTTCTAACACATCATTAGAACATCATAGCTATTATTGTGTCTAGAGTTCTAGAGTTTTAAGATTTGAAATTGATTGTGTTCTTAATTCATAAAATTCATAGTTTCCAACTGGAATTCCCTAAGATCTAATATTTCTCCGAATTTTAAGTCAGCAAACGTTTTAAAAGTTTTCTCGGTTTACAAAAAGATTTACTTAAGATATTTCACTCACGAATCAACCATAAGCTCTCTGTCGATAACCTAAATACTACAACTGTACACTGTACACTTGCAGTTAATTTTGGGTGAATAACTTCACGCATCAACTCTCTACTACACTCAATTAGGAGCCGACTTGAGTATGCTTATCCAACTACTTTGGTTGTGATTCAAGCTACTTGAGACTCATCAAGAGAGGTGTTTGGGATTGCACTCTTTTTCCCTCCTCTTAGTTTTGTCCTATTGGATTTTCTAAGATAGGTTTTTAATGAGGCAAAACCAAACACTATTTCAAAGCCTCTTGATGAACTAGGCCCACTCTACCTCACTTGGACGTTTTTGGGAGATGGAGAGAAGAGTCAAACTTTGTTTTAATGTTATTCTAAGTCTTATGTGTTTTAATTAAGTTACAGCTGTGTGTTTAGTTTCCCTAAGAGTTTTCAAACACTATATGTACGCTCCTTGAGCCTTCTTTTCAATCTATCAAACATCTTTTTATCAAAACTTCTACAAACTTGTTTGATCTGGGTAGTGTGTAATATCTACTCTGGATGGTGTGTAATATCCCTCTCTCTCTTTGTTTCTTCTGTGTAAGGAGAGCTAAGCCTGAAATTCCTTGGAGAATTCCGCAACTCCAGGAAGTTTCAATCATTCCATAGTCGTTTCTCATCATTCTTCAATCCCAAAACCATTCACAGAATCATCCACCATCATTATCACATCTGTTCATCATCATCTCTTGCGTGTTCATCACTGTATCACCTCTGAAATCATCAACCTATCACAAAGGGCATCAAAGGAACAGGATCTTATCACCTAGGATCACATCACCAACCATACGATAATGATAAGTCAACCGTAATTACCTTTATACCAAAATGCTTATTGATAGCCATTCCGACAATTCGAGGTTTCACTGCCGGATTAACGTTGCTTAGAAAATCCCTGTACAGAGCTCCTAAAATATCAGGTGTTGCTTGTCGGGATCGATTAGAACACTCAGTTACAGAACATGTGTGCTTCGATTCGTATATACGAACATAAAAAGGCGGGGATTCCCGTTGTGTTGATGCACGAACTCTCCAGCAACATCCATCAACCCAACACTTAACAATGATTGTAGTCGTATCGGACACCGGTACATCAAAATCAAATCCATCCCTTACTAAAAGAAGTTTCAGTCGTTTCTCCAATTCGTATTTACTCGTATATTGTTGTCCTACAAAGAGGTTTAGCGAAGACATCTCCAACCTTAAAACTTCTGAATCACCTTTCGATCCCCCCATCTCGATGTTCTGAAGTCTCTTCTTAGGCGGCAGAGTCGGTGAATATTCGTCTTCTTTTGGATGCTCGCCGTATGAAGTAAAATTATCATCATCAGATGATGCACCATTGGAGTCCACGTAAAAATCAAATCGGCTTGAAAATTCATCATCTTCTTCTTCGTCATCTGCTTCTTCTTCATCTACATTGTCTTCTTCGGTTTGGTTTTTACTAGCGTCCATGAATTTTTCGTCGCGGATCTCTTCACACTTTGGCTGACATAAACCACCAAATCCGCCACCGTATTCTTCGTCTCTATGTTCTACTTTTCAGTGAAAACTGAATGGCCGTTTCAACTTTTCTCGCAAGCGGTACTTCGGACAATTCTTTGTAGTCTTTTTTTTTGTAAACCCCACACAGAGACGAAGCTGATCGGTTTTCCATAAACTTCTAAAACATTGCAACTGCCGATCATTGGAGACATAAACTGGCGGAGTATCATGCGACATAGGTTTCATATCCTTGTTCAAAAACATGTAGCTCAGCTTTATTTCATGGCTCCAATCATACAATCAGTAGTCATCAAGTACTAAACTCACGAGTTTCTCGTGTGTTGTTCCCGCCTCTAGCTCCACAACTCTACATCCTCTATCTTCGGTGATGAAGACGTATATGTGTTTCTTTACCCATTTACCGGAAGCAACAACAACCGGATCTGGATCCATCAGAGAAAGAAGAAAGAAAACGAACAAAAATCTAGGTTTCAGAAGAAGGTCCATGAAGAACCCTAATTTTCAGCTGTTTTTTTATTTTTTTATATTTTTATTCTTTTGTAACTGATGACGTGGAAATTAGGAAATGATGTATGCTGAAGTGGCAACTCAGCCAACAAACGATCTCGTAAATCAGCCTAAGTAACTCAGCCATGAAACAATATTGTAAGTCAGTCGCATCGTGCATGCTATTACAGTAATTAAAACAATAAAAAACGGGTCTGAAAGTCAGCCATCGAGTGCCGTAAATCAGCTGGAAAAATATAAGTCAGCCATATCGTAGTATAACTCAACCGTTAAATGCATGCTATTCTAGTAATTAATCTTTCGATACTAAATCAACCATTATGCGGGTGAGTTGTAGCTCATTACGGCTGAGTTTCTTTAATAAACCATTACTCAGCCGTAACGGACTCCCATAACTCAGCCAGACAAACGACAATAAACCAGCCGGAATTCGGTAAGTCAGCCGTGTCAAACCAATAATTCAGCCAAAAATTTGTAACTCAGTCGTATCGTATGGCTGATTTATGGTCGTAACTCAGCCTTCAACTCATAAATCAACCAATTTTTTGTAACTCAGCCGTAACGTTGGCTGAGTTGTAGTCGTAACTCAGTCGTGCACTCATAAATCAGCAAATTTTTTGTAACTCAGCCGTAACGTTGGCTGAGTTGTAGTCGTAACTCAGCCGTGCACTCATAAATCAGTCAAATTTTTGTAACTTAGTCGTAACGATGGGCTGAGTTACGGTAACTCAGCCATGAACTCATAAATCAGCCAAAATTGATAACTCGACCACAGTGTATCATAACTCAGCCATAAATACCGCGGTAACGCTTGACGGCTGAGATAATTAATACGCGTCAGCGATTTCTTAAGTGGCGCCTGTTGTGGAATAAAATAGTAGTGACATTCTTTGTAGTTACGTTTTTTGTCATAACGTGATTAAAGGGCATGCTGGAAATTAAAAATATATTAGTAATAACGAAAAGATCTGTAATGTTCTGATAATATCAATTATTTACTGTGCTATCTAAATAACTTTCCAAAAAATTAAGATTTCATATTCTTTTTTGTAACAACAAGATAGATTAATACAAACAAAAATGTTTCAAACGATGAGTTCGTACAGTTTTAGAAAAACAAACCTCGCATAGCGCGGTTTACTCCCCTAATGATCAATAAAAACAGTTTGATTTACTATCTACACGTGTCAAAACTCTAGCACCTGTGAAATCTATATTTAATTTGGGTTTAAATTGAATTGACGAATAACCAATAGCAATATTACTCTTTTAGTATTTTTCAATAAAAATATAAATGGGACGTAGCCAAGCGATAAGGCAACGGGTTTTGGTTCTGCTATTCGGAGGTTCAAATCCTTCCGTCCCAGAGTACAGTCATTAGGGAATAAATTTTATATTGCCTTTGTACACCATCTTTATATTTTTGTTTAAAAATATAATATATTTTATTCTTAAAATATTGAAATGAAAATAAAAATCAACCTTTTTTCATCATTTCAAATATATATATATATATATTTATATTTATATTCAAATTTAGATTTTACATACATACAATATGATATATTGTAGAACAAAATATAACTCAAATCCATTGGATACGGGATGGAGTCTGTAGCTCAGAGGATTAGAGCACGTGGATACGAACCACGGTGTCGGGCGTTCGAATCCCTCCTCACTCACAACCGGCCCAAAAGGGAACGACCTTTCCCTCCGGGGGTAGGAAAATCATAGCAGACTCAAAACTATAGAACTTGGAGATAGGTCTTTTGTCGAAATACAGTGACCTTCTTTTTTTATTTGAATTTAGATATATATAATATATATATATATATATATATATTATATCTATCGCTTTTTTTATTTTACATATAGTATTTTTTACTGGCCGAATCAGCATATTTTTTGAAACCCCGTAACTCTTTGTCAGTCAAGCATGGGCAGAATAGCAGAGCAAGTACAAGTATTAGTAGCAAAGAAAAAATGCTTTCCTCATCATTAAGTCATTAAATTAATATGTTTGCTCGCGGTAATTATAAACTCTCGGAAGAATCGATGACTGCATCAAAGATGAACTTGTTAGTGCATCTGAAAATTTTGAATTGGCTAGTTGTAAATAGCACTAGTACTATGGAATAAAGGATTGTCCTGGAGCTACACCGAGGTATTGATGATGATTCTCAAATATCACAGAACAGAATGTGATACGATGAGATAGAATACAATAAAAACAAAGACACCAGGAACGTGTTATCTACTCTTAACAGACAAAGCGAACCTGTTCATTCTTACATTCTGAATTATTTAATTTGGACTAAATCAAACTCCCCAAGTAGGATTCGAACCTACAACCAATCAGTTAACATCTGACCGCTCTACCACTGAGCTACTGAGGAACAACAGGAGATTAGATCTCATATAGTTCATTTCCCATTTTCAACCCATGACCAATATTTACTCGAAGTTTCCTTCGTAACCCCCAGAACTTCTTCGTAGTGGCTCCGTTCCATGCCTCATTTCATAGGGAACCTCAAAGCTGCGCTATTTCATTATATTCCATCCATATCCCATTTTCATTCACTTAATATCCCTTTGGTGTCATTGACATAAGAGATGTCGTTTCTAGTCTATCTCTTTCTATTTCTATATATGGAAAGTTGGAAAATCATCATATAATAATCCAGAAATTCAAATAGAAAAGAAAAAAAGGGAGGTTTGTGATGGTTTTTCAATCTTTTATACTAGGTAATCTAGTATCCTTATGCATAAAGATAATCAATTCGGTCGTTGTGGTAGGACTCTATTATGGATATCTGACCACATTCTCCATAGGGCCTTCTTATCTCTTTCTTCTCCGAGCTCGGGTTATGGACGAAGGAGAAGAAGGAGTCGAGAAGAAAGTATCAGCAATAACTGGTTTCATTGTGGGACAGCTCATGATATTATATCGATCTATTATTCGCCTCTGCATTTAGCATTGGGTAGACCTCATACAATAACTGTCCTAGCTCTACCGTATCTTTTGTTTTTTCGTCTGGAACAATCACAAACACTTTTTTTGGATTATGGATCTACTACCGGAAATGAAATGCGTAATCTTCGTTTTCAATGTGTCTTCCTGAATAATCTCATTTTTCAATTACTAAACCATTTCATTTTACCAAGTCAAATGTTAGCCAGATTAGTCAACATTTATATGTTTCAATGCAATAACAAGATGTTATTTGTAACAAGTAGTTTTGTTGGTTGGTTAATTGGTCACATTTTATTCATGAAATGGGTTGGATTGGTATTAGTATGGATACAAAAAAATAATTCTATTAGTTCTAATGTATTTATTATATCTAATAAGTATAAGTTCCTTGTGTTAGAATTGAGAAATTCTATGGCTCGAATCTTTAGTAGTCTCTTATTTATTACATGTGTCTACTATTTAGGCAGAATACCATCACCTATTTTTATTAAGAAACTAAAAAAGAACCTCAAAAACGGAAAAAAGGGGTGGGACTAAACAGGACCAAGAGGTATACACCGAAGAAGCTCCTTTTCCTTCTTTTTTTTTGGAAGAAATGGAAGATCTCGACAAAATCGATGAAATGGAAGAAATCCAAGTGAATGGAAAAGACAAAATTAATAAGGATGATGAATTACACGTTCAAACATATTATAAAACAGGTTCTTAAAATCTAGATGGAAATAAAGAAACTTCGAATTTAGAATTTTTTTTTTGTTTTTTAAAAAGTGGATCATTATTTATGGTTTGAAAAACCTTTTGTAATTCTACTTTTCGATTATAAAATATGGAATTGACCAAATCGATATATAAAAAATGATAAAATTCAAAATATTGTAAGAAATGAAATGTCACAAATTGTTTTTGATACATGCCGAAGTGATGGAAAAGAACAAATATCTTTTACATATCCCACCAACCTTTCACTTTTTTTTGAAATGATCCAAAAAAAAGATACCTTTATTAAAAGCACCCTATGACCAAGTTTATACTTGTTTGAGTTTGATCAATGAAGAAAAAAAGGAAGATTTAAAAACGAATTTTTAAATTGAATTGAAGCTTTAGGTAAGGAATGGTCTGTTGAAAATATATTGGAAAAAAACGACTCGATTTTTTTATAACGAAACCAAAGAAAAAAGAATATTTATCGAAAATTTTTGATCCATTTTTGCATGGGATCTCGCGCGAAAGAATTAAAAAATTACCTTAATTCCAAATCTTAAATAAAACCTATATAAAACATAATATATGAGGTTTTTGGATAAACAAGATTCATGGTATATTTGTGAAGATTAATTATCACAAATTTGAGCAAACAATAGAAAAATTTATTATAAGATCTTTAGAAAATAAAATTTATTTATTTTCCGAACTCCAAGAAGATAGAATTAATTCAGAAGAAGAAATAAAAAAATTCAAATTTTTATTTGATGTCATGATAAAGGATAGCAACGATGAAACTCTTATAAAAAAATTTCTTGATTTCTGGGAAATCAAGAAAAAAAGTTCCTCGATGGTCATACAAATTAAAGAGTGAGATGGAAGAATTGGATGGAAAAACTGAAGAAAATGGATCTATGGAGCTTAGAACTCGTTCAATAAAAGTAAAACGTGTAGTGGTTTTTACTGATAAAGAGCCGCATAACGAAATTTATACTAATCTCAAGAATAATAAAAATTATAAGCAAAAAAATGAAATAGCTTTGATCCGCAACAATCTGATTTTAGTCGAAGGATAATTAAAGGGTCCATGCGTTCCCAAAGACCTTGAGAATTTTTTTCATTCCCTTTTTCTATAGAATAGATAAATTTTTTTTTTCATTTGATATAAGGGGGCTAAAAAAAATTTATTAGAAATTTATTGAGGAAAAAAAATTGAAAAAAAAAGAAGAAAAACAATTAAAATTTAAAGAAAAACACAAATAGAAATTGCAGAAACTTGGGATAGCTTCGTATTTGCTCAAATAATAAGAGGTTCTCTCTTAGTAACTCAATCTATTCTTAGAAAATATATTATATTACCTTTGTTGATAATAATTAAAAGTAGCGTTCGTATATTATTATTTAAATTTCTCGAGAGGTCCGAGGATTTAGAGGATTAGAAACGTGAAATGCATGTTAAATGCATTTATAATGGGGTTCAACTGTCTGAGAAAAAATTTCTAGGAAATTGGTTAATGGATGGTATTCAGATAAAAATCCTATTTCCTTTTAATCTTAAACCTTGGCATAAATATAAATTTCAATCATCTCGGAAGGCTCAACTAAAAAAAAACAAAAAAAGTAGAATAAATGATTATGCCCAAAAATGATTGGGGACGAAAACTAAACTACCGTTTGGTTATGCCCAGAAAAAGTCATCTCTTTTTTGAACCTATTTCTAAAGAATTAAAATAAATAAGAAAAAAAATTCAAAACTAAGTCTATTATGGTTTTAAGGATTTTTAAAAAAAAGAGCAACAATTTTTCTAAAAGTCGCAAAAAAAGAAATATGTTTTCAAAAAGTCATAAAGGAAAAATAAAAGACCTTTCAAAACGAAATCTAATTTCATTCTTTGGCCTGAGAGAAATATATAAATTAAATAAAACTTAAAAAGATTCAATAATAAGTAATCATATGATTCATAAACTATCGGTTCAAAATCAATCTATAGAGTGGATAAATTCTTCATTCCACGAAAAATAAAATAAAAACTTTATTGAAAGAATAAAGACAATCAGAAATCAAATAGAAGAAATTTCAAAAGAAAAAAAAACCTAACTAATAATTGTAACAATTCGCCTTATTATTATAAAATGATTAAGTTATCAAATTTTTTTTGGCAGACATTCAAAAGAAAAACTACACGATTAATTCATAAATCTGATTTTTTTTATAAAATTTTGCATCGAACAACTGTCTATAGCTATTTTTCTAGGTATCATTAATAGTTTAAGAATTCCAAACAAATTTTTTTTTTAATCAACAAAAACAATTATTGGTAAATATATTTACAAGACTGAAGAAACAGGGGAAAAATAAAAAAAATACCATTTCTTTTAATTCAGCTATAAAAAATTTAATATAAAAAGAAAAAGATTTCAGTTATGACCTATGCTCTTTTAGACAAGCATATGTATTTTACAAATTATCAAAAATTCAAGTTAGTAACTTTTCAAAATTAAAGGCTGTTCTTGAATATAAGTTCAGAATTATCAAAGTATTGATAAAAGACGGGTCTTGAAAAAAAAAACAAAAAACTTTTTTGATTAGATGGGAATGGATGAAGAAATAATAAACCGTCGTATACAAATTTTGATTTTTTTTCTTTTCAGAGTTTTTATTTTTTTTCTAGTACATATAAAAAGAAACCTTGGGTGATACTAATTAAATTAATTCTGTTCAATTTTAATGAAAACAAAAATGTTAATAAAAATGTTACTGGAAAGAAAAAAGGTTTTATATGATCAAATGAAAAAAAAAATTCCTTTCATTTGATAATCTGAATAAAGAAGAAAAAGAATCGATAGGTCAAGGAGAGCTTGAATCAGATAAAGAAAAGGAAAAAGAAATCCTGAACGAGCTCTATCAAACCAGGCAAAAAATATTGAAGAAAATTATGCAAAATCGAAGATAAAAAAACGTAAAAAAAAATCAATACAAAAGTGGAGCTCGATTTATTTCTCAAAACGTATTCGCGTTTTCAACTGTGATGGAATTTTTTTTAACCAAAAAATTCTCAATATTGTTAAAGTATATTGTCTCTTGGTTAGACTTAAAAATCCAAACGTAAGGATTAAGAATTCTCAATAATGTAAAAGTATACTGTCAATAGATATTTTCAAAGGGGAGATGAGTCTAGACATTCTAAGGATTAAGAAGAATTTCACTTTTTAAAATTAATTAAAAAAAGAGTTTTTATTATTGAATCTGTACGTTTGTGTGGTAAAAACGATGGAAAACTTATGATATTTAGAACCATAGGTATTTCATCGGTTCATGAAAATAAACAAAAAAAAGTGAAAGATAAAAAAAAAATAAAAAAATCCAACACTAAATATCAAAACCAAACTCTAAATATATATAAAAAAAATTATGATTTCTTTGTTCCGGAAAATATTCTATCCCCTAAACAACATATAGAGAATTTCGAGTTCTAATTTGTTTCAACTTAAAAAAATATGAAGGATATAAATTTAAGATTTGATAAGAATATTCAAAATTGGACCACAATTTTGCTTAAAACAAATATCTTGATAAAGATAAGGATAAAAAAAACCCAAATTAAATTAAAATCCTTTCTTTGGCCCAACTTCTAAAGATTAAGCTTGTATTAATCATTATTGGTAAGAGGAGTAGTTATGAACCATGTCGACCATCCCTTGGAGGTGGTGAAGGGAGGGCTCCAGAAAAAAAATCCGTAACCCCCTGGGGGGTTATCCTGCACTTATAAGAAAAACTAGAAAAAGGAAAAAATATAGTGAGACTTTGATTCTTTGTCGTCGTAGTAAATAGGAAAGAAAATATAATTTCTTTCTTCGTCTTAAAAAAATAGGAGTTAATTAAATGTGACACGTTCACGAAAAAAAAATTCTTTTGTAGCAAAGAATTTTTTAAGAAAAATTGAGAAGCTTAATACAAAGACGGAAAAAGAAATCATAATAACTTGATCCCGGGAATAACGAACGAACGACGGGAATTCACAATCCACTGCCTTAATCCACTTGGCTACATCCGCCTCTACTCTACTATCTTTTTTTGTATTTTTTAAATGAAAAATGCACTGATTTTCATTTCAAAAAAAAAAACAGGTATCAAATTCCGATTTATTTATTTTATTTATTTCATAGTACTAATTTTAAATTACTATAATTTATATTAGTTTAAAATAAAAGTAAAATATGATACTCAAAAATATTTGCTCTTTTTTACATTAAAAAAAATGAGTAAAGAAGGCTAATATTGCTCATTTTTACTATTACTAAACTAGGTTTAGACTAACGCTAAAGAATTAGCAAAATTTGAAGATGGAGCCTTGACAGCATCTAGTTCTAGAGGGAAGTTTTGAGCATTACCTTAATGCATAACTTCCATACCAAGGTTAGCACGATTAATAATATCAACCCAAGTATTAATAACACGTCATTGACTATCAACTACTGATTGGTTGAAATTAAAACCATTTAGATTGAAAGCTACAGTGCTAATACCTAAAGCAGTAAACCAAATATGTATTACCGGCCAAGCCGCTAAGAAGAAATGTAAAAAACGGGGGAAAAGTCTGTAGCATGGTCATTGATGGAGGAAGATGTACCAACGTGGCTAGTGAAACAATGGTGGAGAAGCTTGGTCTAACAGTTCAGGAACGCCCAAAACCATATAAGTTTCAATGGCTCAATGATGAAGGAGAATTAGAAGTGGAAAACAAAGTTATGGTGTCTTTATCTGTTGATATTGGGTTCAACTTCTAATTATTTTTAATTATAGGGGTTCGTTTTTGGAACAGTATTAAGTAAAGAAAGCAAAAAGAGACCTCAGAAAAAAGAACTTTATTAATGATTTGAATTACAAACGTGTTAACTCGGAATGTCGAGTTAACTTTATCAAAGAGAAGTATTTAAACCTAGGTGACCTAGTAATTCTTATCCCCAATTCTGAATGGATCTTATTAGTGAAGGGGGTATGTATTTATATATCCTTAATAGTCGGTCTTGTAAACCCATGGGCTAACCTCGGAAAAATGGAATATTTCCATTTTTCCAAGACTAGGGAATCTGTGATAAGATTTGATCTTATTATGTCCGAGCTTTAGACTTCGTCTTAGGACGATGTTGTTTACACCCCTACTTCGGACATTAAATCCGATCATTCTTCACCGAGGTATCCCTCGGTCAGCTTGGCCGAGGGTTAATATTCATGTTACGGGACTTATAACCTGAGAAGTTATCAGGGAAAGGTCGGCAGGGACCGAACCTCAATTATTGCCAAAATATTGATAAGGGGTAGAACCCCACAATCAACAGTAAGTCCCCCCCCCAGTTCGTCCGAGGATGTCTTCGGACAGCGTTGGCGAATTTCTATTTTAAATAGCTTGTCAATAAATGAAGTTCGGTATTGGTCGATCTTCGTCTTCAATAATCTTGACTGATTATCTTTAATAGTCTTGAATATTCGTCTTCAATAGTCTTGATCCAAGAATAAAGAAACTTCCTTTAATAATTACATTGGTTCTATCAAAACCTCTTTATTTCTCATGACGTGTCATTTTCTAAACAAGCATATGGAATGTGGAAGTGGAACGGGCAGGTTAAGCCTTATAAATAATCCTTCCTCATAATCTAATCGTCTTCTCATACTCTCTCTAAGAAACTTCAATTTCTCTTTCTCTCTCTAAGAAATGTCGAAGCCTTTCATGAAGAGCCTTAAGATTTACAAACCTCGGGTATTCGTACCACAACCCGAGGTATCGAAAATCGAAGGGGAAAAGACACCGACAAAAACAACGGTTCCTTCCGAGGTGAATACCCCGAAGGCAACAACTAACAAACGACCTCTTTCAGGAACTCCCGAAGGAAAGTCAAAATCGAAGAAGAGGAAAATTGAGTCTTCCTTCGAAAAGTCTCTCATTCCATTGGATACCTCGGCAACCAACCCCGTAACTCTTCTGCATTCTTCTACTCTCTCGAGTGATACCTCAACTGCTCCAACAGCCGTTAAGACGAACCTGAATCCAACATCTTCGGAGAAAAATCCGATAACTACAGTCTCAGACTCTGTCATTCCAACAGGAAACACCAGTATTCCTCTCGTCCAAACCCATGACATAAATAAAATCCGCGAAACTATGCCTCCGCCAAAAACTAAGACTCCGAACTCTGCCGCCCCGAGTTCTACTCCAACAGGTCTCCCGAAGCCGCTTCCCGAGACAACTAAAAAGGAGCCAGCCAAAATTCTTCAACAAGGTCCCGCTACTCCATCCTCATACCATTCCTTTCGATACTCCTTCGGAAAGAATGTCCCTTTGTTCGAAGACCAGAAGAAATGCGTGAAGCTTTTTGGCAGACTCGGAGGTCGATCCGGCCCTCTTCCTTTTCTTTCCGATGCCGACAAGGATTCTTTAATCAAAAGCGCGCTTCATCCTTTTTCAAGGTTCCTCTCGTACTAATGTTTCTTATCCTATTTTAACTTCATCTGACTATCATCTCAACTTTCAGACGGCAGCCACCTTCAACCGCCTTTGGTCGGATGCTGAATTGAAAGAATTAGCGATGAAGAAAGAAATCAATGCGCTAAGACTCCGAGTGGAGATATCTTCTCTTGATTCTGAAGCTGTTTGCAAGATGGCCGCGGAGAAAGCACGAAAATTTGCTAAACTCGTTGATGAAGTTCGACATCTAAAGCGTAAGCTAGAGGAAGCTCGCCAGCCAAAACCATCAACTTCCGGACCAACCAGAAATAAAGGTAATATCATTGATCAACATATGCTAGGTCGCCTAAATGCTCTCGGAGAATGTAGGGGTAAATTTGAAAAGATTCAGAAATACATCGAAGCAAGCCGGCTTCGTAACTCTCTGACTAACTTATTTGATCAGGTGAAGGGGAAATGCGATCTGATTGAGATGTTTGAGAAGGAGAAGATTCCGATTGCTTCCATAATGACAGAGGAATTGTTTTCTCAGTTGAGCAACCTTGAGCACTGGTAGAATGAATTTTTCACTTTTCATCTTAGTCCCTCAGATCTAGAAGCTTCGCCTCTGTTTCGTCAAGACCTCGGACATCATCATCGGTCGGATGATGTTAAAATGAAGTTGCCTCCAGGAGTGCATAATCCTTATGGAACTTTCCTTTCTTTGTAATTCTCTTTGTTCTTGTGTTTGCCTTGTAAGAACTGTTAAAAAAATTTAGTTTAACGACTTTTGATTTAAATGCTACTTTATCACATTAAAGCTTTTTACCATTATATGTCCTACCGGACTCTACTTTATCGAATTCCAGCATTTGAAGTGGTTTTAAAATGTGGGAATGAGCCGACTTTTCGGCCCTACTTTATCAGACTCCGAAATCTCCATATGCATTCGGTATAGAATGTGTAAAGGGATAAACCTTGTTATCGAGTACGTGATCAAGGCACCGATTTTGTGTGTTTTTTGTTTTGTCATAGCTGGACTCCGAAGAGTTTCCTACGTACTCAAAGGGATCAAGCCATCTGTAGTTCGAACCTTACGAGGTTTTTTTATTTTTTATTTATTTTTTACGGCTCATCCGCGCAATGATACCTTTTCAGATGGAATGAATTCCAAGCTCGAGGTACATCCTCGCCTTCCATAGTCTTCAAACGATAAACTCCGGGTTTAAATTTCTTTTCAATTAAGTAGGGACCTTCCCACTTAGCCCCGAACTTTCCAGCTCCAGGTTCTTTTGTGTTCTCAAACACCATTCGTAAAACTAGGTCTTCTTCATCTAGAGGACGATCTAGGACTTTCTTATTGTAATATCGAGAAGCAATTTGCTGATAGTTTTGAATAAAAAGTAGAGCATGGTCCCAAAGTTCCTGAATTTCATCATTCCGTTCCTTTAACTTTGCATCATTCATCTCGGTATCATGTATCATTAAGGTTTTCGCAAACTCGGAACCCTGACTTCGGCAGGAGACATTGTTTCCATCCCATGAGAAAGTGAAAAGGAACTTAATCCGGACGCACTTCAAGGAGTTTTTTTGTGTGACCATAGTACTCCTTTTAATTCATCCGACCATCTTCCCTTTTTTCCGAGGAGTATTTTCTTTATTCCGGCGATGATCGTTTTATTAGTAGTTTCGGCTTGTCCATTTCCTTGTGGGTACCTCGGAGTTGATTTTTTTAAACGAATTTCCCATTTTTCGCAGAAAGCTTCAAAGTTATTCGAGATGAACTGTGATCCATTATCTGTTACTATCTCGTAGGGAATCCTGTGGCGACAGACTATATTCTTCCTGAAAAAACTTTCAACCTCGCCGCTTTGAATTTTTGGATATGCTGCTGCCTCGACCCACTTCGTGAAATAATCAGTCAGGATTAAGAGAAAACGCTTTCCACTAGTCGACTTCAAAAAGGGTGCTACAACGTCCATCGCCCAACGCATGAACAGATAAGGGGGTATCGCGGCCATGAGTAATTATGTTGGTGCATGAATCTCTAGGGCATGCCTTTGGCATTTCTTACAACGCGCCATAAACTTGTCACAATCTGCCATCATGGTTGACCAATAGTAACCCAACCTTCAAAGTTTTACAGCTAGCATCCTTCCTCCCGAATGATTTCCTCCTTCTCTAGAATGGGTAGAAGTCATCACTTCGTTCCCTTCTTCTTTTCCAATGCAGTGAAGCATCAACCCTCCTGCTAATCTTTTAAACAAAACGTCGTCCATTATCAAATATTGAGCAGCCACAGTTGTGAGCCGACGTGCTGCCCATTTATCCGATGGAACCTCGCCATTTTTGATATATCAAAAAATAGGTGTTCTCCAATCTTCTTTATCTTCCCTGAGGATTTCTGGTTGAGCTTCTTCTTCTTTCGTGTCTTCGATTGCCAGAGAATGCTTTTCATGATTGCTAATACTCGGATAATCAATTGTTTTAACTGGAATCGTTCTTTGTAAATGGGGATCCGATGCTGTTGCAAGAGCGGCCAAAGAATCTGTCATTGTGTTCTCTCTCTGTGGAATTCGTTTTAAATCAAATTCCTTGAAATGCTCGACCAAGCATCTTACCAGCTTTACGTAGGCCTCCATTCGATCGTTCTTTGCTTCAAACTCGCCACTGAATTGATTAGCTACTAGTTGAGAATCGCAGAATGCTCGGAGATACTGAGCGCCCAATTTCCTTGCGAGACGCAATCCTGCGATTAAGGCTTCGTACTCCGCCTCGTTATTAGATGCTTCAAAGGCCAAATGGAAACTCTGTTCCAAAACTTCTCCAATTGGAGATTTTAACCAGATTCCAATCCCGGAACCGAATTTTGATGATGAACCATCCACGAAGAGAGTCCATCGTCCGTTTTGAGGGGCTATCGTCATGACTTATGGGGGTAACTCGGACAGAAAATCGGCTAGCACCTGGGACTTTATCGTGGATTTGGTTCGATATTCGATGTCATACTCACTAAGCTCGACCACCCATTTTGAAAATCGTCCCGACTGACCAGGGCTATGTAGTATTGTTCGGAGAGGGTGGCTCGTTATCACGGCTATCGGGTGTGATTGAAAATAAGGTCGAAGCTTCCGAGCTGCTATCACTACAGTTCGCCTAACTTTTCTAGCACTGGATATCTGGTCTCCGCAACAAGCAACGACTTGCTCACATAGAAGACTGGTTTTTGTTCTCATCGGTCTTCCCGAACTAATACGCCACTTATAGCTGATTCGGATACTAAGACGTAAAGGAAAAGGATTTCTCCATCTTCTGGCTTGTTCAAAATCGAAAGAGTTAATAACTATCTTTTTAAGTCTTGAAAAGCTTCCTCGCTTTCGCTGTTCCATTCGAATTGTTTGTTTCCTTTTAAAAGATTGTAAAAAGGTAGACACTTGTCTGTTGATCGCGAGATGAATCGGTTTAAGGCCGCGATTCGGCCAGTGAGTCTCTGTACCTCTTTTGAACTTTTCGGGGATGGGAGGTTCTTTATAGCATTGATTTGTCTCGGATTGGCTTCTATTCCTCGTTCCGTTACTACATATCCGAGGAATTCCCCTGAAGTAACTGCAAATGTGCATTTATCCGGATTTAACTTCATGCCGAAGCGGTTCAGGATATCGGAACAATCTTGTAGATGAGCGACATGTTCGGATGCCACCTGAGATTTTACCAACATATCGTCAATATAAACTTCCATCGTATTTCCGAGTTTCTCTCTGAACATCCGGTTAACCAGTCTCTGGTATGTTGCTCCGGCATTTTTCAAACCGAAGGGTATTACACGATAACAGTAGGTTCCTCTATCCGTTATAAAGGCGGTTTTTTTCCTGTCGTCTGGATGCATCATAATGTGATTATACCCCGAGAATGCATCCATAAAGGAAAGAAGCTCGTTCTCTGCCGTTGCTTCTACCAGTCTTTCTATGCTCGGGAGGGGGAAGCAGTTCTTAGGACATGCTTTATTTAGATCTGTGAAATCCACGCAAATCCTCCATTTTCCATTTTTCTTCTTTACTACTACAGGATTGGCTAACCACTCCGGATATTGAACCTCGGTCATTGAGCCCTTTGCTAGCAATCGATCAATTTCTTCGTTAACAGCTACTGCTTTTTGGGGCCTAATTTTCTTTTCTTCTGCTTCATTGGCTTATGGGTGGGGTCTACATTCAACCAATGTGATATTACTGTTGGGTCAATTCCCATCATATCCTCGGATGACCAGGCAAACGTTCCTCTTTTCTTCTTTAGTAAGTCGATCAACCTTGGTCTCATTTCTTTCTCCAAACCTCCTCCTATAGTTATGCATCGTTCCAGACGCTCCTCGTCGACACATATTTTTTCGTATGAATCTTTTTCAAAGATCTTTGGATCTAATTCTCCGACTGCTGATAAGCTCGGATTTTTAATATTCAAAACTTCTGGTTCCGCCAACGAAATCGCGTGCGACTTGCCCTTTGCGGGCATGGAGCATATTCTGGCTATTCGTTGGTCTCCTTTGACTGAACAAAGACCGTGCGGGGTTAGAAACTTGAGGCATTGGTGATAGGTCGAGGGAATTTCCTCCATCATTGTTAACGAGGGTACCCCCATGATTGCGTCAAATACGAGGGGTCCTGATACTACATGAAAAATAGTATCCATAGTGACTACTCCAATCGATATCGGGTAGACCGGGGTTCCCACTGCAATTTCTCTTTTCCCTGGGAGCGAGGTTACTGATTATGTCCTTACCTCCATATCTTTGGATACTACGTTCATCCGATTTATTGCTTTTAAGCTTAATATGTTCACCGTGCTCTCAGTGTCTATTAGCACCTTTTTCATGAGATTTCCTGCCAGGAAAACGCGGATTACTAAGGGGTCATTTTGGGGAGTTACGACCCCGTCATGGTCTGCGTCTGTGAGGGCTGCTGAAGAATGATATGTCGGGGCTGGACTTATCGATCGAGTTTTTGGTATTTCACGGATGCGTCTCTTTATAGTTCCTTTGGAGTTCGAACTGTCGAGGATTATACTGATGTATTTTTCCATTCCCGAGATTTTTCTTACATAACAAAATTGACTACCCCCCTACCTGGCGCGCCAAATGTTGATACTGGGTTCAACTTCTAATTATTTGTAATTAGAGGGCTTTTTTTTTTGGAAAAGTATTAAGCAAAGAAAGCAAAAAGAGACCTCGGAAAGAAGGACTTTATTAATGATTTGAATTACAAAGGTGTTAACTCGGAATGCCGAGTTAACTTTATCAAAGAGAAGTATTTAAACCTAGGTGACCTAGTAATTCTTCTCCCCAATTTTGAATGGATCTTATTAGTGAAGGGGGTATTGTATTTATATATCCTTAATAGTCAGTCTTGTAAGCCCATGGGCTAACCTCGGAAAAATGGAATATTTCTATTTTTCCAAGACTAGAGAATCTGTGATAAGATTTGATCTTATTCTATCCGAGCTTTAGACTTCGGCTTAGGACGATGTTGTTTACACCCCCACTTCGGACACTAAATCCGATCATTCTTCACCGAGGTATTTCTCGGTCATCTGGGCCGAGGGTTAATATTCCAGTTGATGAGACTTATAACCCGAGAAGTTATGTGGGAAATGTCGGCAGGGACCAAACTTCAATTATTGGCAAACTATTTATAAGGGGTATAACCCCACCATCAATACTATCCATTGGCAAATATGAAGATGAGATTTTGTGTGATGTGTTACCTATGGATGATTGACATATACTACTTGGAATACCTTGGCAATCAAATAGGAAAGTTATGCATGATGGCTACACCAACAGATACTCATTTGATTACAAAGGCAAGAAAACCGTGCTAGTTCCTTTGACTCCACATGACGTATATCAAGATCAAATCAGTCTAAAGAAAAGTAAAGCTCAAACTGCTCCCAAAGACAAACCATCACTTCATCCATTCTTTTATTCATTTCACCCAAATACTTCTTCAGACTTTCCATATCTGCTCCCAACTCAGTCTAAAGAACTTGATCCTTGAAACTTTATTCTTGTGAAAAATTGTACCTAGTAGACACAATAAGTGAAAAAATGGATTAGGAAGTGATCAAACGGAAAAAAAATTAAATCTACACTGTTTAGATCTCAAATTTATCATAAACCGAATGTTGGCTTGTCGCTATTAGCACACTAGTAGAAATCTGCGATTTAGCCACGGCATAGTCACGACTAGACTATTCGGTTTTCGAGGCTATTTTCAGAATTCTACTAATGGCAAGCCCACTTAATAAATATTATTTATAAATCCCAATTCTATCCCGTTTTTACACTTGTTAGGTAATGTAATGGTAAGCACGAGGACGATCCACGAGAAGGCGGAAAAAATGATGTTAGGACAATTCGAGATCGTAAGAAGCAAGATTTATTCGGTTTACATGATTGATTGAATGATTCACTACTCCTAAAGAAATATGTAAATATGAATTGAAAGTGCAATTAAGTAAACTAGATAAAGTAAAAGAAATTGTAAACTAAAGCAAACAAAAGAGAAAGCAATTAAAAAAAGTGAATGTATCAAATGCAATTCAAATATAAAAGCTATGGATCAAGGGCAAGGTTAAATTTATTGAATCTCAAGTGTTTTTTTATATTAAAAATGCATAAAGAACATTCTCAAAAAAATATATCACTTAGTTATGACTAATCCATTTCCATGTGATTATCACTTTGTTGATAAACTTAATTAATTTTCTATTTGTAATTATGGTAATCATCAAGTATTAAAAACAAGTTGATGCGTGAATTATTTCACCTAAACTAACTGCAAATGCACAGTGTATAGTTGTAGTATAATAGGTTATCGATACCTACGAAGATTAAGTCGAGTTTCAATTCTTAACTGAAAAGCTTAAAGTAATCTAGGTAACTAACTAGTATCTTGTATTAGTAACTTTGTAACTTATGGATTAAAGGCGTTGAACCAAGAAAAATTCGCAGAAAATATAGATCAGCATATAATCAACAATTATTAGACTCTTGAACATAGAAGACATAAATATGTAGTTACGATTCTCTTGCGAAACAACACCTATGAGTTAAACACTAGAAATAAACATTGGTTTTCAATCTAATATGACTAACACATGCAATAAACATTGATATGTTTGTTCATGACCTTCCAAGCCAAACATTGGTTTGCACAAAAATGAGATCACCTACTAAAAACCATGTTTTGATCTCACTACAAAATGGTGTATAGAGTAGCAAAACCTAGAGATCAATATCCTAAGTGATTAAGTCAAAATATTTTATGAAATACAATTAAAGTAGAGAGTCAATACTGATCATATAATATTAAGTGTTGTAAAGATCTATAAAACCCATTGAAAACCCTAGATCCAACAAGTAAACTACTCACACATAGCAAGCAAAACAATAATCAACATTAATATCAGTAGCTTACATAAAAGTAGAGAATAGAGTTTAAGAAATAGAACAAGTCGTGGCTCTCTCTCTGTGAAATCCTTAGTGAGTAGAACTTCAAAAGACCCTAAGAACAAAGTAGCTTCTTGAGGCAAAGATAAGAGTTTTGGTGACTTTTTGCTTTGAGATCTTCAAGGGTTGGTTGCTTATGGAAGGCTTGACCTAATCTATGAGTTTAGGAGAGTATATATAACTCAATAGTCGTGCATGGGGTCGACGATGAATCCTTAAAACATTAGGGTTTGGAGAAAGGCCCATAATTTTTTTTTTCTTCTGAGTCGGTCGAATGAAGCTTCAGTCAGTTGACTCCAGTCTTCCTTGATAATTTCTCCATTTTTGCTCCAAATAATCTAAGTCTTCCCAAATGCTTCATCTCGTGAATTCTCGTGTTTATCCTGGTCAAAATATGGAAAAGATTCCAAAACCATATAGAAGATGCATGTGAAAACCGGTAAAAATATCGATACATCACAAGTCAATTTAAGCCACTAAACACCCTAATAATCTATTATCATAGGTTAAGTGTAATTTAACTCATTAGAATTGGGTCAAGCATTTTCATAAACACCTTGTGTGAATAAATTGCCTAAGTTCTAGATTTTAACATCTTCATGACAAACCTAGCATTAAATACTATCCTAATGATAAGAAACAACATATTTATGTCTAACCATCACATCTCAACTCTTGATTCAACCAAATTCTCTTTTACCCATAATCCATATAAAATCTACTCACACATGGATATGATGAAACCCATAATCCATTTCTTCCTAATTTATTATTGATCGCTCTTCTTCTCGTTTCTTGATCGTTTCTCTTTAGTTCGATTTCCATGTGTGTTTGGCCCATTTTGATACCTATATGTATAAATTATACGAGAAATGCATGTATCCGTGCAATGACCACTAAATACTCACAAATGCATATGCGATACATGAATTGCTATTTTTAGACAAATCAATATGAATATACATGAAAAGTAGCGGTGTAGGACTCTAAAACCGACATAATAGGACCCTAAAAAGGCTAAAATAGACACTCATCATCTATTACAAATTTTTTTGTCATGTCTATAAGCACAAAAAAATTATAACTAAAGATTAAGTCATTATTTGAAAGATTTAATTTGCCAAGTATACAATAGAAGTAGACTAATCTTTATGTCATTGAAAAACTTCTAACTGTGAAAATTATTTGTAAGAATCCTCCAAAAAAATTAGAAACCAATATATAAATAAAAAATCCACTATTTCTCCTTATTTGATGATACATATAATGTGCCGGTTCGAATTTTTAATAATAGATAAAAATTGTGTTTAACATCTATTCGTGTTTCTTTTACCATAACACTACATATTCTACATTACTGATAACACAAAAACATATGAATAATGCAAAAAAAAATAAAAATGAAAATCATTATATATAACAAAACCTAAATAAGTAGAGCATGCAACATATTGATATCCCCATTAAATACAACAAAATCTCATCATAGTTGATCAATAAACCATATAGGATTGGTGTTTGTATTGTACCTTCGTTTGGAATTAAAAAAAAATGACTTCTGAAGCTAAGTCTGAAGGTCCAAATTAAATAAAGCAAGAACTTATTATCATTTGCCATTTTCTTCAAAAATGAGTTTTCTTTTGAAAAAATGAATCAAAATCCAAACAAATGAGCACAGCACAATAATTGACATGTTCTTATTCTCTTAATAATTTTTAATGTTTCCGCTATAAAAAATTTGAGACCATTGAGAAAATAAATAAGATGTATAACATATATTGTAGATTAATCAAGACTAAAGAGGATATATAAAAATGTATCGTTATGTTAGATGTTCTCTCGATCAAAGAATAGTCAGTTTGCTTGTATTTGAGAAGGTCAAGACTGATGTTACTACAAGCCAATGGTTCAATTTCAACTATACAACAACAATTTCAAGCTAGAAATCAATCACAAATAACTTTTCAAAATCAAGAATCCTTCAATCGAATATTTGACATATTGATTCAAATGTATATGAAATAGTTGCTTTAAAAAAAAATTCAAAATGGAACAGACTACAAGAGCATGAATACCGAAGGAAACAACTTTTCATGTTCTCTTAGTGGTTTAAAGATAACATTGAATTTATATTTTCATGTTCTCTTAGTCTTAAAAATAAAACTAAACTTATATAATTGATATATTGTTCTTTTTAGGGTTGCATGTTTTAGAGTCTTTTACATGTATATTTAGGTGTTGAAAGCACTGGGAGAAACTTGGAACAAGTTGAAGAAAAATGAGATTTTGCAGTGTTTTTCATGAATGAGGGATTTCTCTTCTAAGGCGCATGTCGATTGACTTGCATTACTGTTTCGATAGACAGGCTACGCGGATCAAGACTATGATTTTTATTTACCTTTTCTATTTGGGCCTCGGTTTTCCTTTTATGAACTCAATTAGTTTTAGGTTGTCTCCAATGTTATAAAATGGGATTTTTCAACCATTGTTTAGGCTAAGTGATGCGTAAATTGTTTTCACCTAAAGTAACTGCAAGTGAACAGCCTACATTTGTAGCATGAAAGGTTATCAATCCCACAAAGAACCTAGTGATAACTACGGATTCAATACTTCAGAACTTGTTAAAGAAAAACATGATTATTGTAACTAGTGAAATTGTAAACGGACTAACGTAATTGGGACTGAATTTCATCAATAGTTTAAGGGCGCTAGACCTAAGGGAAATCAAAGGAAATACAGATCAGCAATCAATCAACAATCAATAGATTCTAGAACTCAAAATACATAGATATATAGTACTCGATCTCTCGTGACTCTATACCTATGCACTAACCACTAGATCAGAAAAGATGCTTTTCAACCAAAGGTAGCTAGCACATGCAATAAATCTAGATCTGATTGTTCTTGACTTTCCAAGCCAAATGATGTATTTGAGCAAGGACAAAGTCATCTACTAAAAACCATGTTATAGTTATGCTATAAGATGGTGTATAAAATAGTCAAACCTAGTGATCAATATTCTAAGTAGCTAATTTAGAACTAGCATGTAGTACCATTAAAGTAGTGAATCATACTGATCATATCATGTTGAATGCATTAGAGAACTATAAAACCATTGAACCCTAGATATAATAAGATGTCTACTCGCACATATTAATAAGAGAACACATCATCATGCACGAAATAAATTTCAATAATAAAAGTACAAAGGTTCAGAGAATCAAACTCTTTAGATTTGAATAGGAACATATCTCTTCTCCCCTTAAAGCTCTCAAGCAAAGCTAGTGTAGAAAACCCTAGAAATCTAGAAAGCAAAAGAATATTTGGTGGCTATGGAGGCTGTGGTTGCTGTGATGATTGTGCCTCCTATCTGCTTGTTAAGGCTCCTTTTATAGCTTTAGAAGTCGTTCCTAGGGTTGAACCTCCTTAAAACTTACATTGAGCTTGATTGGAACGAAATGGGCCAGTCTTTTAGATCCCGTAAAAATGACATGTCTTCAATAAAACGGCTATATCTTGGGCTTCAGATGTCTAACGGGATTCATTCAAATTGGAGATAAGATTTAACTTATGCGCCTACAAATTGATATGTATCTCGTCTCCTAGAACGTCATGTAGGTCAGTCAAAGGTTGGTATACTTCTAAACTTTGATTTTGCCTCTACACTTTCCTTTTTTGATAATTGCTCCAATTCTTTCTTTTTTGCTTCATTTTGCTCCAAAACACTTTTTTCTTGTAAAACCTATATAAATACATAAATCACAGTAGAAAGACTCTATAAAAAATACTTGTACCATGGTAGAAAACCGATAAAATCTATGATATATCACTAAGCTCATTTTTAGAAAGAGAATACTTGTGCTTATGAGTTTTGCATCTCTAGGAGACAAGTTCAGATTCTACCTTATAGAGAATAATTTGAACCCCTTTAGACTTATATTTTGATTTTTTTAAGTGAAATTTACTCCCACCACTATTAATCTTTAGTGTAATTACTAAGTTAGTGTTCTTTTACAAAATTAGTATTAAAGATATTCAAAAGTACTAAATTACCCTTTTACTAATTTAGTATCACAATTAATTCTATTTTCTAAGAAAATAAAAATATTTTTAATCAAAATAAAAAACCATAAATTTTTTTGTTAAAAATTCTTAAAAATTCTAAAACACATTTTTCGAACTTATTTCTGTTTTTTTTAAAAAAAAATTCAAATATTATTTTTTGGATCTCCTTAAACAAATCTGAAAAAAATAAACAAAAACAATTTTCGCCACATCATCACTAGTCAAAAATCTGTAAATTTTCAAATAAATTTGTAACACATCAAATAAATCTGTTACACTACAATACTGTTTTAGTAAATTTTCACCAACTATTGCAGTGTTGCAGAGTTAAATAAATCTGCAGCAAATACAAAAAATCTTCGACACTACGATATAAATCTGCAAAATATAAAAAACCTGCAAAATAACGTACAAATCTTCGACACATGAAAATAAATCTTCAAAATAAAATATATATGCAAAACATGTTACATTATGTACTAGTTAAGTAATTTTTAAAAGCCGTTTCCTTTGTCGCATATTTTCAAAAAATATGCGACAAAGCAATCAATTTACGACATGTAAAATTAAATCCGTTGAAAATAAATCCGTAGACAATTAAATCTGCAAAACAAATCCGCAAAAAAAAAACAAATCTTCCACACATGTCTGCGGATTTTTTAATAATAATTACAGATTTATTTTGTTGGGAATGTGACAATTTAGTAAATATGTTTTTTCCTGTCAAATGAAGCAATGATATTGTAGACACGAAAATAATCATTTTAGTCTTTTTTCATGCTAGATAAGTAATCCTCCTTTTGTTTAATGAAAAACTTTTCATGTCTACTTTTAATTTCTCTATGTCTGAGTAATTGACCAGTTAGGTTTAGGGATTTTTCAAAGGATTGATAGATTATTGTTAGGAATGCTTTAACCTAGGAATTATCTTTATTTTTCTTCATCTAATTTGTTTATAACACTTAATTATAGATTCATCACCTAGAGTTAAGATCTTAGGTTAACTATTGAATAAGAAAGTAGGATTTAATAAGGTGGAACATAATACAGATGAGTAAGTTTACCTAATCACAAGAAAATTTGAGTTAGGAAATTTGTGAACTTAACAAACTTATTTGAATGCATGCTTAATTGTTAGGATCTACAAAGGAATTTCAGTTTCTAATTTAAGCATAGTTAGATTTATAAGCGAAAGCTGGACTTTAATAACATTGTGATTTGTGTTCTATAACGGTTCTTAATCAATTCCCTAACAAAATTCATGTGTTAATCTTGATTTCCTAAGCATTATCCAACATCTAGCACCATTTTCAATCAGTTTGTAGTATCCCGATCGAAGACGGAATTATTTTTAAAAAAATAAATAATAAATAATGCGGAACGACGAAGCGGAGAAATAACCATAACATTTGGGATCATTTCATGAAGAAGCAGAGATTTTTCGGAGTTTTATAGTACGTAAAATCCGAACCGGAACCAGGTTATACGTATCATATATATTTAAATAATAAAAATAAAATATTCGGATGAGACTTGGAGCCCAAGTCTTATTTGGCTATAAGAGGAGGGTATTGGGTTCATTAATACACACACTAAACCGAAGAAGAAGAAAGAGAAAGAAGAGGGGAAGGGAGAGAAAATAGAGGAGGAGCCTCGCCGGCGTCGGCTTTAAGCTCGCCGGAATTTTCTAGAGCTCGTCGGAGGTTCGTCGGATGATGTTGAAATTACAATGAATGTGAATTGGATAAATTGATTTGTTAGAATTTGGAAAAAATGTTAAGCTTAAGGGAAATACATGGTGGTCTTGACTTTATTGATTTTTGTTCTGTAGATGAGTAACACAACTGATGTGGTTGTTCTTATTAGTTCCAATGTTTTCAAACACTTTTCCAGCCACCTTAGTTATTTGCTTGAGGTAAGTGTTTAAATCCGGGGAGTTTGATGTATCATGAATTTTACCGATTTTCTAACATGATCTATGTGATTTTATAGTGTCTATCTAGTATATTAGTCATTTATACAAGCTTTACAAGTAAAAGATGTTTTGAAGAAAAATGAGCTAAAGTGAAGAGATTTTGAGCAAAACTAGCAAAGGAGATGCATAAACAGAATTGGAAGTCCATATGTCGGATGACCTTTGACCCATTTATCCGACGAACAAAGACGCGAGTCACATACCAAAATTAAGATATGGAACCCAGATTTTATCTCCAATTTGAATAAATCTTATTGGGTATTTGAAGCTCAAGATATGGACATTTGAATGAAGACATGTCATTATAACGGGATTTACAAGTCTGGTTTGTTTTGCTCCAATCAAGCGCTACACAAGTTTTAAGGAGTTTCTACCCTAGGACCAACCTAAGAAGGTATCAAAGAAGTTCTTCATCTGCAGAAGAAGCAATGTTCCAACATCAATCATAATCTATCAATGAGTTTACTAGTTCCAAATTTTTTCTTTGCTTGCTAGTAGATCTCTAGGGTTTACTTTCTAGTTTTGTTCTTTGAGAGCCTGAAGAAGATTAATCGGCTGTTCTTTACTTATACTAAGATCCATGACCCTTTCATCTTATATTGTCTATTTTCATCTTGCATGCAATTCATTAATCAAATCATGATTTGTGTTGCCATCATCACGTCTGAGTTTCATTGGTAGATTTAGGGTTTTCAAAAGGGTTTTTCAATTGATTGTTAATACGGTTTTATCTGTGGAATAAGCCACGATACTATTCACTACAAATTGTGTTTAACACTTAGAAGTGACGTCATGAACCACAACAAGGTATCTAGGTTAATTCCCCTATCAAAAACGGAGTGGAAAACTCCTAAAATATCTATAGTCAGAAATGTGCATTATGTGTCATAGCCAACGCTTGTTCGGACACCTTGTGAACAAATCTAACTTGTGCAATCCATTTCTTTCTTTTTGATCTTCAGCGACAATCCAAAGAAACTTTTGAGATTTAATCTTTTAAACAAAGGCATTCCCATAATACATTTTTAGGGCGTCGTATTATCAAGTGTTTAGAGTTCTAGAAGTCATCTAATGAACCGTGATCCATTATTTTCCACTAAATTCCCCTAAATCTAATGTTTTAAAGACTTTCATACAACCTATCACATCAGTTACTTAGTTACTAGACACATATTCACATTATCATTCATTGCATTAATCAAAGTTAACGATAGCTGTATTTGGGATCGATAACCTAAGTACTACATATGTACACTATGCAATTTTAGGTGAATTACTTCACACATCAACGGGTACAGCTGAAACTCAACCAAAATTTATGGATGGTCCTGAAGCAAGAGAAGCTGAGATCAAAACCGAGGAAATAGAAGAATTTTCGATAGGATTTTCTCAGCTAAATTCTATCAAACCTCTGTCGGATTTCCGAGAAGAAAACCGCCGACATAGCCGAGACTATGCCAAATTTCCAAAGACGCACCACCAAGCACAACCGAGACTCCCGAAGATCCATTTCAAGACGTAGAAGGCGCGCCGCAGCTGAAGGAGCCATGCTGGTCTGGTTCGGTAAGCCATCTTTGTTTACCGGTCCGGATCAGTTTGGTTTGGGTTAAACGGTTTGGGTAACCGGTTCGGTTCATGATTAAACTTGTTTAGATTGGTTTAGTGATTTGGGAGTGTAATTACATTGGTCCAGGCCCAATTCAAAGTCAGAAGCGTCGGTTATGATCGGTTTCACAAGGTTCATAGATCCGAAGCAAAGTTAAGAAGCACAAAAGAGGAGTAAGAAGCTCGGCGGGTTCAGTTTGGGTTTGAGTTTCTAGATGAGACACTCCGATCATATCGGTTAGCCAGCCTTTGTCACTGTGAGTGGGTGCATGGTTGTTCCATGTAGGGCAACCACTAAGAAACTCTAGATGTTAGGTTGACCCTATTAATATGGAACGTATTGTACGGACCAATAAGTGTTAAATGACATGATTAGTGAACCATAATAACTGATTTTTTTGGATTGCATTGCATGTTAAAGTAAAGGAAAGTTTGGTGTATGTTAAAGTTCGGAGCCAGAGATTTTGTATAGCGCGAATAGTTAATGGTGTTGGTGAGAGTGTGCAGGGTAACTTGATCCCGACAGCTTAAGAGAACCCTTGCAGAGTGTAGATTAGTTTTTGGTAGTAGATATAGGTTGGGGAATGTTTAGTTTAGGATTTTAGTTTTTGGGTCTTGGTAGAATATGATTAAAATTGACATTAGATAAGGGACGCGTAGAACTTCGCAATGTAGGATAGCGAGTGAGGGAGTTGCGGTACGTCATTGCTATATGCAGTGTTTGGTTTGACAACAATGCTGAACGGAAGAGGCCGGGAGCACAATTCCTGCGTGAACCAACCAAGGCTCCACCACCACTTTTTGGTGTTGGTCCCCTGAGGGTCAGCGTGAGGCTATCGGTGAGGACTTGGGCATTTAGTATGGCTAGATATGTCGGGTGGGCAGCGTACCGTATGTTGAAGGCCCATAAAGAATGAGTGTATAATTTTAGTTTAGAATTAGAATGAGTAGTGAAACTGCTTGAAGTATGACCCGTAGTATGGATAGCAGTTTCATGACTTTGCGTTAGGTTAGAGCTAATCGTGACTCTTTCTGTTGAGATTTATCGATCAGTTAAGGTTTAGGATTGTTTGTTTTGGTATACTTTGCTTCGAGGGGAAGTAACATGAATTGGTGTTTGTCTGTTGTTTATTTATTTTCCTGTCACTACACCAAAATATACTTTTAATGACTGTACTATTAGTCACATAATACTCGTTAAATATGCTATTACGAATATTTGGCGACTAAAACGGGTTCTTGTAATTTCGTAGTCGCTAAATAAAATAATCGCTTAATTAGACGCCTTTTAACGACTATAAAACGAGTAAATTTGCGTTGTCTTTCAATAGTCGCTGACTAGTCACAAATTTTAGTGACTAAGTGGCGTTTACATTTTTTTTTAAATCGACTAAGGGGGACTATTCTCGACTTCGAGACACAGTAAAGGTAAAGATTATACGACTATTGGACGACTAATTTGTGACTAAATTGGCATCTATTTAGCGACTACTTGTTAGATTCTTATACAAATATGGTTAATATTTTGCGACTAATTGGCTACCAAGTTGTGACTAATTTGACGACTATTTAGCGACTATTTTTTTGATTCGGATACAAATATGGTAAAAACAATGTTGTTATTAGGCTACTAATTTGACACCCTTTTGCAACTAACTAAGCATTGTTTTGTGACTGTTATTGACCTAAAAAATTGGAATTGGTTTTCTAGATTGAAAATAAATCCATTTGCTAGTTTTATTTACCATATTAACAATATCAAAACAAAACACATGTTTAACATAAAAACCAAACAACATAAGTATCATTTTTACATATCTAAACTCCAATAATAAGGAGTTGGAAAAACAAACTAAAATAAAATAAGTTCAACTGTTATAGAAGGTAGAAGGTTCATATTGTGAGATGGTAACCTTAGAAGCAGATGGAGATCAAGGTGGAGATGTTGTTGCTGGAGGAGTGGTTGGAAGAGAGTGTTATTTGGTCCAGCCTCCGCCTCCGCTTGAGCCTGTTTAGCAATGAAGTCCAAATAAGCTGGTTCATTAGCTCACATGAACTTGCTAATAAAGTACATGGGGCATGTTTTAACCTTATTCACAGGTCCATGCACTACATCGTGAACCCATGTAGGAAATTTATTTGTAGCATTCCAATACAAAACCTGCATATACGTATATCCATAATTAATCACATATCTATCCTTATAGAAATTATTAGAATATTACATATGTATTCACATATTCTTTGACACATAAATGATACTCCTCAGCTCTTTTAGCAATGAGCTCTTTTTCGGAAAGTCCTAGATATTTCATAGACAGAGATTCCTCAAACATAATAAATCGTAAAATTTAGAAATAAAACAAATTACCATCAACATAATAAATCGTAAAATTTAGAGATAAAACAAATTATACCTCTCTATTGGCTGAAAATAGTCACAATTTCTCAAAACATACGAATATGCGTATTGAAGTTCTCTAGGCGACATCCATACTTCATGCATTTCCCCACATGGACGACCCACTTGTGTAAATATATCAGGAACTCCATCGACATGATATTGGGGGACAGTTAATAAAGACTAAATGAAAGACTAAACAATATAAAATAAGTTCAAAGTGTAACAAATGAATCAAAATTTATGAGCTAAAATATTAAAAATCAGAACAGACTTACCAAGTTAGTTTTGGCTTGTTTTAGTCGGGAGAGAGAAGAGTGACGAACTTATGTCGGTTCGGCACAGTAAGGAGAGCATTCATAGCCCGTAGCGTGTTCTCCTAGAGATCCGGAATGACTGGCTCATCTTCATTTTCGAAGTTATGGCCTTGTGAAGATGGATGAGTCTGAGCGTGAGAATGTTGAAGCGGTGACTCTGGGACGTTGTGGCCTGGAGTTGAAGTAGAATGGGGTCTGTTCTTGAGTTTTTGTGAAGAAAGAGCACCATTGGCTTGAGTTGGATGAGAACTCGCGTCTGTGAATAGCTGACTCGGCGGGGGAAAATTTCGGACATGATTTGATGTCGTCGTCGATGGTTGGGCAACAGCGTTGACTGAAGTTTTAGGCGTCTGAGTTTGTGGAGCTTCTCTCGGCGGCGTTATGTACTGATTCGGTGGAGTTGATGCCGGTGAATTCAAGGTAGAATTGACGTTTGTCCTCGTTGATCTCTATGAAATGTTTGTAACGTTCTTCGATTTCTTGCAATGTTTTGATCCATTGGCAGTGGGTTTAGGCATCATGTGGAGGTTAGATGAATTGAAAGGGATTTCTTCGGATTAGAGTAATCGAGAGGATTCAATTCCTGTGAAGAACAAAATTAGGATTTTTGCTGGATTGGTGCGGGATTAGGAACAGAGAGTATGAGAATCGATTTAGGAATGAATTTTGGGGAAGAACAAGAACGAAAATAAGGGTTTGTGTTGGATTCAAGGATTGAGCATCGAGAGAATTTGATGAAAGGAACGAAAAAATTAGGGTTTGTGTTTTACCCTTTTTGGGATTTCCTCGACACTTAGTGGAAGAAAAATTTGGTTACGGGGTTAACAAAAACATTGGGCCAGAAATTTGGGTTCAGGATTTCCGGGTTAAATCAAATTAAAATGTTTGAAAGCCTGACAATTTCGCGACTATTACAACTGCTAAACCAATATTTTGCGACTATTACAACTAGTAAACCAATATTTAGCGACTAAAAGTAGATTTGAACCTAAAATTTTGGGTTTTGATTTTCCAGGTAAAAATAGTTATATAATAGTCGCTTATTAGTCGTTAATTAAAAATAAATTAAATATAATTAATTTAGAAATAATTAATATAAACATAATTATATCAAACATAATTTATAAATACTTAATTTAAACATTATTATATTAAACATAATTTATAAATAATTAATTTAAACATTATTGTATTAAACATAATTTATAAATAATTAATTTAAGCATTATTATATGAAACATAATTAATTTAGACATAGTTATATTAAACATAAAATTGGTTAATGTATAAATCTGGTTTACCTTAACCAAAATTAAGAATAAAATCGAACATAATATACATGAATAACTAGTACGGTTCTTCGGGTTGTTCAACATCATCATCGGTGTAGATTACATCACATCCGAATTCATCGTCTCCTTCCGCATCCATGACATCAAAGTCGAGGTTTACATAATTTTCTTGGTGAACCGAATTTTCGACTTCGATCTTTTCAGTTGTTGTCTCCATCATCATTTTCTGTTTGCAAAAGTGTCGGTTCTTTGTGTTCGTATTCTCCTAAAATAATTCCCCTTGGATTAACTTTTTGAACATTGAGCCACAAATTCTTTGGTTTCGATGTGTAAGGGTATGTAATGTAACAAACTTTCTCAGCTTCAGAAGCTGTAAAATAGCAGTATATTCAGTTAGAAGGTAGAGAATCGTCACTAAATTATGTTTGGATAGGCTCGTATGTACATACCTAGGATAAATGGTTGGTTTTTGTTGTATCTTCGAGATGAATGAACATCCACAACGCCGCAGTTTCCCCTCCAAGTGCCTTGAACAGGGTCATACCACATACATTTGAAAATGGTAACTTTCAGATTCATCATTCCCTCATACTGGAGCTCTATAATATCAGTTAACCATCCGTAGAAATCCATTTCATCAGACTCATCAATATAACTTTGACCCTTAACTGAGACCCCGTAGTTACATTTCTTTCTTCCGACGCCGTGATTCTTTGTATGAAACAGAAAGCCTCTTGTAAAGTACATGGGCCATGTTTTAACCTTATTCACAGGTCCATGCACTACATCGTGAACCCATGTAGGAAATTTATTTGTAGCATTCCAATACAAAACCTACATATACGTATATCCATAATTAATCACATATCTATCCTTGTAGAAATTATTAGAATATTACATGTGTACTCACATATTCTTTGACACATAAATGATACTCATCAGCTCTTTTAGCAATGAGCTCTTTTTCGGAAAGTCCTGGATATTTCATAGACAGAGACTCATCAAACATAATAAATCGTACAATTTAGAGATAAAACAAATTACCATCAACATAATAAATCGTAAAATTTAGAGATAAAACAAATTATACCTCTCTATTGGCTGAAAATAGTCACAATTTCTCAAAACATACGAATATGCGTATTGAAGTTCTCTAGGCGACATCCATACTTCATGCATTTCCCCACTTGGACGACCCACTTGTGTAAATATATCAGAAACTCCATCGACATGATATTGGGGGACTTCACCTTCGTCGTATCTTGTAAACATGACCGATTCAATGAAATTCTGAATATCGATTTTAGTAAAAGGGGTTATGTATTTATATATCTATGTAGTCGATTATCTAAACCCATGAGATAATCGCGGAAAAATGGAAATATTCAATTTTTCCGGAATCAAGGAATATTTGATCTTATTCTGTCTAAGCTTAGACTTCGGCCTTAGACAAAGTAATTTATACCCCCGCTTCGGACACTAAAATCTGATCATTCTTTACCGAGGTATCCCTCGGTCATCTGGGCCGAGGGTTCTAATCTTATTGAAGGGACTTATGACCTAATCTGTAATTAGGGAAAGATAGGTGAGGAACGAATCTCAATTATTTCCAAGCTATTGATTAGGGGTGCTAATCCCACCATCAACAAGCGCAAACAAATGCTAAGTATGAGGGGTTGATGTATTGTGATTTTTCGGGTTTTTGAACCTTTGTTTTTGAATTTTTTGGAGTCTTTTACATGTTTATTAAGGTGTTGGGAGCAGTGGGAGCAACTTGAAACAAGTTGAAGAAAAATGAGATTTTTCAATCTTTTTCACGAAGGAGGGATTTCTCTTCTGAGGCACCTGTTGATTGACTGACATTACTATGTCGATCGATAGGCTACGCGGATCAAGACTATGATTTTTATTTTCCTTTTCATTTTGGGTCTCGGGTTTCCTTTTATGAACCCAATTATTTTTAGGTCGTCCCCAATGTTATAAAACGCAGTTTTTCAGCCATTGTTGAGGCTAAACGCATTTTTTTGAGAGAGAAGACTTGTGCTTGTGAGTTTTGCATCGAGGAGAGACTAGTTAAGACTCTGGCTTTTAGAGAAGAATTTGAACCCCTTTAGTCTTATCTTTTGGTTTGTTTAATACAAAACTTTTCATCAATCATGTATGTTATTACTTTCTCAATATCTAAGTAATTCACCAATTAGGTTAAAGAATTTCAAAGGATTGATAGATTATTGTTAGGAATGATTTAAACTAGGGATTATTTTTATTTTTCTTCATTTGATTTGTGCTTAACACTTAATTCTAGTTTGATCACCTAGAGTTAAGATCTTAGGTTAATTATTGAATGCGGAACTAGGATTTAATTAGCTGGAACAAAATCTAGATGAGAAAGTTTACCTAATCACAAAGGAATTTTGGTTAGGAAACTTGTGAACTTAACAAACTTATATGTATGCATGCTTAATTGTTAGGATCTACAAAGGAATTTAAGTTTCTAATTAGTTAAGCATAGTTAGATTTATAACCTTGTGATTTTTATAAGTGAAAGCTGGACTTTTATAACCTTGTGATTTTTGTTTTAGAGTGGTTCTTAATCAATTCTCCAATACAATTTATGCCTTACTGATTTCTTGAGAATTATCCTACATCTAGTACATTTGAAACTATAAATTATTGTGTTCTTAAGAGTCTCTTTAGATTTGACATTGATATATTACAGCTTGACAATTGTGCACTTGTAGTATTGTTGGGAGTAAAACTTTCTCTAATTCAATAATATACAAAAAGTGAAACATGTCATTTTTTCCAATCATTAAAATGATAACGTGGCAGCGAAAATAAATTTTAATATTCAACTATTTATTAGTTGTCTTAAAAACAAAATGTAACTTATATAATACAAAAAGTGTCACGTGTCATTTTCGAAACTTTGAAATATTGATGTGAAAGCATATAAAAAAAAAGCTTTTACTTTCATATAGTAGATGATGATTACTTTTTGCCTCTTCATAACTTTTCTTAAAAAAGCCAACCAATGAAAAAAAACATACATTTATAAATTTTGATTTTATCAAATACAATATACATATAAAAAATTGTGTTTAAAATTATAATCATTTATTTCACTTACATGTAACTTAAGGATTTCTAAAAGAGAATTGAACACAAAAATTTGAAAAGTTTCAAATGGTTTTAGTTTTTTATTTATAGAAATTTAGTAGGGCACATGTCACTCTTCTCTATGCTTAGGTGTCAACTCCATAAAAATACTTGGTTAAGTTTTTATATAATTTTATATAATAGATTATATCTATAATTGTAACTTCCCAATATAATGGTCTATATTAGTTGTAACTTCCCTTTTTTTTTCTTGGATACAAATAATTTAAATATCTCCCTTTTTGGGTTATTTTCTTTGAAACTCAGCAATAAAATTTTATCGTGAAGTCTCTGTAAGTTATTTTCGTAAATAAACATGTTGTTAAGGGTAGTTTAAAGCATTTTGAAAGTTGGTGGAAAAAAGATCTAGTTTTGCCATTGACTTCAATTTGAGATCTAATATACCAAATTCCCCCCCTCCCCAAATTTAAACCTTAAGTTCCCCAACACCATTATCACAGCCCAATACTCATCCGAAAAAAAAAACTTTTCTTTTTTAGTATACTTTTTTTCTTTTTAGCTTATTTTTCCTTCATTATTCAAATGTAATAAAAAAAAAATTTTTAAAAAAACATTTTTTCATGTTTCTTAGTTTGAATTTTTATAAAAACGTATATAATTTTTTTGTATAAATTTGTTTCCTATACTTTTCTAATCAGCTTTGTTTGCAGATTAAAAAATCAAAATCGTTCCATTTAGATATATTAAAAAAATTTGTTAATATCCTTCATATTTGTAAGAAGAAACGTCCAATCAGTGAAATTGTTCATATTATACTTGCAGATCAATTTAAAAGTGTATTTACTTTAGTCTTATAGATTATTTGTAATTTATATAAACAAAATTGGAATTTTATTGTTTTTATATCTCTAATTTGATTAATCTAAATATATTCATTTTTTGTTGTATATTATCAAAAAATAATTTATTTGGTTCACCCTTTATTTTGTTTTTCATTTGATTGTATTTTATTGTTTATATCTTTATTTTTAGGGCTTTTTGATAAAATATACCTCAATGCAATTATTTCATATGAAAACCAAAATGTCTTAAACTACTCTTTCATACATGTTTTATTGACAATAATACCGTTATGAGACTTCAATTTGGGGTTTATTTTATCAAGAAGCCCTAAAAACAAAATAACTCTCTCAATTCTCACGTAATTACAAAAATGTCATCTTCTTCAACATTTCTCAACCACCATTACCAACCAAAATTGAGTTCTAAATGCTTCAAACAACCAAATTTAGAGATGTTAATGCTCCATATTTGAGCTAAAAGCTTCATTTTCGTCAATATCCTCTTCAATTTCTTCCATTAAACTCTAAAAATCTCATTTTCAAAAATCACCATTTCTTGTTCTCATATATTTGTTACTTATATTTTTTTTTATGTTGTATGAGAGTGTGAAATTTATGTATCATAATAATTTAAAAATAAAATTCTGAAGTATTTATGCAATTAGCTCATATTATTGAGACTTCAAAATGAAGTCTCCACACACAAAAAGATTTAGACTTCAGCCTGAAGTCTCAGGTCTATGAGTGAATTTTTGTTCTTAAGAACATGGAACCAAAGGAAGGAGATCCATAACTTTGTAATTTATACTCGTTTTACTCAATAAATGAGCAAGTCACTTGCTTTCTCTTGATTTGATTTGTACATGTTTTTTAAACACATAATTGTTCAAATTTGGTATATTTTAGCTAATACACAAGATAAATTACTTATGTAATATATTCACTTGCTAATGTGATTTCTACATGTTTTCTTAACATATAATTGTGCAAACTTGGTATATTTTAGCTAGGACACAAGATATATTACTCCTTTATGCAAATTTTTTTGAAACATTATACCAAAATCGAAGTCAATCATGCATAAATTTTCGATAAACACCAATGTTACATTAAACTGCAAATTACACCAACCATAAAAGAAGGAAACAAGCTATATAATAAAACATTAAACACCAATGTTACATTCAAGGGTCTCTTTTACAATAAAATAGAGCAAAAAAGATTTTCCTAGGAGATCGTCTTAGAGTTTTTTGAGTTGTTTTAATGGTTCTTCCGCTTCTCTTTGTTCTCTTTTACCTGCATAAAAATCACAACTAGAAAGACTAGTGTAAGTCAATGACTTATTTTTGTTAAATATGTATGAGTTTCACAACTGAATATTAATGTCTAGGTATTTTTTTGGCGTCTTTTAATTCAGATTAGATTAAAAGATCCCGCTTTATTAGACTTCAGAATGAAGTTTACGAATGTGAGACTTCACCGTGAAGTCTTAGATAGAGACTTCATTTCGAAGTCTAATCTAATCCCTAAACTGAAATATAGGTTATTTAACAATTTTCATTAATATCCCCTAGTTTACTTACGTTTTGATATGAAAATAGTTTTATCCCACACAAAATCTACCGAATCTATCAACAATTTTCGTTTGATTAAAAAATTCTAACTCTTTATATAAATTCAACCCTAAAGAGATATACATGTATTCTAACTCTTTATCAAACCCTAACCTCTAATGCCAATCCAAAGAAGATTGATATCACTTAGTCTATTTTCATGCAAATTCATGAAATTATATTTTTTTAATCATCATATATATCATATAATGAATTATCTTTCAAAAATTTTAACCTAAATATTGTTAAATAAATTTTTAATTTAAATTTTTAAAAAAATTAAAGTTTGAGACTTCACGATGAAATCTCAATGTGAATTATGGGTTTAAAATATAATTAAGTTAAAATGATATAGTTTTATGCATTTATTTGAAATTTTAATTTTTATACCTCATATTAGAACAATATTAAATACTTTTCTTTAAAAGTTTTACAAAAGTAATTTTTAAAAATTTAATAAATTAAATATAAGATTCAGTTACTAATGAGACTTCACAGTAAAGTCTCTATACCATAAAGTAGAACATAACTAAGCTTACATGTTTCAATATTATTGAATTCATTGAAATTTTAATTTAAAAAATTCATATTTGATTAAAAATGATTTAATTTTATCAAATTACAGACTAATTATTTTTAAAAAAAATTAAATTAAATTATAAGATTTAATTTCTAATGAGACTTCATAGTGAAGTATTTATACCCTAAAGTAGAGTATAATCACCCTTACATGCTTAACTATTGAAATTTTAATTTTAAAACTCCATATTTAATTAGAAATAATTTACGTATATCAATTACAAATTAATTATTTTTAAATATTCTTTAAATTTAAATATAAGATTTACTTTCTAATGAGATTTCATAATGAAGTCTCTATACTCTAAAGAGTAAAATTTCTAAGTAGAGTATAATCACCCTTACATGCTTAACTATTATTGAATTCATTGAAATTTTAACTTTAAAACTCCATATTTGATTAGAAATAATTTACGTATATCAAACAGCTGGGTAATTATTTTGAAATATTTTTTAATTTATTTATAAGATTTAATTACTAATGAGACTTCGTAGTGAAGTCTCAAATTGATTTTAGGGTTTAGATAATAATGAAGCTTACATACTAAAATATTATGAAATTGATTCAAATTATAATTTTAAAACTTCATATTTGATTAAACATAATTTCTATATATCAAATTATAAACTAAATATTTTTTCTTATTTTTATTATTTTTTATACTTAAATATATGATTTAAATACTAATGAGACTTCACATGCTCAAGGTTTCATGAGACTTCGTATTGAAGTCTCATAGTGAGAGTTCACATCTGAAGTCTCCGGACGCGAGGGTTAAAATTGTAATTGTGGGTTCTGTTTTTTTGTTTACACATAAGGGCGTCAAACGTAATTTCCCTACCCCAGAGATCTACTCTTGCATTTGTTTCAATTTGGGGTCTACTTTCATCTTTAAAATCAATTTGGGATCTATTTTTAGCAATTCCCCCTTATTTTTATATTCGCCATTTTTTATTCAATTGTTTTTACTCTCATTAAATTAGATAAATTTTAAAAAGTTTATCATCTTTTTATACAAAAATCCAACATCTTATTATATAAAAATCAAATTTACTAACATGATCGTGACATGTGTGAGTTAGTCTATCAAATTTTGACACATGTTAAAATATTTTTCCACTTATGTTTTGCCACATGTTAAAATTATAAAATCTATTTCAAACATTATATTATTATATTTTTAAATAAAATTACAAAACATGTATTATCTTATCTATTTATTATTGGTGGTATTTTCTTTGTTTTAGAAAACAGGTCCATAATAAGTAAAGAAAACCAATAAGATGAAAAAAATCATGTGAGCTTCAATAAATTTAGGGTTTTGACCTATTGACTTTATATAAATCAAGAGACGACTATATAACAAGGTGCACGTTTAATACTTGTATTGGAGAGAGACAAATACGTGTGTAGCATCGCCCCACCATAAGGATTCTAGATCTTCTATGGTATTTTTTTTTTCTTCTTCTTCTTCTGTGGATCATGTAGCTGCAACAAAAAATAAAATGTATGGATCTCATAGTTGCTTATCCTTTTAGAAAAAAAGTTGAAAGATGTTGTATATGCAATTCTTATTCTAATGATGTTAAGTATTTTATGTGTTCTTTATGTTGTGTTTAAACATACTTATTTCATGAGTGAATCAATAGAACGCATAGAGATCTATCCACAACTGGGCTTTCAACTTGCGCTTCTTCAATATCATGTTTTAGTATATCTAGGGGTTTTCAATCAATACTTTTGTAAGTGTTACCATTCCGAGCCTTCCATATGAACCATAAGATCCATGAGAAATTATTACAAGAATAATGAATAGCTCATATTTGAAAACACTTGAGTATGAAGAGAAAAAAAGATTTTGGTTCGGTATAGGAGATAATTACCAAACATACACCATAGAATGACATTTAAATAAAGCATGGTTAAATTTTTAACAAACCACTCCACAGCGAGGGAAGGCTGTATCACACTTATTTCTTTGATTTAACAACTAAAGATAAACCGATAGATATCCTGAAGTCACTTGCCAAAAGAAGTGTTTAAATTTCTAGAAGATCATTAATATTCCATGATTGAGCCTGCAAGTTAGTCAATGTAGAACCAATGAAATTGGGTTCTTATTGATCCGTGACATCAAAATTAGTTACCCAATAGCCAAATCGAACTGTAAAAACACCTGATTTAGTTATCGCTCATCCAATCCTATTAAGGATAAGGATCTTGCTTACTAGTATTCCCTTGAATATCATACGGCTGAAAGAATTTATACAATAAGTTAAGATTCCAAGTTATTGTGAGAGGGTCAATCAGATGGTTAATCTTAAGATTAGGAGAATAACCGGTATTCCGAGGACGGGCAGGATTTGGCCACACATCTATAATCCAATGGTCCTTCCATACAGAAATAGAATTACTCGAACCCACTATTTTGATAACTCAAGAATATACTTTTCTGACAAAATACTAGTCCAATTGTAAGAAGGTTAATTAACCCGGTTATCAACCATAAGGTTAGATGGATGAAAATATCTCACTTTCATAGCACGTGTCAGAAGAGTACCCGGGTATTGAATTAGCCTCAGAGCTGCTTGGCTAGAAAAGCCGATTTAAACTCATCAATAATTCTAAAACCTATTCCGCCATCTTCTTTCACAACACATAAACTTTTACATTTAAGCCAATGTATGCCTCGTCTGTTTCCTCCTGAACTCTACCAAAATTGTGCAATAGCATAGAAAGCTTGGAGGTTAACAACTTTGGAAGTCGGTAACAAAACATAACATGGGTAGGTAATGCAGTTACCACTGATTTAATTAAAACCTATTTAATCCCGTTAGCGAGTAACTCTAAGCATATAGATCGGATCTGATTACTTTTTTTATTCATTAAAATAGAGAATAAATTCCAATATGGTAATAAAAATAAATCTAAATCAAAAGAAAAAAGAGGTTCAAATAATAAATATTTTGGAAAAAATATATACATAAGTAGTTCAATAAAAAAAAAATTAAGCTCAATTGAAACAGAAATAGGATTTTTAAAAAAGTATGTGATAAAATTTAATTCAATATTAAAATACTAAAAAAATAGGATAGTTCAACTAAATTAATAGTTGTTATGTCGGTGTTTTATATCGGTGTTTTAAATCTCATATTATTTTCTTTTAATTACAGGTGATTAAATTTCATTTTCTATTTTTTGGTTTTCAAGTTTTAACAGAGGTTAGAAAATAATACGCATATCCTAATCTAATCAATCATTTTTTTTAAAAGAAGGAGTATATGCTAACAACTACAAAAAAAAAATTAATCTTTTTTTAAAAATGTCCTAAAATACTACACTTTTATTTTTTTGTTCCCAATAATACCGATAAACATAGAACATACTATTTTGTAAAAATATTTATTTATCCAAAATTATAATATTCAGTTTAAAACTTAAAATTTGGTATTTTTTAGAATTTCCCTAAAACTTAACTGCAATTGCTGATAACTAAAAGAAATAACTGTAAATCAAACAAGAAAACATATTATACAAAACTAGACTAGGACTCGCCAAAAAACATTTTGAATATCTGACGTAATGAAATGAAGGGAGTTAAAGATTTTAAATTTATTTTTCTTTTTGTTAGATAGTCTTAAAGGGGAAGAAAACAAATCCCATATCTGACTATCCCAATAGAACACAATCTCATATATTAGGGAATAGAACACAATCTCATATATTAGTTATATATAAGAACCTCATTTCTTAGAATTCGGTACGAGAACTATTATATTTATTATGGGTTGTTTACAAAAATATTCTATAATTTGAAGTCAAAGCTAAAACTTCATTTTTTCTCTGTTTTTTTAAAAAATTTCACGAATTACCCTTTAAGAATCTAAGTATTCACGCATATGTCATCACTCAGACTTCTATTAGAGTCTAACGTTTATTCCAAAAGACAAAAATAAATTTCAAATCTAACTTAATTACGGAACTGCTATCTTCTCCAATTAACCCAACCACCATTAACAACAAAATTTGAGCTCATAATGCCTCACAAAACCAATTTCAAGCTATTAAAGCTCTATAATAGAGTTCACAGCCTTCTATTCTCTTACTTCCTCTATAATTTCATCCAAAAAACTATCTAATTCACGTTTTTAAAATTTAAAATTTTGGATCTCTTGCGATTTCAGTTATTCTTGTATAAAAAAGGTTGGGTTTGTTGGGTATTGGTGTAACTAGAAGTTATGGACGTTTGACCAAGGTAAAAATGAGTTCAAACCCAGATTTAGGTGATTTTTCACATGATTCGCAGATTTTCATATATGTTTCGCGATTTCAAACTTCCGATGAACTTTGATAGTGAACGAGAGGGTAGTTTTACAATTGACTTTTAAATTACTTAGACCAAAACTGAAGTCTAATAAATTCCTTCTAAATAAAAAAAAATGAAGAAAATTCCTCTAATCGTGGCATAGGGTAGTTTTGCAATTGACCAAAAATTGACTTTTTATTCAAACTTCGTATGTAGTCTGACGAAAAATTGAGTGACTTTGACCAAAAGTTGACTTTTCTTTCATACGGAATCAGAAGTCTAATTTTAAAACAGGGTATTTTTAGTAATTGACCGAAATTTTCAAACGTTAATCAGAATAGGGAGAAAAATTCAGACTTCTACAGCAGTCTGAAACAAAGGGAAAAACATTTCAGACTTCTTTGGTAGTCTGAAATAGATAAAATCTGTCAGACTGCTAAAGAAGTCTGAAATCGTAGATTTTGGTCAACGCAAAAATACATCTTCTTTTTGTCAGACTTCTATCGCAGTTTGACAATTTATTCAGACTCGAGGAAAGTCTGGGCAGAAAAGTCAAACTTCAGTCAATTGCAAAACTACCCCATACTTTTTGCTAGTCTGCAAGAGAAGTCTGACACAGTCTGACAAAAAAAAAATCAAAATTTTGGTCAACTGGAGAAATACCTTCTTTTTTTTTCTCAGACATCTACTGCGAGAAAAAAAGTCAATGTTTGGGTCAATTTCAAATATAATCTTTTTGTTAAACTGCAATAGAAGTCTGCTTTGTAAACTTTTTGCCAGACCGAAACCGCAGTCTTCTTTGTAGCTTTCTAATTTCAAACATACCCTTATTGTCAGACCGCAGTAGAGGTCTGAACGACGAGTTTTGTCAGACTTCTGTGGCAGTCAGAATTTATCAGTTTTTTAAAACCGCATTTTATGGTTTATTTGTGATGAATTTCGTTGATTTTTAAATTTTTAATGTATGTTAGTTGTATAAGTTTCTCGTGCGTGAGTTTGACATGCTTATGTTAGGTAATTATTTTTTAATAAATTTTTGAATAATATCTGCAAGGTAGCTAACAGATTAGATTTCGCGAAGAAGTTTGCTATTTCCAAAAAGATCAGACTTCGCAGTTACTTGTTAATTTTTACCAGATGATTATATGTTCGACTAGAAAACCGAGTTGGTGATGAGAGACCAAACTTAGCATTTGGAAAAGTACAATATTTTGGTAAGATTTTATGAATTGCAACAATATGATCTCTCATTGTGATTTTTCTATTTCCTTCATAAAAAATTACTTGATATTAGATTGTGACTTTGTTGTTTTTGTATCTTTTGTATTACTTTTTGTGTTTACATGCCAATTTCATTGCCTTTGTGTCTTGTATTTGGGATATAGTAGAAAAAGAAGTTTGTATTAACCAAATGATCAATACAATAAGTAATATACACTAGAAAGGAAGAATAACATTTCTCATAGACAGTCAAAGTCAAATGTTGAAACTTAAAATCCATTGTACATCCATTCATCTTTAGTTTAATAGAATCATAAAGTAAAACCAGAAAATCCAAAAGCTAAGCTAAATCTGATAAAAACCAAGACTCAAACTTGTATGAAGCTCAAAAACATCAAGACTCATTAATAGTTTTGTCGAAGAAGAGTATAATAAGGCACTATATCCTTGTCTCCGTTTTTTATTGTTGTTGAGATAAGATGAAGAGAAGCCGAGTTAGTGGTGCTCTCTAAACGAATCAATCCTAACAGAGAAGGCTGAAGCCACCGCGAGAGACCCGCCGTCCTCTTTGCGTTTTCCTCTCCTTACTTTCTTTTCTTAACAACACATAGAAGAAAGATTCGCACATGTTTTAAAAACAGAGAAATTGACACTAAACATCTTAGAGGAAGTTTGTATTAACCAACTATCAATAAAACGATCAATACAATAAAAAATTTCAAATGTGACGTTCATACTTCAGTATTAGTCTAATATCAGACTTCGGTTGTAGTCTGATATCAGACTTTTTGTGTTTACATGCCAATTTCATTTTCTTTGTGTCTTGTATTTGAGATATAATAGAAAAAACACAATATTGAGATTCAGACAAAGATTAACTATCAAGACCAACTTAAAACCTCAACCATAAAAAACACACAAACCCACCAAACAAGATATTGAATCTTTCGATGAATCTACTTCAAATTATCACGAGAGACATGAAAAACATATCTTTCCATGAATCTACTAACACAAAATATCATATTTACCAAAATATATTCCTACGGATCTCTGCCTTAGACAAACGGATCTAAGCCGGATCTTCAATGAATTAACGGATCTCCACCTTGGACAAACGGATCTGAGCTAGATCTCCGATGAACGAACGGATCAAGACAGTAACAGAACTTGGATCTATGGTCTTCGAAAATGAATCATGAACCACCACCACTAGATCTTCGATGTGAAAAGCCATGGTTGTAGCCTCCCTCTCTCTTTTTCGACGCTGAAGCCACCGTGAGAGACCCACCTTAGGTCAGTTTCGAAGCAGAGTTGGCGGCGGTGGACTTGAGAAGGAGAGAAGGACGAGCGACGGAGGTTGTGAAAGGGGAGGCAATGTCGATGGACACCGCAAGATAAGAAAGAAGCATGTAACCAGATTAAGTTTTTTTTTGTCTTTGAGATCCGCCGCCTAGAGAGAGACAAGAGAGAAGAGAGAGAAGCGTGTTTTTTGTTTTTGTTTTTTAATTTTCATTTATTTTTCTTTTGTTTTCTGAAACTAAAATATACAAGTGGAGGGAATTTTTGCCAGGTTTAGGAAAATTGGAAACTTTTGGAAGTGTTCCCGCATTTAAAAAAAATTTCAAATGAAAATTTTCAAAAGATTTAAAACCTGATAAACCATGTCATGATCAAATTAAAATGGCAGTCTAAGAAACCCCAAACTTAAAAATTACTATTTAAATATCATCATACTAAATAGAAAACTTATAACAAACAACAAACAGTTTAACATAGTCAAAAACTAACCAGTATATGTAAATTTAATATTATGAATGAAAAATTTACAAACTCGCAATCTAACCCTAGAGATAAAAACATGATATCGAGTTCCGTATGTCGAACATAGACAAAACTCTTATTTTCCCAGTTATTTGCACAATCATATATATAACTCTATTCATAATCTTTTTAAATTTAAATTTATATAAGTCAACAATGAGTATATCTAATTTATCCATAAAAAGTTTGTATCAAATAAATTTTTCACATTTTTTAGTTTAAATTTTCAAATTAAATACAATTCAGACTTCTCCGAGAAATTTGAGAAACCCCAAAATTCTCAGACTTCCAGACTTCCATTCTATGGAAGTCTGCGAAACCATAAATCTAATATTTATCAGTTATAAGTTAAAATTTTGACACAAAACATCTAAGAAGCATCAAATTCGTGAAATATATGCACATTATAACACATATGTGCAAATTTAAAATTGATAATCTAAATTTGCTAAACTATGGATATAATCCTAAAGTTATATGTAAATGTTTCCAATACGATGTATATTTTGAGGTTTAGAACCTCCTTTGCCTTATGTGTTTTAAATTTGGTTCAATTACAAAAAATTTAATTTTTCATATTTCACAATTGTGTATATTTAATTTATGTAAAATAAATTTTTAACAAAAAAGTTAGTTTCAATTTTTAAATTTAAATTTACTATTTAAATCTGTTTCAAATTTCTGAATTTTTTAGGTCAAGACATAATTTAACTTAACTTCTTTAATTTGAATCTGTTTTATGAAATTTTAATTTCTATACTTCAGCATCATCTATATTTAATTTATGTATAAAAAAATTTAAGCAAATTATTTTCCTATAATTTTATAATTTAAATATACTAATTTAATTTGTTAGAATTCTAAATGAGTCTATTATGAGACCTCTAAGGAAGTCTGACAATCGCGAAAATTAAAACGGTAATTGCGGTTTCGCATTTTTTTGTTTGGTTATAAGGGACTAACTATAACTTTCTTATCCCACAAATATAGTTGTGCATTTGATTGAGACGATGGTGTAGTTTTGTCAAAAAAAAATGAAATTGTGATGTACTTTAAACAATTTTCCCTATATTTATTTGTATATATTAGCTTACAATTCTACAATAAAAATAAAAGGTTGATTTTTTTTTTTTAATATAGCGGATTTATATCCAGATCTGAATACTCCGATTCTAACATTTTAGTAGTCGTATATGTTTTTAACGGATATTATACTAGAAGTTGGTATTCGGGTCCAATATCCGAATACTGGATCTTAGATAATAATTCATGTCCCAGTTTTCAATACCATTTTTATGATTGACGACTTTGAAACGTTATAATGTTTACTAGTAATTAACACCCACAATTGTAGAAGATATGACTTTCACCGAGAGGGATAGCATACAACTGTATCTTAAAATTTAAAATATAAGTCATATGTTTCTTGAACATTTAGTTTGTACAATAAACCTAGATGTTTTTTCTTTTTTTCTTTTTTTCTTTTGCAATAACAATAAACTTAAGTGTTATTTGACAGAATGTTATGGCACACAGCCCGTTACGTTAAGCTGCATAAAATAAGAGCAGGCCTGTATGTCACTTTACCTTTATGTTAAAAGAACATATAGGTGATTATAATTTAATCAAGAAGGAGACAAAAATCTAAGTTTAAATTTCTCTTTTACTAATAAACAAGAACTACAGAAGTTGAAAATCGACCGATGGAATCTCACGAGCTGGGAGGACGGGAAAAGTTTTGGGGACACAAACCAAATGCATGTGGAGCATTGTGGCTGAATGATTGATTTTATTACCTTTTGTGCATGTATATAATAGAATTTAGTTATTCGGAATCAATATTACATTGGACAAAGTTGTTTGAAATTCTGTATTTCATAGATTTAATCTACTAACAAGTGCACTTATTTTAATTATTCCATTAAATATATATACACGAAAACACTTATAAAAGAAAGTCGTACCAATCAATTACATCAATAAAACAATTATCGATTCCTGTAATTAATTATATACATTACGAGCTTAGGTCTTTTAATTATCACAACTTGTCAATACAGAACATCTATACGACGTTTTAACAAAAGAAACAACTACACGATTTTATTTAATATCACAATTAAATAATATAAGATAGTTTTTCTCACTTTACCTTCTTCTTTTTTTTTTTTTTCTTACTTTATCTTAAAAGAAGATTATGCTCTTATCTTATGTTTATATTTTGCAAAATATATTATTTGAAGAGGCTATCTATGGTATTTTTATTTTTATTTTATTTTTTGTTTGCCCATTTTCTAAAAAGAAACAATTGGTATGATTCAGAGACCGAAGCTAATTAAAAGCTTCTTAAATAATGACTTTTTTCGGGTCCATTATCTATTATAACTTATATAACTCGAGCGAGTATCGATTTTCTAATCAGAATTTCAGTCAAAATAGGCTTAGAGACTGTTATAGATTTTCTCCACACACAGACGAGTATCACGTGGTTGAGAAGCTTTTGTATTAATTTTTTCTTAGTTGAACAGAATAAGATTTAAGTTTTTTTGGCTTTTGAGTATATTTGAGTTTCGTTTTTGGTCAACTGTGTATATTTTAATTTGCGTTTACATACTTACGTGTATTTATATTATAAATATATGACATCCTCCTCCTGCATTTTCTCCCTAAATTCCTCATATTTCTGTTTATTTTTTTGTTCCTATTGTTCCAGTCATGGGGAGAGAAAAGAAGCTGTGCAAGTCGTGGAGCGACATGAAGCAACGTCTAAACGATACCGTCTCCAAGAGCGTAGTCGGTCGTTTCTTCAAGCTAGAAGCAAGGAAAACGACTTTCACAACCGAACTCCGCGCTGCAACCGCCACATTCCTCACCATGGCTTACATCATTACTGTCAACGCCACAATCCTAGCGGACTCCGGTGCGACTTGCTCCTACCACGACTGCTCCACGGTCGCTGGTTCTATTCCGCCTAAACCGGACTGCGTCCTCGGTTCTAACCAAGGCTACGAAGAATGTCTTGCTAGGGTGAAAAAGGATCTCGTTGTGGCCACTTCCTTATCAGCCATGGTGGGTTCAATTGCAATGGGTTTGGTAGCTAATCTCCCTTTTGGACTTGCTCCAGGAATGGGCGCTAACGCTTACATTGCCTACAACGTAGTCGGTTTTCGCGGTTCTGGTTCAATCTCCTACCGTACAGCTATGGCCATCGTGCTACTAGAAGGATGCGCCTTTGTCGCAGTATCCGCCGTCGGACTTCGTGGGAAACTCGCTCGTCTCATCCCTCAAACGGTAAGACTGGCCTGCGCTGTCGGTATCGGAATGTTCATTGCCTTTGTAGGATTGCAGATGAACCAGGGCGTGGGGCTTGTGGGACCTGACAAGTCAACCCTCGTGACATTGACCGCCTGCTCCGAGACAGATTCCGTCACCGGAGCATGCCTCGGAGGAAAAATGGAGAGTCCTACGTTTTGGTTAGCGGTCGTCGGGTTTCTCATAACGAGCTACGGGTTGATGAAGAACATCAAAGGGAGTATGATTTTCGGAATCGTGTTCGTTACTGTTGTTTCTTGGTTTAGAGGTACTCAAGTCACAACTTTTCCCCACACTCCTCTCGGAGACTCAAACTATAACTACTTCAAGAAGGTCGTTGACTTTCACAAAATCCAGTCAACATTAGGAGCTATTTGTTTCACGGAGTTTAGAAAGAGCGAGGTTTGGGTTGCTTTCGCTACGCTCTTCTACGTTGACCTCCTGGGCACTACCGGAGTACTCTACACGATGGCCGAGATCGGAGGCTTCGTGGAGGACGGGGAGTTCGAAGGAGAGTACGCGGCTTACTTGGTGGATGCAGGTTCTTCCGTTGTGGGGTCTGCTTTAGGGGTTTCAACAACGGCGACTTTTGTGGAGTCTTCGGCGGGATTGAGAGAAGGAGGGAAAACGGGGCTTACAGCCGTTATCATCGGGATGTATTTCCTGGCGTCGATGTTTATGACGCCGTTGGTGACTAACGTGCCTAGGTGGGCGGTGGGGCCTTCACTGGTGATGGTTGGTGTGATGATGATGGGAGTTGTGAAGGATATCAGATGGGGGGAGACTAAAGAAGCCGTTACGGCATTTGTAACAATATTGCTCATGCCTTTGACTTATTCCATCGCTAACGGGATCATTGCTGGTATCGGTCTCTATCTTGCTCTAAGCATCTACGATGCCCTCTTGGGATTCGCCACCTGGCTTAACGGGGTCAGGAAACGGGTAATGCGAGACCAAAATCAAGTATCATCATCCGACGCTACGGTTGAGATCGTCTGATTATTGACTGTAATTGACGTCATTAAACCGGTTAATTTTAGAACAGGTTGATTTAATCGGTTTAGTGATGCGAGTGTGTACCCAAAGTGGTGGAAGTTTCACATGGCCGGTCGTTACATGACCATGCAAAGACCCGTCATGAATGCTCGGTGGGTTTTATTTATTTTCTTTTATCTTGTTTTCTTCTTTTAATATTTTGTTTTAGCTTGAGTAGGAAATAACAGTGGATGCATTAGCTGCCTTGAAAGTATGTTTGATAATTCGTGGCTGCTTGTGCATGCATTGTTCGTAGGGCTTTTATGTTGACCAAACGCCTTTCTTTTGTTTCTCCCAAATATTTCAACAAAGACGTTTGATCCTAACTTGCATTCAAGTCTGTAATATATTATTTCTTATGGTAAGAAAAAAGAAGTTCTATAGATCCGGCCCAAAAGTATGTTACTCCGATGGGAAGAAAACGATATGGGCTTCATAACAAAAACATGTCTTTTTCTTTTTGCACAAACATTGGACATGGGCTGGGGGATTGGACATACGCCTGCCTTACTAATCTGGACTAGAACTGGTTAGAACTGGTTAAGTTGTTGACCTTCTAAAGTATTTGTTTTTTCTTTTCTTTCAAACAGATCATAAAAATACATATTGATAAAAGAGCAATTAATAATAATACCATGAAAAATAAAAACAAAAACTATATTACCACAAGCGACAACAATTATATTACCATCGTTGATCGTATCACTGTCGCCGATTTGCACCACCGTCACCGACTCACAGCATCATCGCCGATTACCGTCGCTGATTAGATTTTCTCTCTCGTCTTCTTCAACAAAATCTACGTCGCATTCCAACGTGTTCTTCGACGACATATATACAATTGGTGAGCAATTTCTTTTCTCTTTCCTCACTCTTTCTCTTTCTTCACTCTTTTAACAATCTTTGGTGAACAATTTGTTTTCGACAAGATCATTAGTAATGCAATTACTCTCTTACATGTATCTCTTGAATAGATTTTGAATTAACGGACGGGATTCTGAATGATTGAGAGAATAGTCACATATTTTAAATTAATGGCCGGGATTATGAATTAGGGGAAGCCGAGAGAATCGAAGCTCTACTGTGGTGAACCAAAGGAACAATGGTTGTATCGTGCTCATCCACAATGTACAGCTTGTTATTACTCTAAATCCTTGGTTTTCAAGTTAGAGCAATGCTTTTTGCCTCTCTTGTTTCTCCATATCTCCTCTAGTGTTGTAGGGTTATACTAAACATGCAACTCATCTAGAATGATGACGGTTTGTGTATCAACATACCGATGCCTTTAATTAGAAAAATCATATATATCTTTATTTAGTGATATGCGAGTAGTCTTTTGCTTAATTAGGTTTTAGGAATGTGTAAAGATGAAATATGAACTCTAAGGACAACAAGATCATAGTAAATGAATAAGAAACATGTTTGAAGAAAATATTTGTTGCAAAATGTTCCATTGATTAGCGGTTGGTTGGATGCTACTAGAAAAACATAATTCGTTCCTAAGAAACCTGAGAAACCTAAGAAACAATCATCTATTTGAACAAAAATAAATGTTTGAGTTTATGTCGGACACAAGTTGCACCCAAATGCTTGTAGAAAACATTGAAGGGACACGATTTTAGCTAACATTGAGAGTGGGAGATTCAAGAACACTTAAGATTAACATATTTTGGTAAAAGCTGTTTGTAGAAAACCCTTTTACACAGGTTATATATATATCTTTGAAGAAATCGTTTTCGGAGTATTTAGGAAGGAAATGTTATATATATATATCATTTAAGAAGGATTTGGATGTGTTTACGAAGATCATCCTTAAAATTTCAAAATCAATATTGGAATATTCAGGAAGTGATTCAGAAGTATCTGGACATGTTCATGATAGCCATCCTGAAAATTGTAGTTAAAAAAATACCAAACGTGATTTTGGTGAAATGCGGTTTTGCCTACCAACTAAAATAGAAGTTTCAAAAATAAAAATAAAACAAAATTTTTCCGAGAAAAAAAGCAAAAGCACATCTCTCTCCCCCCCCCTCTCTCTATGTTACGCTCTTTCACTATACTTTATAAGTTTAAACATTAGAACTTTTTAACAGTGAGTTTCATATGATATTGTCAAACTCACACAAAGTATTTTTAGACTTAAATTGTAAGTCGTTTTGAACAATTGATCTTACATTTCAATTTCCTAATTGAATTCGGTATAAACAAAGATGAAATATAAATTTACCCAACCTGAGTTGAAGTATAATATTGGAAACGAACCTGCAATTGAGTTTTTTAGTATCAACAAAGTTAGTTACTCTAAGTACATCGAATCGGTTGAAACAATTGCTAGAGAGCAAGTGTGGTCAACAACTTTTTCATAGGACCAATAGTTAAGTTAGAAAAAAGAAATGTGAAGTTATATGCGAAGTTGGTACACGTCGTATTGACAAGGCAGAATAAAACGAACAAAAGAAATATGCTTTGATTCAATTTGGAGGGAAGCCTATGAAAGTAAGTTAAGTAAAAAGACAAAAGGAATCTTCGGAAAAATAAGTTTTATTGATAATATTGATTACAAGAGTGTTAACTCGGAATGTCGAGTTAGCTTTTATCAAAAAGAAGTAGCAAGCCTAAATTTGCTAGTAATTCTACTCTCCGATTCTGAATGTCGATTTCAGTTAGGGGGGTATGTATTTATATGTCTTAGTAGTCGGTTATCTAAGCCCATGGGCTAACCTTGGAAAAATGGAAATATTCCATTTTTCCAGAATTAGGGAATCTGTGAGAAGATTTGATCTTATTCTAATCGAGCTTAGACTTCGGCTTGGGACGAAGTAGCTTATACCCCCCGCTTTGGACACTAAAATCCGATCATTCTTCACCGAGGTATTCCTCGGTCATCTGGGCCGAATGTTTTAATCATATTAAAGGGACTTAAAACGTAATACATAATTAGGGAAAGATCGGTAGGGAGCGAATCTCAATTATCGTCAAACTATTGATAAGGGGTGCTAACCCACCATCAACAGTAAGGGATGTTAAAAACAAAGATGAATGAAAATAAAAAAGTTGGATTACCTCATAAGAGAAAAGTCGAGCAACCCTAATGAGAGGTCAGTCGACTCGTGATTGGCTTAGTTTGATTTTTGTTTAATCTCCTTGCCAAAAATCCTAAAATAACTAAAATAAAATTAAAGTAAACGTACCTAGTGGGTTTCCTCCTACTCATCGCTTGTTTAAAGTCAATAGCTTGATTATGATGACGATTAAGGTGGACAAGGAGGAGCATCTTGGAGATGCATGACAGCAGGTAGGTTTTTTGAGACATCTCCATAATAGAGCTTCACTCTCTATCCATTCACAGTAAAACTTTTGCATCCTTTGGTGGTTAACACTACAGCTCCATATGGCTTAACTTCCTTCACAGTGAAGGGGCTGGACCAACGTGATCAAAGTTTTCCCGGGAAAAGTCTGAGTCTTGAGTTGAACAATAACACCTGATCATTTGGCTGAATGTCCCTGGGAATGATCTTCTTGTCATGTTGAATCTTGATCTGCTCCTTATATAGTTTTGCGCTCTCGTAGACGTGGTAGTGTATTTCATCTAGTTCATTGAGCTGAATCAATCTCTTTTCAGTGGAATATTTGACATCAAAGTTTAGCAACTTGACCATCCAAAATACCTAGTATTCTAGCTCAACCTGGAGATGGCATGCTTTCCCGTATAGGAGTTGGAATGGTGTGATTTCTAAGGGTGTCTTGAAAGTTTTTTCGATATGCCCAAAGTGCATCATCAAGCTTCAGGGACCAATCCTTCCTAGTACGTCCAACAGTTTTCTCCAAAATGCTTTTGATCTCGCGGTTGGAAACTTCAACTTTACCGCTTGTTTGAGGGTGATATGCGGTTGCTACCTTGTGCGTTACACCATTCTTCCTTAATAATTTCTCAAAAACTCCGTTGATGAAGTGTGGGCCTCCATCGCTTATCACAACGCGTGGTACTTGAAAACGCGGGAAGATGATGTGTTTGAAAAGCCTTATGACAACCTTCGCATCCTTCGAAGGAGAAGCTACTGCCTCAACCCATTTAGCGACATAGTCTACAACGACTAGTATGTATTGATTACCATGAGAGATTTAGAATGGTCCCATGTAATCGATTTGAAGGAATTTATGTGTAGATTTTAAAACTTTTCTAAAATCCTAGTGATTCCTTTTAGCCCTTAAGATCATGTTCATTGAATCTATGTTATCAGATCTCGATCATACCGGGAGTTTATGAGCAGCAGAAATGATCAGGATGTCGAGATCAGGAGCGCCTCAGATGCTGCGCCTCTACAGAAAGTCCACACGCACACAAACTGGATCACCAGGATGCTAGTGCCGAAAAAGCTCTTGGGATTCTGTATTTTAAGGTGGCTGCAGATCTAAGTCTAACTGAAAATTTCGTGCCTCTATATCTTATATAGAGACCACGAAAACCTAATTAATAACCGGGCTAAACCGATCATTAATTAGATCATTAAACCAAATCAGTCGGTTTGATTTCTGTCACTTTGTTAATTGACACAACTACTTGTGTCGGTTGACACACTAAGCCAAAACACATAGTAATGTATATCAAATATACATCAACTTGATCATTACATTAATGATCAATCCCAATCTTGTTTATCCAGTTTGCTTAGGTGTGTGACCCTGTAGGATCATATAATACTAGCAATGAGTTCATAACTCATAAGTTATAAGCGGCTTCTAGCAAAGCATTATAACTACCTAGTATCACACGATAGTCTTATCTCGACTTCACAACTATATTAGAGTGAATACAAGTATGATATCCAGGACATTCCCTTCAATCTCCCACTTGTACTGGGATCAACTTATTCCAGTAATCCCTTTGTCTTTATATCTTGATTCAACATAAGGCAAGAACTCGTGTCATCCTTATAAAGCCAAATCATGTTTATCGAACTCTGATTTATACTGATAAAAGCAAACAACTGACATTCAGCTTGTTTGAGTGTGGCCACACATTCCCTCAGTACCAAATCTTCGACAGGCCCAAAGATATTTAACTCCCGTTATATAGGAGGGACAAATCCCATCTTGTTCCATCCCCTGTTCCCCACACACTTCATGATATGCCCAATCAATGTCTGAATAATCACCAGTTACGGATGATGTTTGACAAAGTCAAAGCAGACCAATTCATATGCAGAAAATCATGATGAACTCAGGTCTAAGGACTATACTCTATAGTCGTAATGAGAAAATCATATGGCACTCATATAACAATCTTGTTGAGCGGGTCACATCCGATACCGTGTTCACAACACATATATATGTGATTGACTTTGATACTCCTATCAATGACACCATGAAACTTGGCAATCAGTCACATCACATACTAGTCTCGCGCGGTTATTAATGTCTCAATTTAACAACCTTCGGCCAGGGAGCTCAGTAATTTATGACATCTATCGCTTATAGGGTTTCATGATCAAATCACGTATTTGATGACCTATAAGAATGCCTTAAATTATTTTGGGACTATTATTTAATTAATCAATTGTACAATTAAATAATAATTTTACAATTTCATTAAGTAAAACATAAACAAAATATGTTTACATGAACATCAAAAACAAAAAAAACAACTCCCACTCAAATTAAGATTACTACTCAAGAAATCTAATTCATATCGCAGCAGCATGACTCTCATGCTTTGGCCGTGGGAGTGGCTTAGTCAGAGGATCAGCAACATTCTCGTCCGTCGGGACTCTCCTGATCTTCACATCTCCTCTCTCAATGATATCTCGTATTAGATGATATCTTCTCTCGATGTGTTTGGACTTCTGGTGTGATCTGGGTTCCTTTGTTTGAGCTATAGCTCCATTGTTATCACACAACAACGCCACACGCTCAGAACTGCTAGGAATCACACCAAGTTCAATGATGAACTTCCTAATCCAAACAACTTCCTTTGCCGCTTCTGAAGCAGCAATGTACTCAGCTTATGTCGTGGAATCCGCTACAGTGCTCTGCTTGGAACTCTTCCAACTAACTGCACCGCCATTCAGACAGAAGACGTAACCAGATTGAGATCGGAAATCGTCTTTGTCCGTCTGGAAACTAGTGTCGGTGTATCCACTCACCACAAGCTCATCACTTCCTCCGTAAACCAAGAACTTGTCCTTAGTATTCCTCAAATACTTCAGGATTGTCTTGACGGCAGTCCAGTGACTCTCACCGGGATCGGATTGGTATAGACTCATCATGCTCAAAGCACAAGCGACGTCCGGTCGTGTACATAGCATGGCATACATGATAGATCCTATCGCAGAGGCATAGAGAATCCTACTCATGCGCTCTCGCTCAGCAGGTGTCGAAGGACACTACTTCTTGCTGAGAGTAATGCCATGTGACATTGGAAGCAAGCCCTTCTTGGAATCATGCATATTGAACCTGTGTAAGACCTTATCAATATAAGTATCCTGACACAGTCCAATTAGCCTCTTCGATCTATCTCTATAGATCCTTATTCCAAGAATATACGCGGCTTCTCCCATATCCTTCATCGAGAAACAACCTCCAAGCCAAGTTTTAAAGACTGAAGCAACGGAATATCATTTCCGAGAAGCAATATGTCATCTACATACAATACTAGAAAAGCAACTACGCTCCCACTTGTAAACGCATTGTTCCTCTTCGTTCTTGATGAAACCAAATTCTTTAATAGCTTCATCAAAACGAAGATTCCATTTCCGAGATGCTTGCTTCAATCCATAAATGGATCGTTGAAGCTTGCATACTTTCCTAGGGTTATTAGGATCTACGAAACCCTCAGGTTGTGTCATATACACATCCTCTTCTAGAATCCCATTCAGGAAGGCGGTTTTCACATCCATCTGCCAAATCTCATAATCATAATAAGCGGCAGTCCCTAGGAGAATCCGAATGGACTTAAGCATAGCGACTGGGGAATAGGTTTCGTCATAGTCAACACCATGCACTTGTTTGAAACCTTTTGTCACCAATCTAGCTTTGTATATCTGTACATTACCATCCACATCAATCTTCTTCTTGAAGACCCATTTGCACTCAATGGCTTTTGCACCATCGGGCAGATCTTCCAAAGACCAAACTTTGTTGATTGACATGGACTCCATTTCGGATTCACTGGCCTTAAGCCATTTTCTGGAGTCAGGGCCCAACATTGCTTCTTTGAAATTCGCAGGTTTGTCACTGTCAACGATCAGAAGATCATGACAATTAGTCACGAGAAATCCGTATCTCTCGAACTTCATTACGAGTCCTTCCGGACCTGCGAACTATAGGCACTACAGATGTTGGTTCCACAATTTCTTGTGAATCCAACGGCTGTTCTCCCTCATCAGGTTGAACACCGTCCTGTGGTTCTCGAATATCTTCGATTTGTACTTTACTCCCACTGTTCTTCTTGGAAAGAAATTCTTTCTCAAGAAAGACACAGTTCCGAGCAACAAATACCTTGTTCTCGGATTGGTTGTAAAAGTAATCCGATTTGGGCGCAAGCTTATCAGATATCAATCGCTTGACATAAGCTTCGCAGTCCACATTTTAAGAAAAGACAGACTTGGAACCTTTCCAGTCCACATCTCATATGGAGTCTTTTCAACTGATTTTGTTGGAACTCTATTTAGCGTAAACGCAGGCGTTTCAAGAGCGTATCCCAGAAGGATAACGGTAGATCCACATGACTCATCATTGATCGAACCATATCCAATAAGGTCCGATTCCTCCTCTCAAACACACCGTTCCATTATGGTGTTCCAGGAGGAGTGAGTTGTGAAAGGATTCCACAATCTCTAAGATGATCATCGAATTCTTGGCTCAAGTACTCACCTCCACGATCAGACCGAAGAGCTTTGATACTTTTGGCAAGTTGGTTATGTACTTCATTCTGGAACTCCTTGAACCTTTCGAAGGATTCCGATTAATGTCTCATAAGATAGACATAACCATATCTACTAAAATCATCAGTAAATGTAATGAAGTATCTAAAGTTTCCTCTTGCACTAATGCTCATTGGGCCACACACATCTGTATGTATAAGGCCCAACAAGTCACTGGCCCTTTCATTAAACTTGTTGAAAGGGGCCTTTGTCATTTTGCCCAATAAGTAGGATTCACATTTCTCAAATGATTCATAATCAAATGAGTCTAAAAACCCATCTTGATGGAGCTTTTGAATCCTTTTCTCATTGATGTGGCACAAACAACAGTGCCAGAGAAAAGTCGGGTTTGAGTCATTTGATTTAAACCGTTTGTTATTTATGTTATAAATAGGCATTGATTGGTTGAGAATATAAAGCCCATTCTCTAATGGGGCGCTACCATAAAATATATTATCTCGAATAAAAGAGCAACATTTGTTCTTAATCGAAAAATCAAAACTATTCATGTCCAAAACATAAATAGAAATGATATTCCTGCTTATCGTAGGTACATAGTAGCAATTCTCCAACTCTAAAATCATGCCTGATGGCAGAGACAAATGATAAGTTCCTACGGCTAATGCAGCAACTCTTGCTCCATTCCCAACATGTAGGTCCACTTGTCCCTTCTTCAGCGTTCTACTGCTGCGTAGGCCCTGCATATTAGTACAAATATGAGCACCACAGCCGGTATCTGATGCGTGAAGTTATTCACCCAAAATTAACTGCAAGTGCACAATGTACAGCTGTAGTATTTAGGTTATTGATCCCACAGAGAGCTTATGGTTGATTTGTGAGTGAGATATCTTAAATAAATCTTTTTGTAAACCGAGAAAATTTTTAAAACGTTTGGTGACTTCAAATTCGGGGAAATATTCGATCTTAGGGAATTCCAGTTGGAAACTATGAATTTATGAATTAAGAACACAATCAATTTCAAATCTCAAAACTCTAGAACTCTAGACACAATAATAGCTACGATGTTCTAATGATGTGTTAGAAAAACGCCTTTGTTTAAATCCCTAATCTCAAATATCTTTGGATTGTCGCTGGAAATAAACAAACATGTGAGTGCAAGCTAAATCTGTTCACAAGGTGTCTAAACAAACATTCATTTGAATTAGAACGCACCTTGCTCACTACAGAACTGTCTACCGATCCTCGGTGTCTCTCGACTACCGGATCTCGATTTATGATTGAATAAAATGGTTCGCGAGTCCGTCTACTCAGTGAAGAGCAAATGTAGCAAAGAATTTCGTGATTTGAAAGATTTTTTAAAACTATTTTAGCAATTCATAGCAAACCGTCAGGAAACCTTAGATCTAATAAAGTAACTACTCAGACATGAGCTGGTAAAACAAATCATCTTTTTATTAATGAAATGAATACAAACGAAATAGACAATAGAAGATCAGAGGCTCACAAGCTCAAATGAGGAAGAACACTCTCTAAATCTCCTGCAGAGTCTGTAACAATGATAAGAACAATCTCTAGAACGCTAAAAACAATGGAAACAAAAAGCAAATATAAACTTGTCTTGCTCTGAGTTCTTGTGGGGGTGCGTGCCTCTTCTAGTGCTTAAGAGGTGTTTATATAGGTCGTGAATGAGTCTTAGGGTTTAGGATTCCGCGAAAGGCCCGATAAGAAAATCTTCTAAATTAAGTCGGCGTCATAGTTGGTCGACTGCATCTCTTCCAGTCAGTCGACTCGGGGCTCGCAGTAACATTTCTTCATTTTGTCTCCAAATCTTCTAAGTCTTCTCAATTCACGTGGAAACTTCCATAAAACCTTCTTTTTAGCTCTTTCTGCTCCAAAGTGTCTTTTGCTAGTAAATCCTGCATAAATGCTCAAAACATGCTACAAAGACGCCATAAAACATACTATATCATGGTAGAAAACCGGTAAAATCCATGATACATCAAACTCCCACAGACTTATACCTTTGCTTGTCCTCAAGCAAATAATCGAGGCTGCTAGGTAAAGTTATAACGACTTTGGGAACACATTGGGAAATCACATAAGCAAAAAGTTTATTAATACCAGAACCAATCAAGTCAAGACCAACACGTACATTCCCTATCAATTCAACAATCTTCCATGCATTCCCCACGATTTACAAGTCAATCAATCAAAAGCATCATAGCTATTTCAGAACCATAGAAGTACTGCTCAAGGAACTAGTTCATTTCCTTTTCAATAACATAATAAGAAGTCACAAAAGTTACTTCACTCTCCCCCAGACTTATTCATTTGTTTATCTTTTGAAACTCTCAAGGGTTAAGCGAATAGTGGTATTATAGGAAATTTTCCTAACCTTGCTCTCAACGAAGTTCTCAATGGTTCTAATGCATAGTGGTATCGCATGAAATTTTCCTAACCGCATAGATCCCGAGCTTCTAGTGATGAATAATTGGCGTCCTAAGGAATTTCTCTCTGCCTCACCACTAGGTTTTAGTTTAAAATGGATTCTTTTTCATTTAAATAAGGGAGAGTGAAATGCTATAGATATCCAGACATTCTCATTATGACATTGAACGAGGACTGACCCATATAGTTATGAAAGTGCAATAGCTCAGGCTTACATGGATTTCATGACTCAAGGATATAGGTATTTTCTTGTTGATTGAATTGTGTCAAAGTTTTCCAATAGTCATAGACTCTAACTGTGTTCCTGCATCAATGTTCTCAAGTGTGAAACATAATGTGATTAGTGTCCCAGGTTAATCATTGTTCCCTCAACAGTTTGACTCGATAAAAACAACTAAAAACAAGGCGAAAAACCATGAGATAAACAACAAGAACTTCATTAGCGTGGATAAACTTCCCCAGACTTAAATTACACCGTCTCGGTGTAACAAAAGTGAGAAGAAATGCGAATGATATCCAGAATGAAATTTAAAGGGATCGAACGCGGTACCACGGAATTGAAATCCTAATTGGAGATTCAGTAAAACTGGACTATACGCTACCCTAACGAGAGGTCGGTCGACTCGGGTAGCGTATAGTCCAGTTTTGCTGAATCTCCTCGCCTGAAATCAAATCAAAAACACCTAAAAATGAAAATAAAACGTACCTAGTTGGTTACCTCCCACTCAGCGCTTGTTTATAGTCAATAGCTTGACTGTTGTGTCTGGTTATGGTTGTGGAAGTGGTGCTTCTTGAAGGTGCATGATGGGTTCATTCATTGATTTGCCACCTTCATAGTAGAGCTTTACCCGCTGTCCATTCACAGTGAAACTTTCACCATCCTTTCCATGTAAAAAAATAGCTCCATAGGGCTTCACTTCCTTGACTACAATCTCTCCAACATTTGATCAATGAACGGCAATGGAAAATGGCCCTTCCTTGTGGCTGCATTTAACTTCCGGTAATCAATGCAGATCCGGTGTCCGATAATAGTCCTCTTGGCTATCAGCTCATGTGCGTCTGTCTTGACTACCGTGACTCCTCCTTTCTTGGGCACCACGTGAACAAGGCTGATCCAAGTGCTATCCGAAATGGCGAAAATGATACCCGCATCAAGCAGCTTCAAAATCTTCTTTTTCACCACATCCTTTAGATTGGGGTTAAGTCTCCTTTGGGTTTCGATTGATGCTTTCGCTCCTTCTTCCAAATGAATCCTATGCATGCAAAGGTCTGGAGAAATACCTACAATATCATCCAAAGAATATCCAAGAGCTTTGCGATACTTACGCAGCTTGCTCAGTAGAATTGTTACTTCAACATTATTCAAATTTGCATTGATAATAACAGGGTAAGTGGAATTATGACCAAGAAAAGCGTACCTTAACCCTTTTGGTAATGATTTGAGCTCGAGCTTTGGAGCATTTTCTTCACTCCAATCGGCCATCTTGGGTTTCTTTGCTGTTTCTGTTGGTAACTCCAAATTTTTCACCATTTGCTTCATCTGTTCGCTTGAATCCAACATCTTGGTGAACCCATTTGCCAGGTCATCCATGTATCCCTCCTTATCAACTGCTACTGTTAAAGCTTTTTTCCAGTGGATCAGTGATACTTAACTCGTCAAAGACTTCTTGTGTGACTTCTGAAATGACATCTACAGCAAAAATTTGTTCCTTCATAGGTGGTCGGCTCATGACTTTCTCCATTTGGAAGTTCAGCTGTAATTCTCCAAGTTGTAAGAATATTCTTCCCTTCTTCACATCAATTATGGCACCTGCGGTAGCTAGGAAAGGGCGTCCCAATATGATAGGGTCAAAAGGCTCCTTATCGAACTTCAAAACTACAAAATCAGCCGGTATAAAACATCCTTCTACAAGCACCGGGATGTCAAGTAAAAATCCTTCTGGATAACGAACTGACCGGTCAGCGAGTACAAGACTCAGCTGAGTAGGTTCGTATTCAGTATATCCAAGCCTCTTTGCTACTGAATGTAGCATCAAATTCACAGATGATCCAAGATCGCATAGACTATGATCAAATTTAACATCATCAATGCTAATGTTAAGGACAAATGCACCTAGGTCTTCTTGCTTTCTTGACATCTTGTTCTACAGTATGGCACTGCACTCACTGGTCAATAGCATCACTCATTCTTCAAGACTTTCTGGGTTTGCTATTATCTTCTTCACGTATCGCTTGAAACAAGGTGACATTCTACAAGCATCTAAGAATGGAAGTTGAATTACCAATTGTTCCACCAACTCCTTACATCTTGTGTCTTCCATCTCTTTTTTAGACTTCTTGTTTCTTTTGGGGTAAGGCGGAATTGCTCTATAGACTCGTCTTTCCTCAATTCGTGGTTCGTCAATCTTCTGAGCTTCTGGTCGGTCGACCTCAAGAGGGTCGGTCGACTCGTGGATCGGATCGAGATCAATTTCTTCTGGGGTCGGGTCGGTCGTCTTCCGCTTGTGGTCGGCCGACTTCTCCTCCGCTGCGATTTTTTCTTCTATTTCTTCCAACACAATGTGGTCTCTTGTGGTCAATCCTTTTCTTACTACAGGATCCAACTTCTTCCCACTCCTTAAATTTATGGATTGAACGAACATCTTTGGATTAGCATGCGTCTTTCCAGGTAGAATTCCTTCTGTTCGCTTGACTAAGTTTGCTGTTTGTGCCACTTGGGTTTCGAGCTGCCTCACATGAGTGGTTAATGCTTCAATCTTGTTGTTTAGCTCTCCATACATAGAATCTACCTTGCTCATCATTTCTTCATTCATCTTCTGTTGCCCCTCCAAAATTTGTTGAAGCATGTTGTCTTTTCGATCCGGATTCATAGGGGCTCCTTGTTGTTGCAGCTGTTGGGGTTGTTGGGGTTGACCATACTGTCTGTATCCTCCTTGCTGTCGTGGGTATTGCTGCTGCTGACCATAATAATTGTATTGATTATTAAATGGTTTTGTACCTTGACTTCCATACCCATAATTGTTTCTTGGTCGGAAACCATTTCCCCCGACAAAGTTAACTTCTTCTACGTGTGGCTCCTCCATTGGGTCTTCATGTAGAGAATGAACTCCTCTTCTATCCTTCATCAACATCTGCTCCATCATTCTCTTTAGTTCTGTTATTTGTTGAGCTTGGAAAGTGTTTGGTTCGCCTTTCCCATTTGTTGTCTGATTTGCACTGCTACTCTTTGTGAATTTCTCAATAACCTTGAGGGCATCAGTGTGCTTTTGGCCACAAATATTACCACCACTTGCTGAATCAAGTGCGCATTTATGCTCCCATTGCGATCCCCTGAAGAAAGTGCTTACAATTTTTGATCTTGTGAAACCATGGTGAGGACACTCATTGAGATATTGGTTGTATCTTTCCCAAGTATCATTAAATGTTTCTCCCATCTCTTGTGCAAAGGTGGAGATTTGCTTCCTTATCTCATCTGACTTGGCTTCATCGAAAAACTTGTTGATGAACTCCTTTCTCGTCTCACACCAGTCCTTCAACGATCCATGTTTAAGTTGTTTGAACCAGCTCAGCGCCTTGTGTGCAAGTGAATGTGGAAATAACTTGCAGCACAACCATTCCTTCGAGACTCCTTCAGCATTCATGTTCCCCACGAGGTCTTCAAGCGCCTCGATATGGTCCATTGGGTTTTCGCTCTTTAATCTATTGAACTGCCTATCACGTACAAAAGATCTTGTACTGTTCTTCAACTCATAAGTCTTTTTACCAGGATTAGGCAGTACAATTGGTGATTTAATAGAGAAATATTCGGCGGCCTTGAGCTCATCTTCGAGGTTTTGAATGTCCTCTCCATCATCTAGGATTTTGTTTCCTTGGCCATCTAGTCGATTTCCTTCATCATCAATCCGCTCTCCCTTCTCATTCCACTTGATGTCGGCCATCCTTCTTCTTCGATTAGCTTTTTTCCTCGCGGACCTGCTTAGTTGTATGTGCTCTGGTTGAGGGTCGGTCGACGGTGTGATTGGTCGGTCGACTTGTGGCCCGAGTCGATCGTCTTTTGATGACGGTCGGGCGACTCGTTCGTCGTGTGCGGTTGTTGATTCTTCCCTTCTCTTTATTCTAGTCTTGCTTCTTGTTGTTATGCTCTGCATACACTAGGAAAAGAAAACAAATTCAACCAACACAGAATTAACTTTCTTATCTAAAAACATCTATTTCAAAAAAAACTCTAAATCAACACCGAAACTCCCCGGCAACGGCACCAGAAAAACTTGATGCGTGAAGTTATTCACCCAAAATTAACTGCAAGTGCACAGTGTACAGCTGTAGTATTTAGGTTATTGATCCCACATAGAGCTTATGGTTGATTTGTGAGTGAGATATCTTAAGTAAATCTTTTTGTAAACCGAGAAAACTTTTAAAACGTTTGGTGACTTCTAATTCGGAGAAATATTATATTTTAGGGAATTCCAGTTGGAAACTATGAATTTATGAATTAAGAACACAATCAATTTCAAATCTCAAAACTCTAGAACTCTAGACACAATAATAGCTACGATGTTCTAATGATGTGTTAGAACAACGCCTTTGTTTAAATCTATAAATCTCAAATCTCTTTGGACTTTCGCTGGAAATAAATAAGCATGTGAGTGCAAGCTAAATCTGTTCACAAGGTGTCTAAACAAACATTCATTTGAATTAGAAAGCACCTTGCTCACTACAGAACTGTCTACCGATCCTCGGTGTCTCTCGACTACCGGATCTTGATTTATGATTGAATAAAACGGTTCGCGAGTCCGTCTACTCAGTGAAGAGCAACTGTAGCAAAGAATTTTGTGATTTGAAAGATTGCTTAAAACTATTTTAGCAATTCATAGCAAAGCGTAAGGAACTCCTAGATCTAATAAAGTAACTACTCAAACATGAGTTTGGTAAAACAAATCATCATTTTATTAATGAAATGAATACAAACGAAATAGACAATAGAAGATCAGAGGCTCACAAGCTCAAATGAGGAAGAACACTCTCTAAATCTCCTGCAGAGTCTGTAACAATGATAAGAACAATCTCTTGAAAGCTAAAAACAATGGAAACAAAAAGCAAAGATAAACTTGTATTGTTCTGAGTTCTTGTGGGGGTGTGTGCCTCTTCTAGTGCTTAAGAGGTGTTTATATAGGTCGTGAATGAGTCTTAGGGTTTAGGGTTCCGCGAAAGGCCCGAAAAGAAAATCTTCTAAATTAAGTCGGCGTCACAGTCGGTCGACTGCATCTCTTCCAGTCGGTCGACTCGGGGCTCGCAGTAACATTTCTTCATTTTGGCTCCAAATCTTCTAAGTCTTCTCAATTCACGTGGAAACTTCCATAAAACCTTCTTTTTAGCTCTTTCTGCTCCAAAGTGTCTTTTGCTAGTAAATCCTGCATAAATGCTCAAAACATGCTACAAAGACGCCATAAAACCTACTATATCATGGTAGAAAACCGGTAAAATCCATGATACATCAAACTCCCACAAACTTATACCTTTGCTTGTCCTCAAGCAAATAATCGAGGCTGCTAGGTAAAGTTATAACGACTTTGGGAACTCATTGGGAAATCACATAAGCGAAAAGTTTATTAATACGAGAACCAATCAAGTCAAGACCAACACGTACATTCCCTATAAACTCAACAATCTTCCATGCATTCCCCACGATTTACAAGTCAATCAATCCAAAGCATCATAGCTATTTCAGAACCATAGAAGTACTGCCCAAGGAACAAGTTCCTTTCCTTTTCAATATCATAATAAGAAGTCACAAAATATTTAACCGTCTGGTATCTCTTAGTGTGAGCTTGCTTCTGAAACATAGATTTCAGGGTTTTGATTATCTCGATCGGTGACCCCGCGTTCTCAAACTGTTTCTACAGTTCCGAGTTCATCGTGGCCAGCATCAGACAAATCACATTTGTCACATCATCCGAATGCTTTTCCCACTTGTCCTTATCAACAATGGGAGCATTGGACCTGGGCTTTTTAGGAAGAGGTTTCTCAAGAACATATTCTTTCTTCTCATTTCTGAGAACGATTCTTATGTTCCGATACCATTCCAAGAAGTTGGATCCTTTCAATTTTTCCTTCTCAAGGACGTTTCTCAACGTGAACGAGTTTGAGTTGTTGTCGTTAGACATAGCTGAATCAAGAAAAAGAGAGTTTAATTAGTTTTGATGTTCAAGGAATGAGAAATCTTAACATTTAAGACTGCTCGCATTATATTCAAAATAAATTTTCCTCAAGTTGAATATAATGATCCAAGATCCATATTTCACTGAGATCTGAGTGAGCTTTGACTCATCGCCCAAACTTCAATTATTTAGGTGAGCAAACACTTTGCTGATCATATCTAATATGACTCGGTCTTGGATTAATATCCTATATTAAATCCAATCTTATGTATCTGGGCCCAAAACCATTTTGATAGCCCATTCAAGCAAACCAATCTTCGAGTCATGTGATACCACGATTACCACCTGCCTTACTCGTGTAATTGTGAATGCCTTGCTTTGGCAAGCCCGTCACACAACAAAATAAGACCCGGCAGCTGACAAGATATGGAAAGACATCAAAGATGCTTGATATTTTGTTTGAGGAACTGAACATTGATCTTAAAACATATCACTTATATGTTTAAGAAAGATTAGATTTAATTCAAAAAGTTTTAATCTAATTAAAGTTGATTTAAATCTAGAATGCAAATTCTGCTCCTGTGTCGGTCGACACAGACACCTGGTGTCGGTCGACAGACACAACTTATTCAGAATTGCGAGACACATGTCGGTCGACACTGACACCTACTGTCGGTCGACAGACCTAAACCGGTTCAATCGCGATTAAACCATTTAACTCGATTAAACCGATCAATTTTGATTCAATCTAATTGAACCGGTGTCGGTTTATGTTTGTGTCGATCGACACGTAGTTGTATCGATCGACACGAGCTAACCGGTTTGAAATTGTGATGAAATCGACCAAACCAGATTAGACCGATCATACCAATCCGGTTCAATCCAATCGAACCGGTGGAGATCGACGCATGTCGACCGACACGAACAGTGTGTCGGTCGACAGAGGCGATTTCTTGGAATACCGATCATTTGATCGACACTTAACCGTTTTACTCTGACTTTAGGCTTGTGTCGATCGACACACGATTTTTTTCGGTCGACACAACCAAGCAGAAACCCTAGTTTTAAAAATTTTTGAAAACCGCCATTTCGCGAATCAACAGGCCGTGTCGATCGACACACACTTTGTGTTGGTCGACACGCCTTTCGCAGAAACCCTACTTTTTGAGTTTTTCAAAACATTTTTGCATCCAAATGATCTAACATGCATCATATATGAATTTTATGAATCAAATTCGAATTCAAAGCATTTAGATATCATTTTACAGATTCAATACAAACATATGGCTCTGATACCATGAAGGAATTTGGGTGTAGATTTTAAAAATTTTCTCAAATCCTAGTGATTCCTTTTAGCCCTTAAGATCATATTCATTGAATCTATGTTATCAGATCTCGATCATACCTGGAGTTTATGAGCAGCGGAAATGATCAGGATGTCGAGATCAGGAGCGCCTCTACGGAAAGTCCACACGCACACAAACTGGATCACCGGGATGCTAGTGCTGGAAAAGCTCTCGGGATTCTGTGTTTTAAGGTGGCTGCAGATCTAAGTCTAACTGAAAACTTTGTTCCTCTATATCTTATATAGGGACCACGAAAACCTAATTAATAACCGGGCTAAACCGATCATTAATTAGATCATTAAACCAAACCAGTCGGTTTGATTTCAGTTACTGTGTCGATCGACACAACTACTTGTGTCGATCGACACAACTACTTGTGTCGGTCAACACACTTAGCCAAAACACATAGTAATGTATATCAAATATACATCAACTTGATCATTACATTAATGATCAATCCTAATCTTGTTTATCTAGTTTGCTTAGGTGTGTGACCCTGTATGATCATATAATACTAGCAATGAGTTCATAACTCATAAGTTATAAGCGGCTTCTAGCAAAGCATTATAACTACCTAGTATCACATGATAGTCTTATCTCGACTTCACAACTATATTAGAGTGAATACAAGTATGATATCCAGGACATTCCCTTCACGATTCCCCAACAGTCGAAAACTTCGACCTCCATAATCAAATTCTGTTGCATCTCGTCAAATATGCTGATATTTCCCTTTCTTTGGCATGCATCAATACAAGTTAGTGGAGCAATTGTCCCTGACTCACACAACAGAAGCAACACGAAGTTCTAACTACTTCACGACATACACATGGTTCTTCATGAACCAACATGAGATTTGCTCACAAAAATACCTATCTCCATTACTTACTAAACTAGGTCCACAATTTAAACCTCATGTATGCATGATATTAATATTCATCGGCAGCTCCAGGTGGTCGGATCGCAGCAGGGGCGACAAGGGTGAGTAGCGCATCAGGTGATGTGAATCTCATCACATCTACTCCATCGATCCTTGTGTAACCAGGGTTGGGCAGCTGAAATAAACAGATAGCTCCATCCTCTCGTGTAAACTCATAAAGCTTCCCTAACCGGACAATGTTAGAATGAGCTACGGAAGTGTCATCCATCAGCAGGTGCATCTCATAACCATCCTCCATAGTATAACCAGCTAAGGTCACCTCAAAAAACCTCATAATCGGAGTCATAATACTCCCCACCGTATCCAATTGCAGAATAATCGGAGGGGTACCTCTGATTAGACGGTTGAATGGACATGAAACGATGATGTATTGAATGATGCTACACAAGTGATGAAGAACTTGTGATAAGTCTAATTCTAAATTTGCCATGATATCACTCACAAGAAAAGCTTAGAATACATTGCATCACGAGAGGGAGACCCAAAAATATTCAAGAACACATTCTTTGAAACAGAGAGAATATTCTCTAATTTTTTTATTAATTTAGGAGGAAACTTGTTTATTTACAATGTAACAAAAGAGACCTTATAGCCACTGTAAAAATGATCAAAATAGAAAACAAGTATATCTACATAAGTACAAATTAATAAACATAAATGTAGAACAAATCAATGGGTTTATTGATATAACCATTATAACATTGATTTGTATCTTGACCGGATATGAAATTTGTGAGGTTTTTTGCATCTAGACAGCTTTGGCATAAATCCATGAATCTTTGAGAGTTCCTAGTTGGTGTGAAATGTGTCCAAATCATTTGGTCCGATTAAATGATCTTGAGACTATGTCAAACGTTATAACTGAAAGAAATGTGGAAGTTACATAGATATCAACTCTGAAGAATTTGGTTGATATCTTTACCAAAAATCTTGAAAGTTTTCAAGTTTCAAGCTACATTGAACTTGCTAAGGGTTAAGGCTGACTAGAAGACTCGGGAACCAAGACATGAATCTAAGGAAAAAAGTTGTAACATTCTCAAGGTATGATTTTTTTGTCGATCTACTTTGTTATCTCGTTTAATAGGTGGAATTTTGTTAATATATTAAATGATATATAAATAAAAAGACAAAAAGCAAAAGGTGGTTTTGGCATGGTGGCTACTCTCACTCTCGAGGAATGGAGATAGAGAAAAAAAAGACTCAATGCATGACAACATCATTGGAGGCATATTTTCTAAGAAGACGAGTACAAGGAAGATTTGCCTCCCACCTGCAACTCAAAGTTAAGAGGAGTTAACCATGGTGAAGTTTCAAATGTGACTCCTTTTGTCTCCGGTCAGAAGATACTCTAGGGTGACTTTTCTTTTGTATATAAAGAGAGTGTAACAAGATTTGAGAGAGAAAGATTAAATGAGAAGTAAATCAATCTAAGAGTTTTCAAAGAAATTTGGTAAAAGATTATAAGTTCTTGTAATATTTGCTTTGAAGATAGTGGATTCTTGTACTGTCTCAACGACACGTATGTGGTGCCGGCTTAACCCATAAAACTTGTAAAACTCTAGTTTTATCTGTTTTACTTTTCTCTTCTTTCTCATTCCCTCTATTTGTTATATTTCTCTTTTTCTCTTCAATTATGCTTTTTTTTTTTGTTAAAACCCAACCGGTCAGATCACTCAAGTTGTAGGTTCTTGGGTGAATTAAGTAAGAAAAGGTTGCAACTTTGTTTCCTTAATACGTAACAAGAACTTTATCAACTTAGATCTTATGTTATCAAAAGAGTAATAACCTTTATTGATGCTTGATGGTGAACCATTCTTATAAATTTTCTGGTTCTTATAACAAATGTTTATCTTTATTCACTACACCAAAACAAGATTTTCGCTACTGATTATCACTACTGATTGTGCAGTCGGTAAATTTACCGACTAATTCGCTATCAATTTACGACTGATTTGCGATAAATTTAAAACGGTCGCAAATCAGTCGCTATTTAGCGACCAATACAATCAGTCGGTAATCAGTAGTAATTCTGTGACTGAATAGTGACTGATTTGTAGTCGGGAAAATTTAGTCGCTAATCAGTAACATTTTTAGCAACTGATTTACGACTGAATTCGGTGGGTCATCCATTAGTAGCAAATCAGTAGTAAAACAATAGTAAAAATTAGTTTTAAAATAGGTTTGAGAAAATTAGCTATTTTCTCACAAATTAGTTATAAAAAACTTCAATAAATTATTACCTTTTGAAATTAGTTATTGTCTAAACTAATTCATAGTTCTAGGAACTAATCAATAATCAACATTAAAAAAAAACTTCATAGTTAGTCATTAGACTTTGATTCAAAACTAAAATTGTTGCGAATATATATATCTTATGAGTTAACATTTGTCATTAGACAATTTTTTTATTAATGTATTTGTTTCACACAAAACCTTTGATTTTATTACGTATACTTTAAATCTTCGCTTATTCTTTCACTGAGTTTTCACAATCAAAGTTTAAAATTTGTTTACCGAAAAGAGTAAAACCTTTAATACTCTTTGAAAATGTGTGAAAGAGAGGAAACATGTGGGAGGCGTTTGTCGCAATTAAATTTTAAAACTTGGTCTCCGTAGATTTGATTTATAGTGGAAATATATCATATTTATCATTATAATTATTGTGTTTACATCATAAGTGGAAAACTAACAATGGTTTTTAATCAGCTTTAAAAAGGTTTTGTTAACTAACAAGAAACTGCTTGTCCGAGTTCTATAGTGGGAAACAAAGAAACGCAATTTACATATGGGTTGAACTGCTCTTCATCGACCAAAATGTAATTATTAATTAATCTAATAACGCATAACATAATTAATCGTAAACTTACGCTGATACATATTTTTCTTGCAAGTATTCATATCCTAAACTTGGTTTAGCATATAATCTTGACATAATTACAAGGGTTAAGATTTAGGGTTTAGGGTTAAACCATGAGCCCTTGTAATTATGTCAAGATTATATGCAATATAAGACATATATGTGGATATAGTAATGAATGATGCGTTTCGTAATAACATCATGAATACTCCTATGTGTGTGGAGGGTAAATAAAAAGATACATCTTGCTGAGATTGGATTTAGAAGAATTATGTTTATTGCTTTGTTGATGCCTATATATTTGATAACTTCTATATATTGATATTGCATAGCCTCTCAAGCGGATCAAGACATAATCTCGGGGATTCGAAACCAAAAGATGAATTTATGTGTAATTTATCGTCTTCTGATGGTGACGATGGAGAAGGTGAAGCAACCTATGATATGAATATTAAAAAATAATGTTATAGTATATACTACCTAAGTATTTTAATGTATTCGTATGTTATTTAAAGTTAATTTTATTAATTATGAAAAATAATCTTAATTGCTATTAATTAACTACACATTAGCGACTAAATGCAAAAAAAATCAAAAATTTGGTCTAATAAGACGCGGCAAATGGAAACCAAAATTTTGGCCCAAAATTTTTCGTAAGCCCGCCAACCCAAATTTTGTTCTCGCGTTTAGTCATTTTCCTAAATTGATTAAGTGTGGAGAAACCCTTTTGCCTTTTCTACCAAAAGAAAACCGTAATACAATCCTCTTCATTGATTCTCTCTTGAAAACCCTATTTCACTTTTTTCTTCCTCTAATCTCTGTCAAAAATCCTCAAATCAAACCTTTTCTTTGTCAAAAATCCATCTCATGTGTCAAATCTTCGACGATGGGTGGGCGAATTCCCTTTCTCGACTTAGGGTTTCTTCCTCTTCTTCTCTCTCAGAATCCTTTCTATCGATACTGTTCTCAGCCTATTTCCGACGCCGTTCACAGCCTCCGACTTATCTCCATCTCTTAGCATGGCCGTCACCTCTTAGTCCCTCACAAATACTCCTCTTAGAGCGAGTATGGCGATGCCGGTGGTTGACTAGTGTTTAACGAGGCAAATTCTGATAACAAGTATGTCGGCTGTAAGTATACCAAATTTCTAGAAATTTTCATTCCACATCTCAGATCTGTAATCATAATCCCTTGTTTTTGCATCTTCATATCTACAGCCGCATCATCTCCGACCTTCGTAGACAAGAAATGCTACCGTCTCTGGACATGAACTTTTTTCTTCTCCGAGGGGTACTTCCTCTTTTCAGGTTTGATTCCTTTTCTGTTCTCTTTTTCTTCTTCACTGAAACCTCTTTGTTTTTTTTACTTGACGCTGTATCTAAAATCGATTTTCCTGTTTTTTTCTCTCTTTAACTAAAGATTGTCAAGTGGTGATGGAGATAGATTTGGGAGCCAATGCGTTCGGTATCGACTTCCACCCAATCAAACAATCTAGTAGCTACTGGTCTCATCGATGGCCACTTGCATCGGTAATTCAAAATCCCTAATTATATTTCTAGATTCGTTTTTTTTTCTTGCTTATGAGTGAGTTTGGGATTTTCGTTAAGGTTAGCTAAAATCTGTTCTTTAACTGTCACATAAGCGCTTTTGCATATCTGAAATAGACATTGTTCGATTTGGTTTTTTTTCTGTTGTGTAGGTATGTATCAAACTTGAGGAAGCTCAAGTGTTGCAGGAAGACACAAAGAAACGCATGAAAAAGGGAAAAGAAGAAGACACTTTTATATGGAGTAAGTTAATTAAGACAATTTGTTAGCTCGTCCATAGTAGATTGGGTTGCGTATAACTTATATTGTTGGCTTAAACTAACTGTAGGAGAAGGTGACAAAGCAAACTGTGATGGAGATGACCTTAACTGAGCAACTCAAGGAAAGGCAAGAAATAGAGAAGAAACTCCAAAACTTATGAAAACTATGGATTATTTGGAAAGAACATAGAGGGAAGAGGCTGCTCCCTTGATTGAAGCTGCATATCATCAAAGGCTGGTAGAGGAAAGCAAATTTTATGAGCGTGAGCAACAGGTAAAAACCATTCTGTTGCACTAGTTTTTATGTTTCTTATTATAACTTGGTTCATGAATTGAAGTATATGAGAGATCCTTAAATTAATGTCTTGATATCTTTATGTGTCAAGGAAATATTTCAGAAACAAGTGATCAGTCGTCGATAAGCAGAGTATCCACACTTGCTATCACCACCTACTTACAGGTTTTGACCAAAACTAAGTTTTCTCTTTAACACCACCTTGAAAAAGAAAAGTGTGCAGTGTAGTAATGTGTGAATGGAATTGTGGTGTGCAGGTCCTTGGAATGGAGAACAAGTCCTTAAGTTGGTTTTCATTTTGTAGCATATAGTTATAGGAATATTGGATTTGGAAGTTTGATTATGACTTGAACCTTGTAAACTTGAATGTTTTATACGTAATTAGTCTACATTTTTATAAATAAATTGAATTTTTTTTTAATTTATATAATATATCAGTCGCAAAAAATAACTATATTTTGCTACTAAATAACGACTCAGACTCTATGTAGTAGTTAAAATCATTTGTAAATCCGTCGCAATTCAGTAGCTCAGTTTACGACTGAATACCGACTACGGTTGTAGTGGCAAAATTTAGTCACTAATCAGTCGTAAAATTTTGCTACTGATTAGCGACTGAATAGTGACCGCCTAGTATCAGTCGTAAGTCGGTCGCTAATCAGTAGCAATTTTACGACTGATTTATTTAGCGACAAGCACTTTTACTACTACATAAATCAGTCGCTAATCAGTCGTAGCAGGGTATTTCGCTACTGATTTCCGACTGTTTTTGCAGTAGCAAAAATCCTGTTTTGGTGTAATGATTTAAAGAAAATGTAACCACAAACTAAAATTTTTTTTTCAAAAAACAAATATATAGTTAAAAGATCTTAAATCGAAAGCTGAAACAATTTTTCAGAACTTGAATTTGTTATATTTTTCAGTAACCAAATAAAATCCGCGTCTAAATATTTACTGTCTAAATGTTTATTGAAACTTGAAAATCCTTTTAACACAAAAAAGGCTTAGGAGAAATTCTTTTATTTAATCACCTTAGTAAAATAATAATAATCTATTAATAAAATTTTGAGATCCTAAATACGAGATGTATTATGAATACCCAAAATATGAAATGTTTTACTTTATTTTTGGATGTTCTCTCCCTCTCCTCTCTCAATTCAATTTTTTGGCAATAGGAAAAAAACGCCTCCTTATTGCTACTTCGATTTCGATTTAGTTAAATTTCGAAATCGAAGACACAATTTCACTGGGGAAATACTTCTATTTACCCCCCCTTTGTTCACCTCTTTTGTTCACCTCCTTTGTCAAAACCAATCAAATTGACATGTCATAAAATGATTAAAATAAAGTTTAATAAATTCATAAAATAAATGGGAGACTTTGACGATACTTTCACTCTAAAGACGTTGAGATTCTGAACCTCAGACATCGACACAAGTATTGTAGAGAAATTCGCCGGTGAACAGAGAAGTTTAGTTCGGATCAAAAAAAAAAAGAAATTCCGATGAGTCGAACATGATCTCGCAAGTGCTTCTCGATCGATTCGACCGCAGTACGGTTGGTATCCATCTCGCTGCCAATCGAACAACTATTTTCGACGACGATTTCGTCGCTACCTAGCTCTAATTCTGTAATCGTCACCGGTAATCGGACATTTCGTTGCCATGACTGTCCTTGTTAAAGATCTTAGAACCAATTTCAACACAGGGAGAACAAAGAGCTACGAATGGAGAATTTCTCAGCTCCAAAACATTGCTAGGATGATCGAAGAGCAAGAGAATTGAAGAATTGGATGTACTGTTACTGATTGGTGTCATCTTGTTTTCTCATATTGCAATTGGATGGCTCCAGAAACTGTAACTAGAACCTCTTCAAGCTTTGCTGCTTTATCTATATGTTCTTAAACCAGTTTCCTGAATCAATTGGACGGATGTTTTGAATATTGATTCTAATTTTCATCATAGAGTTCCACATTTAGTTGTATATTAGTGGAAATCACAACCCACAATGCAAAGAGTAACAGCCAAAATCATCTGATTTTTGTAGTTTGTCATCATAAAAAATAATTTAACATAGCACTAACAAAACAACCTTGTCATACCAAACTTATCAGATTGGATATTACGGTTCCCAGTGTTTAGATTCAAGAGTAAGCTTAATTCTTCATGCTTTTATAGTATAAAAGTCAATTTTCTGTGAAAGACACGAACGTGGAACATTTCAATGTAATAAAAACATAAAATTGAATTCGACAGGAACCAAAATAGTGTATGGACTCCTTATGATGGTGAATCCTTACAAAAGACTACACAGACAACAGAGTAATGAAACCGTGACTTAAGATCGAATCAAGATTCTCCAAACGGTAGAGAAGATTGAAGATGGTTTTGAGGTTATAAAGTCAAAGCAAAAGCCTATAGTTGCGTATCTCTTCATAGACAACAAAGAGTTACAGAATAAATTTGTGTAGGATGTAGCTGCAGGAGGAATTTAACTTTAGGATTTCAAACTGTGATCACCAACAATACCTTCCTCCATTAGGTCCTCTATATAGATTATGGGATCAGTCATGGCAACGAATGTCTGATTACCGGTGATGAGACCGGTGACGACGACGGAATTAGAGCTAGGCAGCGACGAATCGTCATTGGAAATAGCTGCTCGATTGGCAGCGAGATGGAGACCAACGATATTGCGGTCGAATCGATCGAGAAGCAGTTGCGAGATTATGTTCGACTCACCGGACTTTCTTCTCTTTTTTGATCCGAATTGAATACTTGTGTCGATGTCTGAGGTTCAGAATCTCAACATCCTCTCTCATTTATTTTATGAATTTATTAAACTTTATTTTAATCATTTTATGACATGTCAATTTGATTGGTTTTGACAAAAGAGGTGAACAAAGGAGGTGAATAGAAGTATTTTACATTTCACTGGGTTTCGACTACAACATAATTTCGATTACAATTTGATGATAAAGAAGGTTTCAATAGCAATTGATCTAATAAAAACTGCGTCTAATTGTCTAGTAGAGATTGCAAAACCTTATTTTAAAAATGTTTAGCGAAGATTGTTTTAGTTTTCCACCTTAGTAATAATAATCCGTGCAGTTCAAACAAAAGAAAATAAGTAATAATAATCCGTTAATAAAATGTCGCGAGATCTCTAAACGCGGGGGTGGAATATGGGTCCCGCAAAACGCGGAATATTTGACTTTGTTGCTGGATTGCACCTCCGTCTTCTCTCTCGATTCATTCTGGGCAAAAGAAAAAAAAAAAGCCAAGGAAGCTTGATTTCTTGCTTGGTGTAGAAGATGAAATTTGTAACTCCTAAGCTGCCCTTCGTTCTCTCCCTCTGTCTGTCCCTATTCCTCCTCCTTTTCTTCTTCGCTTTCCCTTCCTCTCTCACCCGCCCCCTTGCCTCCGCTTCCGAGGACCTCCAGATCCGCCGTAGCTACACCTCTTACGATGCCTACATTAAGCACCAGCTTAAGAAAACCTTAAACCCGAAACTCCGGAAGGTGTGGACCACGCGCGATTGGGATAGAAAGGTGCGTGTCTTCTCCACCTTCTTCAGCTCCCTGAGTGAGAGAGGCCTCCTCTCCAACGACTCCAAGGCGCTCTCGATAGGCGCGCGTGTCGGCCAGGAGGTGGCGGCGCTGAGGCTGATCGGCGTCGAGGACTCCATCGGAATAGATCTAGTTCCGAGTCCGCCTCTCGTTGTGGAAGGTGACTTCCACGCGCAACCTTTCGACGCCAATACTTTCGATTTTGAGTTCTCCAACGTCTTCGATCACGCGCTTTACCCGGAAAAGTTCGTTAGAGAGATCGAACGGACGCTGAAGCCCGGAGGAGTGTGCGTATTACACGTGTCGGTGGCTGGAAAGACGGATAAGTACTCGGCCAACGATCTGCACAGTGTGAAGCCATTGGTGGACCTATTCAATAGGTCCAAGGTTGTAGGTGTAAGGACGATCGATGGGTTTGGGCTTGATACAGAAATTGTTTTCAGGAAGAAGAAGAAGAAGAATAATGCTTGAGTGCTAATCTTTTTGGTTTTTTTTTTTCGATTTTCATTATTTGATTCAATTCATGGATTCGTAAGTTATCCAAAGACTGTTGAGATTGTAATTCAAACTGTAATTTTACTAGAATGTATACGGGTTGATGGAAACATGAATAAGATTATTGATTCTCTTTTACTGCATTTAGCTATCTCTCAAGCAGCAAACCATTTTCTTTCGGAATTGGGAATCTGCAAACAAAACCGTTTTTTTACTTTACAATTATCGTGGCTGTGATATTATACACCAGCTGAGACTACAGTCCTGAGACTACAGCTGTATGTGACAGTGGTGGTGATAGTGTGTCGGCATCATGACAGCAGTTAAGGCTATGAATCTTAAATTTTCAATGAAACACATTAATTTTTTAATTTTTTTCCTGTTTTCATCAACATTTCCGCTAATCCAAATTTTTTTTTGTTTTAGCATTTTTTTCCCTAATTGATAAGGTTTTAACCTTCAAACTAAACTAACGGATTGGTTCAATATATTATAATTTTGGTGATATACACTTTGGTAACTATGAAGAATGGGCAAAGCATGTGCGGAATGTCTTGCGAATGAAATAGAAGCTCGGATTTCTTGAGGGGACAATACCAAAACCAACGGATCCGACGAAATTGGAGACTTAGGGGTTGGTGACCTCGATTATGGTGGCATGGATTATGAATACAATAGATCCATCACTTTTCTCAAGTGTTTCGATGGTAGAAGAGGCGAAGGTGTTATGGGATGATATGAAGTTGCAATTCTCGGTGGGAAATGGAGCGGGAATCCTGGTGCTAAACTCCGAAATCGCAAACCGTAGAAAAAAAAAAGACTCGGTGAATATCTATTATGGGAGAATGAAGAATCTATTGGATGAATTGGCCATCTACAACCCAATTCACTCATGTACTTGTGGTGAATTATCATCACGGCTGATGAAGGATCAAGACGAGGATCGTACACATGAATTCTTGATGGGGTTTGATGCATGAATTTGTTTTCACCTAATCTAACTGCAAGTGCACAGTGTATAAATGTAGTATTTAGGTTATTGATCTCACAGAGAACTGGGGTAATTAACGGATTACTATAGTCTAGGATTGTTTCAAACAAATCAAGTGTGTGTGTAACGGTTTCAATCAAGTAACTAATCAAACTAGTGAACGCAGTAGGTTGTATGCAGGGTTTAAAACATCATATCTATAGTAACTCAATGGGAACAATGGATCACGGTCTATTTAAGTGACTTCTAGAACTCTAAACACATTATACTTTCACATTCCTAAGGGTGTATTAGTGAATTGACTTTGTTCAAAATCCTAAATCTCAAAGTCTCATTTGGTTTGTCGCTAGAGATAAACAAGCATTAAATAAGCAAGTTAGATTTGTTCACAAGGTGTCCGCACAAGTGTTGGCTATGACACGGAGCGCACCTTGCTCATTATAGACTTTTCGGGTTTCTTTCAATCCCGCTAGGGTAGATAAATCAACCTTGATTACGTAGTTATGATTCATGACTTTACTTCTAAGTGCTTAACATAATCTATAATAAAGAATCTCATTGCTTTTCCACATATAGAAAACCGCTTTAATGATCCATTGAAAACCCCTTTGAAAACCTGAGATCTAACAATAGAACTACTTAGACATAGTAAAGGTGACACAAATCATTATTGAGTTAATGAATTGCATCCAAGAATGATTTAGACAATAGAAGATCAGAGGTTCAAAATCTCAATTGAGCAAAGAACAATCTCTTAACTTCTCCAGAGTCTCAAAGAACAAAGCTTAGAAAATAAACCCTAGAGATCTACTAACAAGCAATAAACAAATTGGAAACAAGTAAACTCTTTGATTGATTGTATTGGATGTAAGGGTCGTGTCTTCCTCTACTGCTGAGAGCTTCTTTTATAGGTGTGAAGGTCATCATTAGGTCAGAACCTCTTTAAAACTTGAGTTGGGCTTCATTGGAGTGAAACGGGTCAGTCTTGGAAAATCTCGTCGGAATGACATATCTTCAGTAAAACGACCATATCTTCGGCTTCAGCCGTCCAATAGACTTGATTCCAATTGAAAATAAAATTTAACTTTCGTGTCTACAAATTGATATGTAATGCACCTCCTGACTCGTCAGGTAAGTGGGTCAAAGGACGTCCGAATTTTTGGCCTCTGCATCTGTCTCTGCAGCGCCTTTGCTAGTTTTGCTCCAAATCTTTTCACTTTAACTCTTTTTGCTCCAAAACATGTTTTGCTTTTAAAAGCTTTCTAAATACCTAAAACACACTAGAAATACTCGATAAAGCACTTCTATCATGGTAGAAAATTGGATACAATTCATGATACATCAAATTCCCCTAGACTTAAACCTTTGCTTGTCCTCAAGCAAACATAAATCAAAAGCCTGTGGAAATAAGTTTGAAAACATAGGAGACTCAGTTCGTTCTTAGAGAATCACATTAACATTCACTACTAGCAAACCACATAAAGTTAAAACTAACTTGTTCAAGATCACCATGTACTTCACCGCAAACAAATCAACTTCCCAAGTTTTGCACCACAACTTATAGATCCATTCAAACAACCTTCTTGGGTTTATTGCATCAATCCAACTTAATACTCAAGCAAGATGGTCATTTCACACAAGTTTCTTTCCTCTCCCCCCAGACTTATTCATTTCATACAAGTTTCTTTCCTCTCCCCCAGACTTATTCATTTCATCACTTTTTCTTTTGAATTTCTCAAGGTTCGGACGCATAGTGGCATCTCGGGGAATTTTCCTAGCCGCACCATTTATCAAGTTCTCAAAGGTCCAAGCACATAATGGTATCACATAAAATTTTCCTAACCGTACTGATCCCGGGAGTCTAGTGATGAATAGTTGGCGTTCTCAAAAAATTTCCTCTGCCTCATTACTAGATTTTTAATTTAAGCACAATTTATGTTTAATTAGACTTATCTAAAGAGAGAGTTGGAAACCATAATCACACAGACCAATCTATACTTAAGTCTAATTTATCTTTAATTAGACTTATCTAAAGAGAGAGTTGGAAACCATAATCACACAGACCAAACTATACTTATCTAAAGAGAGACTTGGAAACCATAATCACACAAACCAAACAATTTATCTTTAATTAGACTTATCTAAAGAGAGAGTTGGAAACCATAATCACACAGACCACACTCGCTTATGGTTGGGAAGAACACATACATGATTAATGAAAAGAATTGCATTAAAAATCAAAACAAAAGAGAGAGGGATAAGAAATCTTCTCCACAAAATCCGGGTTGTGTCTCAGGTTGCAAAACTCACAAGAACAAGAGTCAATAGTCTTCTCTTCAAAAGAAAAAGTAAAACTTAATGAAAAACTAATCCTAAAACTCTTTTTATATGTAAAAAGTCGTGGCTAAACTTTGGGCTTAAGATATGGAAACAACATAGCCCAAATAACAAAATAAGGAAAAACTCGTAATGTGAAAATCACGATGCATCGATCGATGCAGTCTCATAAGTTGTGTCTAATTTTCACTTCAATTGCTCCAAAATCTTCACTTTTGCTCCTTTTGATCCAAGCTGCTCCAAATGCTCCAAACTCCAATTTAGCCATATTAATACGTATAAAAGACCCTGAAATACACTAAAACAAAGATTCTAAAACCATAAAAATCACAATATATCAGAAACTTTCAAACTAGTTTTTGCACATGTATATTACATTATATCGTATATATATATATATATATATCATGAAATTGGTTTTAACAAATTAAATATATAAAATCATAACTATTAACTACTTATGTAAATAAAAGAATTAAAAAAAAAAAATTACTTAAGAATAATCAATGATTCAATTTTGCTTGATGAATCTTTATTAATTGAATTTGTTAGTACTTTGATTGTTTTCTTATCAACATTGGTGATGAAATTTTTGTGGTTTAGGTATTAAAACTGGAAGAACACTACCATATGTGAAATTAAAATCCCGAGCCGTAGAATTATATGCCAAACAATCCACCTTACCATTTAGCCTTCGAGGAATAAGAATAAGGGAGAACACTTGAAATTGTCGTCTAAGGAGGGAGAAATCAGCAATTAGGGCAACAAAAGCTTGCCAATCTTCCATCTTTGAGATCATCTTCACAAGTTCCGAGCAGTCTGTCTGAAAAGTCACCACAACCCTTCTTCTCATGATTGCCAGTAATCTCATTAAAGTCCCCAATCATAAACCAAGGTTTTTCTGCGTCAAACTAATTCGAGTGAATTTCTCCCACACATAATTTCTAACCTTAGCAACAAGATCAACATAAACAAAAGAAATGAACCTTTTTTTTTCCACTAGCTGAGATCTCATATTCAATGATCCGAGGGTTGAAATAAAGGATATGAACATCAAAATTGTTTTTGTAGAGTAATGCCAAACTACCACTCAAGCCCACATGGTCCATGGTAAAATGGTTATCAAAACCAAAATGAGTCTGAAATATTTGCAGATAAAAATTATCATGTTTAGTTCTATAATTCCCGCATATAATAAACGGTAATTTTATTTCCAAGAGCTTGGCAGCTCCAACTAAGGATCCTAAAAAAAAGACGGTAGCTTTCAAGAGAGTTACATTCGCTTTAATAGAAAACAGCCGACCAAGACAGAAAAACAAAACCACCAATTGAAAAGACAGGTCATAACATGATTCAATACTAAATCTTAGAAACGACTGAGTGTTATCTATAAATCTTAGAAACGACTGAGTGTTATACACGAACCAAAAACCCATAAGATTATCTATAAATTTCACCCCTAACTGGATGATATAAAATCTTTTTAAAAAGACGTAATCCCACTCATAGCATATAAGACAAAAGAAAAAAACCTAAACATAAAGCAGAGACCAATACAAAGGCCAAACCAAGCAACACCAATACACCCAAATTAAGACAATATTATTATTAGAGTAATTTAGAGTAGACAACCTCCAAAATGGAACATTAAAGCATAATAACGTCCATAAGCAGAAAAACCAGAAGAGGAAAAGGAAAAAAAAAACTACAGAAATTGGCATGTCTAGTGGAACCCTAATAACCGGATAAGATGAGATGAGATGCATTGCATGAAGAGTAGAGGAATGTTAATTGTTTGATTGTCTGATTGTGTGTGGCAGGGTAACTTCTTAGAGAAGTTATCATTGCTTGTTGTTGTATGAGCCATGGTACATTAACATACAATGGCAAAGAATCCTCTATTTGCAAGTTGGGTTAGTGGTTGTGTGGAAAGTCACGTGGCAAATTTCCATGAGAAGCTCAACCTTTTATTGAGATCAGCGGGTGAGTGGTGTGTGAGGAACAACCAAGGCTAAGAGCTAGGAAGAACGTGAGGTGGTGAGGCTATCATATTTCTGAAAGAAACTGGTAGTAGTGGTGTGAAGACATCTTTTCAGAGTGCAAAGGACATATGTCTAAGCTCCTAGTTGGACTTCCTACGCAAAGAAGCCTACCTCGTTCCTAGAAGCGTCGGCGTCAGAAACTCTGTATAACGCGAATACGGAACGGCGTTGAAGGAGGTGTATGGGGTAACTTGGTTCCGAAACTTAGAAGAACCCTTGCGAAGTATATATTAGTCTAGGATTATATTTAGTTTGGGGAATGTTTAATTTATGGTTTTAGTTTTAGGGTCTTGACAGATTAGGATTAGATTTTCGGTACCTCGCCATCCTCCAAGTCCGGATCAAATATTGCATTGGCAGAGGGTATATCTAGCTCGCCCTCATCACACGGGATTGTTAGATCACCATCGATGTGCTCATTAGAAACCATATTACCCCCCTCCCAAAATATCCTCTTCAGTTTCCATAGATTTTGGGATTGGAAAAAGCTCCTTCCAAGTGGACATTACACCCGACATTGACTCTAGACCCACATCAATTGACTCCGGTTCCACAGCGGGTGCTGAAATAGATGACACCAACACCCCATCATCAAAAATTAACGAGACTTCAAGGACATAAACACTATGATCAAAGTCGAGCACAAAAAGAGAGGAACTCTCCCCCCTTATGCTTAGGTTTGTAAACTTTCACCTCTTTACCATTTCTCTTATCTTTGCACCAAAAATTTTGCCTGGATGATGACTGATCCCTGAATTTGTCGAGAGAAGCCTTGATTTGCTCTAGAGTTACTTTGAGAAACAGAAAAGCCACCTTAGCGAGAACCCTGAGCCAAGAAAGAACCAGAGTTTGACTGAGAAATCTGCGAATTATGGCCCTATGACACCGCAACAGCATAACTCTGGATCCTCAAACCCTTATCCCCCACCGGACGAGTCCAAAACAGCTACACCATCACCAGATGATCTAGTTGTATGGCCTTCTCCCTACTATAACAAAGACTGAAACATATTCCACACCAGCCATAAAGTATTTCCTACTTCAAAGTAATTGTGATCTCAATACCTTCATCGAATTTCACCTCAATTTCCAAACAAATAGGTTTGAAACCGTTAAGGAGCACCTAAACTCTCCTATAATTGATATCAACGTCTAGAACAACACCAATAGCCTCCATAATGCTCCTTAAGGTTGATAAGCCCATAAATGTTGGTTTCCAACGAACTAGCGACACCATCCATTGATCAAAGTGGAAAAGCTGAAAGCTTCGGCACCTCCAAAATGTCTTCCTTAGACAAAGTCTAACTGGAACATTCCCATACCAAGATATGCACCTGCCACCCTCCCATCAAATTTTTAAAAGTGAAGTAACATAAACAGCAGGTTGGAAAGATTATGGACCCATTATTAATACACCTCCCAATTAAAGTTTTAGAATAATCCTTGATCCTTATTTTAACAGGACCGGAAGCCTCTGCAGCATCACTAGAAAAACTATTAAGAAGAGTAACTTGACTTATTTTCCCAGATATTGAACCCATACACAAAAGGATTGCAAGAGAAAGAAACGAATGCCCTAAAAATTGAGGAGCAGCCCAAAAGACAAAACCAGTCGCAAAGGAAAACCTTAGTAAATGAGAGCAGCTGGGGGCAATAATGTATCAGATTAATAATCTAAACCCCAACAAAACTATACAATGGAAACCATCAAACCAAAATGAAAAGCAAAGGCGGATATAACTTCCACAAAAATAAATAAAGGAGTAGAACGCACAATAACATCCTCAATCCAAGCCACACTGAAAAATAAAACCCCATTTGAAAATCCCATACAATGGACAGACCCCTCCAATCAAAGATCCACTAAAAGCTCTCCTAGAGGAAATTCTAGAACACCACAGGTACATATCAGAACTACGGTCAATACAGAGATAAGAACATCCAGACCCAAACAAAAAGGAGAGAGCTAGGACTAACCATAAAGATGCAAAGCAGATACCAAATGATAACTACCAAGCCACCCTGTAGCCTTATATATAAGATCATATCGCTTCCTTGAGTGGTAAAAAATCAATAAAAAAATCACCTTTCCTCAATCGGACCAATATAATCAAACCTGCTTCAATAACTTCAAAACTCCCATGAAACGAGATAAACATCAGAGCCCCAAATCTAGCCAAGGCGAATACATGATGTTTCCAAAAGGAGATTTCAATCTCCATACTAGATTACGTGATTCCTTAAATCAAATCGGAGACAAACGGAAATTGATTTGTGAAAATCTTAGTCCAATAAAGCGGCGAGATACGACATCTCTAGAGATATTTTTTATCAAGAGAAGAAATACTGATCGAAACAGATCTCAGGAAAGAGAAAATTACACATCGAACAAATCCTGTCCAACAAAAGAAATCCATGCCCAAATCACATCCCCATTACTCCAGATTGTCACCAATCGAAACCGAATCAAAGGAGAGGGGGAGACGAGGATTGCCACAGAACAAACACCCCTAAAAGACCACGGGAGAATCCTCCACATACCCCCCCCCCCATGAGACCAAACAACCATCACCAAAACCCTAAGCTCGCCATAGCCGTTCCTTATGAGATGAGAAATTGAGTGTTTTAACACCTGATTTCTACAAGATTTTGTCCAATTTATCCCATGTTTATTTCATTTCTCATGAATTTATGATAGATTTCCGTTTTAGAAGTCACAGGAGTCCGCATTTGCATGTTTTGTGTAAGTCAGGTAATTTCAGGTCAATAAGAGAGGACAAGAGCCCTAAAAGGGAGGAAGCAAGTCAAGAAGCAAAGGCAAGGAAGCTACTATCGATTGGCCAAGTCTCACCTGTATCGAAGACATATCGATCGATATGGGATGAAGAATATCGAGACTCATATCGATCGATATCAAGAAGCCAGAAGCAAAAAGCAAAAGACCAAAATGCCCCTAGCCGACCAAGCTTCCCTATAAGTAGGTCTTGTCCCATCATGGGAGACACAACTCCACACATTCCACTTTTACCTCATTCTAGGTTTTCTTTTGCTACCCAAAGAGGTAGCTATGTAAATATTTTTTTTTTTTTTTTTTTTTATATTTAATTTATGTAAAACCTTTTATGCTTAATTAAAGTTAATTAAGGAGATTAATTAAAGTTAATTAAGGAGATTAATTAAAGTTAATTAAAGAGATTAATTAAGAGAGAGAGGGTAATTATGAATTTCCTAATTAGGGTTAATTAGTTGGTTTTTATGAAACCAATTAGGCTTAGATCTCCTAATCATGGGTCCTTAGGGGCAGAGAGGAGATGAAGATTGGTGACACCTCCTATCACTCTTCTTGACCTCTACTCTCCCTAATCCTAGTGGTTAGTGGATGAGTCTAAGCGATTAGTTGAGAGGCTTTCTCTAACTCTAATAGATCTATGGAATAGTATTTAGGGTTTGAATTGTGGAAACCTTTGCACACTTATAGCCTAGATTCACGGTTGTATTCTTTCAATTGGCTTAACATGTTAGGAGAGTGATCTAGAGGATTAGTTGAATTCCTAAAAAATTGCTGGATCAATTAATGAGATTATAATAAAACTTCCACATTAGGAAATGCAAAGGAACTTATAGTATCTAAGGCCACTAGATATTTAACTTGATTCAATGGGCCCGTTGATAGAATAAATGCTTAGTGGTACGGTTATCTTTGATCGGATGATCAGGTAGCTAGTAAAACCGCAGCAACAAGTCCCTAACCCGAATTAACAACCTTGATTAGTTAGCTCCCTAGAACTCCAATCAACCTTAATTAATCCTTCCCAGTAGTTTAGATTCCTATATTAGATAGTTAAAGACTCAAACCAACATCTACAAAATCCCCTTTACATTTAGGCTTTCAACTTGGTTTAAAATACAACTTGATAACTTCCGCGCTCATTTGGGTTCGGTCCCTCAATTCCTACAATGAGTATAGCTTATACTTGGGTTAAGATTGAGGTGTTTATAAATTTTAAAGCTTGAAAACACCAACACATCAAGTTTTTTTGGCGCTGTTGCCGGGGAGCAATTGGCAAGATTTATCGAGAAGTATCTAAACCACTTAGTTAGCCAAAACCTATCATAAAATTTTTTTTTTTGTCCAACCGCCAATATCGACTCCCTTTCGGTTGATATAGCCAATGTATCGACGTGGTATTGGTCAATATCACATCATTATCTGGGTAATCCGACTTGTGTCGACCTTGTATCGATCAGCACAAGAATATATCGATCAATATTAGCTATACAGTAAAAAATATTATCGTTTATCTAATTTACATGTATCGATCATATATCGATCGATAATAGTTCTGTATCGATCCTATATTGATCGATACAAAACATTCTGTAAGATTTTCCAAATATTTTTTATTTTCTTCAAAACATGCTAACAAGTGTTCCACCTATATTCTCTTGTGTTTTCAGGTTGAATGCGAAGAAGCAACATCAAAGGAAACCTCATTCCACCCACGGACATTACCAAACTCGAGCGAATTTGAACTTGATTCAAATAAGAACCGTAAAAAGGCCACTAGATATTTAAACTTGATTCAATGGACCCGTTGATAGAGTAAATGCTTAGTGGTACGGTTATCTTTGATCGGATGATCGGTACCTAGTAAAACCGCAGCAACAAGCCCCTAAGCCGAACTAACAACCTTGATTCGTTATCTCCATAGAACCCCAATCAACCTTAATTAATCCTTCCTAGTAGTTTAGATTCTTATTTTAGATAGTTAAAGACTCAAACCAACATCTGTTGGGAATGTCCTGAAATCACACTTGTATTTACTCTCATATATATATAGTTGTCGAGATAGGACAATCATGTAGTTCTAAGTGATTACAATGTTTTGTTAGAAGCCACTTGTGATCTATGAGTTGTGAACTCATTGTTAGTATTACATGATCCTATAGGGTCACACACCTAAGCAAACTGGATAACCAATGTTGAAATTAATCATTAGTGTAATGATCTGATTAATGTATATTGGATATACATTATTTTGATGTTTCTGTGAGTGTGTCGATCGCCACACCTATTGGTGTCAACCGACACACGTCCGAGACAGACCCTGGTTTTAATTTATAACTTAAATTAAACCGGTTCGGTTCGTCGGTTAACTAGGGCTTCTTCTAGGTCGTCCTATATAAGATAGAGGCACGACTTTTGGAGCTCTTAACCTAGTTTTCACAGCCACCAGAAACACAGGAATCCCAAGGTGAATTGTTCACAAAGGCACTAGCATCCCTGTCATCCAGTTTGTGCGCGTGTGGACTTCTGTAGAGGCGCAACATCTGATGCGCTATTGATCTCGAATTTCTGATTACCTTCCGCTACTCAATGAAATTGCGGAATGATAAAGAGTGTGTGGCAATCACACAGTGGAACACAATATGACACACAATAGTTTCTCTACAAAGAATATGCTTTGATTAGAAACTCTTATGATACACTTACAAGAAATATCAAATTTCTCTTCTACAAAAGAACTCGCTCTCTAATCCCCCAGATGATCTAAACCCTATGTTCTATGACGAACCCTTGGCTATAGATCTTCCAAAATGATCTAAGCTCTATGTTGTGTTTCAAATCCTTAGCTTTAGATCTCTCTCTCTCTATTACAACTTGTGAAGTGATCGATCTTTATGCACAGATCTTCGACTCCTTTTATAGTTAAGCAAATTTCCTATGTTTCCTTTTCTTGCACACTCGAAAATCTCTTAAATATTCTCTATGCTTGATCTCCAAGTTTTCCTTATTTGTAATATATGGAAATCCTTTTGCATTGATTGTCTTGATTCTGCTCCAAATCTTCGATTGCTGTCAATCTTTGATCTCCAGAATCTTCAGATTAAATCACCCTCGATATCCGCATCCTTGATAGCCGTATCTAGAATCTTCTCTATTGATCTCATATACAATCTCTGGTGTAGTACATCATGTGTCATCTCGCCAGTTGCCACACAGCTTACATCACCGGCTGACTTGTACTCTCAATCTCCCCCTTTTTAGCTGAATCTGACCACTTAAGCATCTGCAAAATAAACGCCCAAATGCACACACCAAGCAGCAATAGATACATGACCATTAACAAAATACTAATGCATTAAAAACCATAATGGCAATGTCTTGAACAACAGCAAGAGTAGACAAACACACAAGCTTTAATCCTTAAACCTTTCTGTCTCTCTGAGGAAAAGAAAGAAACAACATAGAAACATAAAACAACAACAATAGCCTTCAGCTACAACATCAGCTCCCCCTGAACCAAATCCTTAGAATTCCTCAGAGCTACTAAAACTTTCTTCTCCCCCTGCTTGAGTGCATATTCAGTTAAAAAAGAAACAAGTCAAGCAATACACTTAAAAAGGACAAGAGTACTTACCTTCTTCAAGTGCGGCAAGGGTGTCTTGCAGTTTGGTGATTGTGTCACGAAGTGCCTCAACAGCTGCCACAGTATGAACCCGTCCCGTCGGAATTTTCACTTTGATCGTTTCGTACTTCTGTGCTGAGGCAGTCTATGAGTCAGACTCTTTGTCGCTCGATGCAATCACTCCTTTACCCTTCTTGGAATGAGTTTGTGAGTATGCTCTGCCATACCTCTTATCAGGGACAAACTCAAGAGGAAACATGGAGTTCTCACCAACAAATGTTGGAGGTGCTTTCTGATTCATCAGCACAACAAAGATCAAGGATGGAAAGTACAAGCCTGCCTTGTTGTAGGTGATCCTTCCTCGTGCAAGAACCCTCTGAAACAAATGCTCACCAAAATTCACCCTGTTCCCATGAGCCATTTGATAGAGGAATCTGCCATTCTCAATTGGAGTGGAGGTGCGGTTCTTAGTAGGCAGCAAGTTGTATCCTGATAACATCCACAGAGATGCAAACCGCGGGGTACATTTTGTGGTAGAGAAAGTCTTCCATGTTACTTTTACTTGACACAAAAACCGAGCAACGGCGTTGTCACTTACATTATCACACTTTGCTGCAGAGATGGCTTCTCCAGCTGTGAGTACAGGAAACTCCAAGACCTAGTTGATGAGATCTGCCGAGAACTTGTATTTATATCCTCTGACCCATACCTTAACGTCCTTTTGCCTGGTCTTCTCGTGTAGCAGATGAGCATAGAACTCACAGATTATCTCTGGGATATACGGGGGCAGGAGTTCTCAATCAACTGTTGACTCCACCTTGCAGCTTATGATCATAGCCACTATCTCAGCAGATGCCTCAGAGCGGAAATCAACATACCTTTGACCCACAATTTCCCGGGTCATGTAGTGTTGACACACTTTGCGAGCTTCATCATCCTTGAAGGGTTTGGATTTGACTGCATCATCAGAGGAGGTTGGACTTTCAACAGCTTTACCTTTGCCTTTTTGTTGTGATGAGGCTCTGTGTGAGGCAGCCTTTGTTGGTGCAAGCTTCGCCTTCTTGTTGATTGGTTCTTCATCTTCTGTACTCAGCTCCACCACATCTTGAGCTTCCTTCTGTTTTCTCAAGGTCTTCTTTCTCTTCACCGGAGCAGAGCCCTGCTTCTTGCGCTCTTTTATCCTCTTCGCGACAGATTGCAAAGGAATGTTGTCATCAGAGTCTTCATCCACCAATTCTGGCACAGCCCGTACCTCTGGAGTTGGTCTTGAAGATCTTTCCTTTTTCTCAGACGAAACCCCCAAATTTGGATCTAGGGTTTCTGGGAACGTCTGACGAGTGCTTACGAAGGATGGAGTTCCATAGTCTTCAGCCACGTTTGATGGCGCTCGCGTGGGCTTCGTTGAGGTATTGATTGGAACTGCTGATGAGTGAAGCACCATCGTTGTGCATGTGTTGATCGGTGCTTCATCACGGACTGACGCACCGGATTTTGTGTCAGATGCAGAGGCCCTTGAAGATGATGAAGATGATTCAACGGCGTATCTTGGACGATGAATTCCTCTTTTGGTTCTCACCATCGTTTTGTTGAGAGGAAAGAAAAAAGAATGCAGACTCTGAGTTGAAAATGGAGAAGATGAAAGAGGAAGACTCTGTAACTTTCCTTTTTAAAGCTTCTCTCTCCTGTCTCCATGGAAAGCGGTCCCACTTTCCCCACTAATCACGTATTTTTCAAATATTTGAAAAACATCCAAAAATGGCAAGTAAATCAAATCATTTCCTTAGCCAATTTTTAGGAGAATCTCGTGATATCTTTCCCAAATCTTCAACTTCCTTAACCTACATACAACCTCAACATCCACATATTCATGAAGCTAAAACATTAAGTATAATGATCAATCACTAGTTACCCAACGAGTTTTAGCTGTTCTTTTCCTTGGATTTTCGACATCTGAGATGTGTCATGACCACACACCCTCCACCACACGTGCTAGCTCAGGAACTGTCCCACCAAGGCATATCGTGCTATGACATGATTCTTAGGGCATGACTGTTTTCTCACTTTTGGCTAGCTTTCACACTCTCATGTCTTCATCTCACATGAGTTTTCAACCTTTATCCAAAACTGGAGGGCGGCTGGATTTGTGTGCAACTTTTTTTTTTTTTTTTTCTCTTTATATCTTGATGTGCTAGCTCATGATCTTGTCTCGTGATTCTCTATCACCTGATTCATTACCCCCTTTTTTTCTTTTTGGCATTTTGCCCTTCAGCTCCTTGTACTCCACTCTCAGTGTGAAACCTGTGCTGCCTGTGAGACGACATGAGAGGAAGCTCTTTTCCATTTGTGCATAAGAAGCTCCATGCTGAGTTTGAGTCTGATATACTTGGTGTGATAGTTCCTCTGTCAGCTCAGCATGCTTGATAAGAGAGTTAGTGTTCACACACCCAAATTGCTTTGCGTAAACTTACAAAGCGATTGAGATCCAATGGTTTAGTAAACAAATCAGCTAATTGCAACTCAGTAACCACATGATCAATCATTACCTTTTTGTCTTCAACTAGCTCTCTTATGAAATGATGTCTTATGTCGATATGCTTGGTTCTGGAGTGTTGAACTGGGTTCTTTGAAAAGTCAATAGCACTTTTGTTATCACAATACACCAGTAGAGGTCCAGAGTCCATCCCATAGTCAGAAGCCATCTGCTTCATCTATAGCAACTGAATGCAGCAACTCCCCATAGCGATGTATTCAGCTTCTGCGGTAGATAGTGAGGTAGAGCTCTGCTTCTTGCTATGCCACGACACCGAATTATTTTCCAGAAAGAAACAACCACCAGTTGTGCTTCTTCTATCCAACAGGTTTCCAGCCCAATCTGCATCACAATATCCAGCAAGATTGTTGTTTGATGCCTTTGAGTAGTACACCCAAAGATCCACTATTTCTTTTACATATTTTATGATCCTTTTGACTGCCTGGAGATGTGAGTTTCTTAGATCAGCTTGGAATCTAGCACACACACCAACACTGAGACTCAGATTAGGCCTACTTGTTGTGAGGTACATAAGACTTCCTATCATTCCCCGGTAGAGCTTGGAGTCAACTTTCACCCCTTCTTCATCCTTTGATAGCTTGGTGGTGGTGCTCATAGGTGTGCTTGAAGTCTTGCTGCTGTCTAGCCCAAGTATTTTTATTAAGTTCCTTGCATACGTGCTTTGACTTATATAGATTCCTTCATCATCTTGAGTTATTTGCAGCCCCAAGAAGTACTTCACCTCCCCACACATACTCATCTCAAACTCTTTGGTCATCTTGTCGACAAACACATCAACCAGCTTCTTAGATGTTCCACCAAAGATAATATCATCCACATAAATCTGAACAATCATCAGCTCAAAATCAAGAGATAGTAAGAAGAGAGTCTTGTCCACACTACCTCGTGTGTAACCACGAGAGATCAAGAAACTCGTGAGTCTCTCATACCAAGCTCGGGGTGCTTGCTTTATCCCATACAGTGCTTTGTTCAACTTGTGCACATAGTCAGGATGATGAGCATCTTCAAAACCCTTGGGTTGCTCAACATAGACCTCTTCTTGAAGATAACCATTCAAGAATGCACTCTTGACATCCATTTGGTATACCTTGAAGTTTAGTATACACGCCATCCCCAGAAAGAATCTGATAGATTCGAGTCTTGCCACTGATGCAAAGGTTTCATCAAAATCAACACCTTCTACTTGCGAGTACCCTTGTGCCACCAGGCGAGCCTTGTTCCGAACTACCACAACCATCTGCATCATACTTGTTCTTGAAGATCCACTTGGTGCCGACGACATTTCCCTCTGTAGGTCGCAGAACCAGTACCCAGACTTCATTCCTGACAAACTGTTCCAGTTCTTCCTCCATAGCCACTATCCAGTAGTCATCTTCAAGTGCAGCAACATGATTGGTAGGCTCTAGCTTTGAGACGAAGCAACCAAACATAACCATTTCTTGAAAACCAGCATATGCATATTTTGCCATCTTCTTGTAGTCACGAATCACCCCTCTAGTTCTTCTCACATCATTAATATCACCAATTACATCATCAGGTGAATGATGTCGATGAACCTGAGTCAGTGACTTATCTGATGTGGTAGACTTTGTGATATCGTCTTTACTTTGATCCTCTGGTTCTTCATCTGACCCAACCAACTGCTTGTCTTTCTCAGCTCATGGTTGTTCTTTTTTCAGAGTCACTTTCTGAATCCTCCACATCCACATACCGATAGGATGTGTCATCGAAGACAACATTGACTGATTCTTCAACGGCTCTAGTCCTCTTGTTGTAAACCCGGAAGGCTGAGCCAGTTCCTGAGTAACCCAGCAAGAATCCTTCATCACTTCGTGAGTCGAACTTGCCAAGATGGTCCTTGTCATTCATGATGTACACTCTGCAACCAAAAACATGAAAGTAGCTCCAGTTAGGTATCTTTCATTTCCATAACTCATATGGTGTTTTTGTGGTCCCTTTTCTAATGTACACCCTGTTGATGATGTAGCATGCAATGCTTATTGCCTCAGCCCAAAACCTTTGAGAGATTTTGTTTCCATGTATCATTGCCCGAGCCATTTCTTGAAGCGTTCTGTTCTTTCTCACACCATTTTGCTGAGGTGTATAAGGAGCTGAGTATTGATGTGCTATCCCTTGACTTTCACATAAGTCATCCATCATCTTGTTCTGAAATTCTCCACCATGATCACTCTCTATAAATTTGGAACTCCATCAAGAGATAGGGAGGAGAAGCTCTCAACTGACTGATCTTTCTTCTCTTATGAAATTGATAGTGAGAGGTGAACCTTTTACTCATACCTCCCTTCTGGTTCATAAGTTGTAAGGCCCAAATCTTGAAGCTATTGACAGTTTCCAACTTTTCTCGAAGAAACCTCACCCAAGTGAACCATGAGAAATCATCAACTAGCACAAAGACATACTTCTTCCCTCCTAGGATCTCTACTTGCATAGGACCCATCAATTCCATGTGAACCACTTCCAATGGATTGGATGTTTGAACATCTTGCACCTTCTTGTGTTGAATCTTGATTTTTTTACCCTTTTTACACGGTCCACACACAACGTCCTGAAACTTCAGCGCTGGTACTCCTCGTACACTTCCTTGCTTCACAAGAGTGGTGAGCGTCCTGGTATTCATGTGCCCAAGTTTCTGATGCCATAGGTCCAGTGTCGTTGTGGCGCTGAGGCATGTTGTGTGGCTCTTTGTGGGATTTTTCCACATGTAGCAATTGTTCCCTGATCGGATTCCTCTCATCTTAACAGTTCCTTCTTTGTCAATTGTCTCACAGTCTATACTTGTAAAGACTACTTTAAATCCCTCATCACACAGCTAGCTCACACTGATCAGGTTAGCCTTCAAGCCATCAACGAAATACACATTCATCAGCTAGGGCTGTTGATCTTTGGAGGTTTTGCCTTTGCCTCGAATATGGCATGTGGTTCCTCCACCAAAGGTAACTTTTCCTCCTCTAACCCCTTTGACTTCCTGAAGATGCTCAAGTTTCCCAGTCATGTGCCTAGAGCATCCACTATCAAAATACCAGGTCTCCTCCTCTTCTCCTCTTACGTCTTCTTGGAAAGCCATGTGACATTGCATGTTGTAGTTCATGTTGTGACTTCTATGGTAGAATTCTCTCCTTGGTTTTCCCCTATATTCCTCATCCCAAAATCTTTGTTGAGGATACCCATAGTGATTTTCATACCTTGAGTCATACCTATGACTTGGGTAAAATCTGCCACGATTTGCTGAATGAGCTATGTTGTTCTCCTGTCTTCGCGCATCTGCTCGTCCAAATCGTCGGCGTAAAGTTCGTTGTGAGGCAGGTTGTTATCTTCTCTGTCTCTGACTTTGTACCTCATTTAGGTGAGTCTTCCTGACTCATCCTTTGTTCCTCCTGACTTCGTCATAGTGAACCTTGTTCTACCTTGCTAGTTTAGCAACCCTAGCCTTGAATTCTGAGCACTTGGCTTTGAAATGATCCAAGCTACCACACACAAAACAACTTCCATGCGTGTGTTGTCAAGTAGTCCTCTTTGTCACAGGCTGATACTTTGGACATAACGCCTGAAAATGTTCAAAGCTCCCACACACAAAACAAGATCCTAGATTAAGTTCTTCATCATCTAAGACTTCTCCTTCCTGTGCGGTATGCGGTGAGGTACGTTGTGTGGCAGCCAATTGTTTAGCCTCAGTGTCATGCATTCCCCCTTTGACGAACTTAATCTTGGATGAACTTGTTGCTCCAGTGTATCCTATGCCAAAGTTTTTTTTCTCATACCTCTGATGATTCAGTATATGATCAAGTCCATTGGTTCCCGTCAGCATCTTTATCTTCTTGAGCTGCTCCGTGAGATCTATAAGAAGCTTCAAGCTCTTTGCTCATTCTGCCTCAAGCTCTGCCTCAAGTAGCTTGATTATGCAGGACTGTTGGGAATTGATTCGACTAACATCCAGCACTTGCTTGCACATCTTCTGATACTCCTCTTCAACATCGACGTCTGAGTCACTGTCACTCTCAACTGTTACCTCATGACTTTGATTGGCTTCCACAGGTTCCTCAGAAATGCCCGCAAATGCAACAAAATTGTTACACTCTTCTTCATCAGTCTGACTCATCACTTTCTTCAACACCAAGCATGGATTTTTCTTGCCCCTTCTTCTGATCATTTAGACACTCTTGTTGCGTGTGTCCAAAACCTTTACACTCAAAGCACTTGATTTCTTTTCTCTTGAGAGTTGGGCATTCGCTTCTGTAGTGACCATAGCCTTTACACTCATGACATTGTGTGGCAGAGCGTGAGGTTGTTTTGACTGCATCACCAGACCTTCTTGTTGACTCACGCTTCTTGAACCATGAATCATTCCTCTTGAATGCTCGGTTGAAACGCTTTGCCAGAATTCCTAGTGAATTCTGTAGTTCCTCAATCTTGTGTGACTCACCTTCTACCACAAGAACTACACCTTTTTTCTTGACTTCACTGTTGTCTCCATTTCATATGCTTTCAGCATCCCGACTACCTCACTAAACTTAGTTTCATCTGTGTTGGATGAAACAGATAGAGCCGTCTTGTAGGCTGTGTACTTCTCAGGTAAACTCCTTAGAAGTTTCTTCACCAGCTTCTTCTCTTTTTACTTCTTCCCAAGTAGTTGTGCTTCATTTGCAACGTTGCTGATGCGTGCAATGAATTCACCAACTGACTCACTGTCCTCCATCTTCATCAGTTCGAACTTAGAGGCTAGATAGTCGATTATAGTCCTCTTCACAGCATCAGTTCCTTCATATTCGCGTTGAAGGATATCACATGCTTCCTTGGCTGTCTCGCAGTTTTGGATGGTTTGGAATTGTTCCGAGTTCACCGCTCCAAAAATGGCAGACAATGCATGAGCATTAAACTTGGACATCCGTTTCTCTTCGTCTGTCCATTCAGATTTGAGCTTAAGCACCATCTTCTCTTCTACCTTTTTGGTTGGAAGTACCCACCCGGTTTCTACTGCGGTCCAAACGTCTTCATCTATGATTCTGATGTTCGCCTTCATACGCTGCTTCAAATGGCCATAGTTGTTTCCTTCTAGAACAATCTCCTTAGTCCAGAACTCTTTACCCTTCCCCATTCTTCCTCCAGGATCTTCACCTGCTTCCAATACACCCAAGTGATTGGCTCTGATACCAATTGAAAATGCAGAATGACAAAGAGTGTGTGGCAATCACACAGTGGAACACGATATGACACACAGTAGTTTCTCTACAAAGAATATGCTTTGATTAGAAACTCTTATGATACACTTACAAGAAATATCAAATTTCTCTTCTACAAAAGAACTCGCTCTCTAATCCCCCAGATGATCTAAACCCTATGTTCTATGACGAACCCTTGGCTATAGATCTTCCAAAATGATCTAAGCCCTATGTTGTGTTTCAAATCCTTAGCTTTAGATCTCTCTCTCTCTATTACAACTTGTGAAGTGATCGATCTTTATGCACAGATCTTCGACTCCTTTTATAGTTAAGCAGATTTCCTATGTTTCCTTTTCTTGCACACTCGAAAATCTCTTAAATATTCTCTATGCTTGATCTCCAAGTTTTCCTTATTTGTAATATATGGAAATCCTTTTGCATTGATTGTCTTGATTCTGCTCCAAATCTTCGATTGCTGTCAATCTTTGATCTCCAGAATCTTCAGATTAAATCACCCTCGATATATGCATCCAGAATCTTCTCCATTGATCTCACATACAATCTCCGGTGTAGTACATCGTGTGTCATCTTGCCAGTTGCCACACAGCTTACATCACCGGCTGACTTGTACTCCCACTCAATTCCCAGGTATTCTCGAGATCTATGAACTAGATTCAATTGACATATGATTCGGGCAATAGAATTTGTTTTAGGTTGTTTTAATATGATTAAAACCTGATCAAATTCTCCCAGTGGTATCAGAGCCTAATGTTAAATTGAATCTAAAGTATGTAATATGAATTGGACGAATTCAAAGCTGATATATATGATATATAGAATTTACATACTAATTGTTTTTGTTCAAAATCGTTTTGATGCAAAATTGAAAAAAAAACTAGGGTTTCTGCGAAGGTGTGTCGATCGACAGCATCACTGTGTCGATCGACACGGCCTGTTAAATCGCGTGAAAATTTAGGTTTTCAATCACGTAAATCGCTATGTGTCGATCGACACAACCTTTGTGTCGATCGACACTAGCGGATTCATCGCGATCGGTTTGATCGATTAAATCGTTTAATCGTGATCGAACCGGTTCAGATCGGTGTCGATCGACACATACGATGTGTCGACCGACACTGATTGGTCATCGCGATAAATTTCTTCGGATGTAATGTCGATCGACACTAGCCGGTTCATGCGATTGGTTTGATCGATTATCGCGATTAACTGTAATCGGTTTTGAGTTGTGTCGACCAACACTAGTGTAGTTTCGATCGACACGTTCTCAGAAATCGGATTCTCATCACCAATCACATATTCTAGAATAATTAAAACTTAATGAGATTAAATTTTTTAAATTAAACCCCTTTTTAGGATACATATATGATATGTATTAGTTCTGTTCCTCAAACTAATATCAAGTACTTTTAATGTCTTTCCAATTCTGTAAAACTGTCAAGACTCATTTCATTGTGCGATGGGCTTGCCAAAGCAAGGTGTCCACAATCACATGAGTAAGACAGATGGTAATCGTTACCATGTGACTTAAGAGATTGGTTTACTTGACTAAGCCATCAAAATGGTTTTGGGCTTAGAGACATAGGAGTGAATTAGACATGAGATGTCTAACTCATGACCAAGAGTTACATTGGATGTAATTAGCAAAAGTTGCTTACCTAGATAGCTAAAATTTCGGTGATGAGCCAAAGCTCACTCAGGTTTTAGTGAAATATGGATTTTGGATTGTTATATTCAAACTGAGGAAACATTGTTTTGAATATAATGCGAGTCTTCTTAATTGTTAAGATTTCTCATTTTCTTGATCATCATAAATTAACTCCTTTCCTTTCTTTGATTCAGCTATGTCAACTACTCAACACAACTTATTCTCCTTGAGATCCGTCCTTGAGAAAGAAAAGTTAAACGGATCGAACTTCCTCGAATGGTATCGGAATTTGAGAATTGTTCTCAAGCACGAGAAGAAAGAATATGTTCTTGTAAATGTTCTCCCTGCTAAACCGATGGCCAATGGCCCACATGCAGAGAGGAATGCTTGGGATAAGCATTCAAATGATGTGGCCGATGTGTGTTTTCTCATGCTGGCTACCATGAACTCAGACTTGCAGATGCAATATGAGAATGTGGAGTCGCCGGTTGATATGATCACTAGCCTGAAAGGCATGTTTCAGGAGTAGGCACGAACTGAGAGATACCAGACGGTTAAGTCTCTTATTGAGTGCAAGCTACCAAATGATGGTCCAGTTAGTGCTCATGTCATTAGGATGATAGGTTATATTGATAACCTAGAGAAACTGGACTGTCCCCTTAGCCAAGAGTTGGCTACTGACATCATTCTGCAGTCATTGCCGTCAAGATATGACCAGTTTATAATGAATTATAACATGATCGACATGATCGACATGACGAGGCCTTTGACTGAGCTGCATAACATGCTCAAGACAGCTGAGCCCAACATCAAGAAGTGCACTTCAAATGTACTTCTAGTACAAGGGAGTAAGAGGTTTAAGAAACCTAAGGACAAGGCAAAAGGCAAGGCTGTCCAGATTGTGAATCAGGACAGGCCCGAGCCCAAGCCCAAGTCTAGCCCTTCTGATACTGATGAGTGCAATTACTGTAAGGAGACTGGGCATTGGAAGAGGAACTACACTAAATACCTGGAAGATTTCAAGAAGTTGAAGAAGACGTACCAGACTTCTTCTTTAGTTATTTATGTTATAGAAGTAAATGTTACTACTTCAAGTTCTACCTCATGGGTATTGGATACCGGTTTTGGTGCTCATATTTGTACGAATATGCAGGGGCTAAGAACCAGTAGGACTTTGGAGAAGGGGCAAGTGGACCTGCCCGTTGGTAATGGAGCAAGAGTTGATGCATTGGCCGTGAGAACTTTTCGTTTGTCTCTTCCTTCAGGCTTGGTTTTAGAACTTAAGAATTGCTACTATGTACCTGCTATAAGCTGAAACATCATTTCTATTTCTGTTTTGGATTTGGATGATTTTCATTTTTCGATTAAAGACAAGTGTTGTTCTTCTGAGGGTGATGGTATTTTTTATGGTAGCGCCTCATTAGAGAATGAGCTTTATGTTTTAAACCAATCTATGTCTGTCTATAACATAAACACCAAACGGTTCAAGTATAATGACTCCAATCCTACTTTTCTCTGGCATTGTCGTTTGGGCCACATCAACGAGAAACAGATTCAGAAGCTCCATAATGATGGACTTTTGGGCTCATTTGATTATGAATCATGTGAGAAGTGTGAATCCTGCTTGTTGGGCAAAATGACTAAGGCCCCTTTCAACAAAACTAATAAAAGGGTCGGTGACTTGTTGGGCCTAATACATACTGATGTGTGTGGCCCAATGAGAATTAGTGCTAGAGGGAATTTTGGGTACTTCATTACATTTACTGATGATTTCAGTAGATATGGCTATGTCTATCTAATGAGACATAAGTCGGAATCCTTTGAAAAGCTCAAGGAATTCCAGAATGAAGTACATAACCAACTTGGCAAAAGTATCAAAGCTCTTCGATCAGATCGTGGAGGTGAATACTTAAGCCAAGAGTTAAGTGATCATCTGAGAGATTGTGGAATTGTTTCACAACTCACTCCTCCTGGAACACCTCAATGGAATGGTGTGTCTGAGAGGAGGAATCGGACCCTATTGGATATGGTTCGATCAATGATGAGTCACACATATCTTCCATTATCTTTCTGGGGATATGCTCTTGAAACGTCTACGTTTACGCTGAATACGGTTCCATCAAAATCAGTTGCAAAGACACCACATGAGATGTGGACTGGAAATGTTCCAAGTTTTTCTTTCCTGAAGATTTGGGGTTGTGAGGCTTAAGTCAAGCGAATGTTCACTGACAAGCTCGGCCCAAAATCTGACAAATGCTACTTCGTCGGTTATCCTAAGGAAACCAAGGCTTACTACTTTTACAACCAAACTGAGAACAAAGTGTTTGTTACTCGGAACTGTGTCTTTCTTGAGAGAGAGTTTCTTTCTAAGAAGAACAGTGGGAGTAAAGTACAACTCGAAGAAGTTCGAAAATCACAGGAAGTTGTTCAACCTGTTCATGAAGAACAGCAGTTAGATTTACGAAGAGTCGTAGTATCTACACCTGTGGTGCCTGAAGTTCGCAGATCCGAAAGGATTCGTCACGAGCCCGAGAGATACAGATTTCTCGTGACTAATTGTCATGATCTGTTGATCGTGGATAGTGACGAGCCTGCGAATTTCGAAGAAGCAATGATGAGCCATGACTCCTAAAAGTGGTTTAAAGCCACTGAATCCGAAATGGGATCCATGTCACAGAACAAAATATGGACTTTGGTGGATTTACCCGATGGTGTAAAAGCCATTGACTGTAAATGGATTTTCAAGAAGAAAATTGATGTGGATGGAAACATACAGATTTACAAAGCTAGATTGGTGGCTAAAGGTTTCAAGCAAATTCATGGTGTTGACTATGATGAAACCTACTCCCCAGTTGCTATGCTTAAATCTATTCGGATTCTCCTGGCAACTGCCTCTCATTATGACTATGAGATTTGGCAAATGGATGTGAAAACCACCTTCCTGAATGGGATTCAAGAAGAGGATGTGTACATGATACAGCCTAAGGGTTTCATTGATCCTAAGAATGCTGGGAAAGTATGCAAGCTTCATCGATCCATTTATGGATTGAAGCAAGCATCTCGGAGTTGGAATCTTCGTTTTGAAGAAGCGATCAAAGAGTTTGATTTCGTGAGAAACGAAGAGGAACCGTGCATTTACAAGAAGACTAGTGGGAGCGCAGTTGCATTTCTGATATTGTATGTGGACGACATACTTCTTCTCAGAAATGATGTTCCATTGCTTCAATCTGTAAAGACTTGGCTCGGAAGTTGTTTCTTGATGAAGGACATGGGAGAAGCCGCTTACATTCTTGGAATAAGAATCTATAGAGATAGATTGAATAAGCTAATTGGACTGTGTCAGGATACTTATATTGATAAGGTCTTACACAGGTTCGATATGCGTGATTCCAAGAAAGGCTTCATACCAATGTCTCATGACATTCCTCTTAGCAAGAATCAGTGTCCTTCGACACAGGCTGAGCGAGAGCGGATAAGTAGGATTCCCTATGCTTCTGCTATGGGATCTATCATGTATGCCATGCTTTGTACTCGTCCAGACGTCGCTTGTGCTTTGAGCATGATGAGTCAATACCAGTCTAATCTAGGTGAGAGTCACTGGACAGCTGTCAAGAACATCCTCAAGTATTTGAGAAATACTAAGGACAAGTTCTTGGTGTATGGAGGAAGTCATGAGCTAGTAGTGAGTGGATACACAGATGCGAGTTTCCGGACAGACAAAGACGATTTCCGATCTCAGTCAGGATATGTCTTTTGTCTGAATGGTGGTGCAGTCAGTTGGAAGAGTTCCAAGCAGAGCACCATTGCAGACTCGACGACTGAAGCTGAATACATCGCTGCTTTTGAAGCGGCGAAGGAGGCTGTTTGGGTTAAGAAGTTCATTACTGAACTTGGTGTGGTTCCTAGTGTTTCTGAGCCAATGGCATTATATTGTGACAAAAATGGTGCCATTGCTCAGGCAAAGGAATCTAGGCCTCACCAAAAATCCAAACACATAGAGAGGAGATATCACCTTATCTGTGATATAATTGAAAGAGGAGATGTGAAGATCAGCAGAGTTCCGACGGACGAGAATGTCGCTGATCCTTTGACTAAGCCTCTCCCACGACCTAAGTATGAGAGTCATGCTGACGCTATAGACATTAGGTTTCTCAAGATGTGATCTTGATTTTAGTGGGATTTGTTTTTCCATTTATGTTATGATGATCTTGTAGACATACATTTGGTTATGTTTTATTAATGAAATTTATTTCAGAATTATTTAATTGTGTTATTAAATAATAGTCCCAAAGTAATTTATGGGATTCTTAAAAGTCATCAAGGGGGTGACTTGATCATGAAACCTTATAAGTAATGAATGACATAAATTATTTGTGTCCCTAGTTGAGGTTATTAAAGTGGGACATTAATAACCGCAAGAGACTAGTATGTGAGGTGACTGATGACTAAGTTTCATGGAGTCATTAATAGGGGTATTAAAGTCAATCACATAGATATGTGTTAGAGAACACAGTATCAGATATGACATGCTAATGAGAACTCTACAAGAATGTTATATGAGTGTCATAAGAGTTTCTCATTGCGACTAAAGAGTATAGTCCTTAGACCTGAGTTCATCATGTTTCCTTTACATATGAATTGGCCTGCTTTGGTTTTGTCAAACGTCAGCCGTAACAGGTGATTATAAAGGCATTATTGGGCATGTCATGAAGTGTGTAAGGAACAGGGATGGAACAAGATGGGATTTGTCCCTCCTATATAACGGGAGATAAATGTCTTAGAGCCTATCGAAGATTTGATACTGAGAAATGCGTGGCCACGCTCAAACGAGGTGATTGTCAGTCGTTTGTCTTATCAAGTATAAATCAGAGTTCGATAAACATGGTCTAGCTTAATAAGGATGACACGAGCTCTTGCCTTATGCTAGATCGAGATATAGAGACAAAGGGATTTAGGGAATAGTTGATTCCAGTACAAGTGGGAGATTGTTGGGAATGTCCTGAAATCACACTTGTATTTACTCTCATATATATATAGTTGTCGAAATAGGACAATCATGTAGTTCTAAGTGATTACAATGTTTTGCTAGAAGCCACTTGTGATCTATGAGTTGTGAACTCATTGTTAGTATTACATGATCCTATAGGGTCACACACCTAAGCAAATTGGATAAACAATGTTGAGATTAATCATTAGTGTAATGATCTGATTAATGTATATTGGATATACATTATTTTGATGTTTCTATGAGTGTGTCGATTGACACACCTATTGGTGTCGACCGACACACGTCCGAGACAGAACCTGGTTTTAGTTTATAACTTAAATTAAACCCGTTCGGTTCTTCGGTTAACTAGGGCTTCTTCTAGGTCGTCCTATATAAGATAGAGGCACGACTTTTGGAGCTCTTAACCTAGTTTTCACAGCCACCAGAAACACAGGAATCCCAAGGTGAATTGTTCACAAAGGCACTAACATCCCTGTCATCCAGTTTGTGTGCGTGTGGACTTTTGTAGAAGCGCAGCATCTGAGGCGCTATTGATCTCGAATTCCTGATTACCTTCGGTTGCTCAATTCCCAGGTATTCTCGAGATCTATGAACTAGATTCAATTGACATATGATTCGGGCAATAGAATTTGTTTTAGGTTGTTTTAATATGATTAAAACATGATCAAATTCCCTCAACATCTACAAAATCCCCTTTACATTTAGACTTTCAACTTGGTTTAAAATACAACTTGATAACTTCCGCGCTCCTTTGGGTTCGATCCCTCAATTCCTACAACGAGTATAGCTTATACTTGACTAAGATTGAGGTGTTTATAAATTTTAAAACTTGAAAACACCAACACATTAGTCCCCGGGAAATTTTTTTCTTTATCTTTTAAAATTAATTTTGATTTTAATCCATTTAGTATTACAATCTAATATGTTTCATTTAATAATATCTTTAAGTGTACAAATTTATTATCGTTTTATTTTGTTTTCTATGAATGACTAATTTTTATATTTAAATTTGTACACAGTTGTATTTAACTATTTTAAGTCATTAAAATGGATTTTAATTGTACTATGTTCAATTACATTATGAAATACTTCAAATTAAATTACGTGTTTTCTAGATTTAAACCCAATAACATATTAGAAAATATTAAAAATCAAGCAGAATATAATAATGATTTATATGGTGAACCGAATAAAGCAAAAAATCGTAAGTATGAAAACCGAACCAAACTAAACTAGATATGATTTAGTATTGTAACCTTTTGTCATACACCGAAAAAACTGTACAAATATCCACTTTGAACACCCCACATTACAAAAATGCAGTGGCATGGTAATTTCTATTTGAGGAGAGACAAGAGCTCAAATATTTTTATGAGTGAAAATATAAACTGAGATACTCCTCAATAGTAAAAAGACAAAATTATCCTTAATGAATATTGAGACAATAACTCATTTTAGGAAGTCTACCAAGTGGACCTTTTTCAAACCAAACTAAACCTAAGTAGAATAGATTTTAATTCACAAAACGAAACCCAAACCAGATAAACCAATTCATTTGAAATCAAACTGAATACAAATCAAACCTAACTAAAACTGAATGAAAGCAAATTGAACTAAACTGAACTACAAATAGTTTTTATATTGTTTAGGTTCTAAATGGAGGAATCTGTGTTGCAGACGAATAGCAAAACTACCTAAAAGTATAAGAGAACATCCAATCAACTTAAAAGACATTATGAGAGGGAAGATTAAAATAATTAGCTCTCCAGTCCTCAGCTCCAAACTCCAAAGCCATTTCTTTTGCCGCCGAGCACAATGGTTTTGCAGGTCGACATGTGAGGATCGTGCAGCGTTATGAGACTGATAAGCGTAATCGATGGCCAACACTCTATTACAACTTGAACTTATGTGAAACATCAACACATTGTCCATACAAAACAATAAATCTATACTCTGGATGCCCACATCCATCTCGGATTCCAAAAGGGTAATCCACGGTTATATACCACAGTATGATCGGCACGCATCCACAATACAAAACTTTGAGATAACTATCAAGATCAAGAAATCTTCATTTTCTTTATTTGTGTTGTTTACAAGAGAGTGATGATGTGTGTGACCTTGTTTGACGCAAGAAATCGTTAGAAACTTACAGGCTAAGATCAGTGAGCATCTAGAGAAGTATTTCGGTTCTTCTTGTTCTTCCAAAACTCATCTTTCTTCCCCTTTCTCTTAGCTTTAACTCGGCCGAATTTGCTATTAATTATACCAAGTATGGCACTCTTATCCTTTCTGTTCTTTGTCTTTGCCTTGTCTTCAAGAATCGCCCTAAGTTTCTCATAGGACCTCTGGTCTGGTACTTGCCCGCTTTTAACCATCATCTTATGGTAAAAGAAAGCCCTTTTGAAGTCTCGAACACGGACAAACGCGTAGATCATGGTTGAATATGTGATTGAGTCAGGTTTTAAGTTAAGCGCAGCCATTTCCTTCAAAAGCTGTGGCAATTTCGCATCTTGTCCTCCCCGTGCGTACGCATTCATCAGCATATTGTACGTCATAACACTCGGCTGCAAACCCATTTTACCAAATTCGGAAACAACGTCCCTCGCTTCCATGTAGTGGCCTTGCTTGGCGAATCCATCAAGAAGGGTATTATATGTTATCCGTGTCCCTCCGACTTTGTCTCTCAGCATTAGTTTCCAAATTTCCATGAGCTTTTCAGTGTCACCAGACCTTCTGAATGCATCGAGAAGCGAAGTGTATGTTTCAACTGAGGGATTAATCCCTTCTCTACGCATCTCTTCAAAGGAAGAATAAGCTTTCTCGTGCCAGCCACTAACCGAGTAAGCATGAATAAGAGCGGTGTAAGAATGGGAAGTAGGTTTCAAGCCTGCTTTCTTCATCCGCAGGAAAGCATCAGCAGCCATGTCACTCATCTTCTTCGTCCTCCCGTATGCACTAATCAAACACGTGTACGATTTCACATTTGGCTCTAAACCTAAACCCTCCATCTCCTGCAGAATTGTCTCTACGATATCGGGCTGCATCCTCCTGGCATAGGCATCCATGAGAATGTTATAAGTTGCTGCTGTAGGGTTCAAGCCTTTGGCCCTCAACTCTGCGAAAAGGCCTTCCACTTCTTCTATGTGATTGGATTTGTTGTAAGCATCCATCAGCGTATTATACACAACTGTGTTTGAACGGATGCCTTTCTTCTCCATCTCTGTTTGGATCACCAGAGCTTCCTCCTTAAGCCCTTCTTCGCAAAACGATTTCACAAGGCCACCGAAAATATCCTGATTCCACCGCACACCTTTCTCGCTCATGTTCTCGAATATCTCCCAAACTTCTTTGGCACTTCGCCCCGCTTTCCTCATGGTTGTGATCAGGATGGCACATGTAACATTGTCTGGATGGACATTGATCTTCTCCATGGCTTCATACACTTTCCAAGCATCGTCATACCTACAACAAAGCATGTCATTTACTGATCGCAGCAATTTGATCAAAGAGTACACATCCCTCCCTTCCAAGCTACATCGAATTGGAGAGAATATATACCTTTGAGCCGCTGAAATTCCAGAAATGGCGGCATTATAGAGACGGGCATCTCTGAACTCTTCCTTGTCCGGTAAATTACGCAACAGAAGCAGAATAGTATCTGCCATTCCTTCTGAACCGAGCAACGTAAATAACACAGAGCAAGCACGAGGGGAAACAAGGGACGGCTTCTGCAAATTCATCCACTCGTAGAAATACAAACAACTCTTCACAAAACCACATTCACCCATCATCACCAATGCCTCTACGCACTCTCTATCGTTTATCCGTCCTTGGAAACTAAATAACATCTCTCCCAGAGTTTCATTCTCTTCCAGATTCTTAGCTATTTCCACAATTTCCCCAGCTACGCCACATCCAAACGATATGTGCACACCAAGTGTTTGTTGGTTTGCCAGAGAGATGGATTTATCAGGCTCGGGATCGATCTCAGTTCCAGGTTCGGCCAATTCCGAAGCCAGGTGCCAGGAAGTTCGACGCTTCTTCTGGAGGGAGAACTTGGATTCTCGAGCAGGGTCTTGGGTCAATTTTTCCGCCAACGTTTGAGACTTGAAGAACTGAAGAATTGGATCTCTGAAATCACCTCCTTCTTCTTCATCTTCATCTTCTCCGCTGTTATCTGTCGATTCACCTGCTTGATGAACATTATCTGGAAGGGGGTCTTCGAAAAAGGGAAGGAAAATAGGAGATGAAGAAGATGATAACGATGGGGAAGTAGCCGAGAGAGAAAGGGGTTTTCGACAGAGTGTAGAGCGAAAAAGTGGATAAGGTTCAGGGTGATGCAGTCGGTGAGATTGAGGAAAGGAAGCATAAAAGGATGGGGTGGCAAGAGAAGAAGACGCCATGGACATGGCTTTCTAAGCTCCCAAAGCGCCAGGATACGTCCCTAATCCATCTTACAAAAAAGAATTTAAAGACTACATGAAATAAACCGTGGTGTTTTCCGGGTTTTACTAGGGACTGGCGTTCGGGTACCTAATCAAGTTCGGTTCGATAATTGGGGTTCTTGGGTTTTCGGGTTAAGCCTTATAGGTCTCATTGGTTATTACAAAACTTCGGATCGGATGCGGTTCGGGTTATGTCGGGTTCGGGCCGGTTCGCGGTGTAACTAAAAACACATAGTCTATATACGGGTTCGGTCCAAATTCGGTTCGGGTTTGGTTATTTTACAAGAAATTTGTACATTAGACTCCTATTACATATTCAACTCTTTAGTTTGTACGTAAACTAATTTAAACAACTAAAGTGATTAATATTTAGTTTTCATCTTAACTTATTTTAAGTCCTAACCAATGTTTTGAAATGCGACTCGGACACGCGGTCGAACTAGTAAACCCGGCGATCCAATAGACATACCGGGTTGGGTCATTTGCAAAAACCATTTAGTTAAAACCAAAACCCGAAAAAACCCATGGTTTATTTGCGACCCAGAGGACCGGTCGAACCAATCAACCTAGATAATGACATTTTTTGAACATTTTAAACTAAATAGAAGGTTTTGTTGTGATAAAATATAAGGTGTGAAATATTATTAAAAGTTGTTCTCACGATACATTTCATCTCTCAATCTCACAAACCTTCGTTTTTTTTTTCTTTTTTTAGAATTGTTGACGCATTAATTTTCTTAATGTATAGCTTTTACTGAAATTTTTTATTTTTTTTATATTTCTTAACTTTTATCTCGTTAATAATTTAGGCAATAGTTAAGAGAATACTATATATTTTAATAGATTTTTATTGAAAAAAATGAATAGTTTGAAGAATATATGTTTATATATATATTTATATATAAGAACCTCATTTATTTATGTTCCGCGGTCGATCCGCTGTTGACCCAATAATCCGGTAACCAAAAAAGCTGTACGGTTTGATGTTTGGGTTGAGTTTAAACCATTGGTCCTAGTTAAAAAACTAAATGTTTTAGTTTTTGTCCTAACTTATTCATGCTCTAATCAAATTAATACAATTGCAAGTATAATACAGATTGAAATCGATAGAAAAAATCTAGCACATATAGATAAAGACAATAGCACATATAGATAAAGACAATAAAGTAGGATGAATTTTATTCATAATGCAAAAACAAGAAATCGTAAATGATAAAATAAGAAGTAAACTCAAATTTAAATAATAAATTCAAAACCAAAGTAAAAATGAAAACTTAGATCATCTTTCTCTTAATTCCTTGCAAAACATAAACACCTATCTCTCAGGAAAACTTTCCCTTGGACACATAATCTAAATAAGTATCGTACATTCCTCCTCCTTATCTCTTTAAGTTTGGTTAGCCTGTTTGGGTTTCAGTTCGGTTCGAATTAACCAGAAACCCACTGGATCCTCAACATAAGTATCATTCAGTTATTTTACCATAACCCATACTCGTACTAAACCGGTTTGTTCGGGTTGGAACCGGGTTCGGATTTTGGGTTCGAGAAATATGCCCATCTCACCGTGAGATAGATCCTAATAGACAAAAACTTCAAGATATCCAGATCGGCGTTTTTATTATCCGCATCCAGATCTGGAACTTCCGGATATCCATTCTAATATTAAGATATTCATGAATATCCTGATACTCCTATATCCTATAGCTTGAGCCGGCAGGTACAACCGCTTATCCTAACAGTGAAACGACGACATAGGTAATTATGACCATCAGTAGAGTAACTCGTACCCAAACGTATTGGGAAAGTGATAAAATCCAGCTACACATAAATTTCCTTAAGCATCAATCCACCAAAAGATATTAAAGTTTATATAGTATGATGTAAATGGGCTATGAAAGGCACACTTCCCCCTAATCTCGAAATCTAACTGTGCCAACACATCTAAACCACATGACATGTGTCTTGACGAAGCACTGTGATGCGGGACCAATGTGAAGGTCTAAGAGCATGGAACCAATCTACACAGGTTGGATTCGGTGGTGACTCTTCTAGTTGACTGTACGGACATTCTCTAGGGGAATAGGCAATGATGGATTGACGAAATGATGAACCGAGGCTGTTGTGTAGTGAAGCACGTCACCAGAGTATGGATGGAAATGTGAGAAGTCGATGGATCACTTTTACTTCTATGGAGTCTCATGAAAAGAAGAAGAAGGCGACCAATTATTGTCATTTTAAAAGTCAACAAGTGTGTTCAATCAAATCAAATCAAATATGCTAAAAACTTAAAACGTATAAAGAACAAGTTTTCTTTATTGATTTAGAAACTCTCTCAAAACTAAATCTCTTTGTTGAGTCTAAACTCAAGTTTTGAGTTTCACTAAACGATGAATAGTTAGATGTAGAGTGTCTAAATTTAACATCTATAGGCGTTGAGAGTTGAGACTAATCCCTAGCTAGCCTTCCTTTAGGAAACCCGAATGGAGTGTTATTATATATGCTTTTGAGATAATTGAGCAACTAAACTCGAATGAAAGATATATATAAAAAAAGAAAACAATTATATACGGAAAAATTTCATCAAATGCAACTTCTTTGAGGGAATGAACACCACAATCCACAAGACATCCTTTAGATTATCACAAGATAGACGCATCGAGTAAAAGGAAACCAGTGTTAAGAATCATGTCCATGTGCAGACATAGCCGTTTTTATCAGCCGATGCCAGTGGTTTCCCGATGCCGCTCCAAGAACAACACAGTATAGGAGATGTTTGCTCCTTGAGAGTGCTCACTATATTGCCTTTAGATATAGACCAAACATGGACTGTCCCATCCGCAGATCCCGCAGCCACATAATCATCATCCGGACTTATACATGACCTGCTCCAGTTCGATGCCAATCTGTTCCCTGATGCTCTCAAAGTCCCACATATTTCCAAAGTCCGGGTATCAAATACATTGTGCACGTTGTCTCTCCCGCTCGTCAAGATCCTGTTTCCGTTCCGGGACAATGATACCGAGGTCACAGCAGAAGAATGTCCAGCTACTTCAGACAGAAGTTTCCCGGTCTGAATATCCCATAACCTAAGATTCCCATCCATGTGGCCTGAGAATACCGTAAGCCCATCTATGCTGAGGCAAATTGCATTGCAGTTACTGGTAAAGATTACTGTGTTAGTGCAGTAACCTTTCTGCAAATCCCAAAGTTTAATGGTACGGTCATACGCTGCACTGACTACATGTCGGCTTGAGAATTTGCTCACATCCACTGCACAGACTTTATCGGTGTGGCCTGTCAGAGTATGACGTACCCTACCTGAGTTAACATCCCACACAAACAAATTGTTCGAGCTGCTTGCTGCGATCAAGGATTTATTGTCATGTGTTATTGCTAGATCCAGAATATTCCCAAGGGACCCATGTAAGCTTTTGATTAAAGACCCACTGTTGGTGTCCCACATTTTTACTGCTCGGTCTTGCCCACCGGTAAACAGAGTTCCGGAGTTGTATTCAAAGAGTATTGAGCCACAGCCACCTTCATGAGCGTGGATACGGTGCCCACATGTTGACGGAACAGTTGACTCAACAAAGTGATCGGTTCCATCTTCATTGCGGCGGACAATGCCATCAACTTGCTGCCGAGCAAGATTTTCCAAACCATTGGCCCTAAGCTTAGCTAGCATGTCCTCATAGAGCGCATTTGCCTAAGTAAGGACAAAAAACAAAATTGAAGAAAGGGGACGGATAAACTCTGCAATTAATGGAAAGAAAGTCACCATGTACCTCGTTAAGACGTTCTGCATCTTGCATTTTCTGCAACATCCATCGATCAATTAACATTTTATTCTCAGTCTCCGCTTTTTGCGCTCTACCTGTCATCTCCTCCAGCTGGGATCGGACTTCCTGGTTTTCGACAATAAGTAAATCCAGCGTCTTGGTTTTATCTTCTAACTCTTCTTGTAATTGTGTACACTCCTCCCTACAGTGCAACTCTAGCTTTTAAGAACCGCACAACTTAATTCCTTATAGTCACTGCAAAACCATTCTGACCTTGTTTGGGCTAATTCCTTCTGCATGTCATTAATTAACAACTCCTTCTCCTGTAAAGATGCCTTTGACGTTCTGGATTCGGCTACTTCTATCACGAGTTGTTCAGACAATCGGGATTGGGCTTTGTAGCATTGCTGTAGCTCTATTTCTAGTTTTTCTGTTTTCTCCTTCCATTCGGACCCCTGCATGCATGTTTAAGATGTTGACGATATTCCAGGGCATAAAGGTACAAAGGGCCAAATCTACTGACATGCTGATCCACAACAAAAGGATTCAACTGGAACTCTGAGGCGTACTATTCAATCTGAAACAAGCATGAATTAAACTAAACTACTTGTAATTTTTATACTTCTCTGTCACCCACTAGTATAACAGCATAACCAAAACCAAGAACAGATTAAAACGAGAGAAATGGATCAATTTTTCATCCATATCGGGGGACAAAAGTAGGGGTCTCGATATGAAAAAAAGGAAGCAACATAAGCTTCTATGAACTGCTGGATTTTGATTAAGAAATCAAATGAAAGCGCCAAGCAAGAATGCATAAGGATTAAAGAAGAACCTTTACATCTTCCTACAATCATATGGGAGAACCTTAATCTTTCAATGTTTTACCTTCTAATAAAAGCATGGGTGACTGAATAATCCCGACAATTGAAAACGATTACAAGCTAAAGGTCGATTGCTGAAATCTGAAAGAATGGAGAAAGGAACAAGGTACCTGAGAAATAATAGGCCTAGAGAGAGCAGAAATTGCCGGAGCATGAGCTCCTTCTTCCAGAAGATGACGCTTCCGCAGAGCTCGCAAAGCGTCCTTTATGGCTTCCATAGCTTTCTCCTCCTGTGACCTGAAAGTTCCGACGATCATCGGATTCAAAATTTCCTTTCCGTTGAATACAATCACAAAAGCTCATGGAAAAACGAACGAGATCCAAGCAGACTTACATCTCGATCCGATGAAAAGGAGTCGTAGAGGCTAGGAATTAGTCAATTAGGGTTTGAGTACAAGTAGCGAAGGAAAGAAGAATTTAATCGGAGACTTAAGTTCCCCCGCTGCTTACGATTCCAAATAAATTAGTGAATTGAAAGTTTTGACGAATGAATGAATTGGGATTTTCCAACATAGTTAGTTTAAGGCCATGAGTGGCAACAGTTTTTAAATTGGATATACATATTAGAATTCTTGGAATTTATTTGTTTTCATAGATTTTACTTTTTTTCATGGATAACCAAAAATTTACTACAATAGAAACTCTATAAATTAATACTCAATAAATTAATAAACACAGTTAATTAATAAATTTATTCGATTCCGAGTTACGTCATGGTAAAATTTGACAAAACTCGATAAGATGATACGATAATAATTTTTTAGAAATCCTATATAAATATATGATACCAATAATATCATAAACTAATAATTAGGTATATAAATTTATGCATACATAGTTTATATATACATAGTTAAGTCAATTTAATAGTTATTGTTGATACTGAGTTCAACTTATAATTATTTGTAAAATTTGACAAAACTCGATAAGATGATACGATAATAATTTTTTAGAAATCCTATATAAATATATGATACCAATAATATCATAAACTAATAATTAGGTATATAAATTTATGCATACATAGTTTATATATACATAGTTAAGTCAATTTAATAGTTATTGTTGATACTGAGTTCAACTTCTAATTATTTGTAATTAGAGGGGTTCGTTTTAAGGTAAGTACTTGATAAGAAAATAAAGAAGAAACCTCGAAAAGGAGGTGTATTATTATTAAAGATGTTTACAATGCTTGTTAACTCGGAATGGCGAGATTAACTTTATCAAAGAGAAGTAAAACCTAGGTGATCTAGTTCTTCTCCTCCCGATCCTGAATGGATCTTATTAGTGAGGGGGTATGTATTTATATATCTTTAACTAGGTTTTGACCCCGCGTTATTGTTTTTTATCTTTATTCTTAAATAGTATATTTTTAGTTATCTTTGATTAGGTTTGGCTATTTCGCGACCCGAATCCCGTCTCATTTATTAAATATTCTCCGCTTCGGATCAATTATTTTATTCAGATGAATAAGAAAAAAAAAAGAGTATGAGAACCAGTTTCCTAAATAATCTGTTTAATATCTAATATTTTTTTAAATGAATGAGAAATTATGTAAATATTATTCAAAAATTTCCTAAATTTTCTAAAACATTCTGAAATATCCGTCCGGAAATAGAGTCTTATCCAAATTAATGAGAGTTAAGATCTTAATCTTAGTTATCCAAAATTTCACGTTCTCATCCATTTTCCGTTATATCATTTTTCATCCCGTTTCTTTATCGTGAATACTATAAAAAAAAAATTCAATACCGGAATTACCCGTTTCCCTCTCGTTTTCATTACAATATTTTCCTTTCTGTTACCCCAAATAAACATGCCTACTTCTTATAGATTAATATAATATTTGATATATTTAGTGTTGTATTTTTAATGCGTATTTTGGTAAAAAAAAAAGAATAATAAATTATGTAAATATTTTTATCATAAATTTTTGGTACATATGATATCTATAATTTAGGTAAAAAGAATAATATTAAAAAATGTTAAAAAATCACGTTAGTTGTTATAGTAAACTAATGATTTGGTAACATATACAAATTTTCATTAAATATTGAGATCATAGGTAAGTAGAGTATTTTTGAAATAATTGGCCACATAAAAAGTATATATTCATAAGCCCAATTCTTATTATCTATTATAATTAGTTTTTGTCAAAATTACCCTTAATGAATATATACCTTGATAACTAATTTTCAATGGCATTACATGTAATATAACACATCATAATAAGGTTATCTCTATATTTGTACTCCTCAATTAATAGTATTAAGATAGTCGGTCTAATAAGCCCATGGGCTAACCTCGGAAAAATGGAATATTTCCATTTTTCCAGGACTAGGGAATCTGTGATAAGATTCGATCTTATACTGTCCGAGCTTATACTTCGGCTTAGGATGGACGATGTTCGTTTATACCCCCGCTTTGGACACTAAGTCTGATCAATCTTCTCCGAGGTATCCCTCGGTCATCTGGGCCGAGGGTCGAAATTCCTGTTGTCGGGACTTATAACCTAATAGATTATTAGGGAAGAGCTAGGCAAGGACCAAACTCCAATTATTGCCAAACTATTGATTAGGGGTAGAACCCCACAATAGTTTTCGAGGAAAAGACTAATCTCTTCCCTTCCGACCTTTCTTGGTTTTTCTCTCTAGGTATTGTTCTCTTTGAAAAAGGTCCGCCAGGATTTCAGCAGATGTCGGCTTCTTCTTGTTGACCGCGGTTAGCATTAAAGGTTGATTCGGCGGTTCTTGGTTCCTTCGTAATTTATTTTCTGTTACAAAGCATCTTCGAGCCATCTTTTGGTCGTTTCGGACCGTACAATATCCTTTTGGAGTTGGAAACTTCAGGCACTGGTGGTAGGTAGAGTATAACCACGGTGTTCCGACGATCGCGTTATAGATGGTGGCTTTTTCTACTACTTCAAACTTCACGGTTTTTGTCACTCCTCCGGCCGATACTGGAAGTTTAATAGTTCCGATGGTTGACACCGTATCTCCTCCAAAGGCGGTTAGGTGTTTAACCCGAGCTTTTATCTTCTGATCTTTTACCTCCATCTTCTGCAATGTGTCTAGAGATATGACGTCTACCGAGCTTCCAGTGTCGACGAGAATCCTTTGAACGTCGCAATCGCCTATGTGAAGTTCGATTACGAGTGGGTCGTTGTGGGGAGCGTCGATTCCCTTCAGATCTTCGGTGGTAAATGTCAACTCCTTTTGCAAAGTGGAACTTTGTGGAACCTGATCCACGGACAACCTAAAGATGCTTCGCTGAATTGATCGAACATAATCCTCACAGTTTGCGAGCCCTCTCATTATCATGTTAATTCTTTTCCTTTGGTTTGGGGGCGGTGAAGGTAGAACTTCTCCTTCTTCCGTATCTTCGAGGGGAAGCTGATTTTCCTCATCTTCTGGTGTCTTACGTTTCTCCTTTTCTCGATCTTGTTCAAATCGGATGGCCATCAGGTGGTTCTTTAAATTTCGACAATCTTTGGTTTTGCGGCCCGGTCTTTTATGGTACTCGCACCAAGGAGCGGTTGGATCTTCAGGATCTCGGATGTAGGTGTATTTTGACTTATCTTTCCGAGATATGTCTTTTTGTGAGTCCGTTACGGAGAAGGTTGTTTCCGACCTTGATTTATCTTTTCGAGGGTTATCCCTTTCTACTCGCCGCCCTTCTCCTTTTCCCTCTGGTTTCACCTCTTTGTTTACCTTTGTGGATCCGTGTACTTTGGCAAGTTCGTCGCGATTTTCTTCAATCCTTATGTGAGTATTTGCTCGATGAAAAGCGTTGTTCATAGACTGAGGACGATGAGCTGATAGTTCGTCCCAAAACCTTGATTGATACCAGGTTGATGCGCTAAGCGCTCCGATTGCTAAGTCGTCGTCAATCCTTAGCCGTGAATAAATCGCCTTAAATCTTTTAATGAAATCTCGAAGTGGCTCTTTCGATCCTTGTTTTACTGCGTAGAGGTCCGATGCGGTGGCCTGTTGCTCTAAATGAAGCATGTACTGTTTGAAGAAGGCTTCTCAGAGTTCTGCAAAACAACTGATTGAATCGGGGGGTAGGCTAGTGAACCAAGCTTGGGCGTCACCTCTCAAGCTTTCTAAGAATTCCCTCGTCCTCTTTGTTTCTTTGGAACTTATCTCAGCCGACTTTTACCAGAAAGGCTCTCATGTAGACTGCGGGATCCGTGGTTCCGTCATAGGTTGGGAGTCTGAGCTTATCGTTGAGTGGGACTCGCGCTCGCGTGATATTCTGAGTGAACGGGCTCCTCTCTGTTTCCGCCAGTAATTGATCGACTTCAGGGGTAATGCTAGTTGCTTTATGGACTAGCGATTGCATCTCTTTTAATTCTCTTTTTAAGATTGCGATCGATTGGTCGGTGCTCTGGTTCTGAGTCATGTCATCTCCACTTCTCTGACTTCGGCGTATAATGGGCGTCCTAGGATCTCTTGAACCGGTCTGATCGTCTTCAAATGTTACTCGCTGGGGAGTGGCTCGTGAAGTTCTAACCGAAGTTGTTCTAAGAGTTTGGTTATGATTTTGGGCTCTCAAAACTTGGAGTTCTTCTGATATGATTGCCAGTTGATCGATCAGACTTCAGTTTATTCGTTGTTGGTGGTCAATTTGCTCTGTCATCCAACTTTCGCGCTGCTGTTGTGCTCTTACTACTACTCCATCGGGGGTTCTTATCTCTTATATGTTGGGAATTTGATTTATTATCCGGTTTCCTCTGTTATTCGATGATAACATTCCTGCGGGTTGCTCAGTCGCGTGGGAGTTAGGACGAAGAGTTTCGTCTAGTACTTCTTGAGAATTCTGGGTTTCGGATGTCGAGGTTCGAACTATCGGATTAGTAGGCGTCACAAATCCTTGTTCTCCGAGTTGATTGGGTGTAGTATGAGGATAATTTAGTTCACAAGCTATTGGATTGCGGTTCTGGTTGGTATTCTGGACCGCTCCTTCTTCGTCGCTTACTTCTGCTTCTTCACCGTCTCGACGCTCGTTAGTAGGTGGCTCTTCCGTGCTCATCTTTCTCTCTGAGATCTCTCTTTTTTCTTACCAAAAGTTAGTCACCCCCCTACTTGGCGCACCAAATGTTGATACTGGATTCAACTTCTAATTATTTGTAATTAGAGGAGTTCGTTTTTAGGTAAGTACTTGATAAGAAAATAAAGAAGAAACCTCGGAAAGAGGGTGTATTATTATTAAAGATGTTTACAATGCTTGTTAACTCGGAATGCCGAGATTAACTTTATCAAAGAGAAGTAAAACCTAGGTGATCTAGTTCTTCTCCTCCCGATCCTGAATGGATCTTATTAGTGAGGGGGGTATGTATTTATATATCCTTAATAGTCGGTCTAATAAGCCCATGAGCTAACCTCGGAAAAATGGAATATTTCCATTTTTCCAAGACTAGGGAATCTGTGATAAGATTCGATCTTATACTGTCCGAGCTTATACTTCGGCTTAGGACGATGTTCGTTTATACCCCCGCTTCGGACACTAAGTCTGATCAATCTTCTCCGAGGTATCCCTCGGTCATCTGGGCCGAGGGTCGAAATTCCTGTTGTCGGGACTTATAACCTAATAGATTATTAGGGAAGAGCTAGGCAGGGACAAAACTCCAAGTATTGCCAAACTATTGATTAGGGGTAGAACCCCATCATCAACAATTATGTATATAAATTTATACATAGATAGTTAAGTAAATATGACTCTAGTGTTGTTTGTTTTGTCTTGAAGTTCAAATCTCGTTGGAGTTCATCCCTAGTTTTTCTTATAACATTAAGAACTTCTTTTGTCGTCTTCTCCAACCGTATAAAAAAATTATGAAGAGCTTTTAGACGCGATTATTGTTTTCTTGTGTGCAACTACTTCTAAAGGTACATCAATATCATCTTCAGTCTTATCACCAACATTAGAAAGTGGAAGAAAAATATATAGGAAATATGGATTTCTCTCTGAATCGATAAATTAATAACTCTATATCTTGATAAAATATTACAGTCTCGACATTATTAATTTATAGAGTTTCTACTGTAGTATGATCAATGGGCTGTGAAAATTTTCATCAAAATCGATTTATAAGATGTTTTTGCTTGTGTTTTAGGAATGTGATATATTGTGTGCTTAATATTATCATTATTAGTTTGTGATAGTAAAAAAGTTTAAATGACTAAGATAATGTATATTAACAATATATATAGATTAACAAACAATATCTAAGTCACATTTTATTTAGGTGGATACTAGGGGTGGATCAAAACTTACCGAATATCTATCTGGTAAAGCTCTTTCTCAAGCTTCATTGGTTCGATTTCTCTCCTTCTCTTCATCTTCTTCTTTTCTCCATTTTCACCTTCTACTTTTCATACCAACAATTTTGATTTGATTCAACTTGGATCCATAATAGGCAAGTTGGATCTTGGGTTAATCAAGTGTGGAAGGGTGCAGCTAGAGACAAGTTGTGGAGCATCTATTTGATGGAGAGCATCCTCTTGTTTCCATATAAAGTTTTGGAATGAGTCATGACAAGAAAAGTGGAAACTTTCCATGTAAACGGGTTCAGATGTGACAATTTGAAGATAAATGTGATTAGGGTTGGACCATATATGGTTGGAGATTGATCTCAAACATTATGGACTCTAGGAAGACTTTTAAAAGTACACCAAGGTGGAATGGGTCTAAGATGATTCACCATGGGATCATGGACTTCATTATGTAGGCCATTATTGCATTTTGGGTGGATCCGTTAGTTTCTTTTTTATTTCCTTGAACTCTTCTTGATTGCTTTTGAAGTTTAGGCATTGCATCACATGAACCACCTCCTTTACATGATAGAAAGTGTCTTACACTTGGCTTAGAGACGTTCTTGTTCTTCTAGACAATGATCACTGCAAACAAGGCATAAGTCGTAGAAGCGATGAATTAGAAGAGTTGATAGCATATCTCGTTTCCTCGTCTCCGACTTAAAAACCTTCACTTTGATATGTACCTGACGGAAATTACTAGGAGACGGAACGAAGGCCCTAACGCTACACCCCCAAATCATCTCTTTGCTAAATGAAAGACTCGACAGGCCGACAATCAAACAAGAACACGGTTGGCCAGGCCGACACGACTAAACAACTCAGAAGCGTTACATTATTAACACTTGAGCCTGGTCTAGAAGTATTATTCGGAACGATTCCATCCGTTCCGTCCACCCCGTTCCAGAGAGCAAATCCTTCTATTCCCGGCCTAGAAGCTTACAAACCCGTACCGAGAGTAGAAGTTGTACGGATTTGAAATAAATCGCATATCGGGGTCCCCTACACACTAGCTAACTAGTTATATATCTAAGCCCAATAATCACATATGTAATTAATGCGACTTTCCTATCATGTTTCATTAAGTCTCAATTCCTTAATCGATTAGCTCCGCGCTAAAACGATTCCAATTCATTAGGGTTTAGATCTACGACCCTAAGGTTTTTGGATATACGTACGAAAAGTTATCCTAAGAACCCAAATGGTACTCACACATGACCAATTAACCGTATGATCGGATTATGATGGAATGAGCGAAAGATGTCTTTAAACCGCGAACCGAACTAACCCACAATTTTTCGTTAAATCCACTGATCTAACACCACACACTACTGACCGAACCAAAACCAAGCTTTATGAGATCCAAGGACAAACATACGACAATATCACATTAAAATGGCCAATAGAAACCGCAATCCCCATGAGAAACGTTAAACGAAAACTATTAGAGTTAACACCCGAATTTCCCACTTTACTTAAACAACAAGCTACACCATAACATGATCATACTAATAAAGAATCCTTACGTGAATCACATATCTCATGAAAATCAAACCCGCCAGTTAAACACCCTAAATTCACCGGCGAATTAGACGCTTAGTCCGACGAGCATAATTGGTTCAAAAATCATGCTTTTATCTCAAAGCAAGATCAGAGTGTTGATATAATCAGTGAAGTAAGGAGGAGAATTGATAAAAATTGAGAAAGAAAGAGATCTTATAACTTGGTTTTCTTAACATGCAACTGATTTTAAGCTTTATTAAAGGTGCATATAATATTGAGGAACAAAAAAGAAAGGTATAAGATGAGTTTGGTTCACCGGAGACGAGGAGGATAGCATATGAAGGTCGTTTTGATGACGATTAAGAGAGAGAACAAAGACTTTATGTTATCTTTTTTTCCAATCTCTAACCAAATGAACAAAAATCAGAATTTTAAGGGGTATACATAGGGTTTTAGTGGCTGACTAATTTATCATAAAGATTTAGCTCATATGTTGTTGTTCGGTGAACCGGGATATCTCGCTGTGACACCTAGTGGTTAATAGCTTTGGATGCGTGACAAATTTTGCACTAATCATCATGTGCCAAATAACCCAATATTTGGGCATGAAGTTTTACTAATTAATACACATTGCCTTGTGTATTAAACTCTAAAATTTCGACATATTATTTCATTATCCTGACTAATATTGAAACAAATCTCTGGTTCATAATTAATTTCTGACCTTGTGAAATAATTCTATAGATTTATCTTGACGTTTCTAAAATTTGAATTAAATTTCTCAAGCTTTCGGCTAACACCTCTTTACACTTTCCGACTTCTGAAAATTAGGGTTTTAAGGGTTACCGGTTTTCGTTCTCGATAATCCTGAATTTTTCTTGTAGACCCTCTTTTGATCTCCTTATATTAGAGTTCTGATCATACTATATTTCCTCATAAGATTTCATAACTTGACTCCTCCTCATTGATGATGAATATTTCCTTACTGCTTTTTAGGCTCTTGACATGGTCTCTACATTCCCCCCCCCTCCTTAATAGAATTTGTCCTCGAGATCTGAAGATATAATCAAACCCACTGCTCTTTACTCGACTCTGAATACTTCTTGTTTGTTTCCTTGTTCTTCTGCTTCTATTATTTCTTCAATTTGAACTGATTGACTCATAACTTCTCTTTTTCTAAATTTTTGTCTCTAGTTAAACAGTGAGATTTTCCACATCTTCTTTACTTCGAACTCGACTTCATGGTCATCTCTGTCCTGATAATGATGACAGGTTTAGCACCCATTTATAGCTCGGACCAACCCATAAATCAATAATACAAGGATGGTCAGACATAACCAAGCTCGGTCCCGACCCAATTACTAGCAAGGTTGACAAGCACAATGTTGGCATCTGAGAAAATAAAATATTTGGCGATAAAGGGAAGTCTTCTAAAGATTAGCTCAAACTCATCATAATCAGTAATTTAGCATATTTATTAATGTAAAAGTTTCTAAAAGAGAATCATGTAAAATAAGAAACGTAGCCGACTCAAGAGCATTATCTAGAGGAAGATGATTTCCAAGAGAAAGGAGTCAGAATTCATTCATACAGCCGATACCTAAATAGAAAGAGAGAGGGCAAAAAAAAGATTTTAGCATTCAAATCCTTTTAAAGTTTCTTTGTAGTTCTTTACTCTCAACTTCAAAAACCAAAGTCTTGTTCTTAGCTTTGGACCTCTTGAACTTGATTCTAGTCTAAATAAAGAAGTTCTTTGTTTCAAATCCGATCGAAAAACCTTTACCACTTGAACGATTGAGTCTTACCTTCACCAATTGACTTCCACCGTGAGAGAGGAGAACCTCGCTAAGATTGAAGCTATGACTAGACAACTAACATAACCTCACAAGCAAAAGGTGGTAGCCGATGCCATTAAAAAAATAACAACAGCGTAAGAAGAGGAAAGAGCCATAGCTGAGGAGTCCGAAAAGACGAGGTGAAACAGTCCAAACAATGTTTAATCCTAATGACAACTACAAAGAAAAGCAGCGAATGGAAGCCTCCATACAACATTACCGCAAAAAGGTACTACTACAAGGATTCATCCCCACTAACTATTGGGGCGAGCCCCACCACTCTGCTCAATGTGTCAGAGAAATTGAGCGATCAATCGCCGCATATCGAATTCTAGAGTATAGCTCGATACCCAAGTAAACCCATGACCGCGTCAATGTAAACGAAGAACATGCCAGAACTTTGACACCACACAAAAGACACGCTCGATAGATATACATACTTTTATAAGGCCACAAATCAAATGATACAGAACAAATTTGACCTTCACTTACATAAGTATAAATGAAGTAGAATCTGAACCTATAACCGAAGAATATATAATTTGCTCGGAAACCCTAGATGATGACCTCGGAACCGACAACTCAACCAAACAAAGACTATCCAAACTCATGACCGAGTAGATACAGTAGTTACAGAGATTCAGTTTTGCAATAACAATCTCCTCAACAACCTAGGTAAACAAGTCGAAAAGTAAGGCGACCAACTACAACAAATTGGAAGACACCTCTGATGTATCATGGATTTTACCGGTTTTCTACCACAATATAGTAGGATTTATGGAGTCTTTGTAGCATGTTTTGAGCATTTATGCAGGATTTACTAGCAAAAGACACTTTGGAGCAGAAAGAGCTAAAAAGAAGGTTTTATGGAAGTTTCCACGTGAATTGAGAAGACTTAGAAGATTTGGAGCCAAAATGAAGAAATGTTGCTGCGAGCCCCGAGTCGACCGACTAGAGAGATGCAGTCAACCGACTGTGACGCCGACTTAATTTAGAAGATTTTCTTATCGGGCCTTTCGCGGAACCCTAAACCCTAAAACTTATTCATGACCTATATAAGCACCTCTTAAGCACTAGAAGAGGCATACACCCCACAAGAACTCAGAGCAATACAAGTTTCTCTTGGATTTTTGTTTCCATTGTTTTTAGCTTTTAGATATTCTTCTTATCATTGTTCTAGACTCTGAAGAAGGTTAGAGAGTGTTCTTTCTCAATAGAGTTTTGTGAACCTCTGATCTTCTATTGTCTAATTAGTTTTACATGCACTTCATTTATAAAACGATGATTTTTTTTACTAAAACCATGTCTGAGTAGTTTATTCATTAGATCTAGGGTTTTCAAAGGGTTTACAAGGGATCATTCTAAACGGTTTTGATTTGTTGAATAAGCCACGTGATTCTTCACTACAAATAGTATTTTACATTTAGAGGTGACGTAATTAACCACTTTTAGATTATCAAGGTCGATCTTTCTACCGGAGACGGAGATAGAGACGCCGGAAGAGTCTGTAGTGAGCAAGGTGCGTTCTAAATCAAACGAGAGTTTATTTAGACAACTTGTGAACAGATCTAACTTGTTCGCACTAAAGCTTATTTACTTCCAGCGACAATCCAAAGAGATTTGAGATTTATGGATTTAAATAAAGGCTATTTTCTAGTACACCAATAGGATTTAGTATTTTAAAGTGTTTAGAGTTCAAGAAGTCACTAATAACCGTGATCCTGAGTTTTCCCAACTGATTTCCTTTAGATCTAATGTTCCTTTTAATGTTTGCAACACATCACAAGTCATTAGCATAATAGAATTGTCATAGTTCGGTTACTTTTGCATCTGAATCCAAACTAGCCATAGCTCTCTGTGGGATCGATAACCTAAATACTACAATTGTACACTGTGCACTTGCAGTTAATTTTGGGTGAATAACTTCACGCATCAACTTCATTGTAGTATTCGCGCTCAGTCGCAATTTTAAGAACTGTTTAAGACTTTTCGGAATGAAAAAATTGAAACGTGTCATGCACTGACCCAACCTCAAGTCGGTGGAATAATAGTTATCGACAACATGCAAATCGATCTTTCAAAATGGCGAATATTCTCGATCACAGTAATCCATCCCCTCTAGAAATCTGAGAATAGTTAGATCTTTAGCGGTTACACCAGAGACAAGACGAGACGCTCCAGATTTTCCTTCGCCGATTCGAAGTAACCGCCACACACCTTAGTTGCCAGACGACTGATAGGTTTTGATTCTACGACATGTCCTCCTATTCAAGGAGAAGTTCTGTGAACACATCAATTTTTACAAACCCTCAACATTACAAGACTTCATCAATAGCTCTGCACTATTCATTCAATTAGAAAAAGCTCGAGCTCGGCAAAACGAGGAATCGAGTCAACAAAATGAGCCAAAAGCACAACATGAGAACACAATCAAAGATAAAACAGATGCTTCTATAAGAATGATGGTTCTCGTACCATCAAGAAACCAATCATACCTTAAAGGAGTGTAGGCTAAACAAAAAATTATCCGAGAGACGACCGGTACAAATTCTGTGACGCCGATTCCGGACAACTATACTGGAGAACCAAGGAAAATATAAACACTATGACCATAAGTCTCGACGCCTTAAAAGCAATGTCGAGCAGATATAACGGTATAATGCGTCCCATGATAATCGACCTTGAATCATCTTCCCCGCCCAATATGACACGCATTAATCTCATAATGGGCGGACTCAAACATTGTCATGATGTCGTTCGCGCATCCAGAACATACGAGCAGAAGGCCGAAACCGACGTCACGTGGTTAACCGATCCTCCTAGAAACCACCTCACCCTTAGTTTCTCATAATTTGACGCCGATGATTACATCTCCCTCACAATAAGCCGCTAGTCATAGAGCTCCTCATCAATAACTGTGAAGTTTCTCGCGTATTAATCGACACTGGTATCGATCCATTTCATCTTTAAATCTACACTGGATAAAATGGGCATCCTACCGAGCTCGATCAAGCAGACTAAGATGTGGTCACTTACTGATTTTGATGGTACCTTTAATATGACGATCATATTAGTCCACCTCTCTGTTCAAGCAGACGGAGTTTCCAAAAATGCCATCTTTGTTATACAATGGATTCACCTAATACAAGCAATCCCCTCCACCTACTACCAGTATGTCAGATTCTCCACCCCAACCGGAACCCACACAATCAGAGGTAATCAACGTTGTCTCGCGCCTGTTTCGTCACCGAACGAAAACTCCAAAACTTAGCCGAGCAGTTTCATAAACAGTCAGCTCCGAGCACGACCAACGACTCTGATCTCAACGCTACCGATCACGACCCACTTCTTCGGCCATTTATGTAAGATCAAGGGATTGATCTCACAACGAATTGTCGTGGATTAAGTAGATGGACTTAAGTCACTCTCTACAACGTTAGAATATGATCGAATTGAGTTTAGTGGGATTGATTAGCTAGACTTAAGTCACTCTCTAAACATCCAGTTGATGAATACGGTGTGAAAGGTGGACTGAGAGACATCATACAAGCGATGATAAGTTTGTGATAATTCTGGAACTAGAGTCATCTTGATATCACTCATTAAGAAAAACTAGAAAAATAGGACGTTTCTTTCAAAGAAGAGCTACACTATTTTATTTCATCAAAAGATGAATATTATAAGGCTTCTAAAGGAACCTTATAAACTAGTTCGTGCAACTAGTGAAACCCTAATACAAAAAATTCTAAAAAGACATAAAAACCAAAGCAGTAAATCCTATACAAATGGCTACAACTAAAAATAGAAATAACTAAATATTACAGTTTCTTCAAATCTACAAAATGAACAAAAACAATATAATTTGAAAACATACCTGAAGTGTTGTTTGAAGACTTTTTTTGGATTTCCTATGTTTGGTTGGTTTGGGCCTTAATTGAAAATACCGTGACTTAAGCTTCAATTGGCTCCATTTGGGTTCTAGTGCGTTCATTTTGGTTTTGGGAACAGAACTTCTTATATTTATTGGGTCAGCAAGTTTTGAATAGTCTTGTTAAAAATTTCTCTAATTCTCTAAGCTCCTAATATTGTATTGAGAGGATTCTTCATGGTAGCAATGTTTTGATCAGCAAGCATCTCTTCTAAGGTCTTCTGTTAGGTATCTTGGTTGCTAGGGTCGATGTCCTCATCAGTTGTCTTCAAAATGACGATATGATGTGTGAAGTACTTAAACTAAAAATAATTGCAAGTGCACAATGTACAAATATAGTATGTAGGTTATTGTTCATGGTGGGATTAGCACCCCTTATAAACAACTCACAATTAATTATGATATAGTCCTTCTAGTTTAGCTATGATCCGATCTCGGGAAATAAACTAAAGGGGAAAAAATTAAATCTTATCTATATATTTTAGTCCTCAGAAATAAGAAAATATTCCTTATCTTTGGGGGAATAAGGAAATATTCCTTATTATTAGGTTATTGGGCCTAAATAGACCGTCTATCTATCCTTATAAAAGGAGGATTCTCCTCCTCCTAAAAAGGGATCACAAAAATTATATTCCAGTCTCTTAGAGATAAGTAGATCACATAAATTATATTCCAGTCTCTTAGAGATAATTAGATCCCAAAAATTATATTCTAGTCTCTTAGAGATAATTAGATCCTAGAAATTATATTCTAGTCTCTTAGAGATAAATAAACCTCTAAAATTAGGTTTTAGAGAGGGAAATTGAGATTTAGACAACCAAAGAAACCCAAAAATAGAGAGAACTCACAACTCAGCCTTAGAAGCCCGAGTTAAATACAATTCGGCCTAAGAGCTAGAATTAACTACAACTCGGCCTAAAAGCCCGAGTTAATCACAAAACTCCCGAGCTCAGGCTCGGATTTTCCTCAGTCTTCGGAACTACGTGTGGCTTGATCCTCTTCGGAGGTACGTAGGCAGCCTTCGGGTTCAACTACAACATGAAGACCCCTTCGGGGGACTCCTCGAAGCCGACCTTTTCTGTTATTTGCCGAGCGGTTGCACATCAAGACGAACCTAACTATTTAATCCCCCGATTAAATAAGATGTATTTGTAAAGAGGTCCTTTTGATTAGAAATAATCAAAAGCCAAACCCCTCCATCAAAATTATGAGATAAGTAACATTTAAGGAAAGTCATCAAAAACAAATTACAATGAATTCCGAAAAATTTGGAATGGGTTCGTACAAATAAAATAAACGCCCCTCGGAGGATGCTCAAAAATCTTGAGATCCGATAAAGTAAGATCGTAAGATCCGATAAAGTAAGAACTTAAGATTGACGGATGACAGTCAAAGTATCCTCAAAGTATCCTCAAAATTATGAGATAAGTAACATTTAAGGAAAGTCATCAAAAACAAATTACAATGAATTCCGAAAAATTTGGAATGGGTTCGTACAAATAAAATAAACGCCCCTCGGAGGATGCTCAAAAATCTTGAGATCCGATAAAGTAAGATCGTAAGATCCGATAAAGTAAGAACTTAAGATTGATGGATGACAGTCAAAGTATCCTCACTGTAATAACAAATACAAAATTCGGGCTTTGCCCAAGAACGTCCGGTGATCTGTTCAAAGGATTAGTAAATTCAAAGTACAGATCATTCGAAGAATTCTTTGAATTAATGAAACTTAGTTTCGCCAAATAAAAGACGAGAGTTTTCCCTCGCATAAGCTCAGAATAAGTTTCATTACCCTATAAGCTCGGAAAACTCTATCAGGTTAGGAAATTCCGTTAGACCAGTTTGATTAGCTTTCGGAAGATCGTCTGTTTCTCGGAGTTTCCTTGCCTCTTAGTTAGTTTAGTTATCCCTCGAAAGTTGGCCTAACTGAAGTTCTCCCACTTCTCTGAAGCTTCAGTTAGGCCAACTTCCCTATCCCTCGGAAGAGTCCTACCTCCTAGTTAGGAAAATTTACTTGCCTCCTGCAAATCTCCTACCTCTTAGTTTGGTTTACATGCTTCTCGGAAGTTTATAGTTAGATAACTCCTCATAACCCGCAGTCGTTTAACTTATGGATTTCAAAGACTTAAGCGGTTTCGTCACCTTATAGATTTTAAGTGAACTACGGATGGCTTGATCCCCTCTGAGGGTACGTAGGCAGTCTTTCTCAGGGCACAGCTATAACATTAGGTAGATGTTCCAAACTTCACCTGAACGAACCAGATCCCAATTAGTTCCGAGCAATGAATATTAGAAATTCGTTGACTCTGCTCAAGTTCCTTGTCAAGCGAACTTGGGGGGGGGGACTTACTGTTGATGGTGGGATTAGCACCCCTTATAAACAGCTCAGACTTAATTAGGATATAGTTCTTCTAGTTTAGCTATGATCCGATCTCGGGAAATAAAACCGAGATAGGGGTATTCCTCATTTCCTTTAGCTCGGCAAGCCGAACTAAGGGGGATAAAATTAAATCTTATCTATATCTTTTAGTCCTCGGAAATAAAGAAATATTCCTTATCTCTCGGAAATAAGGAAATATTCTTTATCTTTGGGGGAATAAGGAAATATTCCTTATTATTAGGTTATTGGGCCTAAATAGACTATCTATCTATCCTTATAAAAGGAGGACATCCTTATAAAAGGAGGACCTCCTCCTCCTAAAAAGGGATCACAAAAATTATATTCCAGTCTCTTAGAGATAATTAGATCACATAAATTATATTCTTGTCTCTTAGAGATAATTAGATCCCAGAAATTATATTCTAGTCTCTTAGAGATAATTAGATCCTAGAAATTATATTCTAGTCTCTTAGAGAGAAATAGACCTCTAAAATTAGGTTTCAGAGAGAGAGAAATATAGATTTAGACAACCACTGAAACCCGAAAATAGAGAGAACTCACAACTCGGCCTTAGAAGCCCGAGTTAAATAGAATTCGGTCTAAGAGCTAGAATTAACTACAATTGGGCCTAAGAGCTCGAGTTAATCACAAAACTCTCGAGCTCAGGCTTAGATTATCCTCCATCTTCGGAACTACGTGTGGCTTGATCCTCTTCGGAAGAACGTAGGCAGCCTTCGGGTTCAGCTACAACATGAAGACCTCTTCGGGGGACTCCTCGGAGCCGACCTTTTCCGTTATATGCCGAGCGGTTGCACATCAAGACGAACCTAACTATTTAATCCCCCGATTAAATAAGATGTATTTGTAAAGAGGTCCTTTTGATTAGAAATAATCAAAAGCCGAACCCCTGCATCAACAGTTATTGATCCCACTGAGAGTTAAGACTAATTTAAATGATGGTGATTAAGAGTAATTCAAGTCTGTTGATGATTAAGTAACTAATGAATCGAACCAAAGTAACTAATTGCAATAGGTTGTTTACAAGACTTTAAAACATTAGATCTAAGGAAATTCAGTAGGTATATTGGATCATGGTACAATTAAGTAATTCTAGAACTCAAAACACAATTAATCCTTTGAAATCTCGTTGGCGTATCAGGATATTGAATTTGTTTATAAACCTAAATTTCAAAAAGTCTTTTGGATTTTCGCTGAATGGAAACAAGTGTTAAAAGGTTCAAATTAGATCTGTTCAGAAGGTATCACAGATTAGCAAAAAAAAAAATGGACCCGCGAAGCACCTTGCGCACTACAGATTGTAGGGTCTACTCCTATCCGTTTCCAGTATCGAGATTAACCTAGATACCTAGACGCGGTTAATTACGTCACTCCTAAGTTTTAAGCACGTCTTGTAGTGAAGAATCACAGTGCCTTAACTTTTAGATATATAACCATTTTATTAATCAATTGAAAATCTTAGATCTAATAAGAGAACTACTCAAACATAAAAAAAGTAACACAAATCATTATAAGAAGTTCACAAGTCTCAATTGAGCAAAGAACAATATTTTAACTTCTCCAGAACCTCAAAAGAACAACACTTAGAAAAGAAACCCTAGAGATCTAGTAACAAGCAAGAATGAATTAAAAGCAAGTAAACTCTTTAAATAATAGCAATAGGCTTGATAGTTGTGTCTTCCTCTGCTGCTGAGAGCTTCTTTTATAGTTGTAGAGGTCGGTCTTAGGGTAAAACCTGCTTAAAACTTAAGCTTGATTGGAGTGAAACGGGTCATTCTTGTAAATCCCGTTGATTTTGATTTTGATTTTGATTCAAATCTGAGAATAAAGTTAACATTTCTGCCTCTGCATCTCTTTTGCTAGTTTTGCTCCAAATCTCTTCATTTCAACTTTTATTGCTTCAAAACGTCTTTTGCTTATAAAACATGTATAAAAACCTAAAATATCCTAGATAGACTTGAGAAAAACACTTATATCATGGTAGAAAACCGGTAAAAATCAACAATACGTCAAACTCCCCCATACTTAAACCTTTGCTTGTCCTCGAGTAAATATTAAAGGTTTCTCAAAAAAATGTTGAAAACATTGGAAACTCATAAGAACACATCATCAGATTTGCTTACTTAATCCACATAAAAAAAATCAACCTAGTCAAGACCGCCATGTACTTTCCCTAAACTTAACAACTTTTCCAAATTCACACCACAATTTCACAAATCAATCTATCTAAACCCCATTCATCGCCAATTCAACATTATAGAAGCACTGCTCAAAGAACAAGTTCTTTCATACTAAGATAAGAAAGTCTTAACACACAAGTCTTTTTTCTCTCCCCCACACTTATTCATTTCATTACTTTTTCTTTTTTAATTTCTCAAGGTTTAGGTGAATAGTGACATTATAGGAAATTTTCCTCGCCTCACCGTTAACCGTGTTCTTAAAGGTTCACCAATTAATGATATTATGATCTAGAGCTTCTAGTGATGAATAGTTGGCGTCCTCAGACATTTTCTTCTGCCTCATTACTAGGTAATTGATTTATATCACCATTCTTATTAATTAGATTTATTTAAAAGGAGAGCTGAAAACCATAAGCACACAAACAATCTTACAATAGCATTAAACGAGAATTAAGCCCTATAATGAGAAAGTTTAGTAACTCAGGCTTACATGGATTTCAACATGAAACATGGGGGTTTCTGGTAGGTTAATCTATTCCCAAGTTTTCCATTAGTCATAGTGTTAAACCAAATCTTCCAATAATGGTAATTGAAACTCCTGCTAATGTGGTTCATATCTTGAATATAAGCATTGTTTCTCAAACGGTTTTGACTCATCGAAGCAAAAGAAAAAATGGCGAAAAACTTGAGATTTTCAACAAAGTAAAATTTCGTTAGTAATGAATTTGCATCCCCCTAGACTTAAATTGCACCATCCTTGGTGTAACAAGGAAACGAAAGGATGTTATAAAGTAGTAATCTAAATCATTTAAAGTCAACTGCTTGCCTATAGTGGTGGTGACGTGTCAACGTGTCAAACTTGTGGTCGTACATCATCAATATTGTGATTGGCTATGTTGATGGTGGGATTAGCACCCCTGATTAATAGCTTGGCAATAATTGAGATTCGGTCCCTACCGATCATTCCCTAATTACAGATTATGTCATAAGTCCCTTCAATAGGATTAGAACCCTCGGCCCAGATGACCAAAAGATACCTCGGTAAAGAATGGTCGGATTTTAGTGTCCGAAGCGGGGGTATAAATTACTTCGTCCAGGCCGAAGTCTAAGCTCGGACAGAATAAGTTCAAATCTTATCGCAGATTCCTTGATTTCAGAAAAATGGAATCTTTCCATGTTTCCGAGATTAGCCCATGTGCTTAGATAACCGACTACAAAGATATATAAAAACATACCCCCCTTCATTAAAATCGAGATTCAGAAATTGGGAGAAGATTTACTAGCAAACTTAGGCTTAATACTTCTCTTTGATAACGTTAACTCGGCATTCTGAGTTAACACCCTTGTAATAAATATCAATAATAATACATCTTTTTCCGAGGAATCTTTTGTCTTTGTTATTTACTTAATTTACTCCCAAAAACGAACCCCTCTAATTATAATAATTAGAAGTTGAACCCAATATCAACATTTGCCGCCCCAGGTAGGGGGTCAGTTTTGAATAAAAAGCAAAAGAAAACTCGGAGGAATCAAGCGGATGCAATCTAAATTTTGGAGAATACCAAGGATGGCTCGATGGGATCAGCAACCTACCAAGATCACGACCTCGGAGTTCGGGATCTCAAATCAGCATGTATCCCCAGAACCAGGAAAACTTTCAGAAATTGGGATGATCCCAACAGAAAACGCCGGGAATCCGATGTTAAACTGGGAAAGTAATGTTCAAACTCATAATAGTGATCATGATCCGACAAATAAACTTTCGAATATTCGTTTACCATCACGACCAACAAGAGAAGAAATATATACACCCGATATCCCAGAAGAAAACCGAAGTTTGATGCGAAGAAACAAAGAAAAGACTTGTGCTACGGGGCCGATAGACTGAGATCCCATCTCGAAAACGGAGAATACGATAGCATAATTGCATCGTGAACTACAAGTCACGAAAACTTTATTTCCAAAGTGATCTGTCGATACCCCGCACTTTAGCCATATATTCAAAAGAACGGATGGAGGTTCGTCTAGAAAAGTTAATGCTGGTCCTTATTCACTTAAAGAAGGAAAATTGGAGTTCCTAACTTATAACGGAATGGGGGGGATCCGAAGGCTTTTCTTAAGGCATTCATGATAACAATCAACCAAGCCAAATTCCATTCATCTGGAAAAGATGAAAAACAATGTCAACTATTTGCGGAAATTTTTCGTGAAAACGCCCAAGCTTGGATAACCAATCTTCCACTTAGTTCCGTCAAAAGTTTTGATGAATTACGACATAAATTCCTAAAACAATACATGTTCAATTTGGTTCGAAAAGAAACGATTTCCGACCTCTACTCTATTAAGCAAGGGTCAACTGAGTCTCTTCAAAGCTTCATAAAGAGATTCAAGACGGTATATTCTCAGCTAGATATCTCGGACGAATTAGCCATCGACGCATTAACTGGCGGAACTTGGTATGAAACAAGATTTTGGGAAGAACTTTCAGCATACAGACCAGAATTCGCGGAAGACGCTTTCTATAGAGCGAACATATATATCAGAGCAGATGAAAGTCGGGCTCGGCTGTCCGAAGGATCTAACAAAATCACCAAGGGAAGAGAAGCAAATCAAAAATATAAAGAACCTTGCCAGCATTACGATCGAGAATACATGAGAAAGGAAAAGGCAAAAGCAAGGGTTGCGTTTTTGACGCTGAACTACAAGATCAAGATTTAGAGCAATATGGGGATATAGATTGAAGCCCAAAACCAAAAGGTGGAAATGGCTCATTTGGCATGGTGTGATTATCATGCTGCTTAAGAGCACAAAACAGAGAAATGTCGTAGTTTGACGAAGTATCTTTTGAATAAATATTTAGAGCAAATTTCCGAAGAACCTAACTTAGAGCGAATCCCTGGGAAAAGGTACTTAGTAGATATAAAAGGACGAGCATCAAATTCGAAAAGGAAATTCATACGTAAAAAGGAATCTCCTTGACCAGACTTCTCATCTCAACGAAGAAGGATAAATGTTATTTCGGTATTCTCCGCAGAGGCGTTAGAACAATCCGGATATCAAACAAAGCCAGTCCATCTAACAATGATGTGGATTTTTTAGAAAGAACTTGTCTTTACTCCTGATGATTTGGAAGGGATCGAAGTTCCTCATAGCGATCCATTGGTTGTTGAACTACAAGTTGGAGATTGTCTAGTTCCCAAAATATTAGTAGACACTGGAAGCTCGGCGAACATGATATGTATTGATATGTATCAAAAGCTTTGAAAAAAAGAAACAAAGATTAAACCAAGAGTCAGGACGGTGACAGCATTTAGCGGTGAGAATTTTCTAACACTTGGTACGGTAGAACTTCCAATAACAGTTGGAGGAATAGTCAGGATTGTCAAGTTCAATGTAGTAGAAAGACCGACTCTTTACAACATGATTCTCGGAACCCCCTGGTTGTTTTTAAAGAAAGGAGTAGTCTCCACGTATCATCAATGCTTCAAATTTCCGACTCCACTATCTTTTCCGTAAAAGGCAATCAAACTGAAGCTAGAAGCTGCCTCAAAGAGAATCCCCGAAGAGATGAACATACCTATTCTTCCCTTAGGAAGGAAACGTTAAGATAAAAAAGGTTCCGTTTGTGAACAAAAAAAAAAGCAACATTTATGGCAACTTCGTAACTACGTGTGGCTTGATCCTGTCTGAGGGTATGTAGGCAGCCTTTCACGAGGTTCAACTGCAATATCAATAATAATTTTTGGTTCTATAGTCATGAGGTTTATACAACTCAACTATATTTAATTGAAATTCACATAAAAAAATCGGTATCCTGATCACATACTCGATAATAGGGTTCGTCCCTCTACACATTCTTTACTGAATGCAGCTGAAAATTTTGTAGCTTGATAAAGTAAAACCGAGAAATTGTAAGGCAAAGTCGGGTCATTCCCGCTTATGTTTATAATTAACATAAAATACCTAGACCCAAATATCTAAAGATCTGATAAAGTAGTATTTTGGGATTAGAGGTTAACAAACGGGGATTTTCTCAAAAAAAAATTTTGATTTCGCCCATGAACGTCCGGTGATCTGTCGAAGGAACTTTCTCAAAAGTCCAACATACAGATCACTCGAAAAATCTTTCGTTTAAGTTTAAATATGAACTTTTAAGAGAAAGATATATAACTAATCAAAAATAAAGACATAAATGAAGTGAGAAATTTCGGAAAAATTCCGAGGTTTCATCATTAAGATAAGTCTTTAACATTTACAAAAAAAAGAACAACAACAATCTTCAAACATCAAAAAGAAAAGCATCAGGTTCGAATTCGGCGAACTCACACTCCTTCAGTTCTTGCTCAGCTACCCTTGCGTCCTCTTCCACTTGCCTAAAGAAGTCGGTAGGAATATTCACACCCTGAGAAGAAAGATTACTGAGTACCCCGAAGACAGCTTGAGATTGACCAAGGTTCATAGTCTTCGTTAGTCCATCTTCCCGGATTTGAACGATCTTTCGGATGGAGTTCAGTTTGCTTCGAAATTTCTTGGCTATTTCTCTTTTTGTCGATTTCACCTTTTGAGCTAAAGAAGAGCCAGCAATTTGAGCTTCCTTCTTCATTGCTTCAACTTGGTGAGCAAGAGAAGTTCGATCAACCTCCAATACCTCATTCTTCTTCTTATGAAGTTTGTCGACGAATTTCCGAGTGTCTCTTATCATATTCGGTGACGAAAAGACAAGTATTGCGGGCTTCCTAAAAGAAAAAGGAAAAAAAAAGTTCAGAGAAAAATAAAGTTCGGAGGGAAAACGAAAATAAGGTTAGACTAGGAAACCCGAACAGAGCTTCTGGCAAGGGCAGTTATGTGTTCTTTCACGGCAAAGTCATCCTTCGGTTTTAGAGATTCATAACCGGCCATCTTCAGAACAACTCAACACTTTTGTCTTCATCTTTCGAAAGGAGCTGCGAAGAGTTGAATTCACATTTAAACGGAGCATCTTCAGCCTCCAATTGACTTTTTTGCTTTTTCGAAAGAGGACTTCCAACATTTGGAGGGGCTGCTCGTTTCTTTGAAAATTTAGAAGATTTAACCTTCGGAGATTGAGACGTAACGACAGTTTTTCCGCGTTTTTTCACCAAAACAGCGATATTTAGATACGAGGTGCCAAGAAAAGAAGGGTCAGTTTCGCTCCTCGACAATTTTTGAGACCTCGAATTCTTGGGAAGTGCTCGGACAAGTGCCTTATTAGAATAGTCTGAGGGCGATATTTCCGTTGGAAATTCAACCTCTGAGACTTCGTAACCTAAAAGAAAAAGTCAATGATGATTGAAATAATGACAAACACATATTAGAAGTAAAGAAATAGAGGAATAAGATACATGAGCACTGCCGAGCTAAGTCAATAAAGTTTGCGGGAATCTTTGGAAATTTTAACGTGCTAAGTGCATAGATCTGATTCATTTCACCTTTGAATATTGGGGGAAGTTCTTTGAAAAGGATCAGTTTTGCGATTGTTGAAGCATCAACCGTCCACGTCTTAATAACCTCGGCGCTGGGATCGAAAATAGAGGCTTTATTGATCCGGACGAAAAAGAAGTTAGTGCGCCAACCTTTAGCATTAGAAGTAAAACCAGTACGCAATTTATTGGCATTCTCCACCATGGTATACCAAGTTTTGCCATCTCGGTTATCCACAAGTTTGGCGAGCTTCGTAAATTTCCAGGTTGGGACGAAGATGTTGGCTCTTTAGCATGAATTAGAAAGGCGACCATGTGTCTGATGGGGCCAGGCCCCAATTGTGTAAAAACGATTCCCAGGCGTCTACATAATTCGACCATCAGAAAAGGAATCGAAAACCAAAGACAAGCTTCGGTGAAAAAATGAAGGTACAAACACATGAATCCTTCTGGAGGGTTCCATGGTCTGTCACCGTTTTTCGAAACCAGAATATAGACATCCTCTGGGTTTGAAGCAGAAGATCGGAGAGTCTCAATATCACTTTCTATAAAAGAAGAATCGCCAAAATCTTCCGACAATTCTTCTCCACCCGTCACTGCTTGGTCAAAAACGGTTTCCGAACTATCACTCCTATTTGGGGAATTAGCCGGGATCGACAAGTTCGGAATCGGATTTTTCTTTTCTGCAGAAGAAATGTCTTCAATAATAATCAGAGAGTTATTAGATTGATGATCTTCAGAGTTTTTATGTTGAGATACGCTGGATCCTGATGAAGATAGGCCAGTTTGGGAGTCAGAACCGAGAGAGTTTTGCTTATCAATCGACATCTTGAAGGACGTTACAGAAGGATTGTGGAAGGAGGATTTAAGATTTTGAGGAAATTTTTGCTCAAGGGAGTGGAAAGATTAAGACATGAAGATAGGATCGTTCTAGGTTTAGTGGCTATTTAAAGGGAGTTGCGACTTTTTGAGGGCTCGTTGAAACTCAACTGACTTTTTCATTAAGATGAGACACGTCATCATTGTCAAATCAGAATTGAGGGAACCTTGGTTTAATTAATGACCAGTCTCTTTTCTCTTCCCGCCAAAAACGCAAATCCGGGGTTTTTCAACCAACCAAAGGTATGCGTAAGAATGACACGTCATAGGGAAGGTTAAAGGGTTTGCGAATACCAAGAATTCAGCACACGTGCCAGAGGAGACCTTTCGTTTTCCATATTTTTGCCGCCAATATTAATCGACGAAACAAGAGAAAGAAGGAATGTACAAGATTTCCGAAGATAAAGATCGACTACAACCGAGCTTCATTTACCAACAAGCTATACTACTTCGAAATTCGCCGACTCTACCCTAGGTGTTTCCTCGGACGAACTGGGGGGACTTATTGTTGATGGTGGGATTACCACCCCTGATCAATGAGAATACAAGTCAGCTGGTGATGTAAACTGTGTGGCAACTGACTAGATGACACACGATGTATCACACCGGAGATTCTATGAGAGATCAATGGAGAAGGTTCTTGATGCGGATATCAAAGGATGCGGAAATCAAGGGAGATCAAATATGAAGATTCTGGAGATCAAAGATAGACAGCAATTGAAGATTTGGAGCAGAATCAAGATAATCAAAAGCGAGAGGATTTCCATATATTTCAAATATGGAAACCTTGGCGATCAAGCATAGAGAATATTCAAGAGATTTCCAAGTGTGCAAGAAAAGGAAACATAGGAAATCTGCTTAATTATAAAAGGAGTCGAAAATCTGTGTATGAAGATTTATCACTTCACAAGTTGTAATAGAGAAAGAGATATCTAAAGCTAAGGGTTTGAAACATAACATAGGGTTTATTTCATTTGGGAGGATCTATAGCCAAGGGTTCATTGTAGAACATAGGGTTTAGATCATCTGGGGATTAGAGAGCGAGTTCTTTTGTAAGAAGAGCGTTTTGATATTACTTGTAAGTGTATCATAAGAGTTTCTAATCAAAGCATATTCTTTGTAGAGAAACTACTGTGTGCCATATCATGTCCTACTGTGTGATTACCACACACTCTTTGTCTTTCTGCATTTTCAATTGGTATCAGAGCCAATCACTTGGGTGTATTGGAAGCAGGTGAAGATCCTGAAGGAAGAATGGGAAAGGGTAAAGAGTTCTGGACTAAGGAGATTGTCCTTGAAGGAAACAACTATGGCCATTGGAAGCAGCGTATGAAGGCAAACATCAGAAGCATAGATGAATATGCTTGGACCGCAGTGGAGACCGGGTGGATACCCCCAACCAAGGTGGTAGAAGAGAAGATGGTGCTTAAGCTCAAATCTGAGTGGACAGATGAAGAGAAACGAATGTCAAAGTTCAACGCTCGTGCATTATCTGCCATCTTGGGAGCGGTGAACTCGGAACAATTCCAAACCATCCAAAACTGCGAGACAGCCAAGGAAGCATGGGACATCCTTCAACGCAAATATGAAGGAACTGATGCTGTGAAGAGGACCAGAATCGATTATTTAGCCTCTAAGTTCGAACTGATGAAGATGGAGGAGAGTGAGTCAGTTGGCGAATTCAGCGCACGCATCAGCAACGTTGCAAATGAAGCACAACTACTTGGGAAGAAGTACAAAGAGAAGAAGCTGGTGAAGAAGCTTCTAAGGAGTCTACCAGAGAAGA